>JAWWNI010000210.1:987500-1587500 GCA_034642065.1 Darevskia nairensis | reverse complement strand
CCCCTATTTCTGTTATGGCAATGACTGGAAGGGGAAGGCAGAGCCCATGGCCCCTTTCCTCCTTGGGGAAAGGATGGGATACAAAAGTAATGGATAATGATCAGCTCTACAGGTGAAGCTTTTCCAGCATACCCATACAGTGATATGGATATCACCACCTGTTGAATTTACAGTTGTGAAACGGGTGTTAAGGGCACAGGAGCCCTCAGAGACAGGGAAAGTTGGCCAGTATGAATGCGTGAGGGATAGCGGTCTGTCTAACAGCAGTGACATAGCACCTGGTACAGCTACCCAGCAGATGTGTCTGTCTTGCAGGGGTGTCGCAGAATTCTGACAGAAACTGGAGTCGAAATTGCAAATGCTTGCTTATTTGTCATCCCCATGTCTGGAATGGAAATCAATCCTGCAAATATGATCAGCATTTGCTGCTAGTGTTGTTTTCTGTCTGCAAATCTCAAGTAATTGATTCCCCCCTCCCCCACCGATTTGCATTGGGTTTCCTTTGCATTGAAATGAATGGGGTGGAATAACATAATGACAACACAATTTACATAATTAATTCTTTAAATTACGTTAAGTTGCAGCGTTTAGCTATGGTGGACGGCGAGGTGAATAATGTAGCTTTCGGTGGAAGACGAACTGCAGTATAACATCGAATCATAAAACTGCAGAGTTGGGAAGGGACCCCAGGAGTCATCTAGTCCAATTTTATTTCATTCCATTTATCTATTGAATGTGTTACGCATTATCCCTTACCTCACACCTTTTTTCTTCACAACAAACCTGTGAGGCAGGTGGCTCAAGGTGATCAATGTATATGAGTATAAGAAAGAGTGACATACAAAAGAGTAAAGGACCCCTGGAAGGTTAAGTCCAGATAAAGGCAACTATGGGGTTGTGGTGCTCTTCTTGCTTTCAGGCAGAGGCAGCCGGCGATTGTCCGCAGACAGTTTTCCAGGTCATGTGGCCAGCAGGACTAAACAGCTTCTGGAGCAACAGAACACCGTGACGGAAACCAGAGCACACTGAAACGCCGTTTACCTTCCCTCCGCAGCAGTCCCTATTTATCTACTTGCACTGGTGTGCTTTCGAACTGCTAGGTTGGCAGGAGCTGGGACATATAAATGGGAGCTCACCCCGTCGCGGGGATTCGAACCGCTGACCTTCTGATCGGCAAGCCCAAGAGGCTCAGTGCTTTAGACCACAGCGCCACCCGCGTCCCTGTATACGAGTATATGACGTTTATGTCTGCAGAGAGATCAAATGCAGGAGAAGCTTCCTGACGTAGAATAGGATGTCCCTATTTTCATTGGAGAAACGTTGGAGGATGGCTGGGGTCTGTCTCCAGGTTTGGATTCCACAGTTTAAGAAAGATATTGACAAACTGAAGTGTGTCCAGAGGAGGGTGACAAAGGTGGTAGGTGCTTGGAGACTCATGTCCTCTAAAGAAAGGGTGAAAGAGCTCAGCATGTTTCATTTGGAGAAGGCCAGAATGTTGGAAATAGCAAGCGGACTTTAAAGACTGAGATTGATTTTGGCAGAAAAGATCTGATTTTATATTTATAAACTGTGTGGAATTAAAAATAAGACTCTGAAAGATTTATTAGTAATGGAGGAACTCCGACTTCCGACTTCGCAAGTAATGCCGCTGCATGAATTGAATCGGTGTGGGGAGCCCGTGAGGCAGAGCCCTACTCCATAGGGAGAAGCCAGTTCTGGTTGTTTGTTGAAATTTGATTTATATTAGAGACTGGCACTCCTGGAAAGGGGTATGTGCATAGCAAGCGGGGGAGAGTAGCAGTGTGAAGAAGTTTGGTGAACAACAGGACGAGAAGATGGCGACGGTCGGAATGTGGCATTTGGAATTAAGAAGATCGACCTCATCCACACAGAGACATTGTTTATTATAATTTAGCCTGCTTGCTGGCATATATCAGTGGCTGTGGAAATATTGGAAATAATTTTGAAAAGCAATTGATGGAGGTGATCAGGGAAGCTCCGGTGTCCGAGGCATGGGAAGTCCATATATAAATTTTTTAAATAATTAGGCATAATTGGAATGTTTCTTTTAATTGGGAATTGTATAATTAATTTGGATTGTAATTTGAAATGTAATTGGGAATAATTTCAATGTGATTTGCTGTGATTTGTATTGGGAAATTCAATAAATAGATTATATATTGGAGAAGGCCAGAGGGACATTCAGTCCTGTGAGCCCCCAACCTGCAATACAACACAGTCCTTGATCTTCCCCTTCAATGAGAACTCAACCCTCACGCAACACCGTATTGGCATTGCAGCGGAGCCACAGTCCTGTCGACAGCCAAGATAGCATCAGGTATCTTGGCTTCAAGCCTCCCAATCTAGTTAAGGCTTTGGCCTACCACCATCTGCCCCTTCTGGACAGACATTTTTGACAAGCAGGTCAGCTCTTTCCAGCCTGCATCATCTGTCATTCATTTTGGGCATGGATATTGCACTGACAAGAGGGAGGAAAAGGAAAGGTAGGCTTCTGGTTGTTTTTTCCCCTCACAGCAAGAACAGAAGAGGATCCTGCTGGATCCATCTAGCCCAGCCTCCTGTTCTCACAGTGGCCAACCAAATACCCTAATGGGAAACCTGCAAACAGAATTCAAGAACAAGAGCAGTCTCCCCTCTTGCAGTTTTCAGCAACTGGTATTCAGAATCACTGTAGACAGAGCAAAGCCATCCTGGCTAGCAGCCATTGATAGTCTTCTGTTCTATGAATTTGTCTAATTCATAGACAAAGCCGCCCAAGTTGGTGGCCATCAGTGCCTCCTGATAAGCATATTGCACCTCTGCTCAGAGATCTGAACTGGCTGCCAACTTCTTACTGGGCCCAGTTCAAAGTGGTATATAAAACTCTTAATGACTTGGAACAAGTTTACTTGTTGGGTCACCTTACATCAACCACTTATGCTCAACCACTTTGATCCAACCAACAATATATACCACGGTTACGTAAATACAAGAGCAAACTCACACCAAACGTAACCTGCTGAACATAATTAAAGATACAATTGGATCATAGCCAAAATTGTATAATGATAAGGAAACAACAAATAAAGAGCGACCAAGCGGGTAGTAACATCACAGTACTAGTTCAAAAAAGTCATTGCAGTCTTAGTGATTCTTGGAAATGAAGGGAGCCAGCAGATGCAAAGAGAGGTTGGAAGAGCTTTTCAGGTTCCAAATGAATCTTCAAACCATCAACAGGTGCAACAAAGTTGTTATAATGTCACAAGTTTCAAACAAGGATTCCCGGAATAGTCATCCTGTTTCGGCCATGCGGCCTTCTTCAGTGGTACAGGCTTCATCCGTAATTCAACAAGATCATAATGGTAATGACCAAAGGTTGCTAGCATTCAGTGGCTGATTAATTGTTGTGGTTGTTTAGGTAAGTCCATCTAGACTCGTAGATATTGATTTGTCTTTTTTTCACTGTTTAACGTTGATTATCTTTAAATGTTTTTAGTTGCTTTTGCATGTTTTAATTGATAATTTTAAATATTCCGTGTGATACAGCTTAGAGGTTCTAAGATATATGTGTGATATATACATTTTGTTAAATAAATAAATGTTATAATTTATTTATTTAACAAAATGTATATATCACACATATATTATACATTTATAATTTACAGTTAATGAAAAGTAGTAGGCATCAAGTTTTCTGCTGGAAATTCTGGCCAAAGTTCTAGGTGTACGTTTGCGGGGGGAAACATTAGATGTACATCTAAAATGTAATTAGGACCCCAATTAGAGATTAGCTCAGATATGTCACGTTTAAGCAATGCCTACATTGCTGGGATCACCCAGTATGGTTTAGCATATGCCTGCTCCTTATTTTTATATGTCAATTTGAAATGTACTCACAACATTTTGGGGTGGGGAGGGGAAGGCAGTTTTGCTTTCCTATGATGCCAAGTTTTGAGAGTTGCAACAATTTCCCATGTTTGCCAAAGACAGGGCTGGGGGGAGGGCAGGACACGTTCCCTTGGGTTGGGGGTGTTGGTTCTGTGTAAAGCAGGGGTCAGCAACCTTTTCCAGCCGTGGGCCGGTCCACCGTCCCTCAGACCATGTGGGAGACCGGATTATATTTTGGAAAAAAATAATGAACGAATTCCTATGCCTCACAAATAACCCAGAGATGCATTTTAAATAAAAGGACACATTCTACTCATGTAAAAACACACTGATTCCCGGACCGTCCGTGGGCCGGATTTAGGAGGCGATTGGGCCGCATCCAGCCCACGGGCCTTAGGTTGCCTACCCATGGCATAAAGAACCCCTCCCTCCTTTTTTTTGCTGGGAGGAAATGCCATTAGCATGCCATATCAAACCATGGAGGCTGACTCACCACCCTAAAATTGGATTTGGAAGGCCCTGGCTCCCCCCACCTGTGTGAAAGCCCTTGCACAGACTCATGTGCTCAAATCGCAAGCCGAGACGGCAAAATGATCTGGAGCGTTAGCTTCAAGAGTGTCAACCAAGCAGGCGGGAGGGGAAATGAATGGATGGTCTGCTTTTGCAGCTTCTAGCCCTTTGTCACTGATGAACCAGGATGTGGCACCTTCTCTAGCCTTTGGGGCTTTTACCCCAGCTACTTCCCCTCTCACTGACCACCCCCTTTGCACCCCAAGGATTCTTGCCTGGGTAGAACGAGCCCTTGAACTCTAGTAAGGAGCAGGGCTGGAATGAAGAACCATATGGGACCCCTGTGCAAAAGCCAACCATGCTGGGAGTTGGATCCCAATTCAGCACTGGCAATGGGACAGCTCCTCCACGTCTGACTTCCTTCAGAGGCTCAGGAGAAGCCAAACAGCTCACACAACTGTGTCCCCTTCCCTCAGCCTAGTGCAGGCATAGGCAACCCTGGCTCTCCAGATGTTTTGGAACTACAACTCCCATGATCCCTAGCTAACAGGGCCAGTGGTCAGGGATGATGGGAATTGTAGTCCCCAAACATCTGAAGAGCCAAGGTTGCCTATGCCTGGCCTAGTGGTAGGGCCGGCCCTGCTAAGAAGAGCCTGGCTGGATCAGGGCAAAGGCCTTTTGTTCTACCAAAGGTAGTGGTTCTTTTAAAGGATATCAGGGCAAGGAAACTGCACAGGTGGAAGGTGAACCAAAGAACCTTTATTACAAGAAACAAAACATACATACCCAATGTTTACAGCACTCTAGCTCTGGGTCCATGACAATACTTCTCGGTTCTCCTAACTCCAGCCCCCTCCCTGCTTGCTTTTTATAGAGAGCCTGCCCCTAAGTGGCAACACCTGTGGCCGACAAGCTCTCTTCCCTTAAAGAAACATCCACACAAGAGCTAAGTTTGGGGCGTGGCTCGGGTATGGGGAAAACTCCAGGACATGCCATCCTATCTCCTCGTAACAATGTCTTCCGAGTTGTTTCCCCTACACCTTTCCAGCCCAGCTTAGTGCTTTCCATGGTGATGAACCAGGTATCTTTGGGGAAACCCAGAAGCACAAGACCACTCTCCCGTTCATGACACCCAGCAATTGGCTTTTTGAGAGGCTGTCTGTCTCTGATACTGGAGAAAATATAACAGGCTATGGGCAGGACCATTCGCTGTCTGAGACCACTATGTGACTGAGTGGAGAATACTGGGACGAAATAACCTGATCCAGTAGAAGGCAGGTCCTCATAGACCTCATTATCAAGGATCCCTTCTCTCACACGAGCACTCTGACTAGCTAGTGAGGTCCTCTTGGGAGGGCCTTCTCAGTGTTGGCACCCTGTCTCTAGAATTCTCTCCAGGAAGACCTGCCTTCTGCTGCTTGAAACGTCCCTCCAGCAAAGACCTTTTATTTGCCCAGGCCTTCTAGGTGGTGTTTATTAAATGCTATTTTGTCGTCATCTTGCTTTTATTGTCTCATAAAGGGAGCCTGTCTGCTGGATCAGGCCCAAGGTCCGACTACTCCAGCATCCTGTTCTCACAGTGGCCAACCAGATGCTCCAATGGGAATCATGCAAGTGGGATAGAAGCACTACAGCACCTCTCCCCATTTGTGATTGCCAGCAACTGATATTCAGAAACTCTCTCAAATGCTGGAAAGAGTGCACAGGGGTCCTGCTGGATTAGGCCAATGGTCCATGATGGCTCAGCATCCCGTTCCAACATTGGCCAATCAAATGCCCATGGGAAGCCAGCGAGTATGAAACAAGGCCCCTGTCAATTGGTGGGGCTTTTTGCAGGTGTCTTCTGCAACATATAATTGACACAAGAATAGTGCATTAGTGGCGGATTAGTACAGGCAGCGACTGTTGTAGGCGCACCCGATATGTGCATGACCGCGCATGTGAGCATCGCACTGAACGTGGAAATGACCCGAAAATGTCACCAAAAAACACACAGAAAGGGGCACAGAAAAGTTTGCAGGCTTTTTCAATGGTGTTTCAAATATACTTGACTTCACTTAAATGCATGGTACCTTGGAACGTAACCCTCATGTAAACTGGAAGTTGTCTGTATTGGAGTCCACACCTCACTCTGCTCCATGAATGTTCCTGCATTGTCTAGTGATAGCCTTGTCCTCAATGAATTTAAGAACATAGATCAGCCTCCTCAATTCTTTCTCCGGATAGTATAGATTCATTCACCCCCAAATTTATGAGTTGTCCATCTCTTGAAAGTTTTCAACTTCTTTGTGTAGGGCAGGAGGAATCTGTGGGCCGTCTACTGTAGATGTTGCTGGATGGTGGTTGGCCAAGCTCCCAGGGGCACATGGGATCTAGAGTCCAGCCCCATCTAGAGGGCTACAGGCTCATCATCCCTGGCCAAGGGTCCCAATTCTCACTTTGGGGGTCAAGTCCCAGGCTCAAATCCCAGATTAGCCCAAATTTGAGGAAATGAAAATTAAATCACCTGTGGGAAGAGCTATAGCTCAGTGGAAGAAGACACACATTGCCTCCAGACCATCTCCATGATTTCAGTGACAGGGCTTCAGATCTTGTAGAACCGGTACTAGCCAGTGGGCTGATTCAACACAAAGCAGCTGTTGATGTTTATCCCAGAAGGGAGAGGGGGCCTTGAGAATAATGTAGGTCACCCTCTTATTCCCCCTCCCAGGTTGACTTTGGGAACTTCTTTCTGTATATATGCATGTCTTCACTTTTGAGAAGCTCCTGGGAGGGGTATGTCATGGGGGTGTCAACTGGCTTCTGAGCCCACCCAAAGTCAAGTCCGTGAAAAGACCTGATGCCCAAGAGTGATGCAGCCCAGGAGCAAACACTCTAGCAGAGAGTTCCCCAGTTTGGGGGAAAATGCTGCTAGAGTCCCCTTGCATATCATGTCCCCTTGCATAGAGCCCCCTTGCACATCCAGATAGGGTGGGTGGGAGGGATTATGGCTGGCTTCGCTGTGGCTTCCAGGACCAGGAGTCACATATTTAAGAACATAATTATTCTTCACTTATTTATTACCCTCCCGTCACCCTAAGGTCCCAGGGTGATGGCCCATCTAATCCAGCATCCTGTTCTCACAGTGGCCAAACAGGTGCTCATTGTGGGAAACACAGGAGCAGGACCTGAACACAAGAACTCTCCTCTCTCCTGTGGTCTCCAGCATTTGGGATTCCGAAGCATTACTGCCTCCAACAGTGGAGGAGAGCATAGCCATGGTATCTAGTAGCCATTGGTAGCTCTCTCATTCTTGATTTATGGTTTACAGTATATCCTAGAATTGTAGAGTTGGAAGGGACCCCAAGGGTCATCTCGCCCAACCCCCTGCAATGTAGGAATCTCAGCTAAAGCATTCAGGACAGATGGTCATCCAACCTCTGCTTAAAAACCTCCAAGGAAGGAGAGTCCACCTTCTCCCGAGGGAGAGCGTTCCTCTGTCTAACAGCTCTTTAGTGTCAGAAAGTTCTTCCTGATGTTTAGTTAGCCGTGTCCATTAAGAACATAAGTTGAGCCTGCTGGATCAGGCCAGTGGCCCGTCTAGCCCAGCAACCGGTTCTCACGATGGCCAACCAAATGATGCCCACAAGCAGGACCTGAGCGCAAGAGCCCCTCTCTCTCCCTTCAGCCTCCAGCAACTGGCATTGTGGAGACAGAGCAGAGCCATTCTGGCTAGTAGCCATCGAGGGCCGTCTCCTCCGCCAATTTCTGCTCGCCTCTTTTCAAGCCTCCAAGCCGCTGCCCCCCGGAGGAGGGTGGATTTGCACGCTTTAACTCTGCGCTGCGTGAAGAGGGACCTCTTTCCACCCCTCTTGACTCTCCCCAGGAGACGGGTCGGCGCGCCCTAACCAAAGATGTCCAAGCAGACGTGAGCGAGAGATCCCTGCGCCCAACCGCTTCTTGCCGACGAAGCGTGCGGTGCTGCCCGCAAGCCGGCGAGCTTCCCAGCGGCCAGGAGGAGGGAAGGAAGGAAGGAGGAGGTGCGCGGAGGCTGGGCAAGCAGGAGGCAGGCAGGCGCGGCGCCTCCCATTCCGCGGCGCTCGCGAGGAGTAGAAGCGAGAGGCGGCGGCGGCGGCACGAGCGGTCCCAGCGGCTGTGGCGGCGGTTGTCGCGGCCGGCTCGGGGTTGCCTTGTCGGCTGGCGGCTCGGAGCACGTAGCGCCCAACGTGACCGCGGCGCATCCTGCCTTTCCCCGCCCGGGCCCGTCGCTGCCGCTGCAGGAGGAGGAGAGAGCCAGCAGCCCCGCCGCCCGCAGGCCCGGGAGTGCGCCGGGGGCGCTCCCGCCATGGCTGCGCCCTGTTCCGCCGAGCCGCTGCCGCCGGCCCCGCCGCAGCAGAGTGCGCCGCCGCGCAAGGACGCCGCCATCTAGCCGGGGCTTGGAGCCTCCTGCCCGGGGGGCGCCTCCTCCTCTCCTCCTGCTGCTGCCGCTGCCTCCCTCTCCATCCTCGTCCTCGCTCTCCTCCATCCTCGGGAGCCGCGAGCGGGCCGTGGCGGAGCGTGCGAGCGAGCGGGGCGAGCCTCCTCCTGCTCCCGGTCCCCTCCGCCCGGATATGTGGCTGCCGCTCCTGCCGCCGCCGCCAAGATGGATTTAGCCTACGGGGCCGTGTGGCTGCTCGCCGTGCTGCTGGAGGGCATCTCCGGGCAAGGCGTCTACGGTGAGTGCCGGCCACCGGCTCTCTCTCTCTCTCTGTCTCTCTCTCTCTCCCCACCCGAGGGGAAAAAAACAGCCCACCTCCCGCGTCGTGGTGACCTTGCAAGCATGGAGAGCCTTCTCTTCGCGCCCCCGACCTTAGGGGGCTCCAAACGCAGCTCTTTCGCACTCCCCCGTCACCCCCAAATCTCAGCCGAACGAGGCTCGAACTCGGGTCTTTGCCCAGGCGACCGGATTGCTGCCCCCGCCACCTCCCCGCCGGTCCTGCTCTGCGCCAACGAGGAACGGTGGAGGGGGCTGGCATCCCGGGGAGAGGGACCGTTTGGAGGGAGCTGATTTTGGGGTGGGGAGGGAGGAACGAGGGATTTGGCGGTGGGCGGTGGGCAAAGGAAGGAAAGGAGAGGAGAGGAAGCCCCTGGCTCCCTCCTCTTCTTCCTCCAGCTGCAAATGCAGCCGGAGGCACATCTGGGCACCGGGCAATGCCCCGGAGGACTCGGTCCGTCTCTGACTCGGTCCGTCCACCGCTCCATCCTCCCAGCTCCGGGCTTTCTGGAGCTCCGTGTTGCCTCGGTTGGCCGGGCTCTCCTGGGCGCGTAAATGGCCCCCTCTGTTCTCTTGCTGGCCCCCGCTCCCCTTCTCCGCGCAGCTGTCTAAATACCAGCTGCAAAGACCTCGGGAAAGAGAAGGAGGCTGGTTTGCCTCGTCCCTCTCCGCCTCCCCCCAAAAGATGAGATGCCAGCCACGGTCTGCTTGCACATGGGAGGGGGAATCTTTCCACCTCTGGGCTCGGTTTGGGAGCCTCCAGGGGGTCTTGCATTGGTGGGCAGGAGGCCCTGGCGATGGGCGCCCGGAGAGGCTGGTGGGTGCAATCGGAGGCTGCAGAAACAGGCAGGCGTGTGCAGAGATGTCAGCAGAGCCCAGAGAGATTCTTGGAGGCTGAAAAAGACCCCCCCCCAATTTCCTGGACTCCTCTCAGCTCTGCTTCCCGGAGAGCGGAGGTTAGGAGAGGTTTTGACAGGCTGCAAACTTTCCCGCATCTATTTCTGGGGTGGCCTTTCAGATCTCTCTTTCTGTCTCTCTCTCTCTCTCTCTCTCTCTCTCTCTCTTTTTTTTTTTTTTTTTTTTTTTTGCGGGGGGAAGCTTCCCTGTGGAAGGTTTTTGGTGTGTGTGTGTGTGCGCGCGCGTGTTGGAAGGATGCTAAAAATAACCCTCTATTAAATCTCCCCAACCCCCGGTGTTGTGGAGGTGGAAATTAACTCGGGTTGGCAGCCAGGGGGAGATGGAGTTTAACCCTCTGGAAGCAGCCGTGAGCGGGCGGCATCTTCAGCGTGGCACATCTACGCACACACAGCGCTGGCCGGCTCCAATGGCCGCGGTGCCCGGTTTGGAGGAGGAGGAGACGGCGGTGGGCGCCGCTTGTGCCATGCAAATCTCCGGCTGACGTTGGCAGAGCGAGGGGGCGGCGGGGGAGGGAAGATTCATTCACTCCCCAGGCAGGCAGGCAGGCAGGCAGGCTGCTTCTCCTTCTCTGCGGCAATTGTGTGTGTGTAAAAAAAAACAACCCTTGCTCCTCCCCAGAATCAGCCTCATCCTGCTGTACAGATAAGAGACAAGGCTGGGCGCCTCTGTATCTAACCCCTTTCTCCCCCTGGCCTGGAAGTAACTGCTGGGTTTCCCCCCCCCCCTTTGGTACGGGTGGGGGTAGTTGTGCATTTTCCTTCTGAATTTCTCTCATTCATTCCATTTCCCTGGCAACAGCCTTCTGATGTGGGGAATGCCGAACCCAGAGAGAGGCCAAGCCTTCCCTGCGTCTCTTCTCTCCAGCTAGTGATGACACACACACACACACACACACACACACACACACACACACACGGAAGAGATGGCTTTCATGCCTCTTTGAAGAGCATCCTCTCTGGAAAGGGGGCTAGGCTGGGCAGGGCTGACTCCGGGCCAGAGAGGCAGGCCCCTTGACTTCCCCTGGTGCCCGGAAGGCCATTTGGTAATGATGAGTGGTCTCTCTTGGGCCCTGGGAATTTTGCCTCTTGTGTGGCTTTCCCGTGATCAAACCAGGTTCTAGCTGTTCTAGGCGGCCTGTTCCTGTGGACGAAAAAACGCCAAACGAATTACTCTCCTCTGGTGTGCTTGATAGTACTGTATCCCCCAGACACTTCCACCAATTTCCTTCCTAGCCAAACACACACAAAAAACATTGCATGCAGAGAATGTGTGTTGCTGAAGTTCTGTGCTAGTTTCATAATATTTCCTTTTGGGGGCAAATGCATGAGATTTTCCAATTTCACCCCTGAACAGAGCACTCTAATGGGACTTGGACTTGTGTTTGGTTATATTCAATTTATAATGATCCCCCAACCATCTGTTGATGTCCCTACCCGACTTTGTGGCTCCTGCAGATCTGAGTTTTGATGGCAGGTGGTGTTATTTGGCACTATGGTTGACATATATATATAGGAAAAGAATATCCTTTTTTTGTGTGAGTTTGCTTTACAAAAGGTTCTCTTCGGAGGACAGGATGTTCATTCGATCTAGTGTGTGTGTGTGTGTGTTTCTTTTCTCACAAAGACAGCATGTTATATGTGGGCAGGAAGAAACAGGCCTTCAGTCTTGGTGGCTCTGAGGTGTGGGGTTCCGGGCACAGAGCAATGAGCATGATTGGCATAACCCTTTCCTACTGTCGTTTTGCTCAACGCTGGGTGAGCTGTGCCACTGATGAGAGCGCATGGATGTGGCAGCCGACACACAGCTCTCCCCTGGCAAATGGTGTGTGATTCTGCTCGCAATCCCCATTCATAATACGGGGTCGGTTGAGGAATTTCATCTGCAGGTTTGGGGTGCGAGTCTGCATCTAGAGACAGTTGGTCGTCAATATGTCCTCAACCCTTCCATCAATTGCTATTGATAAGGATTCTTTTAGATAAAAAAATGCAGATAAAGAATTGTCTTGCCCTCCATGCTTTTGAGGTTCCTTTATTCCCCCCCCCTTTTTGGCTATTGCACACAGGTGGAATCTGTTTGGGTTTTTTTGTGTTTGGTGTGTGCACACTGCCCTAAGGATTCTTTTTGTGGGTTTGCCTTTGCTTTGGCGTTTGTGATGGTCCTGCATCAACCGGTTGGATTTTTGGCCACCTGGAATCATCTGCCCCAGTGGGGGCTGGAAATGGAGCCTTTGTGAACCTCGCAGTGCTGTGGATACCCAGGTAGGCTGTTGGGTGGCTTAGTAGGGTGCTCAGATCCAGAGCATTTCTGATTTTAAGGTGCCCCTCCTGTGGAAGATGGGGCCTTCCATGTACTATTGTCCAAAATCCCTAGTTCAGCAAAAGCAACTCTAGTTGAATTATTTCAAGGCTTTGTGCTCACCACCTCCTCCCTGAGCAGCGGGAGACTCTAGGGGGCAGTCTTTTACAGGGTCAGTTTCCTAATGAGCAGACTGTCCTGGAGAGATAACAGTTTCTTTTGCTGTACCTGTTTGCCTAAGGAAAAATGCATGCCAAGCTGGAGAGGGAAGGCAAGAATGTTGGCAGAGGTGGCTTTTTAAGCAATGACAGTTGTTTCCCCAAACCTTGGAGTTTCCACAGCCAAAGCTCCTTCTTGAATTGTGTGTGTGTGTGTGGGGGGGGGACACTCCCAGGCACCTCCTGCTTGGAATCGCTGGATTCCTAACCTGTAAACAGCTTCCTATTAAACCTCACCAAAATAGGCAGAACTTGTTCTATAGCTAGTAGCCACCAGAAATCAAGGGCCAGCAATGCTCATCTAAGCAAGCGTCTTCTAGCCATTGGCAGTGGTCCTCAAACTATTTTCTCTGGTCTCACACTGGTTTTTTTTTAATTGATATTGATATTGGTATGAATATTGATGCTTTTATTGATATTGATTGATATCGATTATTGAGTGTACTTCTTATACATTGGAGAACCAAAATAAACATCTCCTAGCAGGGCTTGGTTTATAGCACAGACCACAACTGCTTTACAATATGATCATGGGACATCCCCAGAAAGTATAAAATAATGCAGCTACATAAGAACAGGAATCATTTCCAAAATATAACTATAAATGAGCCTCTTGCGTATGAGAGGGGTGAGCTTGCACAATCACTTGCTCTCGTTTTGCAAACATATCCAGTGCTTTTTTTCTTTAAAAAATGTTTAGGGGCACTCTCATTTTCCTGCTCATATTGAAATACTGCCCCTCAAGGAGGCCAAACTTAGATTCATAAAATGTTTAGGGGTATGCGTTCCCCCCAGAAAAAAAGCACTGAATATATCTACCTATATTCTGCAAAAAAAACCCAAAACAAAACTATACTACACGGAAAGGTTTAAATGCTTCTTTGATTACCCTTGAATCTTCCTGCATCTCCTGCCACACTAGTGTGCTGCTGCTCCACACCCCTTGAGACTCGCTGCTTTAAGGTGTCACTTTTAGCTATTGGCTAAGGCTAAGCAAACACCTTGGGGAAAGGCCATCTCCTTACTCAGGAATTGCAATGTATGTATATTTATTTACAGTGTCACAAGCACATGTGTAAACTAGCTGACACACACAAAATCTCAGGTATACACCCTGTGTGCATTGGGGATTGCAGAGTTTCTGCTGCGGTCTTATTCTGAGAGCTCAGTAAGGCCAGCAAGATTTGCTTTTGGGGGCTTTTCTTCTTTTGAGTGGTGGTGCTCTACCTTGGGGACAGTTCCTTACTTGGGCCTGTTCCTCAATCTGGTGGCTTGCCTTATTATCTCATTCTACAGATGGCCAGTGGCAGAGGAAGCCTCTTGGGCACCTGGGGCGACACCCCTAGGGGCAGGGCGAACCGCCCCTAGGGACGCGGCACGTGTGGCTTCTCCTAGGGACGTGGCGTGCACAGCTTCCCCTAGGGACGTGACCCATGACGGCCTGTCCCGCCCACTGTCCACCCGCTGCCTCCCCCCCAGCTGTAGGGCGGCTTAGGCCCCACGGCACGCCCTGTCCCTATGGGTGTCCCTATCAGCGAGGCGGCGATCTGCCATGGGGGGGGGATTTTGTCACCCCCCTCAAGGATGACACCCGGGGTCTGACCGCCCCCACCACGCTCCCCTTTCTCCGCCACTGAAGATGGCAGCTCCCCAAATGGAATTCTCCTCCATGCAGAAACCTCCTGCCCCACACAATACCCTTGCACATAGAAAATTAGCACGTCACCCTTGGTGGTAGAAGGAGTAACCCCCTTCCTCGGTCAGGTGAGCCCCCGCCTGCATTCTGAAGTGGGGAGACCCAAACGTTGGCTTCCCATTGCTATGAGGACTAGGCTGGCATCATCTGCCACTCACCAACAGCAGACGTACGTTTGAAAGTTTGCCTATGCACAGAGAGTACTATCCAGCAAGTCCTGTTTGCAGGTATCCCACAACCATTTCATTGGTCACTGTGAGAACAGGATGCTGGGTTTCAGGGGCCAATGGCCTGATCCAGCAGGCTCTCCTTATGTTTTCATGGCCTTTGGAAACAAGGGTCAACAGCTCAAACAGAGGGCATTCAGCAGCTTTGAGAGTGCCCTTATCTTGCTTCCTCTAAAACAGCTTTTCCAACATGTTGCCCTCCAGTTGCTTTGAAGCGTGGGCTGAGCCTGATGGAAGTTGTAGTCCAAATCATTTGGAGAGGAACTACTTGGGGAAGGCTGGTCTCCAAGTTTTCATTGCTTATCTGCATTGCCAGATAGCCTTTAAATCTCAGCAAAACGTGTCTGATGGATTTATTATTATTATTAAAAAAAATAACAGTTACCGGTAATAATCTAAAATCTTGACACAAGTATGAATATTATGATTAATATTTTGCGAGGGCTAAGAAGGCTCAATCAAGGATTTTGCTCTGCAAATAGCTAGAAGAAAGGTAATTAATTTCCGTCTCGGAGATGCTTCAGTTCAGTGGGTTCAGAAGCTACCGGCAATTTTTAAATATATAATCAATCTCCTGCAGCCCTGGACAGAGTTCACAGAGACCCAGTACAATTGTCCAGTTTTACAGGGATTCATCTGGACCTTTAAAGCATTATGTCCCCCCCTCTTGTGGAACTCAAAATATCATACACAGAGTTCCCAGGGTGGTCTCCCATCCCACCATTGGCCAGACAAAGTCCTGCTTATCTTTGATGACTAAGAGGTAACATTATAGAAGTTTATAAAAATTATTCATGGCATGGAGAAAGTTTTCCTCCCTCTCTCACAACACTAGAACTTGTGGACATCAAATGAAGCTGAATATTGGAAGATTCTGGGAGCATAAATGGAAGTACGTCTTTATTCAGTGCAGAGTTAGACTATTAAACTCCCCTCCATGGAAGGCGGTAGTGACCACCAACTTAGACGGCCAAATTAATGGAGGAAAAAGCCATTGATGGCTAGTAGCCATGATGGCAGGATGCGGGTGGCGCTGTGGTCTAAACCAGAGCCTAGGGCTTGCCGATCAGAAGGTCAGAGGTTTGAATCCCCGCGACGGGGTGAGCTCCCGTTGCTCGGTCCCTGCTCCTGCCAACCTAGCAGTTCGAAAGCATGTCAAAGTGCAAGTAGATAAATAGGTACCACTTCAGCGGGAAGGTAAACGGCGTTTCTGTGTGCTGCTCTGGTTCGCCAGAAGCGGTTGAGTCATGCTGGCCACATGACCCGGAAGCCGTACTCCGGATCCCTCGGCTAGTAAAGGGAGATGAGCGCCGCAACCCCAGAGTCGTCTGTGACTGGACCTTATGGTCAGGGGTCCCTTTACCTTTACCTTTAGCCACGATGGCTTTGTTGTTCAGTCGTTCAGTCGTGTCCGACTCTTCATGACCCCATGGACCAGAGCACGCCAGGCACGCCTATCCTTCACTGCCTCTCGCAGTTTGGCCAAACTCATGTTAGTAGCTTCGAGAACACTGTCCAACCATCTCATCCTCTGCCGTCCCCTTCTCCTTGTGCCCTCAATCTTTCCCAACATCAGGGTCTTTTCTAGGGAGTCTTCTCTTCTCATGAGGTGGCCAAAGTACTGGAGCCTTAACCTCAGGATCTGTCCTTCCAGTGAGCACTCAGGGCTGATTTCTTTAAGAATGGATAGGTTTGATCTTCTTGCAGTCCATGGGACTCTCAAGAGTCTCCTCCAGCACCATAATTCAAAAGCATCAATTCTTCGGCGATCAGCCTTCTTGATGGTCCAGCTCTCACTTCCGTACATTACTACTGGGAAAACCATAGCTTTAACTATACGGACCTTTGTTGGCAAGGTGATGTCTTTGCTTTTTAAGATGCTGTCTAGGTTTGTCATTGCTTTTCTCCCAAGAAGCAGGCGTCTTCTAATTTCGTGACTGCTGTCACCATCTGCAGTGATCATGGAACCCAAGAAAGTGAAATCTCTCACTGCCTCCATTTCTTCCCCTTCTATTTGCCAGGAGGTGATGGGACCAGTGGCCATGATCTTAGTTTGAGCTTCAGACCATATTTGTTGAGCTTCAGACCGTATTTTGCTCTCTCCTCTTTCACCCTCATTAAAAGGTTCTTTAATTCCTCCTCACTTTCTGCCATCAAGGTTGTATCATCAGCATATCTGAGGTTGTTGATATTTCTTCCAGCAATCTTAATTCCGGTTTGGGATTCATCCAGTCCAGCCTTTCGCATGATGAATTCTGCATATAAGTTAAATAAGCAGGGAGACAATATACAGCCTTGTCGTACTCCTTTCCCAATTTTGAACCAATGGCTATACTCGAACCACGATGGCTATACTCTGCCTCTATAGTCGGAGGCAGCAATGCTTCTGAACACCTGTTGCTGGGAACCACAGGAAAGGAGAATCTTCTTGCACTTGAGTCCTGCTTGCTGGTTTCCCACAAGCATCTGATTGACCCCTATGAGACCAGAATGCTGGACTAGATGGGCCATTGGCCTGATCCAGCAGGCTCTTCTTATCTTCCACTCATGTGCAGGCTGTTCCAGGAATTTGTTCTTCTTTTTTAACTTCAGCTACAGAAGGAAGAATTGCAGAACTCTCCCTGAACCAGCCTTCTGCAACTTGATATCCTCCAGAGGTTTGGGACTACACCTCCCACCCATCCCAGCCTACATGGTTGTATCATGCCGGGGCTGGTGGAAATTTCACTCTGCAGCATCTGCAGGGCAAGATGGTTGGGAGAGAGA
Organism: Darevskia nairensis; assembly: GCA_034642065.1. Lineage (NCBI taxonomy): Eukaryota > Metazoa > Chordata > Lepidosauria > Squamata > Lacertidae > Darevskia > Darevskia nairensis. The sequence goes on along the minus strand of JAWWNI010000210.1, from coordinate 1,570,250 downwards.
TGTGTAGCCTTGGGTACTTCAGGACCTTGGAGAGTCCTTGTGGTGTGGCCTCTCCCAACAGCCTCTGAAGGCTTCTTTGCCATTCTGCAGAACTGGTAAGGGCAGACAGACTTGGTTGGGGAGCTGATTGAGACTCCTCGTCCAAAGAGGTGCCACTTCCAGGGTCAGAGATGGATTGCTCCCTGGGGAGTTTCCCCTCTAGACAGGCTGTAGAACCCACCACATTTCTGTGATTGTAAGTTGTCTCAAACTATTCTTGACATTGTGTTTTCATTGTTGTAACCTGCCATGGGACCATGGGCGAAAGGCCTAAGAGCCAAACCTGACATTTGTCCCTATTGAAATTCATTTTGTTAGCTTGTGCCCTGTTCTCCAATCTGATAAGGTCATTTTGAATTCTGATTCTGTCTTCTGCAGCATTAGCTACCCCTCCCAGTGTGGTGTCATCTGCAAATTGGATAAGCATCCCCTCAATTCCTTCATCCATGTCACCTATAAAGATGTTGAACAACAACGGGCCCAGGACAGAACCTTGTGCCACCCCACTTGTCACTTTTTTCCAGGATGACGAGGCACCATTAATGAGTCGACTTTAGCTTCAGTCTGCCAACCGGCTACTAATCCACCTAACAGTTACCTCATTCAACCCATATTTTACCACCTTCCTTGCAAGAATATCATGAGGGACTTTGTCAAAAGCCTTACTGAAATCAAGATACACTATGCCCACAGCATTCCCCTGATCTGCCAAGTTCCATCAAACTTAATTCCATCAGAAAAAGAAATGAGGTTCGTTTGACATCACTTATTTTTGAGAAACCCGTGTTGGGTCTTAGTAATCACAGATCACAGATGATATATGCTGTTGGAAGATCCAAGATACTTTTTTTCTACCTGTCTCTCAAGGGTCTGCTTTCATAAACTGATTGACAATAGATTCAAGATGGAATCTTACTTCATTACTTAATGCATGAGTCAATGTCTTGCTGCCTGTTAGTCACGACGGCTACATTTATTTAGTTACTTGCTATAGACCTAGGAAGTATAGACCCAGGTGGCGCTGTGGGTTAAACCACAGAGCCTAGGGCTTGCTGATCAGAAGGTCGGCGGTTCGAATCCCTGCGACGGGGTGAGCTCCCTTTGCTTGGTCCCTGCTCCTGCCCACCTTGCAGTTCGAAAGCACATCAAAGTGCAAGTAGATAAATAGGAACTGCTCTGGCAGGAAGGTAAACGGCATTTCCGTGCGCTGCTCTGGTTCGCCAGAAGCGGCTTTGTCATGCTGGCCACATGACCCGGAAGTTGTCTGCAGACAAACGCCGGCTCCCTCGGCCTATAGAGCAAGATGAGCGCCGCAACCCCAGAGTCGGACACGACTGGACCTAATGGTCAGGGGTCCCTTTACCTTTACCTTATAGACCTAGACTGTCATTTATCCATCAGGGTCACAGGGTGGTGTGCAATGTTCCTGTTGAGAGCAATAAACAATGGAGCCTCCAGGCTCAGGGGTAGCCTACCATGGAATACTAGTTGCTGGAGACTGGGGTTGATTTGTGACTCTGTTTGTGGCTGTGCTGGCTGGCTGCTATGTGAAACAGGGTTGTGACCCCGATTGACCCACTTTGGTCTGATCTAGAGGGCATGCCTGATGCTTAGGACATAAGAAGCAGGGTTAGCCTCTTGCATGTGTTGTAGGAGTAGCAGAGGTCTGCATCCAATGACCTTCTCTTGCTGCCTTGCAGTGTTGCTGTGAATGCTGGGGCAGCTGTGCTGTTTACAATCAACTGCTCTGCACCCTCTGTTTCATTTCATGGAGCCATGGGAAGGATCTCTTTGCTCGTTGAAGTCAATTGGGAAGACAATGTTGTCTTGGAGTTGTGCAAGGATACTAGGGTACTTCTTGCGGGTTTTCCACAGTATGTTTCCGAGCACAATTCAAAGTGTTGGTGCTGACCTTTAACGCCCTAAACAGCCTCAGTCCAGTATACCTGAAGGAATGTCTCCACCCCCATCGTTCTGCCTAGACACTGAGGTTCAGCGCCGAGGGCCTTCTGGCAGTTCCCTCACTACGAGAAGCCAAGTTACAGGGAACCAGGCAGAGGGCCTTCTCGGTAGTGGCACCCGCCCTGTGGAACGCCCTCCCTTCAGATGTCAAAGAGAACAACAACTGCCAGACTTTTAGAAGACATCTGAAGGCAGCCCTGTTTAGGGAGGCTTTTAATGTTTAATAGATTACTGCATTTTAATGTTCTGTTGGAAGCCACCCAGAGTGGCTGGGGAAACCCAGCCAGATGGGCGGGGTATAAATAATAATAATAATAATAATAATAATAATATTATTATTATTATTATTATTTATTACATGGTTGTCCACTGTGAGAACAGGCTGCTGGACCAGATGGGTGATTGGCCTGATCCAGCAGCCTCATATTATTGTCTTGTGTTCTTATGAAATATGTTAAACCACAGTCAGTTTGTAGTAGATTCTGTCGGCCGCCGTCAGTAGCCAGATCAATGGCGGTTCCTTTCCCGCTTTATGTGGATCTTAGATTTCTCACTCTCCTTGTTCCCCCTTCCATGGGCTCAGAGTCGGTTTCAACACAATCCCAATCTCATTTCCTTGATCTGCTGGAAGCGGGCACATCTCTGTGTGATACCATGTATTTCTGGTGATTGTGGGAAGCTGAAAGCATTTTTCAAAGCTCCTGGAAAGGTCGAAGAAAAGGTCCCGTTAGCCTCTTTGTTTAGTATACTGACTTTATTTTCTTGGGGGGAGAGAACCCAACCTTAGAATTACCTCTTTGTCAATCCCGACAGGAGTGGTTTTTAACTCTCCATATGCAAATTAAATGGAGAACAAACAGGAGTCTAATGTTGCGAAGCTCAGGTTTTGCTTTTCCATGCTTTTATTCAAGAGGGGTGTCATGGGGCAATCATTTAAGTAAAACGAAAGGGAAGAGCACAGCATGGCTGCTAGGCGCCATTGTTACAGCAAGAAGGATAAAAAATGTGAGATCATTAACATAAGAAATATCAAGGAGATTGAGCTTTTAAAAGGACAATTCTCCCTTTTTTCTCGGAGAAGGAGGAAGAATAGGAAAAGTTCGCTCTTCAAGTCAAGTTCCGGAAAGCTGGTAAGAGTTCCTGAGATTCTCAGAAGACCCAGGAGTCAAATTCTAGCTCTGCTGGAGTCTACTGAATTATAGAAGTCTAGTGTCCAGATCAAGGGAAGCCATAGTATTGCTCAGTTCTGTCTTGATCCGACTCCACCTGGAGTCCTATGTCCAGTTCTGGACACCAAAGTTTAAGGGGATACAGACAAGCTGGAAGGTGGGCAGAGGAGGGTGACCAAGATGATCAAGGGTCTAGAAACCAAGCCTTATGAGGAACAGTCGAAGGATTTGAGTATATTTAGGCTGGGTAGGTGAGGCTGAGAAGCAGAGACTGGGCCCAAAGGTCACCCAGTGAGCTTCATAGATGAGTGGAGCATTTGAACCCTGGTATCCCAGGTCTTAGTCCAACACTCTCTAACCACTGCACGACACTGCCTCGTCCCATAATATTGTTATAGGGAAAATTCTTGTCTATGATTGGTCAGGGAAGAATGGATGGAGGCAGGATCCAGTGGGAAGCAAGGCAAAACTATATTTTTCTGTTGCCACAGAGTCCCCCACCCCTCCTTGTAAACAGGTGAGAGACCCAGAACAAAGAGAGACACCTTTTTTTTGAAGGTTAGCATTTTTGGCATGGAGAACACAGACATCTCCTTTACAAACCAGAAATACATCAAACATAAGGTGGGGTCACAGTGGCTCAGGCAGGTCAAGGTGTGATATTCCTGAGGATTAGCAAGTTTCACATAGTACAAAACAGAGTTTACACAAAGCATCAACACTGGAAAGAGGAAGAGGAGGATCATTGATATGACATTCAGAAAGCCCAGCTGGACCTGGTGATCCCTCTATGCAGAGCACCTGGGCCATGGGTCGGCAAACTAAGGCCTGAGGGCCGGATCAGGCCCAATTGCCTTCTAAATCCGGCCCGCGGATGGTCCGGGAATTGCCGTGTGGAATCTGGCGCCGCGGAAGCGAGTCCCTACGCTGTGCTGCGCCGGTTTAGCGCAGTGTGTGAACAGGCGGCTCAGTTCGGCTTGTGGGCTGGTCAAACGACCTCCGCGGGCCGCTTCCGGCCCATGGGCCTTAGGTTGCTGACCCCTGGTCTGTGTGGTCTCAGGCAAGGGGAATTATGAAGGGCTCCTACAATGCAAAGAGGCCCATATGACCAACAAGTTTCAAAAGCAAGAATTATGCATTTATTCTATATTTGAGACTTCAGAATTTTCATAATAATATATACTTCTCCCAGACGGCAGGTTCAGGGAAACATCCCCCGGTTCTTTTCAATGGATTGTTTCCTTCCGAACCACATAATAAAACCTGAGAGTTGCACAATCTGGCTGGTCGCTGTCTGCTCAACTGTTCGCATTATTAACATACCGCCGTGTTTGATATCATAGTAATGGAACGTTTGTTGTTTATTAATGTGATTGTGATTATCCTGAGCCGCTTTTAGCCCAGCATTTGTTGCTGGAAAAGCAGAATACAAATATTAAATCAAATCACGGAAGTTCAGGAGCAGCATAATAAATTGGTCCTCTGCGAAAAGCAGGCAGAAAAAAAATTCCTCCACCGCTCATGTCCCGTGTGCCACAGAGGCTGAGCTCTATATTTATAGCTCGTGTAATTCCAGAAAACTAGAGTGCTGATGGTACACTAAAGCCTACATAAAATAGCCAATAAAATCAAGGAAGCAAACGGATCCTCACCGCTTTGCTTATACTTCTCCCTACTCACCACAATGTCTGAAAAAGGTTTGGTCTTTGGGGTAAACGAACTAACAATCAATCGATCAATACGGAAAAGGGGATCTTGCCTTTCCCCACCCATGGCCTTGCAGAGAAGGCACTCTCTGGTTCCTTTTTAAAATAAAAATGTTGCTTTTTTTAGGCCTTTGGACACTTGGATTTTTGATTGAGTGCCAGGCATGTCACCCATCTTGGTCAGCCATGAGAGAAGGAAAGCAAGAGTGAAAAACACACACAAATACTTCTCTCTTTTTTAAATGGTTGCATTCAGCCCCACCTTTTCCCCAAAGAGCTCAAGGCTGATGTGCACACTTCTCTGCTGCTTTACGGTGAAGGAAAAAAAGTATTTGATCCCCTGCTAAATTTGCCCGTTTGCCCTCTGACGAAGAAATGACCAGTCCATAATTTTAATGGTAGGTTTATTGTAGCTGTGGGAGACAGAAGAACAACAGGAAAACCCACAGAAACCCAGAAGACAAAAGTCAGAGATTGATGTGCATTATAATGAGTGAACTAAGTATTTGATCCCCTATCAACCAGCCACCTGGTATCTTCACTGTATGTAAGGAGCGGAGATTAGGCTACCTGGTATCTTCACTGTATGTAAGGAGCGGAGATTAGAAGCACCTGCTGTAAGGGAGAGATCTTACCTGTAATCCAAGCTTGTTACAGTACCTGTACAAAAGACACCTGTCGACAGAAGCAATCAATCCAGAAGATTCCAAAGTAGCCATTAAGACATTTCTCTGTCAGAGGGCAAACGGGCAAATTTAGCAGGGGATCAAATACTTTCCCCCCTCACTATATATTTTATCCCCACAACAATTCTGCGAGGTTGGTTATGTAGAGAGACAGTGACTGTCTTAAAGAGAGACAGCAGCGGGCTTCATAGCTGAGTAGGGTTTGAATCCTGGTCTCCCTGGTCCCAGGTAACAACTACACCCCTACCTGGTCCTTCCTGAGATTTTCTGTGAAAGTTTCTTAGAAGTCAAAAGCTGAGCCTGCTGCTTGGTGTTATTATGGGGGGAAACTGCTCCTTTTCCCGTATGGGGTACCCAAGAGCCCGTATAGAGTCCTTAAGTAGGTTCTCCATCGGTAGGAGAAGATAACAGAGGCCAACCAGAGAATATTGAGAAGCAAAGCAGCTAGTAAGCCTGATCTTTATTAAAGCTGTTGCAACAGGGTGCTCACTCACCACATGCAGAAGGGAGGCAGAACCCAGAACATTGGTGTGCAAGCCCTTATATAGACTTTTGAAATTGCCTCCCCTGTAGCTCAAGACCAGCCTACAAAACATCATACATACATCAGAGAAAGAGGTGGTCCCCAGCAGAAATTTGAGTGTGTTGCTTCTCTCCTGTCTGCCAGGATACCTGATAATGCCTTATCAATTGCCTTTTCTGGGTAGCCTGGCCATTCCCTTGAGATGGTAAACACTTACCGGTAGTTCCCAAATCTCTTAGGCATATTGATAGTGTGCTCAGCTTAACAGATACTTGCCAGACTGTATTTGAAAAGGGAGGTGTAAGCCCCTACAGTCCAAAGACAATTGGAGAGGTTTTCCCATTTCCTTCCTCCTTGCCGAGAAATATTTGAGGTCCATTTGGGAGAGCCAAAATGGCTTCAGGATTGTTCTCCTGTACTATTTCAGACACGTGGTTTATATACTTATGTATGTGTTTGCCTTGTACATTTATGAATACACACACACACACACACACCTTGGAATTCCTATAACATTGGAAATCCCAGTGTATTGGCCAACCACTGGCTAGCGGAAAGAAACTTTGCATGACCCAAGCTCCTATGTCCCAACAGAGCCGACTGCGAGAGCTGAACTGCTCTGCAAATCAGTTCAAATAAAGCTCAGTGCACTTAGTCAAAAGTAGAAAGACTTTGGCACCCAGTCTTCCCATTTCTGAGGGGGGTGGTAGAGAGACGAGTCACAGCGTAAACTCCTGGAGATAAGTTGAGGAACCTCTGGTCATCCATATATTGTTGGACTTTGTCTTATGCTGAGGTGGACTCTAGATGTTTCTGGCTTAGTGCTTTCTGCACCAGACTGAAGGGCACATTTTGAGAAAATACCGCGGGAGCCAACCGCAAAATGGCCGCTGTGTTGCCTGTGGCACAAAATGGCCACCACACCGCTCTCCTGTTCTTCACAGAAGGGAGGGCGGGTGTCCAATCCTGGCATCCAATGAAATTTAGGCATTCACTTATGCCAGTGCAAAGAGAAAGAGCAAACAGCAGCTTGAAGAAGAAGAAGAAGAAGAAGAAGAAGAAGAAGAGTTTGGATTTGATATTCCGCTTTATCACTACCCGAAGGAGTCTCCAAGTGGCTCACATTCTCCTTTCCCTTCCTCCCCCACAACAAACACTCTGTGAGGTGAGTGGGGCTGAGAGACTTCAGAGAAGTGTGACTAGCCCAAGGTCACCCAGCAGCTGCATGTGGAGGAGCGGGGAAGCGAACCCGGTTCACCGGATTACGAGTCTACCGCTCTTAACCACTACACCACACTGGCTCTCAATGTTGAATAAGATTTTTAATGGGTAATTTTTAATGGGTATTTAATGGGCATCAATACAGGTGGGCACATTGCATACCCTGCAAGTGTCATGGGAAAACCGGCCCTTTTAGGACACCACTCTCTCATGCGATTTTGAAGTGCGGTGCAAATTCACACAAGGGCACAGTGTCCAAAATGGGCACCGTTCTCTTGCGGGAGAAAACAGGAAGATGGCAAGTGGCAAGATTGTGCCCCAGATGTTGCCATCGAGGCATTTAAGAGCATGAAACTTTTATAGTCACCATGTTGGGGACCTTTGGTCTACCCAGACTAGTAGTGGCCCTCCAAGGACTCTGGTGGAAGCCTTTGCCATCCAACTTGGAGATCTTGGGAATAAAACTGGGACCTTTGGCATGCAAACTATGAGCTCTTATACACAGAGGCATTCCTGGGATCCTGTCCCTTGTGCCCTTGGCAAAAAGCTGTATTGGCATCCCCAGCAATGAGCTACATCAGCCCCTGCCCACCCCCTGGGAAAAAACAAATCAGTTTACCACACACTTTTATGCTGTGGTGCAAGAAGGACAACGAGTTTCTGCCCCTTTTGATCTTGCAGCGACAAATGCCACACAATCCATAGAGTGATAGGTGGTTTTTGTGCCCCTGGCGGGGACTGGTTTCACCAGCCCCAGGGTATGTCTCTGCTAACAGGAAGGCCCCAGCCCTTCTGTCTCCCTTTAGCCCCAAACAGCATGGGCAGTCATCAGGGATGATGGGCGTTGTAAAAAAGGTAAAGGGTAAAGGGACCCCTGACCGTTAGGTCCAGTCGCGGATGACTCTGGGGTTGCGGCGCTCATCTCGCTTTATTGGCCAAGAGCCGGCGTACAGCTTCCGGGTCATGTGGCCAGCATGACTAAGCCGCTTCTGGCGAACCAGAGCAGTGCATGGAAACACCGTTTACCTTCCTGCCGGAGCAGTACCTATTTATCTACTTGCACTTTGACGTGCTTTCGAACTGCTAGGTTGGCAGGAGCAGGGATCGAACAACAGGAGCCCACCCTGTGGCGGGGATTTGAACCACCGACCTGCTGATCGACAAGCCCTATTGCCACAGCTAGTGGGGGAAATGATGTGCCAGTGGAAACGTATCTGTTCAATTTGCTTTTTTAAAAAAAAATAATGGTTGGTGCTTCTTCATCTAGGTACGGGTCTGTTTCTTGAGCAGACTGTAGTCAAAGTTGGCTTTTGCTGGCCAAGTCGCTCCTTCCGTTTCTCACGTTTTGCCGCCAAGCGGGCCGGGAGGGGGGGTGGTGGAAGGGGGTTGGCTCGTTGGTTCTTCTTGATGGATGGATGTCATCTGTGCTGGCTCAGGTTTGCCTAACGCTTCGTGTTTGGTCTGATGCTTTAAGGAGAGTGAAAGGGAGGGTGGGATTTGCTGGAAGGAGAACATCAAAAAGGAAGACCGGCGAAACCTCCCCCTCCTAAAAGACAGCACCTTCCTCATTAGAAAGCCTAATAAAAACAGGGGGCGTAGTTCATTATTCCTTGCTATTTCCCCCCAAGCTGGTGATGATTGTCCTTGTGAGCCTGTCTTTTTTTCTGGGGGGGGGGGGTTGCTGCTGCTGCTGCTGCTGGTGGTCCATCGCTGTTTGGGAGAACTGTTTTGAATGCGGTTATTGTATCATATGGGTTTAACCCTGTACAATTCTGGATATTGTGCGATAGGAACCAAGCGGTTTCAGCAGAGAACAGGGAGCTCATTATGCTGGGGCTGCAGTGCCGTGCATTTCTAAATAGCATGCTGCGCTCTCTCCCAGCACAGCCAAAGGACTCCAGCAAGAAATTCAGAGAAACAACCAATCTTTCATCGGGTTTTAACTCTTACGTTGGCCTGCTTTGGGTGGCTGCGGCGTCAGAGAGATTTGTATGGCTGGTCCGAAGATGTGCTGCTGCAGAGATGTACAGCTGACTACAGAAGGCTGATCGATCTGGTTTCTAGTGGATCATAGAATCACAGAACTGGAGAATGGGAAGGGACCCTCAAGGGTCATCCATTCCAACCCTCTACATTGCAGGATCACCACTGAAGAATCCCGGACAGATTGCCCTGATTAAAAACCTCCAGCGAAGGCGAGGCCACCACTTTCTGAGGGTGTCCTTTCCGACTCTTGCCATTAGAAAGTTCTTCCTAATGTTTAGTCGGAATCTCCTTTCTTGTAACTTGGATCCATTGGTTGAGGTCCTCCCCTCTGGGGCAGCACAAAACAAGCTTGTTCCCTCTTCCATGGGACAGCCCTTCAGATATTTGGAAGATGGCTGTCATGCCATCTCTCAGTGTCCTCTCCCACAGGCTAAACATACACAGCTCCCCTAATTTGCTATCACTTGATAGATAAAGGTAAAGGTACCCCTGAATGTTAGGTCCAGTCGTGGATGACTCTGGGGTTGCGGCGTTTGTCCGCAGACAGCTTCCGGGTCATGTGGCCAGCATGGCTAAGCCGCTTCTGGCGAACCAGAGCAGCGCACGGAAACACCGTTTATCTTCTCGCTGTTTATCTACTTGCACTTTGACATGCTTTCGAACTGCTAGGTGGGCAGGAGCAGGGACCGAGCAACGGGAGCTCACCCCGTCACGGGGATTTGAACCGCCGACCTTCTGATCAGCAAGCCCTAGGCTCAGTGGTTTAGACCACAGCGCCACCCTCATCCTTGATAGCTTTCTTTAAAAAAGCAAGACTTTCCATTGATTGATTGATTGATTGATTGTTTCTACCCCACCTTTTCCTCCAAGAAACTCAATATGGTCTAATCCTATATAAATCTGTGTGGTCTAATCCTATATAAATCTAATCATAGGGGCCAAGGGGTCTTCGTCCCCTCCAATAAAATATTTGAAGGGGTCAGTCCGCTCCCCTAAGGTGATGGGCATTGCCATTCAAATGGTGTGCATGCACTGCGCCATGTGATTGATTATGCAGGGCGGGGCTTGCCTGCCCCCATTTTTTATTCAAGTTGGCACCCCTGAATCTAATAAATAGATAGATACGGTGCTTTTTTCTGGGGGGTATGCAGGGCTACGCATGCCCCTAAACATTTTGTGAATCTAAGTTTGGCCTCACTGGGGGGTAGTATTTCAATATGAGTAGGAAAATGAGAGTACCCCTAAACATTTTTAGATAGATTAATAAATAAATAAATAGATAGATTAATAAATAAATAAATAGATAGATTAATAAATAAATAGATAGATTAATAAATAAATATCCAGCAAGTGTTTCTTATGTTCTCATGTTCTCATGTCTCCCACTCAAAAAACACGTTCATTAGCATGAATTGCCACACAATTTGCAAGAGAAATAATGAGCCTCTTTTGTGTGTGTGTGTGTTTTGTGTGTGTGTGTGTGTGTGTGTGTGTGTGTGTTGTTTTTTTCTCAGTATTTTTATCTTGCAACAGTGATAATTCTCAGACCTGCTGACTCCTTGGGACCCTTATCCCAAACGAGAGAGGAATCGATACATAGTTATCACTTTGGAGACTCGAGATCCCGGGTATTTATGGAATCTTTAATGTGCGGCAGTTTTCTGGTCCCTTTATGGGGTCTTTGCAGGAGGAGAGCAGCAAAGCGGAATGGCGGCAACACAGACTCGGCTTGCCTCGGATCAGGGAAAGGGCCGTAGATTAGTAGGTAGGGCACCTGCTTTGAATGCTGAAGGGCTCAGCTTCAATCTCTGGACGGGGCTGGGAAAGATCCACCGCCTGGAATTCTGGGGAGCCACTGCCAATCCGTGCTAGATGCGCTGATCAGTATCAGGCAGGTGCCTATGTCCCTGCCGTGCGCATCACACCCAGCGTCCTCTTGATGGAGCAAGCGCTGCTTTTCATGCAGAGAAGTTGAGGCTGCAATGCTGCTGCAGAACGCCTTTGCAGTCCTGGAAGGCTGTCTCTTTCCCCTCGATTGCTTCCCTCTCTCCAAACCGAGTTCTTCGCTAGATTCTACCTTGGGTGCCTGGATCAGGCATAGGCAAACTCGGCCCTCCAGATGTTTTGAGACTACAACTCCCATCATCCCTAGCTAACAGGACCAGTGGTCAGGGATGATGGGAGTTGTAGTCCCAAAACATCTGGAGGGCCGCGTTTGCCCATGCCTGGCCTGGATGCTACGCAAACTGGGTCTTCCCATCAGGTGGGGGCTGAAGAAAGCAGCATGATCCAAGGTTGCCCCTGACTGTTGGGAAGCACTGGTGACAAGGCCAAATGAATCAGATATCTCTATAGTACCATCTTTTTATCCTCTCTCTCTCTGGCTGATGCTAGCCTTGGACCGTAAGTTCAGGTGAGGCAGGCTGAGAGTGCCAGTTAAACGCTGCATTTATACGTCAAATCCACACAACACCAGCACTTAAGCCGCGTATGAAGTCTTTCCCTCCCTATCTCCATCTTCCTCCTCCACTTATTTATTTATTGCATTATATCCCACCTGGGCTGGATGTGCACACAGGGGGGGAAATGCTATAAATAAGTCACAAATTAAATCATTATAACAAAAGAAAAAAAACCGCTTTGTGAAATCACATAGAAAAATTTTGTGCTCTACAGCGCCACCAGGTGTTGCATGTTTATAACACATTTAAAAACACTTAAAAAAAAACTAATGTAGCTGAGTCCCTGTTCTCCAAGGAGCTCAAGGTGGCATGTATGGTTCCTTCTCTCTCTCCTCATTTAATCCCCACAACAACCCTGCGGTGTAGGTTTGGCTGAGAGGCAGTGACTGGCCCCCCAAGGTAACCCATTGAGGATTCGAACCCTGGTCTCCCAGACCCCAGTTCAGGCATAGGCAAACGCAGCCTTCCAGATGTTTTGGGACTACAATTCCCACCATCCCTGACCACTGGTCCTGTTAGCTAGGGATGATGGGAGTTGTAGTCCCAAAACATCTGGAGGGCTGAGGTTGCCTATGCCTGCCCTAGTCCAACACTAACCACTGCACCACACTTCCCCCAATCCTTCTCATTGGTTCTAAGCTCTGTGTGAGGTGTGTGTTTGTGTTTCTGCGTTTAAACTAGCTCTTCCTGCACCATTGATCATTGGAACCAACTCCTGGGGGTTGAGGGGTCTTCAGACCCCCAATAAAATATTTGAGGGGGCCGCCCCTTCTAAGTTGATGGACATTGCCATTCAAATGGTGTGTGTGCACTGTGTCATGTGATCGACTATGTGGATGGGGCTTACATGCCCCCCCTTTGTCTCTTTCATTTCCTGATTATTATTATTATTATTTTGTATTTCTACTGAACCGCATCATTGCTGCCATGTGTTATGGAGGGAGTCTGGACATGGCGAGTTTGCTTTTTGGTTTTCATTAACTTGCAATATTTGATCACTGCTTTTTACAAAATATCTCAAAGCAGCTTTTGTTGTTGGCACCTGTCTGTCTTAGATACAATGGAGTGCACCTCTGGGGTTGAAGGAGCGTCTCCACCCCCATCGTTCTGCCCAGACACTGAGGTCCAGTGCCGAGGGCCTTCTGGCGGTTCCTTCACTGCAAGAAGCCAAGTTACAGGGAACCAGGCAGAGGGCCTTTTCGGTGGTGGCGCCCGCCCTGTGGAACGCCCTCCCATCACTGCTCCTATCCCTTCCCATGTCAAGGAAATGGAAATGTCAAGGAATGTCAAGGAAATCAGATGTCTAAAGCTATCTGACTTTTAGAAAACATCTGAAGGCAGCCCTGTTTAGGGAAGCTTTTAATATTTGATGGATTATTGTATTTTAATATTTTGCTGAAAACTGCCCAGAGTGGCTTGGGAAACCCAGTCAGATGGGCAGGGTAGAAATAATTAATTTATTATTATTATTATTATTATTATTATTATTATTATTATTATTATTATTGAAGTGAATAGGAGAGGCCGTTGGTTCTCCCTTTGTTACCATACTAGGATTTGATGGGGCAAATTCTGGGAACAGATGGGGGGGTACAAATAATAAATTATTATTATAATATTGTTATTGAAGTCAAACCACTGCTTTAGCAGCAGCAAAGCGACCTCCCCTTAGCGCAAGCCTGGGCAGGGTGTTTTGGAGATCGTGGGGTGTTGTGTTCGAATTCTGCTTGCAGGTGGGGAGAGATGCTCTGGTGCTTGAATCTTCCTTGTGGGATTCCCATAATAGGCACCTGGACTGCATGGGCTACTGGCCTGATCCAAGAGGCTCTTTTCATGCTTATGAATAACCAGCTGGATCAGGCCAGTGGCCCATGTAGCCCAACATCCCGTTCTCACAGTAGCCTACCAGATGCCTCTCGGATGCCTTTAATTTCAGGGTTTCTGCATATGCCCCTCTCCTGTAGTGTCCACTAAACTGAATGTGGTTTTGGAGATGGTAAATATTTGCAAGGGTGCCGACACATGTCAAGTTTGGAAGCAGGAGGCCCCCAGTCAAGGCTTTGTCCGCATATGAATTAGGCCCACAGTAGAATGTGGAGAGTCTTCAGTTTGCCTCATGCAAGGACTTAATTCATGACCAGAAGAGGCCCAGAGGTGGGCATTGTCAGAGCCTGTACAAATATTACAGTCCTTAAAATAATGTCAATTATTTCCAGGGGCTTCTAATAAATGGGCCTTGCTGCATGTTGGCCTCATATTCTTCCGGCAATCCTTTTAGTAGACAAGAAAATGCTCTCAAGCCCAGCATTTAAAGCTCTCATTCTCAAATATTCATCAAACAAGAAGTTTGAAAAGGTTTTAAAAGTTGGGTGGGTGTGTAGAATAAGAGGGAACAATTTCAAATGTTAATCTCTGCATTCCTGGCTACTGCAGAGAAGATGGATCTTGTGCCTTCGCTGATGGTGCTGCAGATACTTCCAAGTTCTGTGTTTTGGGGATTTGAAAGGAAACCAAGACGCAAATGTCCAGAAATGAATTCAGCTAATTCAGCTAATTAATTGATTGATTGATTGATTGATTGATCTGGTGCTTTTGCAAACAAAGAGCCATTCCTGGCTTCAGGCAAGCTGATTTTGTTGGGGTTTTATCTTGAGCTGTATGCCTCTGGATTATTTATAAATGCTGGCACTTCATTATATCCAGCAGGTAATTATTTTGAAATAATTATTTTGAAATAATTCAAAAACGTTCTAGTGATGCAAGTTTAGTGCTGGATATTTAAAACGCTGCAAGAATAAAGCCTCTACAAAATCAAAGCAATCCATTCTCCAGAAAGTTTATATCGATAAAGCCAAGAGAGTTTTGTTTGGTGGTGGGGTGTCCCATCACTGCCCAGACCTGCTCTGCAATGCAGAAATTGTCAGGATGTCCTACACATGAGTAGGAGCTTGGCAGAGACACATGCCCGACTGGCATGTTCTCTCCCTCCTGGGCAATCGTTCGGGAGCTTCAAAAGCATTCCTTAGCCCGAACATCACAGCGACTGATGCCAGAAGACATCAGCACACTTAGGGATCCGCAGAGGTTTGCGCAGTTGTGTAACAGAACTCAGCAACTCAGCATTTTGGCTAATCTACTTTATTTACATATAAATACACACGGAGCACTGTAACATGGCTCCCTCTCTCTCTAGCATCAGGCAGCAAAGAGAAAGAACAAAAGACAATAGTCCCACTTCAGGAAACACAGTAAGACAAACATCCTGTCTTCGTCACGTCCCATTCCTGTGGAATCAAAACACATACCCAGTCATGTGATAGACAACAAACCCATGACTGCACATAGGGAATGAATCTCCAACAGGAATCTCAGCTCAAGCATCCATGACGGATGACCATCACTTCTGCTTAAAAACCTCCAAGGAAGGAGAGTCCACCACCTTCTGAGGGACTCCTTTCCACTGTCAAACAGCTCTTACTGTCAGAAAGTTCTTCCTGATGCTTAGTCGGAATCTCCTTTCTTGTAATTTGAATTCATTGGATTGAGTCCTCCCCTCCAGAGCAGGAGAAAACAAGCTTGTTCCTTCTTCCACAGGACAGTCCTTGAGATATTTGAAGATGGCTCCCTCATCTTTCCTCTCAGTCTCCTCTTTTCCAGGCCAAACATACCCAACTCCTTCAACTGTTCCTCATAAGCGTGAAAAGAGCCCTCTTGAATCCGACCAAATGAGGCCCATCTAGTCCAGCATCCCTTTCTCTCAGCAGCCAGCAGATGCCTCTGGGAAACCTGTAAGCAGGATTCAAGCAATAGAGCCCTCTCCCCTCCTGTAGAACCCAACAGCTGGTATTCAGAAGCATTGCTCCCTCTTCTGCACCATGGAGGGCAGAACATGGCCACCATGACTAGTGGCTATCTGTAGCCTTCTCCTCCATGAATTTGGTTAACCTTCTTAAACCACCCAAGTTGTGGGCTTGTCTGCTTGCTTTCTCCTGGCTGTTGTGGTTTCCTTTGTGGGGTGGGGGAGAAGTAGCTGTTCCTCATTGTTGAGGCAAATGGACTGGTGGTCCACCACATTGATATGTTAATTCAAAGTCATGCATTGCGGAGGAACAGCCTCAACATTCACCGCTACAAGGGGGCATCCCTAAGCAATGTCCTGGAATGCCTCCAGGCAGTGAACTCGAACCTTCCATGGGAGTGTGATCCCACTTAAGACGGGGATGCCTCCTTTTCCTGTCCTTCTGCCACCAACCTTTCAAAGTCTGATGGTCATTTAGCAAGAGTCTTAGATTCCACCTTTAGTTTTTTATTTCCTTTATTGCAAAACAATTTACACAAAACATAAAAAACAATACAAACCAACCATTACCATACCCACATAACAACTAGACACTAACTAACACCATATCATTTAACATCACACACACTTTTGACTTCCAATTCATCTCATTGTACTTTTTACACATTGTTGGTCTATACACACTTCCTTGTTGTTTTTTCCTGTTACATATCAAGAGAAATTTTTGCTTTTATAATTTCCTTGTTAGTCAAGATTCAATCTAAATCTGTCAGGAGATTTGCATTGCCACAGTACTTTTAAAGATATTTTTAAAATATTGTCCAATCTATACTCGCTTTCTGATTTGAGTTTCCTCTTATTCTCCCAGTCATTTTTGCAAGTTCAAAATATTCTGTCATCTTCGCTTGCCAGTCAATTTTTGTGGGGATTGAGTCACCTTTCCAGTTTTTTGCTATTAAAATTCTAGCCGCTGTGGTTACATACATAAAAAAGGTTCTAAAGTTTTTTTGTATTTCAATGGACATCATTCCTAACAGAAAGACTTCTGATTTTTTTAAAAAATAGAATTTAAAGATCTTTTTGAGTTCGTTATATATTATGTCCCAGAATTTTCATATCTTCACACAGCCCCACCCCATGTGCATGAAGTTACCTACCCCTTTTTTGCATCTCCAGCAAACGTTTGAGGGGTTTTTTTGGTACATCTTGGCCAGTTTGGCCAGGGTCAGATACCATTGGTACAACATTTTCATCACATTTTCTTTCAAGTTATAACATGCGGTGAACTTTATATCTCCTCTCCAGAGCCTTTCCCATTTTTGATTCCACTTTTAGCAACAACTTCACTGCTCAGTAAACTCTTAATGTGTTGATACCAGTTTCTCAATGTTTGGTTTAAAGTCACTTAGCAGGAGTATTAAATGGTCACTTTCCGTGCCCCTCTGCTAGCCCTTTTTCTCTTAGCACCCCGCTGGGTAATCCCACTGCCCCCATGGAGCGCCCCCTGCCCACTTTGGGAACAGCTGATTTGGGGAGACAGGAAAGAGCAGGCTCTAGTTGCAGTGGAGAGTGATGGGTTAGGGCCTTAAAGAGGTTGGCAGAGCTACAGTTTCCAGGCAAACTCTGCTTCCAGTCCAGACTTCAGGAGCCCTGATCCCTGAAGGCCACACAGTTTGGGAGCCGCTGCTGGCTAATGAACCTGTGAGTGGCTGGCTAAAGGCAATCAGACACAGACAACTTTGCATTAACATTTTAATACTTGTCTTTCTAACTCTCTCTCTCTCCTGCCTCCCTGCCTAAAAATAGCTCCTGCGAATATTGACAGATACCCAGGTTCTTCATGCTGGCTTTCACATTTCTATCACACGTTTCCTTGGAATGAGATTCCCTTGGGGAGGGGGTTGCACTTGGAGGAATTCCAAACTTTTTCTATTGATTTTTTAAATAATAATAAAAACAATCATCCTTTCTGTAACTTGGATCTGGCAAGGGATAGACTCATGAGAATCACAGAATTGTAGAGTTGGAATCTTTCACCCAGTGTAGGGTTCAAACCCTCAACCCTGGGATTAAGAGTCTCATGCTAGAAGCAGGGGGACTGAGGGCATCTATCAGCTGGGTGATTTCTGCACTATATCTGCTTATGTTTTTTCCTTTAAAATTGCCAAGATGGACACAAGTTCATATAGAAACAGGCCAATTGGCTCCTGACCCGCCCCAGCTGACCTGGGACAAAACTTGATGGTGTTTTTGGGTGAAGCTGTTGAAGAAGCAGGGATGTAAGTTGGTTATACCAGCCTCAGCCAGTAGAGCAAACAAAGTGGGGTGTTGGCAGTTGTAGTCAGGCAACATCCAGAAGGCGTGATGTTGTGTTGCTTTGGGGAGCCCTGACTTGGTCCCTAGCAGAAGGAAGAGGCACAAATTGTGTTTACCACTGCCGCTGCCTTCCTCCTCCTATTTCCCCACCAATTACTTCCTCTTTTACAGACACAGATGACTTGAATAAAAAGGATCATTATATGTTAATTCAAAGTGTGTTGCTATTTTGGGAAGATGGGCTGGTAGGATGAAGGACTTAGCTATCATTATGATAACCACCATGTACTTTTATTGGCAAATCGTCTACTTATCTTTAAAACCGAGCACCTTTTTATTGTTAGCCCCATGATGGAAAATTGCCCTGACAGCCGGTGACGCCGATTTAGCTCTGACTTTAACAAAGGTAGTGAAAATGCTATGGATATTGGGAGCTTTGAAGCCCAAAGGTCACATCTGCAAGAGCAGGTTTGCATTTGGTTCTTAACATATATTGCAGATATTAATATTGCGCAGTTTGAAGAGACTGGAAGCATAAGAACTGACTCCTTTGCAATAAATTGTTGTCCAGTCCCATAAAAATATTATTCAAAGTTTTACTGGCAGAACTCTTCAAAAACTGAACATAAGCATCAAAGATGCAACCAAAATATCCATACAATGTCTTGTGTTCTCCAGCACAGGCTCAGCATCTTTTTTGAAATAAAAGATTCTAAAAATCCAAACTCTATCTCTCCCCCATTGCAGCTTGTATCATCCTTAGGCTATAAAAGCTCTTAAAGAGCCATGTACAGTGCTTTTTTTCTGGGGGTACGCAGGGGTATGCATACACCTATACATTTTGTGAATCTTTGTACTTTTGTCCATTTACGGTATTTATTTTTCCCTATTTGAACTATAAAATGGTAATTTTCTTGAGTCAAAATGAGAGTACCCCGAAACATTTTTTTTTTAAAAAAAAGGGGGGAAAAAGCACTGGCCATATACATGCATTGTTCTCCCTGGAGAGTTCAGAGAGAGGGCTAGCAGCCGCCACCCTTTCAAGATGGCAGATTTGCAACTCAATGCCCTCAACACACGATCAAAAGTTACAACACTCACATGTTAGCTCCAGAGAACAACAGCCAGATAGCAAGAGCTCAAAGTGCTCTCCTTGGCTTTAATATAGACCCATGGAAAATCCCCATGCTAAACCTTTCCACCAATACACATTTAGGCATCCTCATTTCCATGTCAATTAAACAATTATACTTAACAACATTGGCTGCCATTCTTTCCTCATCCAAAGGAGTATTATCAAGGGAAGTCATGGTATTGCTCTATTCTGCCGTGGTCAGCTCCCATTTGGAGTCTTGCATCCAGTTCTGGGCAACTTAGGAAGGATATTGACAATGTGCATAGAAAGGTGACCAAGGTGATAAAGGGCCTGGAAAGCAAGCCTGGTGAGGAATGGTTGAAGGAGTTGGGTAAGTTTAGCCTGGAGAAGAGGAGACTGAGGGGATATGAGAGCCATCTTCAAATATCTGAAGGACTGTCACATGAGAGATGGAGGAAGCTTGTTTTCTGCTACTCCAGAGTGTAGGAGCAGAACCGATGGATTCAAATGATAAGAAAGGAGATTTCGACTAAACCTTAAGAAGAGCTTTCTGAGGGCAAGAGCTGTTTGACAGTGGATCAGCTAGATGACCCTTGGGGTCCCTCTGAACTCAACAGCTCTATGATTTTATGAAAGCACCAACAGCCACAACTTTGAACGCCCCTTCCTTAGAGCAGAAAGAGAACTGAGATTTGCACACAGGAGAGCATTAAATGGCTCAGCAGATGTAGACTCAGACTCTGGGCTATTCTTTAGTGAACTGTGATTATTGGTCTTAAGCGGAACTCACCGTATTTCTTAAAATACTGTTTTTATTGGACACGTAGTACATTAAAGGCGCCTTTCCAGACCCAGAAAGTTTGGCCATAATAATTTAATTGTTGGCATGGATTTCAGTTTAGATGATTTGTATTCTGAGGGTTGGCATGCTTTGCCTTGGGGAGCAGAGCCTGGGAATTCAACTCTGCGGTGGGTAGAACAAGCTGGACTTCAGCCATGCCTTGAGGCTGCTGCCTCTTCTGCAGAGGAGAAATGGCCTCATTCTCATTGGTTCACAGGTGACGCCAAACCAGGGCTTGCTGCTACAGGAGGGAGCCCTCTGTTCAAGAGCTTCCTCCTCCTTTCCTTGTGAGCTTCGATTCGCTACTTTCTTGGTTTGCAGCAAACCACAGCTTGCTGTTTAATATGGATGAGCAAGCTGTGGGATCTAAATAATAAACAAACAAACAAACAAACAATTAATACAGTGATACCTCAGTTTACG
Organism: Darevskia nairensis; assembly: GCA_034642065.1. NCBI lineage: Eukaryota > Metazoa > Chordata > Lepidosauria > Squamata > Lacertidae > Darevskia > Darevskia nairensis. The sequence continues at coordinate 1,550,021 of JAWWNI010000210.1, read as the reverse complement.
AACTTAATCCATTCCGGAAGAAGAAGAAGAAGAAGAAGAAGAAGAAGAAGAAGAGTTTGGATTTTGATATCCCGCTTTATCACTACCCGAAGGAGTCTCAAAGCGGCTAACAATCTCCTTTCCCTTCCTCCCCCACAACAAACACTCTGTGGGGTGAGTGGGGCTGAGAGACTTCAAAGAAGTGTGACTAGCCCAAGGTCACCCAGCAGCTGCATGGGGAGGAGCGGAGACGCGAACCCGGTTCACCAGATTACGAGTCTACCGCTCTTAACCACTACACCACACTGGCTCAAACCCATTCTTAAACCGAGGCTGCTTTCTCTAATGAGGCCTCCCGCCGGTGGTGCCCTTCCACCGTTCGGATTCTGTTCTTAGACTGGGGTAAAGTTCTCAAACTGGGACACTATTTCCGGTTTTGCAGAGTTTGTAAACCGAGGTACCACAATAATAATAATAATAATAATAATAATAATAATAATAATAATAATAAATAATAATTTATTATTTATACCCCTCCCACCTGGCTGGGTTTCCCCAGCCACTCTGGGCGGCTTCCAACAAAAGATTAAAAATACATTAAAGCATCAGTCATTAAAAACATCCCTAAACAGGGCTGCCTTCAGGTGTCTTCTAAAAGTTGTTTATTTCCTTGACATCTGAAGGGAGGGCGTTCCACAGGGCAGGTGCCACCACCAAGAAGGCCCTCTGCCTGGTTCCCTGTAACTTGGCTTCTTGCAGGGAGGGAACCGCCAGAAGGCCCTCGGAGCTGGACATCAGTGTCCAGGATGAACGATGGGGGTGGAGACGCTCCTTCCCAGGCTCACATACTTACAGGAAGCATGAGAGGTCAAAGCAGCCCTGTTCCCCTCCCATACAGTGTTAGCTGTGTGCAGAAAACAACCAGACATATTTACTGGCCAGTGTAAACACAGAATCCAGAATAAAATATGCACTGAAATTGAAATAAGGTGTCAAAGCAAGTGATAAACCATTGGAGGGGGTTGGGCTAGATGACCCTTGGGATCCTTTCCATCTCAACCATTCTACGGTTCTGGGATAACTGGGGAATGATACAGTGGTATCCAAAATAACTAATGATATCCATAGGTACAAATGACAACGAAGACTGATTATTATTATTATTATTATTATTTTAAAAGGATTCTGTCTGTACATTGACTTGGGTTAACAGACCAGGTTTCTTTTTTGGATGACATTAATGCTGCTTTTTGTTATTTTATTGTAATACTAATTTCAACAAACTTTTTATTGGTGTGCCACACTTGAAAAATAATAATTAAAAAGGATATTAAAGATTGGATTGCCTTAAGAGATACAGATGTGCTAGTCCTAGAAGGTTTTGATAACCACCACAGTTGACACACTTATCTGATTTATGAAAAGGTGAGGGTACACAAGGGATTTTTGAATCACATTATAAGAAAATTGCTATACAGTCATACCTCGGGTTACGGTCGCTTCAGGTTGCGCGATTTCGGGTTGCGCAACGCGCCGAACCCGGAAGTAATGGAACGGGTTACTTCCGGGTTTCAGCGCTTGCGCATATGCAGAAGCGCTAAATCGCGCTTTGCGCATGTGCAGAAGCGCAGAATTGCATCGCATCGGTGCGGGTTGCGAACGCGCCTCCCGCAAGGATCGCATTCGCAACCCAAGTGTCCACTGTATAAGATCTGGGTAAAATATAAAGGAATATTGGAACCAAAGATCCCTATGTGGACCTCACCGACAGAAGCCCTGGCTGTCAAAAAGAAAAATATGAAGGGAGATTATGCTGGCCGTTCAGTGCACAGCTGTGGGGCTGAAGCGGAGGTGAGCCCTGTTCTTTCTAATCCTTCCAACACTCACTTGAGTAAAGAGCTGGATCCTGGAAGATCGCCATGTTGCAGGTGGTCAATGGGATTTTTAAAAAATCTTGGTGCAGGAAACAGCAGTTGCCCACCTCCCTCCCCACTGTGCAGATGTTACAGCTTCCTGCTCAAATTGGGCTCCTAGAGAAATAATATGAAATGGTTACCGTATTTTTGCACCATAAGACGCACCTGACTATAAGACGCACCTAGTTTTTAGAGGAGGAAAACAAGGGGAAAAATCAAATGTCTGAATCAAATGTTGTACTAACTAAACTATTTAATAAACTACCGGTACCAGTAAGTTGTTTCTTGAAATGTTTTGGCTTAGAACAGACAGAGGCGCAGGATTTCGAGACTGCCCATGGTGAAGTCCGACGCCTGCAGAGCACGAGGAATAGATTAGAAGTGACCGCCCCCTTTCCTTCAGCTACCCTTAATTCAGTTTAAAACAGCATTAATCTTGGCTCAGAGGAGGGCCTGCTAATCTACAACGGGTGCCTGTCTGGAGGTTTAGAAGGGTTTAGCACAGATTAAGCTCTGTGTATTAAATGCACACCCTAAATTAATCTGGGTTAATTATGTAGGCTTTCTCATTAAGATGAGGCTTCCTCAGCACGGAACGTACTTGAATCGGAACACAGCAAACATGGTATGTTGCCACACGCTTCTCTATGGAAATGTGCTGCGTTTCCTGTTCTCGTGTAAATGATGACACCATAAATAGCCCCTTCTTAGACAGACTGAAGACCATCTGCTACAGTGGGCAGCAGTTTACGGCCAAGGCAGGCACTGGGGGAAAAGAAATCACATTAGCATATCCGAAGGGCTAAGAATGGTATGCCAGGTATCTATGGAGACATTCGCCTATGGCGAGCAGAGGGTTCTTTCCAGGTGAACAGTTGGAGGAAAAGGTTTGTACAAACAGAAAAGTTTTTCCTTCCGATATGTACCTACATTTTTCATGTGTGGCACGTTGCAAGCCTGAAATAATAATAGTAGGAATAGTGAACAGAGAGTCTGAGATGAACTTTCAGATAAAATTATCTTCAGATGAAAAAACAATAATAAAATCACAGAGTTGGAAGGGACCCCCAAAGGCCATGTAGTCCAGCCCCCGGCAATGCAAGAGTTCCAGCTAAAGAATCCCTGACAGAAGGCCACCCAACCTCAGTTTAGAAACCTCCAATAAAAGAGAGCCCACCACCTTCTGAGGGAACCTGTCAAACAGCTCTTGCAATCAGAAAGTTCTTCCTAATGTTGAGTCAGAAACTCCTTTCTTGTCATTTGAATCCATTGGCCCTATCTTCTGAAGCAGCAGAAAACAAGCTTCCTCCATCTTTTCTTTAGATATTCGAAGACTCCTTTCAGTCCTCTTCTCCAGGCTAAACATACCCAACTCCCTCAACCGTTCCTCATAAGGCTTGGTCTCCAGACCCTTGATCATCTTGGTTGCCCTCCTCTGCACAGGTTCTAGCTTGTCAATATCCTTCTTAAACTGTGGTCTCTAGAACTGGATACAGGACTCCAGGTGGGGTCTGACCAAGACAGAATAGAAAAGTACTATTACTTCCCTTTACAGGTAGATAGCCGTGTTGGTCTGTCATAGTCAAAACAAAATAAAAAAATTCCTTCCAGTAGCACCTTAGAGACCAACTAAGTTTGTTCTTGGTATGAGCTTTCATGTGCATGCACACTTCTTCAGATACACAGATACACACGAAAGCTCATACCAAGAACAAACTTAGTTGGTCTCTAAGGTGCTACTGGAAGGAATTTTTTTATTTTGTTTTGACTATGACAGACCAACACGGCTATCTACCTGTAACTGGAACTATGGAAGGCACCACAATGAGCCGCATGAAATGGAAGTCCATCAACTGTGTATCTGAAGAAGTGTGCATGCACACTAAAGCTCATACCAAGAACAAACTTAGTTGGTCTCTAAGGTGGTACTGGAAGGAATTTTTTTATTTTGTTATTACTTCCCTTGATAGTATTGGGCAGTTGGGTGGAGAAGACCTCAGTTTTGGGTTTTGGAAACTGGCCACCTTGGGGCTAGATTGGCCTCATTGAATATATGGCAGCTTGTCATATGAAGACTTTCAGGTATAAATCTATTGGTATGTGAAATGACAAAGTATGTGCCTCAGGAAGTCTGAGTCAATAAAGGCTATTGAAGGTCCATAGCGTATTGGGTCTCTCTGATAATTGCTCCCCATTCCCCATAAGTACCTTTCCTCCCCCCATGACCTTTCTGTCTTCTGTGAAGTGGGGCACTCTGGGGCCCCTTCCTTCTTGTAAATTAGCTTAGCGAGCCAACCTTTATCTTGGATGGGTTTCTTCCAATGGCAGGTAACCTTCATCTTCCCCATCACAGCCAAGCACGCACAGATTAGGCTGATATATGAACAGAGCTTCCTGGTTACTCTGGAAGGTCGCCGGGTGGGACGAAAGCAAGGATAAGTGAAATAACTCATCTGACTCTTGGACCGAGCAAAGAGTTTCAGGTGCACTTAACTCTTATGAGAAGATAAATCCATTAAGGTGTGAAATGGTGGAGCACACCACTGCGGTTTGGCAGATAACGTTGTCTCATAAAACATGGTACCATCCCTTAATTGTCCTTCCTTGCATAAGTTGGGCAGGAGGAGATTTTGTTCTCTTGCTTTGTTATTCCCTTTCCTTTCTCTCTCTGATCCCCTAAACTTTTGGTTTAGGCATCCCCTCTAAAAGATGACTTGATAGAGATTAGATGGCTCTAATAGGGGAGCAGAAAAATCCATGGTTGTTGTTCAGTCGTTCAGTCGTGTCCGACTCTTCGTGACCCCATGGACCAGAGCATGCCAGGCACGCCTATCCTTCACTGCCTCTCGCAGTTTGGCCAAACTCATGTTAGTAGCTTCGAGAACACTGTCCAACCATCTCATCCTCTGCCGTTCCCTTCTCCTTGTGCCCTCAACCATTCCCAACATCAGGGTCTTTTCTAGGGAGTCTTCTCTTCTCATGAGGTGGCCAAAGTACTGGAGCCTTAACCTCAGGATCTGTCCTTCTAGTGAGCACTCAGGGCTGATTTCTTTAATAATGGAGAGGTTTGATCTTCTTGCAGTCCATGGGACTCTCAAGAGTCTCCTCCAGCACCAGAATTCAAAAGCATCCATGGAAATCCATGGCTACTAGCAATAATTTTTCCAAACACCAGCTGCTGGAAACCACATTAGGGTGAAGGAGTGCTCTTGTGTTCAAATACCGCTTGAGGTTTTCTGATTGAGGCGTCTGGTTGACCACTCTGAGAACAAGATGTGGACTAGATGTGCCATTGGCCTGATCCAGCAGGCTCTTCTTATACTCTTAAAAAAAAATTCCTTCCAGTAGCACCTTAGAGACCAACTAAGTTTGTTCTTGGTATGAGCTTTCGTGTGCATGCACACTTCTTCAGATACACTGAACAGAAGTCACCAGACCCTTATATATAGTGAGAGGGTGGGAGGGGTATTACTCAGAAGGGTGGTGGGAATGGGTGATAGGCTGATAGCTGTGGTAAACCTGTTGATGACTGTTAACGACCGCAATTATTAGTCTTACAGGAAAAAGCAAGGGGTGTGAAGATTAAAAATAGCTTTGTCATGTATAATGAGATAAGAATCCAATGTCTTTATTCAGACCAGGTCTCTCCATGGTTTTAAGTTTGGTAATGAGTTGCAATTCAGCAAATTCTCTTTCCATTCTGTTTCTGAAATTCCTTTGCAATAAGACAGCTACTTTGAGATCTTGTATAGAATGTCCTGGGTGATTGAAGTGTTCTCCTACTGGTTTCTCTGTCTTGTGATTCCTGATGTCAGATTTATGTCCATTCATCCTTTGGCGTAGGGTTTTGTTAGGGTTTGACCTCTGTGAGAACTTGCAGCTCAACACACCACACCAATCAAGCACCTGGGGAATGACTCAGCTTACATCGCAGCTGTAAGTCTGCCCAGAGATGATTAACCTAGCAACAGCTACTTGATTGGTGGAGAGAACAATAAAGACTGAGACCAAAATGTGCTCTGTGTGGAGAGATAGGAGATGGTGGAATGTGTGGAGAGAGTGTGCTGGAGTTTGTTAGAGGTAGAGAGAATTACTGTTCTATGTACTGTTTGTTGTTTTCTTGTAAATAAACCTGTATATAGTTACTCAGTACTAGTGGCAGTAAGTTCCTGTGTCAAGCTGCTTGCTTTCAACTGCTGCCAAGAAGTTTCCGCTGTGCCTGCGCTTACTCTGCTGAAATCCAACTGGTGTAGTTGGTATTCAGAAACAGCATACAAACTTTAACAGGTTATGGGCCCAGGACTTGGTTGGCAGGTTGGCAGTAAGCTGGTGAAGCTGGGGAAGCTGTTGACACTTGGAGCTGCCAAGAACAGACTACAGTTGAAGCGGTTGGAAGCTGGGTGCTGTGGTTCTGTCCTCTCTCTACCGGAAGCTGTGAGTAGCTGGTTCCTGTGCTTGCTGTCCTTGCTGTTGGGAACATCGCTCTCAGATGGCTTCGCATCCTTATCCAATGGCTTTTGAGCGCCTGAACAACCACAACTACTTGCTTTGGTCAGAGCGGATGCAGGCTGTGCTCCAGAGGGATCATCTCTGGGCAGCAGTGCACAGACCGCCCGCTAAGCCTGATGCGGAAGAGCTTGACCAAGACCAAAGAGCAAGGGCCACCATCATACTTGGTTTAGACGACTCCCAGTTGCCGTATGTACGTGCACATAAGTCTGCAAAGGCTGTGTGGGAGGCGTTGAAGCATCTCCACGTCCGTGAGACTGCTAGTTCCAGACTCTCCATCAGAAAGTCGCTGTATAGAGCAAGGCTGCAACCTGGGGTTTCCATGCAGGATCATTTGCACAGTTTGCAAATGAAATTTGTGGCACTGCAGGAAAGAGACTGTGTCCTGGATGAGGAGGAACAGGTATGCATCATCCTAAACTCTCTTCCTGAAAGCTGGGACACTTTAGTGTTGACGCTAGAAGCTATGCGTGAGCAGGATTTGACTCTTAGCCTCGTGACCGGGCGTTTGCTTGAGGAAGCTCAGAAGCGGGAGGATAAAGCTTCGGAAGCTTCGGCAAGCGGTCAGCTTGCAAGAAATGCAGACAGTCCGGGGGAGAAGCAAGAGAAGCAGCCACAACAGCGCCAGCCTGGTGAGGAATCTGCATATGCTGTTCGTCGGTGTTATCGATGTGGGTCCAAACAGCATCTTAAGGCCGCATGTCCGGAAGTGAACAGATTCCAGGGCCAGCGACAGCAGCAGCAGCAGAAGAAGAAAAAGTTTGGCAAGAACAAGCAGTCGGCTCAGCTTGTAACAGCCGTGGCGCAGTGTGCTGACGAGAGGGAGAACACCTGGGTGGTTGACTCAGGGAGCTCTCGGCACATTGTGAACTCAGAGGAGTTGTTTGTTGCTAAGGGTTCAACACCGCGCAGCCAGGTAGCGTTGGCTGATGGCAGAAAATCCGAGGTACAGTCGGGGGGTTCTGTCTATGTTGCCTGTTTACGCTCCAACCTGGACAATGTACTGTGTGTACCGTCACTGCGCAGTAATCTGATGTCAGTGTCGTGTTTGATGAAAGCCGGGTTTGGCGTTCATTTTGAAGACAACTGCTGTGTGATTAAGAAGAACGGAGAGACTCTGGGTACAGCTATTCCAGAGAATGGGTTGTTTGTGCTTAGAGACTGTTCTGAATGTTCTGCAGTAGTTAGTAATGCTCAAAATGTGTTTAAGAATGAGCCTATGCACAAAAATTGTATTCATTTACTTCACCGCAGATTAGGACATGCTAATTGGAAATATGTGTTAAAAATGCCTGATTTAACTGAAGGGTGCAAGTTGCAGAATTGTGAAAGGTATTTGGACTGTAACGTTTGCAAAAAAGTTAAAAGTCACAGAGGTTCTTATCCTAGAAGTGACAGGGTGTCTGAAATCCCATTTCAGCTAGTCCATGCTGATGTGTCAGGACCATTCCCTGAGAGCAGGGGTCGTTCACGTTTTGCCCTTATAATTGTGGATGATGCCACGCGTTTTGGCTGGTGTTATCCAATGAAGCATAAAGGTGAGGTTTTCACCAAATTTAAAGGTTGGGTTGCTATGGTTGAAAGGCAATTTGACCGTAAAGTCAGAAAACTTCAATCAGACAGAGGAGGGGAATTTTTGGCTGGGGCATTCCAGAATTGGCTTCAAAAGAAGGGCATAGGGCATAGGAAAACAAATCCTTTTAGTCCTGAAGAGAACGGCCTTGCAGAAAGAAAAGGGAGATTTTTACAGGATATGATGTATGCCATGCTTGAGGACGCAGGTCTTTCATTGGGTTATTGGGCGGAGTCAATGTTAACCGCGAATTATTTACAGAACAGGTTGTTCCATAGTGCCATTGGTACAACGCCATACTTTGAATTGTTTAAGAAACAGCCTAAGGTTGACCACCTGCGTACATTTGGAGTACAGGCCTGGGTACACATTCCCAAAGCCCAGAGACGCAAAGGTGACCCTAAGTCCAAGCTGCTTGTGTTTGTCGGGTACCAAGATCTTGGCAAAGGGTACCGGTTTGCTGAAGGGCAGAGTGGGCTTGTAATCTCCAGAAACGCAACATTTTGTGAGCAAAAAGGCTGGGAGAAACTACACGCTAACTCAGAAGTCTGGTTACAATCTTCTCAAAAGTTTACTGGCACTAAAGAGCAAATAGGAGGGAGCACAGATTCTGAGGGGGAGGAAGATAAGGAACTGCAGGCGCAAAGAGGAAAGAAAAGAGTGTTGTCTTCAGACTCAGAGCAGGAGGATAGTTCGCCTATTGCCAAGCAACGGCAAAGGAGGCTTGAGACTGAGGGGGATGAGAGTAAAGAGAAAGAAAGTTTTTCTCCAAGACGTTCTAAGAGGGAGAACAAGGGAATTCCTCCGAGAAGCTTTTCCCCTGACACAGCCAATGTTTTTCATGTAGCCTGTGAACCTCAGAGTTTCCAGGAGGTTTTAAAACTTCCAGAGGAACAAGCAAGTCTCTGGATGCAGGCCATGAGGGAAGAGATGGGTTCTCTTAGAGAACATGATGTTTTTACAGCCATGTCACCACCCAAAGGAGTCAAAATTGTGGGGTGCAGATGGGTGTACAAACTAAAGCCTTTGTTAGTAGGTGGTTACAAATACAAGGCAAGACTTGTAGCCCAAGGCTTTTCACAACGACCAGGACTTGATTTCGACGAAGTTTTTGCTCCCACAGCCAGAAGTGGTAGTGTGCGTTTGATGCTGGCGATTGCATCTAAACGCAGACTCAGGGTCAACCATTTTGACATTCAAACTGCGTATTTACATGCTTCTTTGACAGAAGACATTTATTTAGCAGAACCACCAGGATTTGAGACAGGAGCGAATAAAGTGTGGAAACTAAACAAAGCACTTTATGGGCTACGTCAGTCAGCAAATGCCTGGAACAAATGTCTGGACAGTGTGTTAATTTCACTTGGTTTCCAGCGCAGCATTGCTGATAACTGTGTGTATGTTAAAGGGTCAGGTTTGTCACAACAGTTCTGCATAATTTACGTTGACGACCTTTTACACATGTGTAACACAGGAACACAGACGGAAAAGTTTGCTACACAATTAGCTAAAAGGTTCAAGGTTAAAGACCTTGGTCCTGTAAAAATGTATTTGGGTTTGGAAACGTGCTGGGCGGATGATAACAGTTGTTTGATAAGTCAGAAAAGCAAAATAAAACAGATGTTAAATAATTATGGCATGCAGGATTGCAAAGGGGTGAGCACACCCATGGAGCCAGGTTTCATTAAGTCACTGCATACTGATGACAGCACAGAGTTTGATCAGCCAGAGCTGTATCAGTCAGCGATTGGAAGCTTACTATATCTAGCGCAGTGGAGTCGCCCGGATTTAAGCTATGCTGTTGGTATTCTCTCAAGACAGGTTGCTAAACCAACAGTCAGTGCTTGGAAAGCTGTAAAGCGTGTTTTTCGCTATCTCCAACACACAATTGACTATGTGTTGAAGTTTAGTTCAACAGGTGAAGAGGTGTTACAATGCTATTCAGACAGTGACTGGGCAAATTTACCTAGTCGAAAATCAGTTACCGGTCTAGTGATCATGTTTGGTGGAGCTCTAATTGAATGGAAATCAAGACGCCAATCCATTGTTAGTGTGTCATCCACTGAGGCCGAGTACGCCGCTCTGAGCGAATTGTGTAATGAATTGTGTTTTTTCAGACAATTGTTAAATGATCTAGGAATAAATCATAATGAGCCTGTAAAAGTTTATGTTGATAATCAAGCTTGTATCACTTTAAGCAATACACAGAGCTTTAAGTCGAAGTCAAAACATGTGTCTGTAAAATATCAAAATGTGAGATGCAATGTTGAGAACAAGGCAATTGAATGTGTTTATGTATCCAGTGATCAGAACATTGCAGACGTCATGACCAAACCGTTGGCATGTGTAAAAAACAAGCTAATGTGCGAAAATTTGGGTTTGTTTGAAAAAATAAGTTAAAAACACTTTGCTTATGCTCAGGAGCTCATTGTTTAGGTGTGTTCGCTGTGAGGGGGTGTTAGGGTTTGACCTCTGTGAGAACTTGCAGCTCAACACACCACACCAATCAAGCACCTGGGGAATGACTCAGCTTACATCGCAGCTGTAAGTCTGCCCAGAGATGATTAACCTAGCAACAGCTACTTGATTGGTGGAGAGAACAATAAAGACTGAGACCAAAATGTGCTCTGTGTGGAGAGATAGGAGATGGTGGAATGTGTGGAGAGAGTGTGCTGGAGTTTGTTAGAGGTAGAGAGAATTACTGTTCTATGTACTGTTTGTTGTTTTCTTGTAAATAAACCTGTATATAGTTACTCAGTACTAGTGGCAGTAAGTTCCTGTGTCAAGCTGCTTGCTTTCAACTGCTGCCAAGAAGTTTCCGCTGTGCCTGCGCTTACTCTGCTGAAATCCAACTGGTGTAGTTGGTATTCAGAAACAGCATACAAACTTTAACAGGTTTGGCCTATAAGGGCCTGGTGACTTCTGTTTTGACTATGGCAGACCAACACGGCTACCTACCTGTAACTTATACTCTTAAGTTAGGCTGTCATTTATTTGGAGTTTTTGCAAACAGATGCTTCGGATTTACACTGCAATTTTTTCAGGTTGGGAGACAGCAAAGGAGGAGGAAGACTACCTTCCCACTAACAGCACACGTGAATCTCAAACTATTGATGAGGATAATAAATCTGAAAATTGCCTAACTACTCATGGCAAAATATAGTGCTCTCAGTAAAGACCTAGGATTCCTTCTCCCATCCCCCAGCTTTGATGTTTCTATTTGAGTTGCATGCAAAAATTCTGATTATTTCCAAAAGTTCTGGTAGAGAAGAATGAAAAGCGATGTTGCGAGTAACGAGCAAAACACTTCCGCTGGTTTCTGTTCTCCGCATTTTAAGTTTTAAAGGTTGCAGTGCTCCATTTATAATGGAGGATGCATTTCCCACCCAAACCTCATTAACTTTGCTCTTACAAGAGTCAGTGGGCTGATGGTCCCTTGGAAGAGGCTCATTAGCTGAATGTTTACTTGTGCTCAGAGTAAGCCCCGCTCCTCCCCACAGACACAAGGCATTCAGTCACCGCATCCAAGCAGAGAAGCAAGAGATAGATGAGGGATGGGTGCTGCTTCCGACTCTCCAGATTCTTCTGGGCTAAAACTCCCATCTGCATATAAGTTAAATAAGCAGGGAGACAATATACAGCCTTGTCGTACTCCTTTCCCAATTTTGAACCAATCAGTTATTCCATATCCAGTTCTAACTGTAGCTTCTTGTCCCACACCCGTATAGTTAAAGCTGTGGTTTTCCCAGTAGTGATGTATGGAAGTGAGAGCTGGACCATCAAGAAGGCTGATCGCCGAAGAATTGATGCTTTTGAATTCTGGTGCTGGAGGAGACTCTTGAGAGTCCCATGGACTGCAAGAAGATCAAACCTCTCCATTCTGAAGGAAATCAGCCCGGAGTGCTCACTGGAAGGACAGATCCTGAAGCTGAGGCTCCAAGACTTTGGCCACCTCAGGAGAAGAGAAGACTCCCTGGAAAAGACCCTGATGTTGGGAAAGATGGAGGGCACAAGGAGAAGGGGACGACAGAGGACGAGATGGTTGGACAGTGTTCTCGAAGCTACCAACATGAGTCTGACCAAACTGCGGGAGGCAGTGGAAGACAGGAGTGCCTGGTGTGCTCTGCTCCATGGGGTCAAGAAGAGTCGGACACGACTGAACCACTAAACAACAACAACAACAACAACAACAACAACAACAACAACAACAAAACTCCCATCATCCCTTGCCATTGGCTAGGCTGAATATGGCTGGTGGAAGTTGGAGTCCTACAACATATGGAGGCTCACAGGACCCCCAACATTGTATTTACTTACTTATTTATTTTGTTCACCTCCTACCTTTTCATCCCAACAGGTCAAGGTGGTATACATGGTTCCCCCCACCTCATTTAATCCACACAAAGGCCCTGTGAAGTTGGTTAACTAATCGATGCTGTTAGGAGTGGACATTAGCCATGTATCCAAGCCATAGGGACCACTAAGGGTGACTCCCTCAAAGACCTTAGTGATCGGGATGGGATCCTAGAACCATAGATTTGTAGAGTTGGAAAGGGACCCCAAGGATCATCAAGTCCAACGTCCTGCATTGCCGGAATCTCAGCTAAAGCATCCTTGACAGATGGCCACCCAACCTCTGCTTAGAAGCCTCCAAGGAAGGAGAGTCCACAACCTCTGGTGGGAGCCTGTCCCACGGTCAAGCAGCTCTTACCACCAGAAAGGTCTTCCTAATGTTGAGCTGGAATCTCTTTCCTTGCCATTGGAATCCACTGGTTCGGGTCCTATCCTCTGGAATGGCATTTAATGACATCCTCTTCCAGTGGGAGACTGAGTGGGTGAGAATTGTCAACTGTTGTGGTGCCATCCAAGTTTCAAATGCCCTATGCTCTTGTTTTTATTCACACTGGACTTATTTTTTTAATTCTTTATTCCACTGGGCTATGTTCAAGGTGCTGATTTTGGTGCTTAAAACCCTATAAAGCTTGGGGTCAGGATAATTGAAACATCACCTTTCAGGGCCTTTCGCGTGGTGGCACCTCCCCTTAGACAGGCAACATCTTTGTTGTCTTTGAGGGCCTACTGAAGACCTTCCTCTTCCAACAAGCCTTTTAATAAAAGATATATTCCAGTCTGCACTGAAATTGTTCTCTCTCTCTCTCTATATATATATGGCTTCGGTCCAGTATACCTGAAGGAGCGTCTCCACCCCCATCGTTCAGCCTGGACACTGAGGTCCAGTGCCGAGGGCCTTCTGGCGGTTCCCTCACTACGAGAAGCCAAGTTACAGGGAACCAGGCAGAGGGCCTTCTCGGTAGTGGCGCCCGCCCTGTGGAACGCCCTCCCTTCAGATGTCAAAGAGAACAAAAACTACCAGACCTTTAGAAGACATCTGAAGGCAGCCCTGTTTAGGGAGGCTTTTAATGTTTAATAGATTGTTGTATTTTAATGTTCTGTTGAAAGCCACCCAGAGTGGCTGGGGAAACCCAGCCAGATGGGCGGGGTATAAATAATACATTATTATTATTATTATTATTATTATTATTATTATTATATATTTAATTTAAAGTAAACAGAAAAATATCCATAAAGAGGGATTCACAATATTACAACAGGCTGAAAGCAACATAAGATTGAACATTATCATTGAACTTATTGTTCCAAAACATTATGAAAGATGCCCATTTTCCCATGTGTTTTCTTTTTATAATACGTTAACTTAGTCATTATTTCTAGAGAGCTTTTTTAAAAAAAATTTATTATTGTTGTTATTATTATTATTATTCATTCATTCATTCATTCATTCATTCACATACAATAGCACTTTTCCTGCAGTCTAGGCTGTCATAATGTTAGCAGCAGTTACAGGACTGGAACACTATTCTCGAACATTTTCCTTTAGCTCACCAAGTAGAAATATTTCATGTTCTAAGGGTGTATGATATCCTAACGTGTCAGAAATATTGTCCTGAGCAGATTTTTAAGATGTTAAAATTGTTTTATCTTTTCCGTGATTGCCATCCTGGATTCCTTTGGGAAGAAGGAAGGATACTGTTTTCTCAGGCCTTTTAATATGTTGCTGATTTTCATCCTGCCGCTAGTACTCCCCCCCTCCCCCTTAACCGCCCTGGTGCTTTTAGTTGAGAGATGACTTTATTTGTTTGATTTATTAATGCATTGCCTTTTTATGAGTTTATTGCTTTTGTGTGTGACTGATAGTCCCTCTCTCCACACAAACCCAGCCCCCAAACTACTGATAACTGAAGGGTGGGACATCAATCTTCCGAAATCGTAAATAAGCCAGCGTCTTCGTGGAAGAGATGGGTTTTCTGATGGGTGAGACTTGGAAAGGGGAGCTTTCAAGACAGGCATTGCTTCCCATACCAGCTGAGATCAGAGGCCTTTCATAACAATGGAAATGATCAAGGGTATGGAGCAGCTCTCCCATGAAGAAAGGTTGCAGCATCTGCGCATAGCTGTCAACTTTCAGATTTGAAAATAAGGGATTTTTCCCAACTTTTGGATTTGAAAATAAGGGATGCCGCGAGGGCGGTGCAATGGCACCAAGTAGCCTCGCCACCCTGCGCTCCAGAGGCTGCGTGCGAACGGGTGAGCGAAAGAGCGAGCGCATAGATGGCAGGCAGGCTGGCTGTCTGGTTGGGCGTGAGGGTCTGGCTGCACAAGGCATGCAAGCTCCGCCCCCAGTCGGTCTCAGACTCCTTATTGGCAGCTGAGGAGCCTCCCTGGCCGGCAGGGAGGGAGAGGAGCTGCTTCCTTTGAAATCCGGGAAATGTAAGGGATATCAACAATCCGGGATAGCAGTGGGAAACGGCATTGGAATAAGGGAGTTTCCCACCAAAAAAAGGGAGGGTTGACAGCTATGCATCTGCGAATTTTAGTTTAGAGAAAAGGCGAGGGAGAGGTGACGTGAGAGAAGGTTACAAAATGATGCCTGGCATGGGGAAAAATGAAGGGGGAAAAGTTTTCCTCCCTCTCTCCAAACACTAGAACTCGTATACACCCAACGAAGCTGAATAATAATAATAATAATAATAATAATAATAATAATAATTTAGCCACTCTAATTTAGCCCCAGCCACTCTGGGCGGCTTCCAAGAAATATCAAAATACATTAAAATGTCACACATTAAAAACTTCCCTAAACAGGGCTGCCTTCAGATGTTTTCTAAATGTCAAGTAGTTGTTTATTGCTTTGACATCTGCTGGGAGGGCGTTCCACAGGGCGGGCACCACCACCGAGAAGGCCCTCTACCTGGTTCCCTGTAGCTTTGCTTCTCGCAGTGAGGGAACCGCCAGAAGGCCCTCGGCGCTAGATCTCAGTGTCCGGGCTGAACGGTGGGGGTGGAGACGCTCCTGAATGTTGGAAGATTTGGCTAAACTATGGAACTCCCTCCCACAGGAGGCCATGATGGTCCCAAATCTAGGCATGCAGTCCAGCAGGCCAACAGGTCCAAAGTGCAGTCAGGCCAGGTTCTCACATCTCCAGCCAATCTAGGGGTCAGGACATTTGGCCGTCAGTCCTGAAGAGCTCCCTGGAACATCTAAGCCATGGTCCAACCAACGTGGGCACCGCTATGGAGAGCCAGTGTGGTGTCGTGGTTAAGAGCGGTAGACTCATAATCTGGGGAACCGGGTTCGCGTCTCCACCCCTCCCCATGCAGCTGCTGGGTGACCTTGGGCTAGTCCCACTTCTCTGAAGTCTCTCAGTCCCACTCACCTCGCAGAGGGTTTGTTGTGGGGGAGGAAGGGAAAGGAGAATGTGAGCCGCTTTGAGACTCCTTCGGGTAGTGATAAAGCGGGGTATCAAATCCAACCCTTCTTTATACTTTGCATGCTGATTGCAACATCCGGAGTTGATGAGGAATGTGACCCTCACCTGCTCTGAGCTTGCTCCAGCTGAGGAATCCCAGATCTCCTCCCAGAGCTATTGAGCCCCACCTGGCCAGATAGTGAGCTGGGCTGTGGGCCCTTGCCTATACTGTCTAGGTGGCTTTAGAAGAGGATTGGGCAAATTTATGGAAGAGGAGAGGGCAATCGGTGGCTCCTAGCCAGGATGGCTCTGCTCTGCCTTCACAAATAATAAATAAATAAATAAATAAATAAATTTATTATTTATACCCCGCCCATCTGGCTGGGTTGCCCCAGCCACTCTGGGCGGCTTCCAATAGAACATTAAAATACAATAATCTATTAAACATTAAAAGTTTCCCTAAACAGGGCTGCCTTCAGATGTCTTCTAAAAGTCTGGTAGTTGTTGTTCTCTTTGACATCTGAAGGGAGGGCGTTCCACAGGGTGGGCGCCACCACCGTGAAGGCCCTCTGCCTGGTTCCCTGTAACTTGGCTTCTCATAGTGAGGGAACTGCCAGAAGGCCCTCGGCACTGGATCTCAGTGTCCGGGCAGAATGATGGGCGTGGAGACGCTCCTTCAGGTATACTGGACCGAAGCCAAGAAACTAGAGGCAGCCATGCTTCTGAACGACAGTTTCTGGAAACCACGGGAGCAGGCAGTGTTGCTTTGGTGCTCAAACTTGCTTGTGGGTTTCCCACAGGCATCTGGTCAGGCATTGTGAGAACACGATGCAAACCTTCCCCTCCAAGTGTCCCGATTTTCCAGAGACAGTCCAGGAACGACAGGAACCATCCTGGTTTCTGATTTGATCCTGGAATGTCGCTATTTCCCTTGCCAGTGCTGCTGCCACCCAGCTCAAAGGGAAGAATGTGGCAGCACTTGTCCCGGGTCACAGCTGCAAGGGAGCACCCCGTCGCCTCTCCATGGCTGTTGCTGCCGGCCTCCCCCCTTGGGCAGCTCGTAGAGGCTGCTGGAGAGAGGGGGGAGAGGAGGAGAGGTTGTGGCTGCTGATGGTGAAGAGGTTTTCTGAGGAAGGTGGATGGCGTCTGTGCTGTGTCCCGTTGGTGTTGGGGTGGTGGCATTCTCTTCTGATAGAAAATGCTGGGGGGAGGGGGGAAATGGGGTGTCAAGGGGGTTAGTCGAGGGGGAAATGTCCTTATTTTAATCTGAGGAATGTTGGAGGGTACGTAGGATGCTGGACTAGATGGGCCACTGGCTTGATGCAGCAGACTTATGTTTTTATGTTCTTGTTCCAAAGAGAGCTGCTCTATTGATAGGCCTTCATCTTATAATTAGATGGAATCCTGGACTGGGATTTCCTAATCTGGAATGGAGTCACCTTTTGCCCTTTTTACCAAGAGGAGTTTGCATCTATATCACCATGGCTTGCAGGAGCCTTGGCGATGCACCGGTGCAACAAATCATTGCAAGAAACTCTTCTGCGGCTGCCATGTTCCCTGCCCGAGGCAAGTCCCAGGAGATGGGATTAATTAAACACACAAAGGCATTAAGCGAACATTACTGGGGCTGATTTAAGGTGGTCCAAACACGGAGTGAGTCTGAATAAGAAAACGTCGCAGGCTTCTCCTCTGTCCTGTATCCAAGGAGTGTGGGCACAGCTCATGGTTCACTTGCTAGCATAGAGCATCTAGGGACTTTGAAAGGAGATGCAGAAAGTTACCTGGAAACTCCTAAAGATTATTTGGGGGGTGGGATTCAGCTGCAGATGCAAAAATTCATGTTGCACAATTATAGCTGATTGGGAGGCAATGCTTCTCTCTGCCTGCACGATTGGACGCAGCCATGATTCTTCATAATAATAATAATAATTTATTATTTATACCCCGCCCATCTGGCTGGGTTTCCCCAGCCACTCTGGGCGACTTTCAACAGAACATTAAAATACAGTAATATATTAAACATTAAAAGCCTCCCTAAACAGGGCTGCCTTCAGATGTCTTCTAAAGGTCTGATAGTTGTTGTTCTCTTTGACATCTGAAGGGAGGGCGTTCCACAGGGCGGGCGCCACTACCGAGAAGGCCCTCTGCCTGGTTCCCTGTAACTTGGCTTCTTGCAGTGAGGGAACCGCCAGAAGGCCCTCAGTGTCTGGGCAGAACGGTGGGGGTGGAGACGCTCCTTCAGGTATACTGGACCGAAGCCATTTAGGGCTTTAAAGGTCAGCACCAACACTTTGAATTGTGCTCGGAAACGTACTGGGAGCCAGTGTAGGTCTTTCAAGACCGGTGTTATGTGGTCTCAGCTGCCGCTCCCAGTCACCAGTCTAGCTGCCGCGTTCTGGATTAGTTGTAGTTTCCGGGTCACCTTCAAAGGTAGCCCCACGTAGAGCGCATTGCAGCAGTCCAAGCGGGAGATAACCAGAGCATGCACCACTCTGGCGAGACAGTCTGCGGGCAGGTAGGGTCTCAGCCTGCGTACCAGATGGAGCTGGTAGACAGCTGCCCTGGACACAGAATTGACCTGCGCCTCCATGGACAGCTGTGAGTCCAGAATGACTCCCAGGCTGCGCACCTGGTCCTTCAGGGGCACAATTACCCCGTTCAGGACCAGGGAGTCCTCCACACCTGCCCGCCTCCTGTCCCCCAAGAACAGTACTTCTGTCTTGTCAGGATTCAACCTCAATCTGTTAGCCGCCATCCATTCATGCCAGTTGGTGGAAGCCACTGGAGTGGAGAGGGCTTCTTCTGCGATCAGATGCTGCTTGCTGGTACCTCACAGGCATCTGGTTGGCCACTGCAGGAACAGGATGCAGGAGTAGATGGGCCAATGGCCTTGTCCAGCAAGATCTTCTTATGTTCTGAAGCCTCTCAGTCCTTACACAGACATGAAATGGCCCTCAAGGTTGAAAAACAAAATACTCAACGAGAACGCAAGACCGTGCGCAACCTCCGGAGCCCACTCTGTAAACAGTTGTCTGCCAGAGGGCACAATCGTGATGTTTTAAAAGACCTTGTTCTGCATTCTTTCTCTTGTTCAGTTATCTCATAACACACCGGATTCTCACAATGGTTTTGCAATATCTTTTTGTTTTTGCAATGCTATGAAACGAACGAGGTGTTTAGAGTGTTCTTATGTCTTTCACAACAAACCTGGGCTCTCTAAACACCAGCAGCAGAACGTTTGAGTGAGCACATGCTGTGATGCAACCAGGTTGGATGAGGCCCTCAGCTACTGAAGGTAATGGGGCTCTTTATATGTCCAGCTGTCCTTTGTCAACAACAAATCGTTGCTGCTTTTTGTGTTGAATACAGTGGTACCTCGGGTTACAGACGCTTCAGGTTACAGACGCTTCAGGCAGGGGCATAGCGTGCCACTTGTCTACCGGGGGCGGCAAGCCAAGCGGCACCCCTGGGGGCGGGGCATCGCTCCGTGCGCATGATGTCTGACGCGCATGCGCACGGAATGACGCCTCCGCCCCTTGCCTCCATGACGTGGGTTTTTTCGCCGCTGAAAGGGGGGGAAAGGAAGACAAAGCAGGCGCTTTCCTCCCCCCCCCCTTCAGCAGCGAAAAAATCCCCTGGGCGGAGCCGCAGCATGGAGGAGAGGGGCGGGCCAGCCAGGAGGGGTGGAAGCCTATTTTCAGTGCTGCTGGAATGGAGCCGCAGGGGCGGCCAGCGAGGGGGGGGGTGTCACATCAGCGACAAGCGTGACACCCCTCCTTGCTGGCTGCCCCTGCGGCTCCGCCCCAGCAGCACCGAAAATAGCCTTTTTAAAAAAAGAAAAATCCCAGGGCAGCTTTGGAGGCGCGGGGGGCAGGGCCCCCGCCCCAACTGTCACCCCGACCAGGGCGCTGCCCGGGGCGTACCGCCCTCCCGCCCCCTTGCTACGCCCCTGGCTTCAGGTTACAGACTCCGCTAACCCAGAAATAGTACCTCGGGTTAAGAACTTTGCTTCAGGGTGAGAACAGAAATCGGGCAGCAGCAGCACAGTGGCAGTGGGAGGCCCCATTAGCTAAAGTGGTGCTTCAGGTTAAGAACAGTTTCAGGTTAAGACCGGACCTCCGGAACGAATTAAGTACTTAACCCGAGGTACCACTGTATATGCTATATAGTAATTTATGGACCTAAGAGGTATCTAAAGCCATTTGCACATAACAAAATATGTATTTTATCAAAGTAATTGATATAGAACTGAGCAAACCAGCGATATTTTAGGGAGCAGGCTAGCAGGCGGGGCCCATTACTTACATCACAGGAGCCTACACAACACAAAACACTGTTGCTGTATGTAGGTTTTATTTCATTTGTTTTTTTATCTTATATTTTGGAAATGTATATCCAGGTATTTTTTCCCATTAATTTTTTTGTAGGCCCCCAAGAGAGTGGGGCCCTAAGCTAGAGCTTGTTTAGCTTATACGTAAATCCGGCAGTGGATGCAATTTCCCTGCAAACAGGTCTGAATAGCTGTTGAAATAGCCAGCGCTGTCTAATCCCCTTGCAAGCAGATCAGAATGAATGCTCAAGACACAGGTTGTCTGGAGGTGACCCTGAGGAGGGGGTCATGCCCCTAGATCCTTTCCATTTTGGAACCTTAGTCCATTAGCTGTAGAAAGTACGGAGGTGAAGAAGGAATAGCTGTGATTCCTGCATTGCAGGGGGTTGGACTAAATGACCCTTGGGGTCCCTTCCAACTCTGCAATTCTGTGATTCCATGAATGCTGCTCTTAGATGGTGTCCACCAGTGCTTTAAAAAAGTATAATAAGAAAAAAGGTGCCAGTATTCACCATGAAGTTGTTACAATAAGTGACACACTTTTAACATTTGCCAGGTAAAGGTGCTGGCATCGTGTACCCTTGAGTAACCCCAGAAAAAAGCATTGGTTTCCATCAATTTTGGGCTGAAAAAGAAGATGATGAAAAAGCTCTATTGATTGAAAGTGTTTTAATCAATAAGTAATTGAACTGGTTCCTTAAATAATTGTTGCAGCTCTGTAGTCAATGTTGTTCTTCCATCATCAACATCACCACGGTTTTCAGAGTTTTGACTCCCTGAACCATACGTTGTCTCTGGAGAGGATATGACAGCTTTCATGTGTGCCCCAGAGATGGGTTGTCTGGTCATATTAAACCTCTGATCAAAGAAAGCATTTAAGCTAAAGAACAGGTGGTGGTTCTAACAGAGAGGAGCCCCAGAGCAGGCAACCCAGGAGAATTCCCTCTTGCTGCCATCTTTGAGGAAGGACTGGAGCTCAGTGGCAGAACATCTGCTTTGCATGCAGAAGGTCCCAGGTTCAATCCTCAGTGGTGTCTCCAAGCAGGGTTGGGAGAGAACCCTCTCGGAAAAGCTGGAGAGCTGCTGCCTGCCCAGGCGGACCATACGGAGCTAGATGGGACCAACAGTCTGACTCAGTCCAAGTCAGTATTCCACAGGGGTCACCAAGGTTTACCGGCCATGGGCCAGATCACTCCCATGGAGATCATCCATGGGCCGGACTGGGCGATACCAGAAATCGCATCTGTGCATGTCCACGGCGCCAGAAATTGCTTCTGCACATGCCCAGATGCCGAAAATCGCGCCTGCGCAGAAGCGATTTTGGGCATCTGGACATGCGCAGACGTAATTTCCAGTATCTGCGTGTGCGCAGACGCAATTTCCGGAGCCACTCTGTGAGTCCCCGCACTGTGCTGCGCCGGTTTAGCGCAGCACGCGGGGGACTCGCCAAGTGGGCGGCTCGGTTCAGGGGCGGCTCGTTGGCCAGTAAAACAGTCTTTGTGGGCTGCATCCGGCCCATGGGCCGTAGGTTGCCGACCCCTGGTATTCAATGTTCCTAAAGCCATCCAAGAAAGTACTTCTTCATTCAGCACCTACTTAAACAATGGAGCTCACTCCCACAGGAGGCAGGGATGACCACCAACTTGGATGGCTTTAAAAGAGGATTGGACAAGTTCACGGAGGAGGAGAGGGCTATTGATGGTGCCTCCACAGTTGGAAGCAGCAATGTTTCTGAATACCAGCTGCAGGAAACCACAGGAGTGGAGAGGTCCTCCTTGCTTCCCCTTGGAGCATCTTGTTGGCCACTGCGAGAACAGGATGCTGGACTAGATGGGTCATTGGCCTGATCCAGCAGGCCCTTCTTATGTTCTTAGGTGGCCATCGCTACATCTTGCGGAAGGGAATTCTTAATCTGATAACCCCATCAGTCAGCTGGCCAAAGTGGTTGACCCTGGAGCTTTCCCATCATTTCAGGGGTTACATGAATCTATTCTCAGTTTCTTATTAAAAGGAAAGTAAAATAGTACTTATGAGGAATGGTTGAAGGAGTTGGGTACGTTTGGCCTGGAAAAGAGGAGACTGAGAGCCATATTCAGATATCTCAAGGCCTGTCCCATGGAAGAGGGAGCAAGCTTATTTCTCCTGCTCTGTAGGGTAGGACCCCCAAACCAATGGCTTAAAGTTACAAGGAAGGAGATTCTGGCTAAACCCCAGGAAGAACTTTCTAACAGTAAGAGCTGTTTGACAGTGGAACAGAAAGTGATGGATTCTCCTTCCTTGGAAGATTTTAAGTAGATGTTGGATGGCCATCTGTCATGGATGCTTTAGCTGAGATTCCTATATTGCAGTGGGTTGGAACAGATAATCTTTCCAACTCTACATTTCTATGATTCTGTGATTCTATGAATTTTTATGGTCTACTAAGACCCCTAGATTCTTCTCACGTACCCTACTGTTAAGCCAAGTGCCCCCCAACTTTTACTGGTACAGATGGTTATTCCTGCCTATGTGTAGAACTTTATAGTTGTCTCCACTGAAATTCATTATGTCAGTTCTGGTCCGGTTCTTATGCTGTTTCTCTTGTTCATAGAAGGTGGCTCAGATATCTCCCACTCCCAACCCCTTTCACTGGTGGTGAAATATTCCAGCTTCATGGGAACATCAGGTTGACTTCCAATTTCCAACTCTACAATTCTATTCTGTGATCCTACAAAGTGTTGGCTGACCGGCTTTCCTGATCCTTCTGTTATCTCTAGCTCAGGCATAGGCAAACTCGGCCCTCCAGATGTTTTGGGACTACAGCTCCCATCATCCCTGACCACTGGTCCTGTTAGCTAGGAATGATGGGAGTTGTAGTTCCAAAACATCTGGATGGCCGAGTTTGCCTATGTCTGCTCTAGCTGCTGCTGCTTTTTTAAAAAGGAAACACATTAAAAACATTATTATTATTAATTATTATTATTATTATTATTATTA
This sequence comes from Darevskia nairensis, assembly GCA_034642065.1. Taxonomy (NCBI): domain Eukaryota; kingdom Metazoa; phylum Chordata; class Lepidosauria; order Squamata; family Lacertidae; genus Darevskia; species Darevskia nairensis. The sequence continues at coordinate 1,526,970 of JAWWNI010000210.1, read as the reverse complement.
ATTTGCATTTTGATTACACCTATTTTGCATAGAAGCCTTACCTGTGGCACTTTAATTAAGGAAAAGAGGTGGAAAAAACCCTCCATGCCCTATCGCTTCAAGCCCTTTAAACGATCATTGCTAACGAACATTGAAATAGTGGCAACGTCTAAGCTTTTTATAGCACATTGTGAACAAAATTGCTCTGCAGAGCCTCAGCGAGCTGAAGTGCTTTTAACTGTACATATTTTCAAGGGAGATCAGTTTTGAGATGTCATTTTCTCACCAATCTCCATAACATTAGAACAGAGAGCATCAAATTGGGATTATTTTAAGGAACACTGTTCTCTCCTACCCAGCGCACTGGGATCTTGTATTGAAACGCTGGAGGTTTTAATGTTTAAAATAAGGCTCTTCTTACGCAAGTTCTAAATAAAGACTGCAAACAAGGAGTTGCACGGGAATAACTTGGGCTGAGGAGCGAAATTCAGAAAGCAACTAGTCCAGTGGCTGGACCAGCCTTAAGAGGTGTGCGATGGAATGCACGCCTTCTGGGGTACAGGACAGCCTGTAGGTCCAGCTTATTTCATTGCTCTTTCATTTTTCATTTTGCAAAATTACTTTTTCATTCATTCCCCCCCCCCCTTTTCAGCCGAGTTTTATGGTTTGTTTTGGCGACCATGGCTTTAAAAGAGGATTAAGCCAGGAACAGATTTTAGTCTTTCCAATTTCAGCAGCTCCCCGTGCGAGGCCAAAATTCATCCCCCCCAAAAAAACACTTCTCCCCCTCTATTCTCCCCATTTCACTGTGTCATAGTTGCAGTGCTCTGCAGCGCCCCCTAGGCTCAGCGCCCAGTGCTGCAGAACCAGGCATGCTGCCCTAAATCTGCCTCTGATTAGGGAAATTCATGGTAGAGGGGGCTACTTTTTCAGTGTTGGCTCCGACCTGGTGGAATGCTCTGTCCCATGAGACTAGGGCCCTGCGGGATCCGATCTCCTTCCGCAGGGCCTGTAAGACAGAGTTATTCCGCCTGGCCTTCAATCTAGCCTGATCCCCTATTCCTTTTTCCCCTTCCCTTTTTTCTGAAGAAACCCTTCTGGGTCCCCACATTAAAATTCTTCCCTGGTGTGCTGGTCCCGTGGGGCATCTGAAAGGCGAGGTCCATGTCCGGTCCGTGGTCAGAGGTACAACGTATAGGCAGTCCGTAGTCACTGAAGCTGGGTGCTGGGCAGGGAGTCAGGTGAAGTCAGGAACAGGGAGGCAAGCAGGGAACCAGGGCGAGTCTGGAGCTCAGGCAGGAAAGCAGGACAGGTTTCAAGCAGGAACACTGGCAGGAACTGGTCACCAACAATGTTGCTCCTGCAACTTGGGGCTGGGGCTGGCCGGCTTTTATCTTCCCCGAGGCATAGGGCGGCCCCGATCCTCTGGTGACTCGCCTCTCCTGGCTTGGAGGCGAGCACTCCTCCTGCGGGAACTCAGTTCCCTTCGCCTCTCTGCCCTGAGCCTCTGCACCTCAGGAGAGGCTGGAGGGTTACCGGACCTAGAGGCAACCTCAGCTTCCCCTGACAGGGCTGGGAGTGGAGCACCTGCAGGCTATGGGTCCTCCATCCCACCAGGAGCCAGAGCAGACTCAGCAGATGCCTGCACCTGAGGATCCAGCACAGGTGAGGCCCCTTCAGACTCAGGCCCCAGCCCCGGCTCTGCTGGTTCTGGAGGCGGGGAATCCTGTGCAGGCTGGGATCCCTCAGGTTCGGCATCTGAGTCTGAATCCCAGGCCATCACACCTGGTCTCCCTACTGGCCTAGCAAGACTAACTTGGCCAGTTAGCCCTGGTGATCCCACTGGTGTTTGTTTTTTATGCTGTTTTTAGCTGTTTTTAATCATTGTTTTGTATTTGTTGTTAGCCGCCCTGAGCCCGGTTTTTGGACCGGGAAGGGCGGGGTGTAAATAAAATATTATTATTATTATTATTATTATTATTATTATTATTATTATTATTAATGGCTGTTAGCCATGATGGCTCAGCTCTGCCTCCACAGACGAAGGCAGCGATGCTTCTGAATGTCAGCCGCTGGGAACCCCAAGAAGGGAGGTTCTTGTTCTTGGATCCTGGCCTGCTGGGGGAAGGATGGGACGAGAAGGTGTCAAATCTACGACGAATGGCCTTGCGCAGGAAGTCTCATGTCAGCTGCCATCCCTGACAGCCTCTTTCTGTGAGTGGCCATTGCCGGTAGGAAGGAAACGGGCGCCTGACATCCCTTTGATTATTTCCTCTTAGCAACCTGCTGATTCAGCGCTCGCAGCTGATGAGCGAAATGGATATATTGTCATACACTCCTCAGCCGGCAGCTATTTATGCCAAAGCTTCGTGTCTTCCATTTATGTTTTAATGGTGCGGCATTCTTTTAAGAGAAGGATTGGATGAATTCATGGAGGAGAAGGTTATCGATGGCTACTAGCCAGGATGGCTATGCTCTGCCCTCGTGGTCAGGGGCAGAAATGCTTCCGAATGCTAGCTGCTGGAGATTATGGGAGGAGGGGGGGCTCTTGTGCTCAGATCCTGTGGGTTTCCCATGGGCATCTGGTTGGCCATTGTGAGTAGAGGATGCTAGACTAGATGGGCCACTGGGCTGATCCAGCAATGCACTAATAATAATAATAATAATAATAATAATAATAATAATTTATTATTTGTACCCCACCCATCTGGCTGGGTTTCCCCAGCCACTCTGGGCGGCTTCCAACAAAGATGAAAAATACATTAAAGCATCAGTCATTAAAAACTTCCCTAAACAGGGCTGCCTTCAGATGTCTTCTAAACGTCAGATAGTTGTTTATTTCCTTGACATCCGATGGGAGGGCGTTCCACAGGGTGGGCGCCACTACCAAGGCCCTCTGCCTGGTTCCCTGTAACCTCACTTCTCGCAGGGAGGGAACCGCCAGAAGGCCCTCGGCGCTGGACCTCAGTGTCCGGGCTGAATGATGGGGGTGGAGACACTCAGTATACTGGGCCAAGGCCGTTTAGGGTTTTAAAGGTCAACACCAACACTTTGAATTGTGCTCAGAAACGTACTGGGAGCCAATGTAGGTCTTTCAAGACTGGTGTTATGTGGTCTCGGCGGCCGCTTCTAGTCACCATTCTTACATAACCCCTGAAATACATCTAAGCAATCTCTGGGTTCTCCCAGGACTATGGTTTGGAAATCAATGCCTTGCAGCAGCACAGCAGCCGATAGGTACTGTTCATTAGCTGCCTTTTGCCTGCTGTCTTGTCACAGTGGGGTTTTCCTTGACATTCGTTTTTGAAGATCTGTTTGGCTTGGCTCTAGCAGAGATCCTAGCCTGCCTCCAACATTTGTCCCATACAGAGTAGACTTAATGGAATTAATAGATGTGACTGACTTAGGTTCATTAATTTTGATGGTGTTGATCAGTTGGATCCAAGCCCTTTTGTAATTCTTTGGCTGCTTGGTGACTTGTACGTTATCAGTAGTCCACATGGGTCGGAAAGGGATGTGGAGCCATGGTAGTCAACATGGTGCCCTCCTGTGCTAGACCGCCAACTCCCATCAGCCCCAGCCAGCATAGCCAATTGCCAAAGAGGATAGAAGTTATTCTTGGAAGGTGATGGACTCTCCATCACTGGCGGTTTCTAATCAAAGGTTGGCTGGCCATTTGTCAGCGAAGCTGTAACTGTGATTCCTGCATTGCAGGGGGAGTGTATAGTTGGGTCCCTCCCAACTCTACAATTCAATGGTTCTAATTTGTGATCTAAAAGCACCTGAAGGTCATTGAATTGGCCCCCCTGATATACAGGATGGTATTCATATTCTGGGACCCAGGTGGCGCTGTGGGTTGAACCACAGAGCCTAGCGCTTGCTGATCAGAAGGTCGGCGGTTCGAATCCCCGCGACGGGGTGGGCTCCCGTTGTTCGGTCCCATCTCCTGCCCACCTAGCAGTTCGAAAGCATGTCAAAGTGCAAGTAGATAAATAGGAACCGCTCTGGCGGGAAGGTAAACAGTGTTTCCGTGTGCTGCTCTGGTTCGCCAGAAGCGGCTTAGTCATGCTGGCCACATGACCTGGAAGCTGTACGCCGGCTCTCGACCAATAATGCGAGATGAGCGCCGCAACCCCAGAGTCGGACACGACTGGACCTAATGGTCAGGGGTCCCTTTACCTTTACCTTTACCTATTCATATTCTGAATGCTGCCATTTGTGGTGATGGATTCTTCCTTAGCCAATCATCCAGGTATAACTAATTGATTTCCTTAGCTCTGCATTCCTTGCCAATCTACTCCCAGCACACGGAAGGAACACCCCAAATCAGACTTTCTTTGTACGCTTCCGGCTGCTCAGCTGAACTGATATTCAAGAGGACATTATCTCCATCCTGCAGGCACTGAAGGTGCTGCTGTCCCTCTTGTGTGTTTTCCATCCTGTCTTCAGAAAGCTTTGCTTCTGAGGAGAGATAATAGGGTTGCATTAGTTTAGCATGGATCCATTCTGACTAATTGTGATAGAATGCGAAAATTGCAACACGAAACCAATCTAATTATTACACTTAACGATCGGTGTCAGGGCTTATGTTCTGCACTGCAGGAAAAAAACAAAGCCAATCTTCTCTTAAAAAGGGGAGCGTGGTGGAATGAAGAGCCTTCACCTTTGATGTTGCTGCAATGTTTCAGCAGTCTTGCTAGTGCTACTCAATACTGGGAAAGATTGCGAGGAGGATGCAGTTGTCTGCCTCACACCGAGACTTTCCAGATGGTGTTTTGGGTCATCGTGATCCTGCATTGAAGGGGGGATGGAGCAGATGACCCTGGGGTCTCTTGCAGCTCTACAGTTCCATGACTGTGATTCTATGAAAAGACCTGGGTAGCCCCTGTTGACTTAGTTCTGTGGAGTTTTCCTCTTTCCTGCCACATAGCCTAGGAAGGGATGCGAAACCTCAATCCAGAGGCCCAATGAAGCCTTGCTCTCTGGCCTTTGGGAATGTTGTCCTGTGTTCCTTCCCAGGGTGGCTTATAGAATCAAAGGGTTTTAAGGGCCCAAAGAGTAATCTTGTAATGGCTTGGGTCTCTCCCACACACGCGAGACGACTCCGGCCGTTAATTATTTCAGATTTATAAGTCACATTAAAAAGCCCCGGTCGGAGCTCAGCTAATCTCCATCATCCACAGATAGCACAGATGCCAGAACTGAGCTCCGCCCCCTTTCCCCCAACAGGAAAACCCCCACCTTCTCTTCCTTTCCTTTTTGCGCTTCTCGGCCAGTTGCGTGACCCTACGAGATTTTGGAGAGGGCACTCCCTGTATCTGTGTCACTGTCCGAGCTAACAAGTTGCATTCTTTCATTTCCCCTGTGTCCAGAGATCAAGTTGCGGCTGCTCCCTGCTGCTGCTCCTTCTTATCAACTCTTATCTATGCCTGCGTTCTCATTCCCTGTCAGTGAAGGAACGGAGCTGACAAATCTAGCCCAAGCCCCAGTGATGCAGGAATCACACCTAAAGAATCACTGAAAGATGGCCATCATTCAACCCCTTCTTAAAAACCTCCAATGGAGGAGAGTGCCTCTCAAAATCTGCTCCCTTTCCTCTTTAAGTGGTTCCTGCATTGCAGGAGGTTGGACTAGATGACCCATGGGTCCCTTCCAACCCTGCAATTCTGCTTTCTGAAGTAGTCCATCCCACAGCTAAACAGTTCTTACTATCAGAAGGTTCCTCCTAACATTGACTTGGACTCTCCATCCTTGACGTTTGGTTCATCCATTGGTTCAGGCCCAACCCTCTGCTCCATCTTCCACGTGCCAACCCCTCAGATACAGGAGGGGTGCATGTGATTTGTTTGTGGCACACTGTGGAAGTGAGACCAAACCCCTTGGCGTCTTTCGTTAGGAGAGAAAAGGGCTTGGTCTTCTAATATTTCCATCAGCCTGGCCTTGAGGAGAAAGGAGTTCATATGCTATCATTTATTTGGCACATGTGGATTCATGCAAAATGCAACCCATTTCTTTACTGAGTTAAGGTCTCACTTCCCCAACTCTGTCAATGTGGTTTTGGCATTTTAATAAAGAGAGAGAGAGAGAGAGATTGTCAAAGTTTCCCTCCCCTCCCAGCTTGAAGGTGGATGTCTTTGTTTTGGTGCATTCCACCAGGTATGAGCACCTGGCGTTGGCATCTCAGGTACAGTGAATGCGCTTCTGCATTGAGGGAGATGGTTAGAGTTCCAACCAAACATTCATAGATTTTGCTTCTGAATGGGAGAAGAAAAGGCCATGGACTCCTGGCGGTAGCATAAGCATCCATTTCCCTGTTTACCGCAGGTTTCCTTCCTTTTGTTTCCTTTCAATTCACTCAATCTTTTTAAAAGCCAGATGAATAATACAAGCACAACTTTTCGGAAGTAGCCAGGGGGCTGATAAGGAACTCTGGGAGCTATTTTTACCTGCCTTGTGCGCTATTTTTCGAATTCATTTTGCTCGATTCTGGGTTTAGTGTCACAGATGGCAAAGTCAAATTTAAGAAGCACAGCATTTGCACAGGGGTTGGAAAGGACCAAATGTCAATCTGCCCACAGATTGGCCTCTGTAGTTCCGGGCCGCCATGTGCTGCAGTCAGGGGGCCAGTGTGTGTGTGTGTGTGTGTGTGTGTGTGTGTGTGTGTGTGTGTGTGAAATGAAAGGCAGACTGAACAGCAACCACTTCTCACTTGTCCAAGCAAGAGAGCCAAGGAAGCCCCATGTCGGAGGGAAGAGCATAGGAAACATCTAACTGGATGGATAATTCTTTCCTTGTACATTAGAACGTAAAAGGTGAAGGCAAAGGACCCCTGGATGGTTAAGTCCAGTCAAAGGCAACTATGGGGTTGCAGAGCTCATCTCGCTTCAGGCCAAGGGAGCCGGCGTTTGTCCACAGACAGTTTTCTGGGTCATGTGGCCAGCAGGACTAAACTGCTACTGGCACACGGAGGACCGTGACGAGTGCCAGAGCACATGGAAACACTGTTTACCTTCCCGCCAGAGCAGTACCTATTTATCTACTTGCACTTGATGTGCTTTCGAACTGCTAGGTTGGCAGGAGCTGGGACAGAGCAACGGGAGCTCTCCCCGTCACGGGGATTCGACCTGCTGACCTTCCGATCAGCAAGTCCAAGAGGCTCAGTGGTTTAGACCACAGCGCCACCCGTGTCGAGCCTGCTGGATCAAGCCAGTGGCCCAACTTGTCCAGCACTTTGTTCTCACAATGGCCAAACAGATGCCTCTTCTGGGAAGCCCATAAACAGGACCTGAGCCTCAGAGCATTCTCCCATCCTATGGTCCTCAGCATTGCTGCCTCTGAATGTGGAGGCAGAGCATAGCTAGTAGCCATTGATAGCCCTCTCCTCCTCCATGAATTCACCCAATCCTCTTTTAAAGCCATGCATGTTGTGTTAAGTATAATGGTTTCATGCACACAGAAATGAAAAATGCATGTGTATTAACGAAGGCTTAAAAGGTGAGTGACTAAATGTGTATTGGTGAAAAGGTTTAACATGGGTGTCATCCCCCCCCCCCAATTGGGCTATATTAAAGCCGAGGAGAGCATTTTGAGCTCTTGCTAAGTTAATGATTAACTAACTGATTGTTCTCCGGTAGCTAACATGTGAGTGTTGTAACCTTAGATCATGTGAGAGGTATTGGGTTGCACATCTCCATTTTGAAAGGAGTTGCTTTTGAGTTTTTCTCCCAAACTCAATGGATTGAAGATGTAAAATGAAGCTCTCCTGAAGGCAGATTAAACAGCCTGGAGACTGGAATGTAGGCATTGAAAAGACCTTTGCTTTTAGGTCTTTTTGGATTATTTCATATTTTCTAAGATGCTGAGCCTGTGCTGGACAACACAATACATTGCATGCATATTTTGGATGTATCATTTGATGCATTCTGTTTTATTTTAAAGAGTTCTGCCAGTTTGAAAAATATTTTTATGGGTCTGAACAATGATTTATTCCAAAAAGGAGACAGTACTTATGCTTCCAGTTGCTTCAAACTGGGCAACATTAATATCTGCAACAAGTTGGAAGCCACCACTGCCTCCGGTGGAATAGAGTTTCCTATTTTGTGCTGTGTGAAGAAGGACTTCCTTTTATCTGCCCTGAATCTTTCAACATTCAGCTTCGCTGGATGTCCATGAGCTCTACTGTCATGAGAGAGGGAGAGCCCTCATGTTGAGTCCCTTGATGGAAAGGTGGGCTATAAAATTGGAAAAAGGCAACTCCATACATCTGACACCCTATCCTTGGATATGTGCATGGGCTCTTTTCCTGGTCCTGCTACCCTCACAGGGAGGATGCAGGAGAGGGCTTTCTCGGCGGTGGCCGTTCCCAGGCAACTTTGGAACTCCCTGCCTAGAGAAGCCAGACTGGCTCCATCTTCACTGTCCTTCTGCTGGCAGGTGAAATCTTTCTTGTTCCATCAGCCTTTGGGGAACTTACTGCTTTTAATGAAGCGGTTGGTGCCTTGCTGTTTGTATTGTAATCATTGGTAAGGTGTTAATATATTTTCTATAAGTATATAGTTTTGATTCTATCAATCATAGAATTGTAGAGTTGGAAGGGACCCCAAGGGTCATCTGGTCCAACCCCCTGCAATGCAGGAATCTCAGCTAAAGCATCCATGACTGTTTAATTGTTTTTAGTGATTTTTTTTAATATTATTATTATTTTATTTTGCTGTTCTTATATTTATGTGTAAGCCCCCTTGAGTCCCATCAGGGAAAAAGGCAGGGGATAAATAGATACATGCTATCATAATACATAATACATGCTATCACGCGGGTTATAGGGCTTGCCGATTGGAAGGTTGGCGGTTCAAATCCCCGCGACGGGGTGAGCTCACGTTGCTCGGTCCCTGCTCCTGCCAACCTAGCAGTTCGAAAGCACGTCAAAGTGCAAGTAGATAAATAGGTACCGCTCTGGCGGGAAGGTAAACGGTGTTTCTGTGAGCTGCTCTGGTTCGCCAGAAGCGGCTTTGTCATGCTGGCCACATGACCCGGAAGCTGTACACCGGCTCCCTCGGCCAATAAAGTGAGATGAGCGCCGCAACCCCAGAGTCGTCTGCGACTGGACCTAATGGTCAGGGGTCCCTTTACCTTTATCATAATAGTATAGGATGCTGCCTTATAGCACGTTAGGCCGCTGGTCCATCTAGCTCAGTTCTGTCAACTCTGACAGGCAGCTACTATCTAGGCTTTCAGACAGGGGACTTTCCTACATGGAGATGTTGCACATTGAACCTGAGATCTTTTGCATGCAAAGAAGATGCTCTGTCACTGAGCTACTTCCTCAGGAGTAGGATAGAGATACCCTAATGTCAGAACCGTGGGTGTACCACAAGTTCCTCTGTTTTGAATTGTTGGATAAAAACCAGTGCTTTTGCAAGTGGAAAAAAACCACATTTCCCCATAACCCTTTAATTGTGCTAATCGTCAGCCGCGATGAGTCACAGGAGCATTTTCAAAAAATTGCCATTCGCACAGTGAATGGGATGACAGGAAGATACTCTGGAGGCAATCGGATCTGGCCATCTGCCAACATCACTGAGACCCGCCGCAGAAATCGATTCGGAGGGATGGCAACGTTTGATTATTAGGCGAATTCTCTGAAAGTGCTCAAAAGAAATTTCCTCAGATTTGACTAAAGGGGTGATGGCTGCATCTCAACACTGCCAAAAACAACAACGACGCCCACCTCAGTCTGTCGGCACACATCTAGATCAGCTCTGCTTGGAAGGTCTTCTGGCCAGAATGTGAGGTAAAAGAACAGAAATCACATGATCACAGAGTCAATGAACTCTGCTTTGAAGCCAGTGAAGCAGGGGTCGGCAAACATTTTCAGCAGGGGGCCGGATTATATTTTGAAGGAAAAAAATGAACGAATTCCTATGCATAGCTGTCAACCCTCCCCTTTTTTTTTTTTTGCGGGAAACTCCCTTATTCCAATGCCGTTTCCCGCTGCTATCCCGGATTGTTGATATCCCTTACATTTCCCGGATTTCAAAGGAAGCAGCTCCTCTCCCTCCCTGCCGGCCAGGGAGGCTCCTCAGCTGCGTTGCTCGGCTGCCAATAAGGAGTCTGAGACCGACTGGGGGGGAGCTTGCATGCCTTGTGCAGCCAGACCCTCATGCCCAACCAGACAGACAGCCTGCCGTCTACGCGCTCGCTCTTTCGCTCACCCGTTCGCGCGCAGCCTCTGGAGCGCAGGGTGGTGAGGCTACTTGGTGCCATTTCCCCGCCCTCGCGGCATCCCTTATTTTCAAATCCGAATGGTTGGGAAAAATCCCTTATTTTCAAATCCGAAAGTTGACAGCTATGTTCCTATGCACACCAGGCAGGCCCCCACAAATAACCCACAGATGCATTTTAAATGGGCACCTCCCATGCAAGAGCACCAGGCAGGCGAGGCAGTATTGTAAAAATTAAAATTATAAAAATTTCTTACCTGCACTAACGACAGTCATTGTTTGGGTGGGGGGTCCTCACCTGGGTTTGGTGCTGCGTTGCGGCCTGCAGGGCCTCCTGCTGCCGGCACCTCTTCCGCGCTTTGGGGGTGGGATGGGGGCCCTCCTGCCAGCAGCGGAGGCCAGATTGCCGCTGTGCAGCCAGAGAGGAGAGCTCTGGACTGCCCACAGGAGCACCAGGGCAGCGGCGGAGGGATGAGTGTCATGAAAGGGCTCTCTGGCTTCGGAGAGGCGCTGCTCAAAATGGCACTCTGCCAGCTCAGCCCAGCCCCCTTCCTCCTCTACGCAGGGCAGGGAGAAGTCAGGAGGAGGGAGGGAGGAGGTGCCGTGGTGGTAGTGGGGAATGGCACTGGGGGAAAATGGCGCTGCCGAAAAAAATATTAAAGAACAGAATCCCCACACTGATCCACAGACCGTCCGTGGGCCGGATCCTGATGGCCATTGGGCCAGATCTGGCCCATGGGCCGTAGTTTGCCAACCCCTGCAGTGGAGGCTTTCTCCATCCCACAATGTTATATGACGATCTGCTCAAGAACACCATAGCTTGCTCGGTTAAAATGTTTATTCACATTTCCAGACTATATTTTTTATTTTATCAACTCCCAAAGATGTGTGTATCTGTGATTCCTGGATAAAAGTGAGGACACTCTACAGCAGATTAGGAACACAGGACTCTGCATTATGTTGAGTTCACCTAGCTCAGCATTGACTACACTACTCTTCTCAAACCTTGAGTGTTGTGGGACCACAGCCCCCATCATCCATGACCATTCACTGTGGCTAGGGATGATGGGAGTTGTGATCCATCAACATCAGAGGACTCGAGGCTGAAGAACTCTGGGCTGCGCTGATGGCCAGCAACGCTCCAGGGCTTCAGAAAGGGGCCCCTCCCAGTCCAACTTGGAAATGGTAGGGATTGAACCCAAGGCTTTTTACGTACAAGGCAGATGCATGGACACTGAGCTACATGGAAGATTCAAGATGGATAAAGGGAAATGCTTATTCATACTTAAACTATGGAACTCCCTTCCACAGGAGGCATTGAGGGCCACCAACTTGGATGGCTTTAAAATATGAATTAGACAAATTCATGGAGGAGGAGAGGGCTATTGATGGCTACTAGCCATGATGGCTCTGCTCTGCTTCCACAGTTGGAGTCAGCAATGCTTCTGAATACCAGTTGCTGGAAGCCACAGGAAAGGAGAGTTCTCTTGTGCTTGAATCCTGCTTGCAGGTTTTCCATTGCAGCCTCTGGTTGACCATGGTGGGACCAGAATGCTGGACTCGATGGGCCATTGGCCTGATCCAGCAGGCTCTTCTTATGACATATTTTTGGAGTTCACCATTGTCTCCTTTTATATGCCTGTTGTCTTTGTCCATGGAGTTTTCTTGGCAGGGATACTGGAGTGGCTTGCCAGTTCCTGCTCCAGGTGGATCCATTCTGAAGGAAATCAGCCCTGAGTGCTCACTGGAAGGACAGATCCTGAAGCTGAGGCTCCAAGACTTTGGCCACCTCATGAGAAGAGAAGACTCCCTGGAAAAGACCCTGATGTTGGGAAAGGTTGAGGGCACAAGGAGAAGGGGACGGCAGAGGGCAAGATGGTTGGACAGTGTTCTCAAAGCCACCAACATGAGTCTGACCAAACTGCGAGAGGCAGTGGAAGACAGGAGTGCTGGGCGTGCTCTGGTCCGTGGGGTCACGGAGAGTCGGATACAACTAAATGACTAAACAACAACAATTCTCTCCTTTGCCCCTTCCCTCCTTTGCTCTGGGTTATGCTGCAAATGGGACAACCCTTTGCCTCCTTCCAAGAAGAATTCATAGATAAGGGTTGGCTAAATTCAGGAAGTTGGGCTATATAAGCTCACCCCCATTTCTCTCTGATGCAATGAGCTTGCAATTGTGGGCATATCAGGATGAGAAGTGTGAGTGGCAGTAGCCAAAAACTGGAAGTCAGAGGAATTACCAACAATAGAAGAATGGCTGTTCTTCAACAATAGAAGAATGGCAGATGAAAATGATGGACTATATGGAGCTCACTGAACTGACCGGGAAACTTCGTGACCAGAGGGAGGAAGCGGTGGAAGAAGACTGGAAGAAATTTAAATTATATTTTAAAAAGTATTGAAAGATTAAAGAGTAGAAGTAAGCTGGAAGACAAATGAGGCTGTAGACGTAGAAGATAGATACAAGGTTTATGATTGTTGGAATTAATGATAAGGATTTTAGATAAGAAAAGATATTAAGGGTAATTAATTAAAAATGTTTTTAAATGATGTCAAGAAATTACTAAAGATGATATACAAGGAACGCAGGAAGGGAGGACAGGAGGAAGTCAACCCACAATGATAGGAAGGATGAATAGGTAAAAAGGATGTATGTTTGTTTTTATGTTTATTATTGTTGTTTTCTTTTGTTATTGTTTATTGATGTATGTTCATGTTTGCTTTCATTTGTTAAAAGTTAATAAAAAAAATTGGGGAAAAAAGAAGTGTGAGTCGCAGAATGGTAACTTGATCACTGCCAAATTTTCAAGATGGTCATCTGTCCTTCGCAGCTTCTCGGTTCCAACTGCAGGGAAGAAGAGGCATCTTCCAGCCTTTGCAAGATGTCTTCCCTCCTTTTGTCCCGCAGAGCCAGAAAAAGAAATAGAAGTTAATACTCTGCCAAATAATTGCGAACTTGCTGTGCGCAGGCACTCATCAAAAATGCACAGGCATCTGGTACAGTCTTATTTCTCTGCTTCTCCTTTCCCCCTCTTTAAATCTTCTTAAGCATTAGGGAAAAAGTGTGGGGAATGAGCAGAATCAGGAGCTGTTCTAACTTGCCCCCAAGTAAATAATCTCCCACCTCCCCAAAAGGTTGAAAGTCCTTACAGGCTTCCTTTGATTCCTGGACGGTGGCCTAGTATGAGAGGGCAGCTAGAATTAAAGATGAGCAAAGAAAGAAGTGGGTGGTGCTGTGGGTTAAACCACAGAGCCCAGGGCTTCCCGATCAGAAGGTCGGCGGTTCGAATCCCCGCGACGGGGTGAGCTCCCGTTGCTTGGTCCCTGCTCCTGCCAACCTAGCAGTTCGAAAGCACGTCAAAGTGCAAGTCGATAAATAGGTACAGCTCCGGCGGGAAGGTAAACGGCGTTTCCGTGCGCTGCTCTGGTTCGCCAGAAGCGGCTTAGTCATGCTGGCCACATGACCTGGAAGCTGTACGCCGGCTCCCTTGGCCAATAACGCGAGATGAGCACCGCAACCCCAGAGTCGGACACGACTGGACCTAATGGTCAGGGGTCCCTTTACCTTTAAAGAAAGAAGCAGGAGATTCTTCTAAGTGACCCCTGCCCCCCATGCCACAAACCAGGCAGCTCAGGAAGGAAGGCAGGAACAAACAAAATGCATATTTCTCACGGGGAGGTAAAATAGGAATATATTTATATATTGAAAAGTCCAGAGCACAATACAGGACACACCATGAAGTTGTGCCACGCTTTTAATCAGTTCTAGCAAATTCTAGAATAAAAGGTGCCAGTACCCTTGAGTACCCCCAGAAAACCCCCCACTGGTTATATTGTATATAGTGCCATTAATATATACTGCATCATCATCATCATCATCATATTTCTTATATTTCAGTTAAAATAATCAGTTAAAACTCACAGTCTTAAGCATAGGGCAGGTCCTTATCTGTATTGATTGACTGATCGATCGATCTAGGGCCAGGGCAAAGATATGCGTCTTCAGCATAGGATGAACTCTATTCAATGAATCATAGAATTGTAGAGTTGGAAGGGACCCCAAAAATCATCTAGTCCAGCCCCCTGCAATGCAGGAATCTCAGCTCGAAGAATCCCTGGCAGATGGCCATCCAACCAGTGAAGGCGACTCCACCACCAAACAGCTCTGACCACCAGAAAGTTCACCCTGATGTCTATTTAGAAGGGTCCAGGTGCACTTGTGGAATTCTACAGCTTGCCAGAGAGAAAGCAGAGCTGCAGCTACAGCAGTGGGGGGCTATCTGGTTTATTATGTTTATTATTATTATTATTATTATTATTATTATTATTATTATTATTATTATAATTTTAATGAGGGTGAAAGAGGGGAGCGCAAAATATGGTCTGAAGCTCAACATCAAAAAAACTAAGATCATGGCCACTGGTCCCATCACCTCCTGGCAAATAGAAGGGGAAGAAATGGAGGCAGTGAGAGATTTCACTTTCTTGGGTTCCATGATCACTGCAGATGGTGACAGCAGTCACGAAATTAGAAGACGCCTGCTTCTTGGGAGAAAAGCAATGACAAACCTAGACAGCATCTTAAAAAGCAAAGACATCACCTTGCCAACAAAGGTCCGTATAGTTAAAGCTATGGTTTTCCCAGTAGTAATGTACGGAAGTGAGAGCTGGACCAGAAAGAAGGCTGATCGCCGAAGAATTCATGCTTTTGAATTATGGTGCTGGAGGAGACTCTTGAGAGTCCCATGGACTGCAAGAAGATCAAACCTATCCATTCTTAAAGAAATCAGCCCTGAGTGCTCACTAGAAGGACAGATCCTGAGGTTAAGGCTCCAGTACTTTGGCCACCTCATGAGAAGAGAAAACTCCCTAGAAAAGACCCTGATGTTGGGAAAGATTGAGGGCACAAGGAGAAGGGGATGGCAGAGGATGAGATGGTTGGACAGTGTTCTCGAAGCTACTAACATGAGTTTGGCCAAACTGCGAGAGGCAGTGAAGGATAGGCGTGCCTGGCGTGCTCTGGTCCATGGGGTCACGAGGAGTCGGACACGACTGAACGACCGAACAACAACAACAACAAAATTATTATTATTATTATTATTATTATTATTATTATTATTATTATTATTATTATTTTCCCCAGGTAAAGCCTCCAGAGGCTCCAAGCATGTGTGTGCGCGCACACTGGGGGTGGGGCCAAACTGGGTCTTTGACCCAGACAAAACAAAGCCTAGTTTTGCCCCTGGAAAAGGCAAAACATGGGTTTCTTGTACAAGGGCACTACATGGTAGAACCTGAATTTGATGCTTTGTGATGGAATCCCACCTGCAAAATAGCACTGGTCTGTAAATGGGCAAAGTTAGGAACCTAGGACGTTGCCTTATACTGAGTCAGACAATTGGTCTATCTAGCTTGGGGTTGATGCCACCGACTGGCTGAGGCTCTCTAGGGTTTCAGATGGGGACGTATCCAGCACTACCTGGAAACACCAGGGATTGAACCAGGGGCCTTCTAGACGCAGAGCAGGTGCGGGGCTTCTGAGCTACAGCCCTCCCCTATCATGAAGGCTTGATCCGAGCCAGAATGTCCTACAGCCAATTGAAGGAGACCTCGCTTAAAAATAGCAAGCCATTCTTGTGCCGAGATGCACACCCGGTTCATTGCAGTTGGGGTTGGGGAGAGGGGTGTGTGCTTGTGAAAAAAGGGTCTTCTCCTCCTGTCATCTCCTTCTCACTTCTTCCTCCCTCCCCTAAGCTGCTTTAATCTTTCTGCCGCATACGGGATGGAATAAAACCCCATAATTGGACTGCGCAGCTCCAAAGTTGGGATTTCCTCTTTAAACGAAAGTGCTTTTCGCTGGATTTCCTGGCTTGTAGTTAAAACTGCCTCCATGTCATTAAACACTGGTGCTAAAAATATTCTAAAGCCCAACTATGAGTGTTTAATGGTAGCTGGCCTTTCCAGATGGGGGGCTTTTATCTGTGCATGGTGTGGGTGTGGGTGTGGGTGTGTGGGTGTCTCAGTGTCTCATAAAAGGGGACTTTGTGGGGCCTGGATATATAAATTGGGTGTGATTACGGGGGTGGAGGAGGGGAACAATATCAGTTTGTATCAGGCATTTTGCTAAAGCAGTAACACTCTTTCCTGTTGGCACATCAACCACGGTGGCTATGCTCTGTCTCCACAGTCAGAGGCTGCAATGCCTCTGAATACCACTTGGTGGAAACTACAGGAGGGGAGCCAGCGTGGTGTAGTGGTTAAAAGCCGTGGACTCGTAATCTGGTGAACCGGGTTCGCTTCCCCTCTCCTCCACATGCAGCTGCTGGGTGACCTTGGGCTAGTCACACTTCTCTGAAGTCTCTCAGCCCCACTCACCTCACAGAGGAAGGGAAAGGAGAATGTGAGCCGCTTTGAGACTCCTTCGGGTAGTGATAAAGCGGGATATCAAATCCAAACTCTTCTTCCCATTCTTCTTCTTCTTCTTCTTCTTCTTCTTCTTCTTCTTCTTCTTCTTCTTCTTCTTCTTCTTCTTCTTGGATTAATCCATTCCAGACTTTTAAAAACAACCCCTAAAACAGCAATTTAACATGGATTTTACTAACAAGACCATTGATCCATCAAATGAAAGCAATGAACAATGTACTGCAGTCACACAATCAATTGGTAGCTGACCTGGGTTCCACACAGTCACACAAAAAAAGAGCCACAAAAACAAAAACGCAAAATAAATAGCAAAAACAGACAGACCTCAGCGTAACACTCAAAACGGAAGTGTGGCACTCAAAACGGAGCACGTGCAGCTTCTGCAAAAAGTTCTCAAACCGGAACACTTACCGGTACTTTTGGGTTTGCAGTGTTTGGGTTCCAAGTTGTTTGAGTACCAAGGGACCCCTGTACTCTTGGAACTGATCCAGCTGCAAAACTCTTCGTAACATTCACAAGAACCTGCCAGATTTGCAGATTTCCCCAACTAATCCATGAAGACTCCGCTCTCTGAATTCTGCCACGCGGTTCTCAAACAAACAAAAAAATCATTCCAAAATGAACATATCAGTGGGGAAAGCATGCGAAAGAGGGTGTATTTGTGCTGGCAGGTGACATTAAAAAATTTCTTGGAAGAATGCATGTACTAGGCAAAACTTTGTACAGAACATCATAGATTAGCAGAAATGCATATGGAAATATGTATGAATTTTCATGCCGCTCCCTTGGCACTGCTTTTCGATAGCTCTATTATTAATTAATGAATTAACCTTTATTCATCTTTTTAAAAACCCCATAAAAATATTACAGCTGCCCAGACAGTATTATACACTCGAAAGAAACTGACACAATCTAAGATTGGCAGCCAATAAAGCACTAAAGAAATGAATAAATAAAAAAGAAGTGAATAAAACAAAAGTAGGTATCTTTTTAGAAACACACACACACACACACACACACACACACACACACACACCACAGTAGGTATACCATATCCAAAGCATATCCATTGAACAGTTAAGTTTGTTATTCATTTCTCACAGAATGGAGGAGTTCAAAACAAATTTACGAAATTTATACATAAAGATTTGAACCTTTTTCTGGCTGTTTTAGATACACCATGTGAAAAAGAAAGGGGAGTTTACATCAACTGTTTTTATTGTATTGGTTACAGGTAGGTAGCCGTGTTGGTCTGCCATAGTCAAAACAAAAGCAAAAAATTCCTTCCAGTAGCACCTTAGAGACCAGCTAAGTTTGTTCTTGGTATGAGCTTTCGTGGGTATCTGAAGAAGTGTGCATGCACACAAAAGCTCATACCAATAACAAACTTAGTTGGTCTCTAAGGTGCTACTGGAAGGATTATTTTTTTATTTTTTTCTATTGGCTTGTTTGATTTGCTTCAATCTTTAATTTATATTTTATAAAAATTGACATATTTTCCCGTTCCTATGATTAACGTGAGGGACGCGGGTGGCGCTGTGGTCTAAACCACAGAGCCTAGGGCTTGCCGATTGGAAGGTCGGTGGTTCAAATCCCCGTGACAGGGTGAGCCCTCGTTGCTCGGTCCCTGCTCCTGCCCACCTAGCAGTTTGAAAGCATGTCAAAGTGCAAGTAGATAAATAGGTACTGCTCCGGCGGGAAGGTAAATGGCGTTTCCATGCGCTGCTCTGCTTTGTCAGAAGTGGCTTAGTCATGCTGGCCACGTGGCCCGGAAGCTGTACGCCGGCTCCCTCGGCCAGTAAAGCAAGATGAGCGCCACATTCCCAGAGTCATCCATGACTGGACCTAAAGGTCAGGGGTCCATTTATCTTTATGATTAACATATCAACTCAGAGACAGGCAGGAGTCCTCCACAACTCTAATCTCATTGTTGGCTGTTGTTGAAACTTGGCAAATATGCAGCAAATACAGGCCTGTCACAACACAAAATGTGCCTTTCCTAATTATCTACTTGCTGGATCAGTATCTTCCAGATATGGAAACATAGGATTGTAGAGTCAGGATCGATCCCCAAGGGTCTTCCAGCCCACCCCCTGAAATGCAGGAATCGTACAACACAGCTCTTTCCTTTTTGCATTGGTACTTCTATTATTCTTATTCCACCGATCTGTTTGACCTAATATAATAATTGTTGGTTGGTTGGTTACATATTTGCCCATTGCCTAAGATTGAAATGTTATGCGGAGGATCCTTAACTGCCTATCTCGGAGACGGCTGACTGCTGAGAGTTGACGGGAGACCTTTGGCCTCCCCCTGCCTGGCTCCGCTTGGGGCTCTTCCTCCGGGGCCTAATCCTGAGTTGGAATTCTAGTCGAGGATGGCACAGAATTGCCTCTCTGGCGAAGGGCCAGGCCTTGGCGGCCGGCCAACGCAGCCTCGAGTGGATCAGGTGTAATCAACCTCCAAGTTTCCACATGCGCCGGAATACCAATTAGGCTCGCAGGCCGGCAGGTTATTAATAAGGCCCGGGGTGCGCTGGCGAGGCCACACTTCAGTCATAAATAGAGGGTGCATCGGGAGCTGGGGCTTGGGGGAGGGTGGGATTGGAAATTACATGTATTATTGAAATAGCGGAGGAGAGTGATTAATCTGGGGACTCGTAATAGCCAGGGGTTGTCGCGGCTTGACATGAAAATGAGGCTGTGTGTGTAACAAGGGCATCATTAACCGGAGCGCGGTCCATGCTTCTTTGGGGCCTCTGAGATGCAGGAGCTGCTCAGCGAAGTGCAGGATTCGTGCCTTGGGGGGAGCAGGCGTTGTTTGTTAAGCAAGCCAACAACCTGTGACTTTCAAGACTAGGCGGTGATGCCGGCCTGTTGTGTTTTTTTCCCTGCTTTGTTCTATGATTGGCTGAGATTCTGTGATGTCACTGCAGCTTCACTGTGACAGCTGTCTCCATATATTTGAAGGGCTGTCCCGTGGATGATGGAGCAAGCTTGTTTTCTGTGGATTCAGAGGGAAGGACCCAAACCAATGGGTTCAAGTTACAAGAAAGGAGATTCCGACTAAACATTCAGAAAAAAATCTTTCTGACAATAAGAGCTGTTGGACAGTGGAATGGTCTCCATCAGAAGGTTGTGGAGTCTCCTTTCTTGGAGGTTTTAATGTTTTAGCCTCTATGTGGGGCTACCTTTGAAGGTGACCCGGAAACTACAACTAATCCAGAATGCGGCAGCTAAACTGGTGACTGTGAGCGGCCGCCGAGACCACATAACACCGGTCCTGAAAGACCTACATTGACTCCCAGTACATTTCCGAGCACAATTCAAAGTGTTGATGCTGACCTTTCAAGCCCTAAATGGCTTCGGTCCAGTATATCTGAAGGAGCGTCTCCACCCCCACCCTTCAGCCCGGACACTGAGGTCCAGCGCCGAGGGCCTTCTGGCGGTTCCCTCACTGCGAGAAGCAAAGCTACAGGGAACCAGGCAGAGGGCCTTCTTGGTGGTGGCACCCACCCTGTGGAAGGCCCTCCCACCAGATGTCAAAGAGAACAGCAACTACCAGACTTTTAGAAGACATCTGAAGGCAGCCCTGTTTAGGGAAGCTTTTAATGTTTGATTGATTATTGTATTTTAGTGTTTTGTTGGAAGCCGCCCAGAGTAGCTGGGGTATAAATAATAAATTATTATTATTATAAAATTATTATTATTATTTTAAAGCAGAGGTTGGATGGCCATCTGTCATAGATGCTTTAGCACTGCAGACGGTTGGACTAGATCATACCCTCCAACATTTCTCTGATCAAAATAGGGGCGTCCTACTCCATAATGACAATAATTTTATTATTTGTACCCCACCCATGTGACTGGGTTGCACCAGCCACTCTGGGGTGCTTCCAAAATATATTTAAACATTTTAAAACTTCCCTGTACAGTGCTGCCTTCAGATGTCTTCTAAAGGTTGTACGGTGGTACCTTGGTTTAAGAACAGCTTAGTTTATGAACAACTTGGATTAAGAACGCTGCAAACCCAGAAGTAGGTGTTTTGGTTTGTGAACTTTGCCTTGGAATAAGAACATGTTTTGCTTCCTGTTGAGTGCGTTCCCTTTGTAAATTGAGCCCCCTGCTGCTATAGGGAAGCACGCCTTGGTTTAAGAACGCTTTGGTTTAAGAACGGACTTCCGGAACGGATTAAGTTCATAAACCAAGGTACCACTGTATAGGTACTTATCTCCTTGGCTTGGGGGTCACAGAACCCCATGACTGATGAAAATAGGGATGTCCTAAGGAAAAGCGGGACATTCTGTTGTTGTGTTTTAAATAATATTTATTACGTTTTCCAATTTAACCATCCAATAAAGGCCACATTAAAGACATTCCAAATTATAAACTAATCAAACAGTCCAAATATTAAGCCAAATCATAAATCTTTGTTTGACTTCCCATGCTCTGAGTCCGGAGGATTGCCATCATCTCACATTTGCGCTGGCTTATGCAAATCTGGAACTGACCCTGGAAAAATAGGGATACTTGGAGGGTCTGCTAGATGACCCTTGGGTTCCCTCCTGGCTCTACACTTCGATGACGCTATGCATTCCTCCTCCATTCCCTCCTACAGTTGGAGGCAGCAATGCTTCTGAGTACCAATTCCTGGAAACCATACGAGAGAATAATTGCTCCTGTGCTCAGATCCTGCTTGCTGGTTTCCCACAGGCATTGTTCACTGTGTGCACAGGGTGCTGGAATAGATGGGTCATTGGCCTGATCCAGCAGGCTCTGTTCTTACGATTTTGATTGCAAAAAACCTTGCAAAACCTTGCAGAATCTGGCCCCGTGGGTGGTTTTTCCTGCATTCTCCTGTGCTGTTTGCTTTTCCCGGTGCCTCTGCCAGCCCAGGCTGGCTCCAATTCACCCTCCCGCCTGCATTGCTGCCGGGTCCTTGCCCTCCTCGTTTTCACGCGCCCTCGTAATCCCTTGTTGGAGCATGCGAGGATTAGGCTGGAAGGACGGCCTCTGGAGCCAAGCCCACTCTCGCGTCGGATGGAGTGGCAAAGTTCAGAGCGGAGCTGTCGCATGTTGGGGCTGGCTCAATGGACGAGCTCCAGGGTCAGCTAAATCTGGTTTAGACAGATCAGCCATCTGTGTGCGCACTTGTGTGTGTGTGTGTTAGATACTGTGGCACACTTCCGCTCCCTCCTTGGAGGCACAGTTGCCTGCAGATGAGGTGTGGGGCTCAGCAGGACCGCCAAGATGGGTGCCTGGAAAGAGTTTTATTAAGAAGTGTTACTACTATAACTAAGGGGCGCGGGTGGCGCTGTGGGTTAAACCACAGAGCCTAGGCTTGCCGATCAGAAGGTCGGCGGTTCAAATCCCCGCAACGGGGTGAGCTCCCGTTGCTCGGTCCCTGCTCCTGCCCACCTAGCAGTTTGAAAGCACATCAAAGTGCAAGTAGATAAATAGGTACCACTCCAGTGGGAAGGTAAACAGCATTTCCGTGCGCTGCTCTGGTTCGCCAGAAGCGGCTTAGTCATGCTGGCCACATGACCCGGAAGCTGTACGCCGACTCCCTTGGCCTATAGAGCAAGATGAGCACTGCAACCCCAGAGTCGTCCGCGACTGGACCTAATGGTCAGGGGTCCCTTTACCTTTATTACTATAACTAAAGTTGGGGGGGGGGGTAACCAGGGCCGTCTTAAGCATAACAGGCGCTGTGGTGCAAAGATCCCTCCGGCGTCCCCCCCCCTTTCCTAGAGTTGCCAACCTTTTTTTAGGGAGGACGGCGCTGCCGGCGACGCGCCCAGCTTTGCGGCGCTGGAGGAGGCAGGCAGTTGCTGGAGGGCAGCTCCTTCTGCAGGGAAGCGGCGGAGGCTGGACGCAGCGGCTCCCGGCTCAGCTGGCCGCTTTGTGTCGTGGTGGCCGTGGCAGGCAGAGGCTCCGGGCGGGGTGCTGTTTCAGCGTGGCGTGGAGGAGGAAGGTGAGGGTGGTGAACTGATGCCGGGAGGTGCCGCGTCCAGCCTCCACCTCTTCCCTGGCGCCCTCCAGAACATGGCTCCCTGGCTACCTGTGCCACTAGCCTCTATGGGTAAGACGCCCCTGGGGGTAGCGATGGAAGAAGAATTTGATTCAGCTGGCATTTAAAGGCCAATCTCCCTAATTCCAGACCCTCCGAGGGTCCCTATTTTCCAGGGAAAGTCCCAGATTTACAGAAGCCGTCCCCGTTTCTTAAATTCTTGATCCTAGAATGTCCCGCTTTTCCTTAGGACTTCCCAAGAAGAGAAATGTTGGAGGGTGTGGAGTTATCTGACCCCCAGGCAAAGGAGATAAGTTATACAAGGTTTAGAAGACATCTGAAGGCAGCCCTGTATAGGGAAGCTTTTTAATGTTTTATGTTTTTATTTATCTTTGAAGCTAACCAGAGGGGCTGGAACAACCCAGTCAGATGGGTGGGGTGTTGTTGTTGTTGTTGTTGTTGTTGTTGTTATATAAAGGTAAAGGGACCCCTGACCATTAGGTCCAGTCGCAGACGACTCTGGGGTTGCGGCGCTCATCTCGCTTTACTGGCCCAGGGAGCCGGTGTACAGCTTCCGGGTCATGTGGCCAGCATGACTAAGCCACTCCTGGCGAACCAGAACAGCGCACGGAAACGCCGTTTACCTTCCCGCCGGAATGGTACCTATTTATCTACTTGCACTTTGACATGCTTTCGAACTCCTAGGTTGGCAGGAGCTGGGACAGAGCAATGGGAGCTCACCCCGTCGCAGGGATTCGAACCGCCGACCTTCTGATCAGCAAGCCCTAGGCTCTGTGGTTTAGACCACAGTGACACCCGTGCCCCATATCAGATAAATGTTGGAAGGTATGTAATTCTCACAGCTGTCCTTTGAAGATCGCCCTTCTCCAACTTTTACAATGTAGTTCTTTGCCCAACGTGTGCAAAAATGCATATGGCAGGGGAAAGTTTGAATAAATGCATAAGTTAGTGAAAACAGCATACTCAAATGCATTGTAAAAAGGTGCATGATAGGCAAAATTGCATTTAGAAAAAATGGGTATATTAGGAGAAACAGATTGTGAAATGCTGACTAATGCCCATGAGGATTTATTCATTTATTTATTAAAAAATATTTATATACTGCTAGGTCATTAAAAAAAAAGCTGTTTACAGCAATAAAACATTACAGCGGTGCCATAAAAACCATAAAAGTTAAAATAGTTAAAAACAGACATTGATTAACATTGCGGAAGGATGTACTTTTAATTGCCTGCAGAGGCTTGGCAGAATGGAGAGGTTTTAAGCAGGTGCTTAAAAGTTGGCACAGAGGACACCTGCCTAATCTCTGGTGGCAGAGAGTTCCGCAGGACTAGGTCGATGGCACTAAGGGCTCGGTTTCTCACTGTTATAAGTGAGCTTCACCAACTCAGGGAATGACCAGCGATGCTTTTGCAGATGATTTCAGTGATCGAGCTGGGACAGTCCCTGAGGTACCCTGGACTTTTTAATTAGTACAATAACCTCGAACCTGTCTTGGTACGGCTGGTCGGGAGAGGCGTGTTGTCGCTTTCATCTCAGAGCAACTTGCTCCCTGCGGTTGTCAGTGTGGAACACAGATGGATATCTCCTTTGCCAACCTGGTACCCTTCACCTGCCATAATAATAATAGAAATAATTTATTATTTGTACCCCGCCCATCTGGCTGGGTCCCCCCAGCCACTCTGGGCGGCCTCCAACAGATATTAAAATACATTAAAATATCACAGGTTAAAAGCTTTCCGAACAGGGCTGCCTTCAGATGTCTTCTAAAAGTTAGATAGTTGTTTATTTCTTTGACATCTGGTGGGAGGGCGTTCCACAGGGCGGGTGCCACTACCGAGAAGGCCCCCTGTCTGGTTCCCTGTAGCTTTGCTTCTCACAGTGAGGGAACCACCAGAAGGCCCTCGGCGCTGGACCTCAGTGTCCGGGCTGAACGGTGGGGGTGGAGACGCTCCTTCAGGTATACAGGACCGAGGCCGTTTAGGGCTTTCAAGGTCAGCACCAACACTTTGAATTGTGCTCGGAAACGTACTGGGAGCCAATGTAGTTCTCTCAGGACCGGTGTTATGTGGTCCCAGCGGCCGCTCCCAGTCACCAGTCTAGCTGCCGCATTCTGGATTAATTGCAGTTTCCGGGTCACCTTCAAAGGTAGCCCCACGTAGAGCGCATTGCAGTAGTCCAAGCGGGAGATATCCAGAGCATGCCCCATTCTGGCAAGACAGTCTGCGGGCAGGGAGGGTCTCAGCCTGCGTACCAGATGGAGCTGGTAGACAGCTGCCCTGGACACAGAAATGACCTGCGCCTCCATGGACAGCTGTGAGTCCAAAATGACTCCCAGACTGCGCACCTGGTCCTTCAGGGGCACAGTTACCCCATTCAGGACCAGGGAGTCCCCCACACCTGCTTGTACCCTGTCCCCCCAAAACAGTGCTTCTGTCTTGTCAGGATTCAACCTCAATCCATGTGATTCCCAGGGCTGATGGGAGTTGTAGTTCAAAATGGCACAACATTGGCAAAGGCTGGAGCATGCAAATAGCTGAGGGCCAGCCGCGAGTGAAATGCGTGTTGTGTTGCCCGACACAAGTTGTCCACTTTCCTCGCTTCTCACTATTTCTGCGCATCCTCTGGCCTCTTCCCATTGCCCTGCGCCATTGATCCTCTTAGCATTCCATATGCTCTCCAGCCGATGGTGTCAGAAGTCACTTTCATACTTCAGATTAATAAGGCTGGAGTGGCGCTGGGGCTGGCGAGTTGACGGCGCATTCCTAGAATACGTGATTTGCTTGATGTCAGAGAGGCTGATGGGGAAATCGCCCCCTTTTGGGGGGGGCAAGCTTTTGCGGAGGCAACCGGTGGTTCCTAAGGCCAGCTCCCATGGGGAATGCTGTGGGCTGCTCCTCCTAAGAAGAGCTGCCGGCAGAGATCCTGGCAGCGCTCAAACTGCACTCGGAAATCAATTGACCTCTTAATTCCTCCATAAATATATACCGCGATTTTGCTGATGGGGGAGCGGCTAACTGATTCTGACAGGGGTCCTCTGATCTCTGTGCGCAGATGACCTGCGATAAATAGGTTTTCCATTTATCCTCCAGGACAAGCAGAGAGAGAAGTTGCTCTAGCAGACCTGGTGGAAGCATTCTCCTCCCATAGAGGAGACAGTGATGGCCACCACCCCAGGTATCTCTCTCTCTCTCTCTCTCTCTCTCTCTCTCTCTCTCTCTCTCTCTCTCTTTAAAGGCAAATTTGTACAGGAGAGGACTAGCAAAGGCTACTTACTGGCCATGATGGCTATGCTCTGGCTCCACTGTCAGAGGAAGCAATTTTTCTGTTACCCAGGTGAGGGAACACCTTTTAAATAAACCATGGAACCAAGGAAATTAATTCAAGGCTAGCACCCAGGAGATGGGAGGCGGGTGGCGCTGTGGGTTAAACCACAGAGCCTAGGACTTGCCGATCAGAAGGTCGGCGGTTCGAATCCCCGCGACGGGGTGAGCTCCCGTTGCTTGGTCCCTGCTCCTGCCAACCTAGCAGTTCGAAAGCACAAAGTGCAAGTAGATAAATAGGAACCGCTCTGGCGGGAAGGTAAACGGCGTTTCCGTGCGCTGCTCTGGTTTGCCAGAAGCAGCTTAGTCATGCTGGTGTCGTGTCCCCAATGGTAACTGTAGCTAGCTGTCAAGAACGCACGCCACTCCGAGAAGTCAGCGGAAGAAGTCTTGAAGTTTATTGTACAGCACACAGAGAAACGTGGAAGGTCCGTGAGGATTCTGAGGAGGCCATCTCAGAATCCCCCTTTAATACACCTTACTGGGTGACTCCCAATTCCCCCCTCCCTTCTGCCCTAAAGGTCCGGGGGTAATCCACTTCCCCACCCGGGATGGCTTGGACAAAAGAGTTAACTGCTCTGGTCTACCTGCACTATTCATGGGTGCTTTTTACATTGTTATTGCGATGCTGCCGGTTCTGCTGCTGATGGCTCGTTAGCGGTCGTTATCGCCCATCCTGGGGTTGTTTACCCCGTGGGGCATGCCTGGGCGAGGTCGGGCCTTGCTGCGCTCGGTTTAACCCCTGCGTGCCTGGCTCCGCTGTTGCCCCCTTTCCTGGCCCGCTGCATGGTTCCCCTTCCTGGCGCCCGCATGGCGCGACCCCACTGTCTAGT
This sequence comes from Darevskia nairensis, assembly GCA_034642065.1. Taxonomy (NCBI): domain Eukaryota; kingdom Metazoa; phylum Chordata; class Lepidosauria; order Squamata; family Lacertidae; genus Darevskia; species Darevskia nairensis. The sequence continues at coordinate 1,500,159 of JAWWNI010000210.1, read as the reverse complement.
CGGGTCGCGACAGCTGGCCACATGACCCGGAAGCTGTACACCGGCTCCCTCGGCCAATAACGCGAGATGAGCACCGTAACCCCAGAGTCGGTCATGACTGGACCTAATGGTCAGGGGCCCCTTTACCTTTACCTATCAATTCTTTTTACCAAGGCATTGTGGGAATTGTAGCTCTGTAAGGGGAATGCTGTAAGGGGAACTGCCAACCTACCAGTTCGAAATCACGTCAAAGTGCAAATAGATAAATAGATAAATAGGTACTGCTCCAGTGGGAAGGTAAATAGCATTTCCGTGTGCTTCTCTGGTTCACCAGAAGTGGCTTAGTCATGCTGGCCACATGACCTGGAAGCTGTATGCCGGCTCTCGGCCAATAAAGCGAGATGAGCGCTGAAACCCCAGAGTTGGTCAAGATTGGACCTAACGGTCAGGGGTCCCTTTACCTTTACCTTTTAAGGGGAATGAGAGAGTCTCCCAGCAACTCTCAGCCCCCTGAAGGAACTGCAGCTCCCAGGACGCTTTGAGAGAAGCCCAGATGGTTTAACGTGTTACTAAACCACTTTGAATGTTTAGCGCAGAGATGTGGCCCTCCTTCTCCAAGGGCCAGTTGGTGGGTAGGAGAGCTGGTCAGTAATTGATGTGTTTTTGCTTTGCAGCAGTTCTTGTTTGCCTGTCATGCCGCCTGCATCCGAAGCATTCTGCAAATACCCCCTTCTTCCTGCCAAATATGCGGTGCAGGTTTTGACATGCTAGGCCGTTCAAGAACGAGGTCAAATGGGACATATGGCAGATTTGAGTGGGGAGCGGAGCTGGGAGCTATCAAATCAGATGAAGGAAAATACAATTTGTAGGTAGCTGGGAGTAGGAAGTTGGTACCGGAGCCCAAGAGGCAGAAAACACTTTATTATCTGACGGAGGGGGATGGAGCAAGTACCGGTAACTTATTGTGATTTCTAGATGTGTGCTTAAGAACCCATCTGGCTCGGTATCCTGTTCCCACGTGGCCTCTCAGATGCTCCGAAAGGAAGCCTGAAAGGCAGGATTTGAGCACATTAACACTCTGCCCTCCTGTGGCTTCCAGGTCACATAAAATGCAATAGACAGAATAATAATATACAGTAGTACCTCGGTTCTTGAACGGAATCCGTTCCGGAAGCCCGTTCAGCTTCCGAAATGCGCAAAAACCGAGGCACGGCTTCCCATTGGTTGCAGGAGCTTCTTACACTCAGCGTCGCACATTCGGATTCCGAAAAAACGTTCGGAAATGGAAGCATTTACTTCTGGGTTTTCAGCATTTGAGAACCGAAACATATGACAACGGAGGCATTCGGGAACCGAGGTACCACTGTACTCGTATTATTTGTTCAATGTATTGGTTGCTCTTTTTGTTTACCAAAGTAACACAAAGCGACTTACAATATATAAACAAACACATAAATTGAAACTGGCATAAAAGAGAACAAAGAATATATATATATATATATATATACACACACATACATACAGTGGTCCCTCGACTTACAAATGTAATGCGTTCCGAAGGGACCGCCGTAGGTCGAAAAAATCCGTAAGTCGAGTCCCCATAGGAATGCATTGGGAGAAAAAAAATCATACGTCAAAGAAAACCGCATCTAAACTTCGTAAGTCGAGGAAAATGCATCTAAAACGGCAGCGATTTCCATTCGGAGGTCGAAAAAATTCGTAAGCGCGCGGCCACTTTCTTCACTCGTAACTCGAAAAATACGGAAGTCGGGTCATTCGTAAGTCGAGGGACCACTGTATATATATCTCAGATAATTAAAAGCAAAAGGCTTGGCAAGAATGAGATGTTTTCACCTGGCACCTAAAGATATGTAAACGATGGTATCACCTAATGGTTCCCCGTTGCTGGAAGCTGCAGGAAGGGGTTGGAATTCTCTTGAGCTTGGATCCTGTTTGTGGGCTTTCCATTGGGGCATCTGGTTGGCCACAGTGAGAACAGGAGGCTGGACTAGATGGGCCATTGGCCTCATCCTGCAGGCCATTCTTACTTTTTTATGTTCACATGGGGCAAGGAGACCAGGGCAGAGGGAGGGATGGAGGGCCACCTTTCACATTCATTGCAGATGAAAGATCCAAACTGGGAACTTGGTGGTCAATAGTCACGTCTCTAATCTGCAGCTGTGATAGGAAGCAGAACATATCAAGCTTCCTATTTCTCTAAGCTTTTCCCCCCCATATGGCAGGATCACTTTGGAGCTGAATTTGCATGATCTCCTGTACCGTCTTCCTGGTTTCCTGAACTTTGATGACTTTTAGTGTTTTTGTTGTTGTTTATGTCCGCCTCTTTGTGACCCCATGGACCAGAGCACGCCAGGCACTCCTGTCTTCCACTGCCTCCTGCAGTTTGGTCAGACTCATGTTGGTAGCTTCAAGAACACTGTCCAACCATCTGGTCCTCTGTTGTCCCCTTCTCCTTGTGCCCTCCATCTTTCCCAACATCAGGGTCTTTTCTAGGGAGTCTTCTCTTCTCATGAGGTGGCCAAAGTACTGGAGCCTTAACCTCAGGATCTGTCCTTCCAGTGAGCACTCAGGGCTGATTTCCTTCAGAATGGATAGGTTTGATCTTCTTGCAGTCCATGGGACTCTCAAGAGTCTCCTCCAGCACCATAATTCAAAAGCATCCATTCTTCGGTGATCAGCCTTCTTTATGGTCCAGCTCTCACGTCCATACATAACTACTGGGAAAACCATAGCTTTAATTATACAGACCTTTGTCGGCAAGGTGATGTCTCTGCTTTTTAAGATACTGTCTTTTAATGCCCCCCCTCAATTTGCATTTTTAATATTTCACCTCTCTCAATATGTCACACATAGGAAAAGCATAATGAACTATATTTCCCTGCCACTTCTTGCTCTCCTGAGCTAAGATTTTATCTTGCTGTCTCTTCTCTGTGCGGTGTGTGTGTTTTAAAAGTTTCCTATTGGGCTTTGATCACGGTTTTTAATAACCCAGGCTTAGAGGGCTGTCTTCCTCTGGTTTGAAATGATAATCGCTTGTTTCTCCACAAATATGTTTTGTGCACCAAAGTGACAACTGTGTAGATATTTTACATTTGAAAGGGCTGCTACACACAACCCCCCACTGAAAGGGGGAGCGGGGGTGGGGGCAATGAAGATGCTCCCAACCAACTTGAGGCCTCTTTAATTCCCCCCTCCCTGCCTGCCCTTGATTTGTCCTCCAGCGTTACTGGAAAAGGTTGTCAGTTCCACTCTGTGAAGATAGTTTTCAGGGGAAAATAAATGCTTCAGCTCAGCTTTATGATCCCATTTGCTACACTCTTCAGCTTGCAAGCTGCTAATGGAAGAAATAGGAGACAGTTTTGCTTGGGTTCCAAACTGAAGCCGTGTACTTTTATTTGATGGATAGCTGTGCAGGGAAGATGCTGTCCTGGTGACTTTTTAAATAAATGCTCCTCAGAATCCAACCCGAGGCTGTCCTGGGGAAGACACCCAGTTTTACAACTCCTGTCTGCTTTTGCTTTTTATCATAGAGTCATAGAATTGTAGAGTTGGGAGAGACCCCCAAGGGTCATCAAGACCAGCCCCCTGCAGAGCACCCATGACAGATGGCCATCCAACTTCTGCTTAGAAACCTCCAAGGAAGGAGGGGCCCCGTTGAACAGATCTTAATGTCAGAACGTTTTTGTTGCAGTTTTGTCATCGTTGTAGAAGGAAGGAAGAAAGGAAGGAAGGAAGGAAGGAAGGAAGGAAGGAAGGAAGGAAGGAAGGAAGGATTTATTGGCCAAGTACATTTTCCAACATACTTGGAATTTTGCTTCGGCTACATTGCAACGTAAACATACCTTATACAAACACTGTTCCACTCACAATACAATGACACAGCAAAGAAACCCCATCCATAACTGGCCTCCCCTTCCACTACACAACTACAAATTTAACAATTTAATTGCACAAGGGAAAAAACTGTTCCTGTGCCTGGCCGATTTTGTGTATAAAGTCCTGTAGCGACATCCAGTAAAGGGTAAAGGTAAAGGGACCCCTGAACATTAGGTCCAGTTGCAGATGACTCTGGGATTGCGGCGCTCATCTCGCTTTACTGGCCGAGGGAGCCAGCGTACAGCTTCTGGGTCATGTGGCCAGCATGACTAAACCACTTCTGGTGAACCAGAGCAGCACACGGAAATGCCGTTTACCTTCCCACCGGAGCGGTACCTATTTATCTACTTGCACTTTGACGTGCTTTCGAACTGCTAGGTTGGCAGGAGCAGGGACCGAGCAACGGGAGCTCACCCCATCGCGGGGATTCGAACCGTCGACCTTTTGATTGGCAAGCCCTAGGCTCTGTGGTTTAACCCACAGCGCCACCCGTGTCCTAGCAATGTCCAGTAGTGCTTGTAAATCATTGTAAGTCACATCTGTGCATAAACTGTGGAACTCTCTCCTGCAGGAGGCAGCAATGGCTACCAACCCAGATTTCATTAAAAGAGGACGGGACAAATTTATGGAGGAGGAGAGGGCTATGGATGGCCACAAGTCAGGATGACCACGGTTGGAGGCAGCAATGCTTCTGAATGCCAGTTGCTGGAAAGCTCAGGAGCAGAGACGTAATCTTCCCATCTCTGTTTCATGATCATTTGCACAGTCTACAACGACTGCCTTCCAGTTTGAGAAACTTTCCAAAAATGCAGTTCTAACATTAATTCAAAATGGGACATGCCCAGAGGACTGGCAATAGTCCTGGAATCTGAAATGATGTGACAGGTTGATTAGCTAACACCTTGGCTCTGTTCCGGAAATGAGACCGGGCTAATCTCTAACCCCCACTGTCATCTGTTCCCTGGCTGCTGGGGGAAGGGTGGGACGAGACGGTGTCAAATCCACGACGAATGGCCTTGTGCAGGAAGTCTCATGTCAGCTGCCATCCCTGACAGCCTCTTTCTGTGAGTGGCCATTGCCGGTGGGTAGGAAACGGGCGCCTGACATCCCTTTGATTATTTCCTCTTAGCAACCTGCTGATTCAGCACTCGCAGCTGATGAGCAAAATGGATATATTGTCATACACTCCTCAGCCGGCAGCTATTTATGCCAAAGCTTCGTGTCTTCCAGTCGACTTTCTGTTTAGACAAGGATTGGGCAAATTCATGGAGGAGAGGGCTATCGATGGCTACTAGCCAGGATGGCTATGCTCTGCCCCCACGGTTGGAGACAGCGATGCTTCTGAATATCAGTAACTGGAAGCCACAGTGTAAGAGAGTTGCTCTTGTGCTCAAATCCTGCTTGCAGCTTTCCGTTTTTAAGTTCGGAATAGAGTAGTTGCTTTGGAAGATGATAATCAGGCATCCGCACAACATGACCAGTCCAAGGAAGTTGCTGTTGAAGAATCATTGCTTGCGAGCGAGCCTCCTGCAACATGCAGCTGGATGTTCAGACAATCAGGAAGCACTAATGGGCCACCCAGTGTCAATTGGACAGCAGCCCATTGGTGGAGAGCAATCAATGCTCTCAACGCACCTAAGTTAAGGTATACCTGGAGCCTCCTTGGCTCAAGATGGTGCCGCATCATTCAGAAGTTCCCGCCCAGATCATTTGGCACTCGGCTCTCGGGATCCTCTCCAGCCACTGCCAATCTTGCAAAGCCTTGACGGGCAGGAATTCTTGATTCTCCTCAAAACAATGTACCGCCATCCAAGAATATGAAGTTGCCAATATTCACCGCTGTGTTGGCTGGGTCTTGTCTTCTCTGCCTCCCACAGGATGACACAGTTCTTAATTTAAAGCAGCTCTTTTATTGATTCCTGATTGTTTGCTTGGATGTGGTCCCATTAATTTTAACAAAGCTGTTAATAAAATGTCAGCTTTCCTCTCGGAGGCTCTTTCCCCCCTGCTCTGAGCTGGCAACTGGCTACCACCCCACCCCACAAGCCAGCTCAGCTGTTTTCCTTCACTGTCACTCTTGCAATAACCTCAGTTCATAGGAGGGCTGTTGGTGATCAGTTTGCGGGTTGTGGATGTCTTGATTGAATTTAAATCTGGGACCATTTCCCCATTCCTTTGGGAGGAGGAGACCTTATCTCCCAACCACCCAAGGTCATTGGCTTTCCCCAAGAGATCCTTGTTGAAAAAGATTGTAACAATGATCTACGGATATCCTTCTGGGCTCTGGTGGTCAATAGCCATACATAGGAAGTAATTCTTCATGCAGCGCAAAGAAGGCAGGGATGGCCACCAACAAGGGTGGCTTTAAAAGAGAGGGAGAGGGCTATTGATGTATATTAGCCATGATGGCTATGTTCTGCTACTGGTGGGGGCATTAATGCTTCTGAAGATGAGCTGCTAGAAACCAAAGGAGTGCTGTTCTCCTTGAATGCTGTTTGCTGGTTTCCCACAGGCAGTGGCAGAGCATATGCCCGCGCTGCCCAGGGCGAACGCACTCCCGAGGGGGGCCTGGCATGGAGGGTGCCCTCCCAGGCATGGGATAGCTGCTTGGGTGCTCAGAGCAGAGCACACACCCTGCAGCCGGGGGCGAAGCGAGCTACTCACGGGGGTGGAGCGAGCTGCCCATGGTGGACATTCAGCGCGCTGCCCGCCCGCGACTCCTAAGCCTCCCCCAAACTGTCAAAACTAAGGGGAAAGGGGGGGAATGCTGCCGGCAAAGCCATACAGCTCCCCCCTTTCTCCAACGGCTCGGGGTAGGCTTGGGAGTCGTGGGCGGGCGGCACTCCGTATGTCACCTGGGCACCTGGGGTGGACCACCCCCACCCCCTTCCTACGCCCCTGCCCGCAGGCATCTGGTCAGCCACTTTGAGAACAGGAAGCTGGACGAAAGCAGCTTTGGCCTAATCCAGCAGGCTCTTCTGACGCTCTTATGTTAGGAAGCTGCCATTGGATCATCTAGCTCCCAGCCCTGAATGGAGATGCCGGGGATTGAACCTGAGACCTTCTGCTCGCAAGGCAGATGCTTCCCTTTTGGATGCAGTCCCCTTTAGACGCGGTCAGATTGCACTCCAGGTCTCATCAGTTTATGGACCACGTCCCTTTGCTCTTGCTATCAGCAGCACAACCACTTCCTTAGGAGAACACTTGAGCCAACAGCTCCAACTACATTGGAGCTGTCCAGGGTGCTGTTCTGCCTTCCAGGAACTGATGTTCAGAAGCATCACGGCCTCCAGCTGTGGAGCTAGAGCAGGCATTTGCAAACTCGGCCCTCCAGATGTTTTGGGCCTACAACTCCCATCATCCCTAGCTAACAGGACAAGTGGTCAGGGATGATGGGAATTGTAGTCCCAAAACATCTGGAGGTCCAGGTTTGGCCATGCCTGGCATAATGTGAGTAAGCCTTAAGACAGGGGCCAGTAGAAACTGTTCCTTTCACTGCTATGGAGGCAGCCACTTCACAGCCGTTCCATGCTGCTGAATATAGCATATGCAATGGGCTAAAGAGCTCCAAAAGTAACGATTTCAAGAGCATTCCCCTCCCAACCAAGCAGTCCTCTTTCCTTTTTCCGAGCATTTTCATGCATGATCACCTGTAGGCAATTTCTGCTCCCTATAGTCAACCAGGTGAGTGGCTCTTTAAAAGCCCGAGCTAACCCTTTTCACCTGCTCATTGGTCCTGTGAGTTGGAAGTCCACTTACAATTTATCCTTACTTCACAGGCAAGAGAACCATTGCTCAGAGTCTTGCCCAAGGCTGCAATTCTGTGGCAGAGGTGAATTCTGAGCCACTCTCAAGGGCTTCGCTTGGGGGCACTTAGAAGGAATGGCATGTATCTGCGGGGCGGTGCACCAAAAACCAGGCGAAATGTGCTCACCTTCCTACAAGCAAAATAAAAAATAATAAAATTCCTTCCAGTAGCACCTTAGAGACCAACTAAGTTTGTTCTTGGTATGAGCTTTCGTGTGCATGCACACTTCTTCAGATACACTGAAACAGAAGTCACCAGACCCTTATATATAGTGAGAGGGTGGGGAGGGGTATTACTCAGAAGGGTGGTGGGAATGGGTGACTGGCTGATAGGTGGGGTAAACCTGTTGATGACTGTTAACGACTGCAATTAGCCTTACAGGAAAAGCAAGGGGTGAGAAAGTTAAAAATAGCTTTGTCATGTATAATGAGATAAGAATCCAATGTCTCTATTCAAACCTGGTCTCTCCATGGTTTTAAGTTTAGTAATGAGTTGCAATTCAGCAACTTCTCTTTCCAGTCTATTTCTGAAATTCCTTTGCAATAAGACAGCTACTTTGAGATCTTGTATAGAATGTCCTGGGAGATTGAAGTGTTCTCCTACTGGTTTCTCTGTCTTGTGATTCCTGATGCCAGATTTATGTCCATTTATCCTTTGGCGTAGGGTTTGGCCTGTTTGTCCAATATAGAGAGCTGAAGGGCACTGTTGGCATTTGGTGGCATACACAATGTTAGACGATGAGCAATTAAATAGTCCTGAGATGGTATGTTTGATGTTGTTGGGGCCAGTAATGGTGTTGTCCGGGTGTATGTGGCAGCAAAGTTGGCATCTGGGTTTATTGCAGGCTCTGGTGCCAGTGTCTGTGTTAAGTCTGGTTGTAGTATTATTGTGGGTGAGGAGTTGTTTAAGATTGGGTGGCTGTCTGTAGGCGATGAAAGGTCTTCCTCCCAGAGCTTGAGAACGAGAACTGTCATTGTCTAGGAGAGGTTGTAGATCGCTGATGATGCGTTGGCTGGAGACTTGCATTTGCATTTTGCACCTGAGCTATTACCAAACCTGGACCTCGATTCAGGCATGAATAGATTTATGAACTTCACCCCGCAGGCCTGCTCCTCATAAGACATCCCGATCCTGGGCACTTGAAAAGAAGAGATAATATCAGTTAAGAACATATCTGCTTTAATTTATGTTGCTGGTGACTTCAGCCTCCCTTTGTGGGCTGATGGTGACTCTGTGTGTTGAGGGACTTGTTTGTTTGTTTGTAAATAAATAAATAAATAAATAAATAAATAAATAAATAATGCAAATATTCAAGGAAAGTTTTGGATTTGTTTGGCTGTCTTAGACGGAAAAATTCATGCCAAACCTGCATAATGGATAGCTGAGGTTCAAACATTCTGACTGTTGTTTCCCACCAACTGTAGGAGAGATGGATTTGAGGTTGATGCTGTTTGAGGTTGATGGGAATTGGAGTTTACCTCCAGCATCAGGGTCAACATGAACGCTGAGTAGACAGCTTCGCCACCAGAACTCAATGGTTGGATCACACAGTCATTGGAGGATGGGAAGAGCCAATGGCTTCCGGGTCACAGCATTCAAGGGGTGAGACATCTAGTTGTCTATTGATACCTAGCCCAGCCTCTAAATATCTGGCATTTACTCCAGGGCACTGCTGAGACAACATTTATGGTTTATGCCTTAGCTGCAGAATTCTTGACCATGGTCCTGAAATGCAAAGTAGGGCTACCATACGTCTTGATGTTCCCTGACATTACCAGGATTTCAAAGGTGGAATTGACGTCTGGGGAGAATTTCTTTGTCACTTTTTTGGCAGATTAGTAAAGAACAACAATTTCCCTAAAATAAGCTCAACAACGTCTGGATTTTCGGGGGGGGCAACAATTTTGGGGTCTCCCTAAAAAACCTCAACAACTTTTGGGGGGTCCTGGTTTTATACTTTTTGAAATATGGCAACCCTAATCCAAGGTATTGATCCTACCTCACCTCCCTTTGTGCCTGAAACCCTGGGACTACCCATTTCCACTTTGCTTGGACCATCACCTGGTGGTGGCCATACCCATGGATCAGGATGAAAATCAGTGTGGTGTAGAGTGGACTAAGACCTGGGAGTCCAGGGTTCAAATCCCCACTCAGCTATGGTGTTCACTGGGTTGTTGTTGTTATTGTTGTTGGGAGGAGGAGGAGGAGGAGGAGGAACATGTAAGCTTCCTTGAGCTCCCTGGAAGGAAGGTGGGGTATATAAATGCAATAGAGAAATGAATGATAACCATAGATGAAGCTTTATATGAAACTCAGGAAATCCAGTGAATTGGCTCCTGAGTAGCATTCCTTTCCACCTTGAAATCATTCTAACCTCCAATCAATCTTCATTTCATTGTTGAATACTGAATGTCAGCTACTAAATGCTAAGCATAAAAAAAATCAAGCAGCAGCTACCTAGTGCTAAGCATCAGATATCAAGTATCCATTTGCTATCCAGTGCCAAGATTGGCACCTGTTCATATTAGGAAGGGGAACAGCACCTATCATCTTGGGCCCGGACTACCTGAAAGATCGCATCTCCCTATATGAACATGCACAGTCCCTAAGAGCCTCAGGTGAGCACCCAGTCCCAGTTGGGAGCCCTGACTCGAGAGCCTCAATATGCCTGGGCTTGTTCACAAAACTGTGGCGTGGGAGTTGGAGAACCTGCAACCTGTTCCTCTGCCTGCATCCCCGTCCTCACTTAGGAAAACATCTCCATTTGTGTGGGTCACATGCTCCTCTCCAGAACAAAAACAGGGCAGAGGCCTCCAGCAACTTGTCATCTTTCATTTTCCTTAAGGTTTCCCAAGGGAGAAAACCCACAGCATCGATTTTTCTTCTTCTGTATTATCTATCATTATTTTCCCCAAATTTCTTTTTTTCTGTGCTCCTTGCTCAAGTGGCTAATTTGGAAGGTAACCACCCGATTTATTTATTTATCATTTTAAATGTATACATTTTAAATGTAAAATGTATACGCCACTTGATTGTGGAAAAACGACAACAACCTCAAAGGGGTTTACAAACCAAGTTAAAACAATAAAATTGTCAATAAGAAGAATTAATTATAATTTAAGGCTTTTGAAAAGTTAAAATAACAATAGACTAAAAAGAGATTAAAACTTGCATCCGCTTTCAAAACACCTGGGTAAGAAATGGAAGGAAGAAACTACCCCGACCAGAGAAGACTGGCAAGCCAAGTTGATGGACTAATTTACTTACGAGAAGACCACTGTAAGCAGGTTAAAACATTAGCAGGATTATGACCACACTTGTAAAGTAATGGAAAGTATGGATAATATAGAAGGATTAAAAATCTGGATAAGTATTGATATACAGTTGTAAATAATAATATTAGGACCCACTGAAGGTATGGGGGTGGGGGTGTCAGGAGATTCAGGGCAATCTTGATGTTTGGATTTGGAACTGTTTTTTTGTTGTATGTTTATATATATTTTTCAAATTAAAAAAATTATACAAAGAAACACACAACTGGGTAGGCTTCTCTAAACAAAAATGTTTTTAGTAGTCACCGGAAAGAGCACAACGAAGGTGCCTGCCTGATATCAATAGGCAGGGTGTGCTGCCACACCAAAAGATGGAACAGGTATTATGTGGCATCTGTAATAGTGCCAGTTCCACTGATGGAGCTGGTTGATTGGGATATGGGATAAAGTGATCTCATAGCTAAACTGGCCCCAAATGGTTACAGGCTTTGTGTAATAGTAGTAGAATCTTTAACTTGACCCAGTGGCAAATTGGCAACCGGTCCAGATCTCTGGGCTGCATGGAGATTTACATTTAAATGCATATTTAAATACACCAGACTTGAAATGGTTTTCTCTCACCTTTCTAAACATTTCATCTCTCCCAGGAAGCTTTCTAAAATGTATTTTGATGTGTGTGTTTTTGAGCTGAGAACTGCACTGGAACATTCAGCAAATGTAGAAGCCAGTGAATAAGAAAGCTCTGAGCCGCACATCCTTATGAGATCAGGTCTATTCAGATCAGAATTTGCAAAGAGCAAATTCCTCACCCTTCTCTTCTCTGGCTGGCAGGCAGGAATGTTGTTGTTGTTCAGTCGTTTAGTCATGTCCGCCTCTTCGTGATCCCATGGACCAGAGCATGCCAGGCACTCCTGTCTTCCACTGCCTCCCGCAGTTTGGTCAGACTCATGTTGGTAGCTTCGAGAACACTGTCCCACCATCTCGTCCTCTGTCGTCCCCTTCTCCTTGTGCCCTCCATCTTTCCCAACATCAGGGTCTTTTCCAGGGAGTCTTCTCTTCTCCTGAGGTGGCCAAAGTATTGGAGCCTCAGCCTCAGGATCTGTCCTTCCAGTGAGCACTCAGGGCTGATTTCCTTCAGAATAGATAGGTTTGATCTTCTTGCAGTCCATGGGACTCTCAAGAGTCTCCTCCAGCACCATAATTCAAAAGCATCCATTCTTCGGCGATCAGCTTTCTTTATGGTCCAGCTCTCACTTCCGTACATTACTACTGGGAAAACCACAACTTTAACTATACGGACCTTTGGCAGGCAGGAATACACCATGTTAAATCCTGGGTCAGGACCTGGGACAGAGCCCTGCAGGGATGGAGGCAAGATAGAAGCTTGCCTGGCTGCTCATAGACTACAGGGCAGGATTGGGCTCCTGTGTTGGGTCCAAGGCTTGCAAGTGAAGGCAGGTCTAGGAGCTGAGCACCCCTACCTGAAACCTTTGAATCATCCTCTTTTGTCGAGGAAACGACCTAAAAGAATGGGGCACTGCATTAATTTTATCCCTGCTGTGATGTAAAAAGCTCCCTTCCCTCTCTCACTGTGTCTGATTTTTAGTGATTAGACTAATGTCATTAGTCCTTTACAAAAACCCATCAGCTTTCTAAATTGCCTTCTCGTGGCGGCGCTTTAGGTGAGCTGCCAGGGCTTTTGACATGATGGATTTCTTTGTGCTTTATTACTTCCAGGCCAACGTGGGCCGGGAAAGAGAATCTCCACCCTGAGCTGTTCCCACATCAGGGAAATAGGTGCAGGTTGATACCAGAGGAAGGTACCGTATATCTACACATGCAGGGATCACATTACGAGATCACTGGGGAATCTTGATCCCACATTAGAAAAAAAGAAACCCTCCATGCATGAAGAAAGCTAGCACAGGAGGTGAGACTTGACCCCTTTTTCCTGGCATGCTAACTTTTTGAATGCAATGAATCTTCGACATGGGGAGGAGGAGGTGTCAGAAGCTGAAGAGCTAACAAGGCTTAGTGACCAGAGAGAGTCTGAGGCAGAGAGGAGTCCAGAATCAGAGGCAGAAGCTGGAGCAGAAGAAGAGGGAAGCCAAGAGGCAGAGTTGGGTCAGGCTTGTCAAGAGGCATGGGTGTATTCCCCCTCCTGCTGCCTCCAGCTCCCCTTCGCCCTAGTCTCCCAGAGCCAGGAGAGACTCTGACCTAGTCTCTGATTGCTTGAAGAGAGGAACCCTGGAGAGGAGGAGACAGCTGGATGTGGGGAGACGGGGACCTTTAGCAGCTGGTCATGGGCACAAGACCAGAGTTGCTGTGCTCATGAGGCCTGACACACCGGTGTAGATCCTGTTTTGCTAATACAGAGTCAACTCCAGCTTGCTCAGTGTGAATCTTAAATGGCAAGTGGTACGGGGCAGAGGCCTTTCTCTCCACCTCTGCAAAATGCCATGAACGCTGATTGAAATACATTAACATGAGAATGATCATGTCCCTGTTGCTGATCGTGATGGTGGTGATATGTGGAATCCAGACACTTCATTTGGAAGGACAGTAGATCGTGCAGACACCTGCTAAGGGAGGAGGAAAGGCACTTTTTGCATAATCATGATAAGACATTATATAATTATTATTATTTGTAGAAGTAGGAGTGTTTTATTAATATTTGTGTGCATTATAAGAACTGAGAACTCAATGCAGGCATATTCTTTTTGATAGTGTCCCAGCACTGAGAAAAATGTGTCGTTCTGCTCTTAGTATTGAGAACATAAGAAGAGGCTGCTGGATCAGGCCAAACACCCATCTAGTCCAGCATCCTATTCTCACAGCGACCAACCAGATGCCTCTTCTGGGAAGCCCAGAAGCAGGATTCAAGCACAAAAGCAGCATTCTCCCCTCCTGTGGTTTCTGGAGACTATTAAAAGCATTGCTTTCTCTGACCGTAGAGACAGAGCATAGCCATCATGGTCAAAGGTAAAGGGACCCCTGACCATTAGGTCCAGTCGTGACCGACTCTAGGGTTGCAGTGCTCATCTCGCTTTATTGGCCGAAGGAACCAGAGTACAGCTTCCGGGTCATGTGGCCAGCATGACTAAGCCACTTCTGGCGAACCAGAGCAGTGCACGGAAACACCGTTTACCTTCCCGCCGGAGCGGTACCTATTTATCTACTTGCACTTTGACGTGCTTTCGAACTGCTAGGTGGGCAGGAGCAGGGGCCGAGCAACGGGAGCTCATCCCATCGCGGGGATTCGAACCGCCGACCTTCTGATCGGCAAGCCCTAGGCTCTGTGGTTTAACCCACAGCGCCACCCGAGTCCCAGTCATTGTGGTTAGGAGCCATCCGAAGCCCTCTCCTCCCCCCTGAATTTGTCTAATTCTCTGTTGAAGCCATCCATGCTGGTGGCCATTGCTGCCTCCTGGGGGAGGGAGTTCCATAGTTTAACTATGCGCTGTGTTATTAAGGACTCTTTTTTTTTGCCCTCTTTCAGTCGGTCTGCAACTTCATCATGCTTTAAGGCACTGGTGAAAATAAAACTTTATTATGTCGGAGAGAAGCAGCAGCACTTAATAATAGTCTAAAATCCAGGCCTTGCAGTTAATGGAGATGAGTTCATTATTTTTAGCCCATAAGGGACTTTTTAAAATTAAGCCTTGGTTGACACAATTTCTGTTTTTAATGCAATTACGAAATGAAAAGGATCTGGAAGTTATGGGTGAAGGAAGTTAGCACTCCCTAGTTAATAGTCAATAACAAACATTAATAACCAAGCAGTCAATCTTTGATAAGTCTGAATAAATATTAATTGCATTTGGAAATCCTACTGGGAGATCTGTGGAGTCCAATATATGAAAATGCGATTTAGTCGTGGAGCGAAGCAGCTGACTCGGCATTCAATTGCTTTCGCCGAGAAGCACGGAACCTGTTATTTCCGCAGAAATGGCTTTTCTTCTGGGGCCAAACAACCTTTTGAAAAAGCCCTCAATTCATCACTGCGGTCCAGCATTCTTCCACAAAAGCTTTGTTTCCTAAGCAACAGCCACGTTCCAGCATCCTTCAATTCAACGGCATAGAATCTTCCTCACGATGGAAGTACCAGGCCCTGTATAAATCTGTCATGTCACCATGGAGCTGTGTAGATTTCAAAATCCTTTCTAGAGATGCGCATCATAATTTATTTTTTTTACAACTATATTCTTGGCTTTCTACTTTATCTCCCTATATCCCCCCCCCTTTTTTAAATCAACCCTCCCTCTTCTTTTTGGAAACTGACATGCCAGTCAGTGCTGGAGGCAGATGGGAGCAGCTCAGCTGGAAGGTGAATATGAGGCCCAAGGGATGCCGTTAAGTCATGAATGGAAGCTGACCAGGCCAGCTCTCTTGGGAGCGATAATTCCCTCCCTCCCCCAACACACACACACAAGGGGGATTTGAGAATGGAAAGGAAGGGAAGTGGTGCCCTGTGGCAAGTTCACCTAAGGGTGGTCTCTGGTTCACCATGATCATGGAATCATAGAATTGTAGTGTTGGAAGGGACCCTGAGGGTCATCTAGCCCAACATCCTGCACTGCAGGGATCCCAGCGAAAGAATCCCTGACAGATGGCCACCCAACCTTTGCTAAAAGCACCCAGTGAAGGAGAGCCCACTACCATCCATGGGAATCAATTCCACTGTGAAACATCTCTTGCCCTCAAAAAACCATAACAACAACAACAACAACAACAACAACAATTTATTATTTATACCCCGCCCATCTGGCTGGGTTTCCCCATCCACTCTGGCCGGCTTCCAACAGAACATTAAAATGCAGTAATCTATTAAACATTAAAAGCTTCCCTAAACAAGGCTGCCTTCAGATGTCTTCTAAAAGTCTGGTAGTTGTTGTTCTCTTTGACATCTGGTGGGAGGGCGTTCCACAGGGCGGGTGCCACCACCGGGAAGACCCTCTGCCTGGTTCCCTGTAACCTCACTTCTCACAGTGAGGGAACCACCAGATAGACCCTCGGAGGAGGACCTCAGTGTCCGGGCTGAACGATGGGGGTGGAGACACTCCTTCAGGTATACAGGACTGAGGCCGTTTAGGGCTTTAAAGGTCAGCACTAACACTTTGAATTGTGTTCGGAAATGGTTTAGTCAGAATCTCCTTCCTGGTCATTTGAATCCATTGGTTTGGGGCTTCTACTCTGGAGTCCCACAGAAGAAGCTTTCTCCATCTCTGCCTCTTGGCCTCCCTCTTCTCCTCCTTCAGCTTCTGCCTCTGATTCTGGACTCCTGTCTGCCACGGACTCCCTTTGGTGGGAATGGCATCTGCCTGCAGAATACAGCATGACTCATCTTGGCCCTCAGAGCTTCCTTTCCAAGAGTCAGCTGATGCATCCATGGAAGCCTTCTCTGCTAGCTGCCAGAATGATGGAGTTGCGCCCCGTCAGTGCTGCATTTTATGGCTTTGTTGTTTGTTTGGGAAGTGAGTGGCACAAGGAAGCCACTTCTGGTGGCCTCTGTGGGATGTTTGTGAGAATTCATGCTGGAGGGAAGCCATACTCCTGTCTGCAGAATGGCAAATGCTTCATCTTCAGTGTGGGCAACGTTTCTGAGGCAAGGCAAGTTCGAGGAGACACCAGAGAATTCAATGTGGCAGTTGCTGCGGTGGGAGAGAGATGTGAAGGAGAAGAGGGAACTCATGTTGACCATCTGAATGTTCTGGGGTTAAGGAAAGCTTCAGCCGGAGTCATCAGGGAACCCAGAATGGAGAGAAATTGCTCAGATGTCCAGAGCATGGGAGAAACTTTTCTTGGAGTGGGAGAGAAGCGGACGCGGAGCAATGGATTCAAACTACAAGAAAGAAGATTCCACCTAAACATTAGGAAGAACTTCCTGACAGTAAGAGCTGTTCGACAGTGGAATTTGCTGCCAAGGAGTGTGGTGGAGTCTCCTTCTTTGGAGGTCTTTAAGCAGAGGCTTGACAGCCACCTGTCAGGAATGCTTTGATGGTGTTCCTGCTTGGCAGGGGGTTGGACTGGATGGCCCTTGTGGTCTCTTCCAACTCTTCTATGATTCTATGATTCTATGAGACTGATCTGACATCAAAAAACCCATGGAGGACAACACCCTAAGTGTTGGAAGAGTTCCGTTTGGGCTGATAAAATGAACAGGCACAGCCCCATTCATAAAAGGCACTGACAGAGTGTCTTAACTATGTTAAACAATGATGAATATTGATTCGTTAAAGTATGGGATAGTGTTGATGTGTTAGTGGACCCAACAATCCTTAGTTATGCTTTGTTTGTCCACCCCAGGCACTTGCCCAACTGCAAACAGTGCAAGGCAAAAACAGCTAGGAAATGAGGCAAGCTGGAGAAACAAGGACTCTTGGCTGAGAGTTGTGGAAGACCTGCTCCCTGCCTTGTAGGCCTTTTTCCTCCTGGCCTGGGAGGGTGGGACCCGGACTGACTCCAACTACAAAAGCTTGGGTATTGTTTAGGGATTTTTATTGGGAGGGTCGTTGCTGCTGTTGACATTAATTTTTGGCATCTTCGTTTTTTAGATCTTATGATGATTTAAGGTGGAAATTGTTGATTGGGTTGCGTGGTGTTTGATGTGTTTTCTTTATAACTATTTTTTGTTATTTTGTAAGTATGTAATTATCCCCCCATGTAAGCCTTCCTGAGCATGGTTTTCACTCCAAATAGAATGATGTGTACGTCCTCCTTTGAAGCTCTTGGCTGTGGTTTTTCGAAGCAAGAGTATTGGATTTGGCATGGGCAGCCTGCAGGTTATTGCGCCACTTGGGGGCAGGATGAGTAGCTTCTTTCTGCCGGAAAGCTCCAAGCGGATGTGGTTCAGGCATCCACAGCTCTTCCCTGCAACTGTAGGAACTGCTGTAGCTCAGAAGGCCCAAGCTTCCATCTGCACCATCTCCAGCTTGGGTTGGAAAATAGTCCAGTCTGAAACCCTGGGAAGCCACTGCCAGGGAGGGTCAACAGTACTGGGCCAGAGGAACCAATCGTCTGGCTCAGTATAAGAAAACTTTCTTCTGTTTTTGTGCCGTCAGCCATAGTGGATATATAGCTGTAATTCAGACGCAGAACTCGGAACTGAGTGGATCTAGCACAGCATGCCTTGAATTCGTATGATCTCTGTCCTCTTGGCTGAAGAGAGAGTGTGATTTGGGGTAGAAATGGCACTGTGCTGTGCTAGATGCAAGGCGAAAAGTGCCATCAGCAGGGCTTTATCCTGCCCAGAGATAGAACAGAAGGCTCTCCTTTGATTTATCAGCAAGAGGAATGGGTCAGACCATTTTCTGAGAGGTGGCATTTAAGCTCTTGGCAGCTGGATTCCAGGTGGAAAGTGGTTGCAGGCAGTAGATGGCACTCTCCATTGACATTGACCCCACAGCCTTGATGGCATTGATGGCAACCCTATTGCATGCCCATTATCCTGGAATTCCTATTTTATAGTTGGTGTGCTCACAGTGGGGCAGTATGGTGGGTAAGGGATGAAATTCACACTGTGCTTCTTCACACAGCACAGAGTTATGGAACTATGGAACTCCGTCCCGCAGGAGGCAGTGATAGCCTCTAATTTAGATGGCTTTAAAAGAGGACTGGATAAATTCATAGAGGGGAGAGCTGTCAATGGCTGTTAGTCATCATGGCTGTGCCCTGCCTCCATGGTCAGAGGCAGCAGTGCTTCCGAATACCAGTTTCCAGAAACCACAGGAGGAGAGAGGGCTCTTGTGTTCGAATCCTGCTTATGGGCTTCCCAGAAGAGGCGTCTGGTTGGCCACAGGCAGGGCCGTCTTAAGGATATCCGGCGCCGTGGTTCAAAGATCCCTCCGGTGCCCCGCCCCCCCAGTTTCACCTTTTTACAGCGCTGCCAGCAGGTTTGTGTGGCTGGAGGAGGCAGGCAGCAGCTGGAGGGCAGCAGCTCCTCCGGCGGGGAAGAGGTGGAGGCTCCAGGCGCGGGGCTGCTTAAGCGCGGTGGGCAAGGGCACTGCGCCCAGCCTCTGCCTCTTTCCTGGCGCCCGTGCCGCAGTGGCCACGGCAGGCAGAGGATCTGGGCGCGGTGGGCAAGGGCAGTGAGCTGGTGCCGGGAGGTGCCACATCCAGCCTCCGCCTCTTCCCAGGCTCCCTCCAGAACTTGGTGCTCTCCACTGCAACTAGAATCCTAGAATCCTAGAGTTGGAAGAGACCACCAGGGCCATCCAGTACAACCCCCTGCCAAGCAGGAAACACCATCAAAGCATTCCTGACAGGTGGCTGTCAAGCCTCTGCTTAAAGACCTCCAAAGAAGGAGACTCCACCACACTCCTTGGCAGCAAATTCCACTGTCAAACAGCTCTTACTGTCAGGAAGTTCTTCCTAATGTTTAGGTGGAATCTTCTTTCTTGTAGTTTGAATCCATTGCTCCGTGTCCTCTTCTCTGGAGCAGCAGAAAACAACCTTTCTCCCTCCTCTATATGACATCCTTTTATATATTGGAACATGGCTATCATATCACCCCTTAACCTTCTCTTCTCCAGGCTAAACATACCCAGCTCCTAAGCCATTCCTCATAAGTCATTGTCAGTATCCTTCTTGAACTGTGGTGCCCAGAACTGGACACAGTATTCCAGGTGAGGTCTGACCAGAGCGGAATACAGTGGTACTATTACTTCCCTTGATCTAGAAGTACCTTGCACCACTTGCCTCTATGGGCAAGACACCCCTGGCCACAGGATGCTGGACTCGATGGACCATTGGCCTGATCCAGCAGGCTTTTCTTCTGTTCTTCTGCTTGTGGGCTCCCCAGAAGGACTTCCTACTCTCAGAGACATTGGCTATGCCTCTGGTCTTGCATAGCAATGCTTCTCTTTTGTTCTTTCAGTCTTATTCCCACCTCAGCAGAAGCAAAATGCACATTTTTTTGAGTGGCTGTCAAGTTACAGTGCTAATGGGTGAGATGAAGTGCTAAGCCTGCCTCACCGCTGCCTGGTGACCCCAAATGCCCTTTCTTGATTGGCTCTGGGCTGCTGCTCTGCATCCCTTGAACCAGCCGCCAGCGAAGGAGCAACCTGTCCTTGGGCAATTTAATTAAAGAGGTCAGGAGCAGAAAGTCCTCAGCAAAGCCTGGCTTCAGACTGGAGCTTGTGGCTCGTAGCTGATTTATTAAGTATCATTTAGGATTGGATTAATTTTGGTATCAACTGCCATCCTTCATCAAGATCAGAGCTGGCCACACACTCCCCATAAATCTTATCCAGGAGAGACCTTGGGAGGGGGGTGGGGGAGGAGGAAGAAGAAGAAGAAGAAGAAGAAGAAGAAGAAGAAGAAGAAGAAGAAGAAAACTCACCCACTCATCTCTGATTAAAAGCCTTGGGGACAAATAATTGCTGTCATCTTCCTGGGCTTGGCCACCACACTGAAGGAAAAACAAAACACAGTAAGACAATCTGTTTATCCAGTTACACACCACCCCAATCGCTGAGCAATGAGAGACACCAGGGGCTCCAGGTACTCACTCAGGTTCATAGCTGTCAACCCTCCCTTTTTTTTGCTGGAAACTCCCTTATTCCAATGCCGTTTCCTGCTGCTTTCCCGGATTGTTGATATCCCTTAAATTTCCCGGTTTTCAAAGGAAGCAGCTCCTCTGCCTCCCTGCCGGCTAGGGAGGCTCCTCAGCTGCCAATAAGGAGTCTGAGACTGACTGGGGGCGGAGCTTGCATGCCTTGTGCAGCCAGACCCTCACGCCCAACCAGACAGACAGCCTGCCTGCCGTCTATGCGCTCGCTCTTTCGCTCACCCGTTCGCGCGCAGCCTCTGGAGCGCAGGGTGGCGAGGCTACTTGGTGCCATTGCACCGCCCTCTCGGCATCCCTTATTTTCAAATCCGAAAGTTTGAAAAATCCCTTATTTTCAAATCCGAAAGTTGACAGCTATGCTCAGGTTTGATTTCCTTGAAAGGAAGTGGAAACTGCGATGTCCCAAACTTGAGTCTCCAGCTGGGACGAAAACCGCGGCAGCGAGGGCGCCAAAATGGAGGGGGCGCTGGCCAGCCTGCCCCCCGCCGCCCGCCGCCGCCCCAACCAGCGGCAGAGCAAGCAAACCGTGGCGGCGAGGGGCACCCGGCAGGGCAGGGGGCAGGGCACCGCTCCGCAACGTGCATCATACGTAATGACGTCACGTGGCCCGCCCCCTCGCCTAGGGCGCCAAAATTGCCAGCACCGGTCCTGCTCCCATCACCCCTAGCTAGCAGGACCAGTGGTCGGGGATGATGGGAATTGTAGTTCCCCAAACAACTGGAGACCCAAGTTAGGAAAACCCTGCTTTAGAATATACGACTTTATGTACACATATCTACAACCTGAGCAGAAGTTGTGCGGAGCTCTCAGCACCAGCACCCCAGCATATATTGCTTCTCCATACGTCACAACTCTGTATCCAGCACAGAGCAAGCAGGTTTCTGAGACTCCAGCTTCCAGCCTCTTTCTAGCTCAGCTCTGCTCAGCTCTTACAAGCCACTCTGTCTCTTGTTCTCCTAGCTAGCTCTTGCAACCAGGCTCATTCTTTTGGGGTGCGAATGAGGACACTTTAAGTGGCCAACTAAGGTCATTGTCTCATAAAGAAACTCCTTTGACTAGTTCAACAACATCCTTCTCACTGGAAGAATCCAAGACCCCAGTAATTGAATGGTGCTCAGGGCATCATCCAAACTGCCCCCCAGAAACCTATTTCTTACTCACTCTCATATCTCTTAATAATCAGAATTACATTATAAAACTCAGCCTGGTGCACAACTGGTGTCACACACACACACACACACACACACACACACACACACACACACCTCCAGTTTCTAGGTTTCTCTTGTGTGGCCAGTTCCTTCCTGCCAAAAGCTCGCAGCCTTTCCATTTGACCTTTCCCTTTCCTCGCTGAAGCCGCAGTGTTTTCCAGCATTCTATTGCATGCATCCTAATATTATCCTGCATTAACAGGAGAGGGGAGCATGATGCATGAACAAAGAGTCAAAGAAATAAGACTAAAAACCAAAAGGAGTGTTAGCAGTAGAACTGTGAAAATACTTCTCCACTAGCTCCTCCGTGCTGATGTTATCATCATTCCGCTAACTGCAGTTCCATGCTGTAATCTTTCATTTTTCTCCTTATTCTTTGAGCGTCTGCATTTTTGTAAATGCTGCCATGTTTTTGCCCCTTTTTATGCAATTCAAAACATTTTTCATGGTTTTATCACCTGACCTTTCAAGGAATCTCTGCTTCACTGCTCTCATTGACTGTCGATGGAAGTTGCTTTGTAACAAGCCAAATTATCTTTGCACTGAAAGCAGTATTACTACTCTGGCACTGAGTTGGACTCCACGATCCTTGCCTAAATGTGATTCCACATGTCCATGCAACTAACTTGTGCTGCAACCTTAGAGCTGACCCTCCAAGTGTCCCTATTTTCCAGGGACGTCCCTGATTTAGAGAAGCCGCCCCAGTTTCCGATTTGATCCCAGAATGTCCCACTTTCCCTTAGGATGTCCTTATTTTCATTGGGAAAAAATTGGAGGGTATGGAGTTAATCAAGTTCATTTGACCTAAGTGAAATGATGCATTATGCATTAGAAGAGAGACTTCATAATGCCACATTTATTTATCTGTAATATCCATGGTGCTTCCTGGCTCCCCCATTCCTCATCCATATTGCTTATTTCTTGATTGTTTTATACAGCTTTCTGGTTACTTGCTAGCTCAGGTGTAGCATTCATCCTTGCGCAAACAAATAACTGGAAATCACTGGAAATGTAATGCTACATTATGCTTCAGATTTACATGTACCAGCATCAGGCAAGCAAAGAGTTATGGCCCACCAGTCAGTCGTAGCTCTTATGAGTTACGCTTGTAGACTCTCTCCGGCTGAGTAGGACAAAATGCCTTATGTACAACCAGCCCCCCACTCAGTGTTCACACGGATGGATGAGCGCTCCAGATTACTTGCTTGGACTCTCCAGAACTATACAGTGGGGAAATCTGCAACGGCTGATCTAGGCAGAATAATTTGCCACTTACTACACTCAACTCTCAGGGACCCAGGTGGCGCTGTGGGTTAAACCACAGAGCCTAGGGCTTGCTGATCAGAAGGTCGGCGGTTCAAATCCCTGCTACGGGGTGAGCTCCTGTTGCTCGGTCCCAGCTCCTGCCCACCTAGCAGTTCGAAAGCACACCAGCACAAGTAGATAAATACCGTAGGTACCGCTCTGGCGGGAAGGTAAACGGCATTTCCGTGCGCTGCTCTGGTTCACCAGAAGCGGCTTTGTCATGCTGGCCACATGACCTGGAAGCTGTACGCCGGCTCTCTGCCAATAAAGCGAGATGAGTGCTGCAACCCCAGAGTCGGACACGACTGGACCTAATGGTCAGGGGTCCCTTTACCTTTACACTCAACTCTCAGCCTTCATATCCATTTGTCATCTTAAAAAGGTAAAGGTACCCCTGACCAGGTTAGGTCCAGTCGTGGATGACTCTGGGGTTGCACACTCATCTCGCTTTATAGGCCGAGGGAGCCAGCGTTTGTCCGCAGACAGTTTTTCTGGGTCATGTGGCCAGCATGACTAAGCCACTTCTGGTGAACCAGAGCAGCGCACGGAAATGCAGTTTACCTTCCCGCCAGAGCGGTACTTATTTATCTACTTGCAATTTTACATGCTTTCGAACTGCTAGGTTGGCAGGAGCTGGGACTGAACAATGGGAGCTCACCCCGTCACGGGGATTCGAACCGCCAACCTTCCGATTGGCAAGCCCTAGGCTCAGTGGCTTAGACCACAGCGCCACCCACGTCCCTTTTTGTCACCTTAGATGTTGGCTTTGGGCTTACTTTATTGCATCCCTCTTTTCTTTCTCCCTGACCCAGATTCTTTTAGGAGCCAGCGGTTTTGTATGAGTCATGATTCATAGAATCATAGAATTGTAGAGTTGGAAGAGACCCCGAGGGTTCTCTCGTCCAACCCCCTGCAATGCAGGAATCTCAAGTAGTCCAGTCATTAATGGCAAAATTCCCATTGTTGTGATATATGGGGGGGGGGAGCCTGCATTTTGCAGGGCTATTGAGCATGTACAAAGAATCATGCACGCACATGCAGTCAACACCACGCGATCATCGAGGGAAGGAATAGTTCTGTTCTGTTTTGCCTTGGTCAGACTCACGTAGGGGAACCTGGCTGTGTTTGGGAATTTTTAGTTTAGAGAAAAGGCAAGAAAGATGTTGTCAGGGGCTGGCTGGAGTCTGCAGCAGGGGCTGAGGACACAGCTGGCCAAGATAGAGCACAGCTGTCGCCCGAAGAGGTATTGAGGGCGTGGGACCAGGAGCTGGCACAGCCCCCGCTAACGCCAGAAGCAGTTCTGAGGCAATGGGAGGGACTCCCAGCCGGGGGACCTGGGCAGCCAATGGGAAGGGATCAGGAAATGGAGACAGGAGAGGAGTTGAGGCTAGTAGAGCCTGACAGAGCATCAGGCACCACCAGTGTGGAAGAGGAAAGCGAAAGGGAAGGGGCGAGCGCACCCCCTCTGAGGTCCAGAGCGCGGAAGCGGAAGGAGGGGAGGCGGCGTCTGGGTTTCCCTAAGCTTTTATGTTGGGGGAGGAGCCGCAAGGCGGTACTTCGAGGATCTGATTCGGAAGAGTCGGATGCTGAATCATGACGTCTGTCTAGCTTGATGTTGTAAATAAAGTAATCAGCTTAAAAAGACAACGTTGGTGGATGCTTGTTCTTGAGGAGGTTACACATCCCTCTCACAGATGTGACGTGATAGAAGTCTCTAAAATTATGCATGGCATGGAGAACATGGATAGTGAAGTTTCCCCCCCCCCTCTCTTTTAGTTAGTTGAAATCCCACAGGAGGCAGTGATGGCCACCAACTTGAATGGCATAGAAGAAGATGAGACAAATTCCTGGAGGAGGAGAGGGCTGTTGGAGGCTACCAGCCA
Organism: Darevskia nairensis; assembly: GCA_034642065.1. NCBI lineage: Eukaryota > Metazoa > Chordata > Lepidosauria > Squamata > Lacertidae > Darevskia > Darevskia nairensis. The sequence continues at coordinate 1,475,236 of JAWWNI010000210.1, read as the reverse complement.
TTATGGCTATGCTCAGAAGCGGAGGGGGGTTGCAATGGGGGGCGGGGGGCAGGGCGCCCCAGGTGCCATGCTTGCGGGGGTGACAAGAAGGCACCCCGTGGGGGCTCACGGCGGCACAAGCAGCCATCGCACCGCCGCAGCCACATGTGGAGGATCCTCCGTTTGTGGCTGCAGCCGTGAGCAGAGGATCCCGCACCGTCCGTACAGCGCTGGAGCGGCGGCGCTGGCAAACCGCTAAGTACAGCGCATGTGCAGCGCCACTACATATGGCATATGCATCGTACGTAGCGCCACTACATATGGCACATGCGTCGTACCATATGTACCAGGGAGTGAGACGCCCGCCCCGGGTGTCATGACGCCTTCGTTCGCCCCTGCCAGCACCCGGAGCGACACAAATGCTGTGCACCCGGGGGCGGGGCCATGAGGTCAGTGTGAGCATCCCAGGGTTGAGACGCCCATGGGGGCAGAGCTAGCCAACCATGGAGGGCTGCTTCCTGGGTGGGGGGTGGGGGAGAGCCGCTCCGCTTTGCCAGCAGCCTTCCTCCCTTCCCTCTCTCTTTTGACAGTTCAGGGGAGGCTGTCCCCCCAGGAAACAGCCCGGGAGTGGGGGGCAACAGTGCGCCACCCGCCCATGACTCCCAGGCCTCCCCCAAGCTGTCAAAATGATGTAAGTGCCACCCCCACAGTGTGGCATCCAGTGCCCTCTGCCCCCTTCCCCCCCTACACCTCTGAACATAGGTTGATTTTCTTCATTAAAACCAACCAACAAAGAACACTTCTTTGGGGCCGTTCTGACTTGTTCTGTTTGTTTCCCAACCTTCCTCCAAGGAGCTCGGAGTGGCATTTCCCCGGCTGGTTTCCATCCTTGTCAGCAACAGCTGCATCTGACAAAAATCTTAATTGAGGAGACTGGCGGCAAAGCAGAGCTCTGCTCTCTCTTTAAATAACTCCTTTTGTGATCTAAATAAAAGGAAAAAAACGAGAGGGAAACTGTTTTCCAGACAACACGGGGTTAAGTGGCGTCTTCGTCATCCCAGCTGGGATGTGGATCATGACATTTCATAGAGGGATTTGCAAAATGCAAGTCCTTGAGAATCTTATCCAGTCTCCATCTCTGAGCTGAGCGTGTGGGGCATGGACCGTGGCCCTTTCTTTGTTCAGCTCAGATTTGGGACTTAGGCGAAGTCTCACCTGAGTTCCAACTCTGAGTCAAAATGCAGAAGTCTGAGGCTGCCAGACTGTATGTGAAACAGAGGAACATGTTCGTTTCCTGGCGAGCGTATTTTCTGGTGCAGTTGTGTGGGTTGTGTGTGTCTGTCTGTGTGTGCTCCCCACTTTTGCTGTTACATTTTCGTTGTGAGAAAATAGCATTTCTTGGGGTGTTATTTCAGAGACCAGCTGTTCACCAGTAACCCGGCAAAACTTAAATGTTAGTATCCCTCCAAGGGAGATGCTAAATATACTTTTTATATGGGCATTGTGTGTGTGTGTGTGTGTGTGTTGAACAGGTGGAGATAAGCCAACAGAAATAATAATAATAATAATAATAATAATAATAATAATAATAATAATTTATTATTTATACCCCGCCCATCTAGCTGGCCTTCCCCAGCCACTCTGGGCGGCTTCCAACAGAATATTAAAATACAATAATCTATTCAACATTAAAAGCTTCCCTAAACAGGGCTGCCTTCAGATGTCTTCTAAAAGTCTGGTAGTTGTTCTCTTTGACATCTGGTGGGAGGGCGTTCCACAGGGCAGGTGCCACTACCGAGAAGCCCTCTGCCTGGTTCCCTGTAACTTGGCTTCTTGTAGTGAGGGAACCGCCAGAAGGCCCTCGGAGCTGGACCTCAGTGTCCGGGCAGAACGGTGGGGGTGGAGACGCTCCTTCAGTTATACTGGACTGAGCTATTGATGCATTTCAGCTATTGATGCAATTCAACTGGTCCAGAATCCTGTTCATACAGTGGCCAACCAGATGCCCCAATGGGCGATCCCCAAACTGTTATGGAACGGTCTTTAGACTCCGGAAAGACACAGCAAAGACACATGCCCGACTGGCATGATCTCGCCTTCCAGGATGATCGTTCAGGAGCTTATCAGCTTCTTCAGCCCGAACATCACAGCGACTGGTGTCGGCAGACATCCAGCACACATAGTAATCAGCAGAAAGTGTGCGCAGTAGCGTAACAGACCACAGCAGCTCAGCATTGTAGCTAAAACTACTTTATTACATATCTACACACACGGAGCTCTACATGATGGCCCCTCTCTCTCTAGCATCAGGTAGCCGAGAGAGAGAACAAAGGACAAGAGTCCTATTTAGAGGATACATAGCAAGACAAGACTTCCTGTCTGCCGTCACTTCCCTCTTTCCACTCTGTGTAATGAAAAACATAAATACCATACAGTCATGTGATAACAATAAGCCCATGACTGAACACACAGGGAATGAATCTAATAACACAAACAAGATTTGAGCACCACAGCCCACTCCCCTCCTGTGGTTTCCAGCAACTGGTCATGAGAAGCCCTGTTGCCTCCTAGAGCACAGCCATCCTGGCTAGGGGCCATCCATAACCCTCTCCTCCTGCAAGAATTTGTCCAACCCTCTCCAAAGCCATCCAAGCTGGTGGCCAGCACTGCCCCCTGTGGGAGCCAGCTCTGCGCTGGCTCAACATTCACTGAATGTCCACGAGTTCTAGTGTGAGGAATAAGTTTTCTCTATGCCCTTTCTCCATGGCGTGCATAATTTCATAAAGTCCTCTCACGTCCCCTCCTGACTTCCAGAGAAGCTCTATCACACCTTCTGGTTTCTTAACTCATTAATTTTCCCGTCTTGTCCGAAGGGGCATTGTGTGGTCTGTGACTTTTTTTTTTATGAAGCACCGTGCTAGAAGAATAGCTAAACAATTCAGGCGGGGAATGACAGCGACAGACTTGTCAGCGCGGGAGAAAGAAGGATAGCAGGAAAATGCATTTTTACAACCCTGGAGGAGCGCGGCAAAATACATTATATTCTGTTTCATTGTGTTCCCTTTTCTGTTCTATTTGTCATGTACCTCTCCAGCAGCGGCGTCGAGAAATTGAATTCCATTTCCTGAGTCATTTCTTTGCTGTTCCTAGTTGTGTTTGTCATTGTCCTGACCACCGACACGAACCTTCGGATGCGGTTTGCAGGTGTAGGCGGGTATTCCTTGTCCGTGCGTGCTTTCCAATATCACCACTTTTCTTCTCCGCGGTGTTATTACAGTACCGAGCGAGCCAGTATCTCCAGGCAAGCTCAAGCGAGCATGTTAATTAGGGAGGTTTATAAACAGCACCAAATCAAATGACAAATGCAAAAGGTTTTTATTTGTTTTTTTTAGGGGCCAGAGCAGATTGGAGACGGAAAGGCTCTCCCGCTTCTCGCTTTGTAGCTCCTCGGAAGATTGCAAAGGGAAGGGATCGAACCAGTGGCGGAGGAAGCCTTTCGGCCGCCCGGGGCGGCAAACGGAGGCATCCGCTGGGGGCGGGGCGTCCTGACTATTGGGGTACGCAAGGTATCTGTCCACATCTTCTGTCCCCACGTCACTCTTCTCAGGCAGGCCGACTGGACCACCTTCACAGCATACTCCCAGAAACCTGGACTCACAACTGTTAGCAATGAGCACCAACTTCAGCAACCAAGAAACAGATGCGGTTCAGCTCCAGAGGTTTTAGAAGTAATTCTTCTTTTATTTCTACAAGCTAAATATATTTACAGAATGTACAGACTGAGTGAGTTAGAGCTTCTCACTCACCATCTAATCACTAGCAGAGATAAGGACACACTCTCTCCAGAGTTCAGAGTTAGGAACACACACACACACACACACACAAAACAGTTCCTCCCCCTTTTCTCTCTCCACTTAATCATCCGATTCTCAGAATGGGAGGAGTGAAAATACTAACACTGACGTGCGTCGTGACATCACGACGCACGTCAGGATGCACTGCGCATGCACAGAATCCCGCACATGTGCATTCCGCCCGGGTTGGCGCTGCTGCTCCTGCGGCAACCTTGCGAGCCGCCGAGCGATCGCGGGCTTGTGGGGCTGCCGTGCGCGAAAAGCGGCACGGCCTTACGCGTGCTGCTCACGCACGGCAGCCCCACAAGCCTGCGATCGCTCGGCAGCTCGCAAGGTCGCTGCAGGAGCAGCAGCGCTGGCCCGGACGAATGCGCACTCTGTCCGGGCTGGCGCTGCTGCTCCCGCGGCAACCTTACGAGCCGCCGCTGCATGGATGGGGTGCCGGGCGGCAGGGCTCACCTTGGGGAGTTGCGGGAGGGGCCGCCGACTTGTCACCCCCCCTCCCCTGGAACCGGGGGCGCCCCACCCCCTATGCCCCGCCCTTGCTACGCCACTGGATTGAACATCCATGTGGGACAGGGCCGGTCCAGGACCAGCCCTGTTATGAGGCAAAGTGAGGCAGCTGCCTCAGGCGGCAGATATTGGGGGGCGGGGTGGTAGCGTGGAGAACCTATGCACATCCAATGAAGCTGAATGTTGTAAGGTCCAGGACAGATAAAGCGAAGTAGAGTTAAACTATGGAACTCACTGCCACAGGAGGCAGTAATGGCCAAGTAGATGGGTTTAAAAGAAGATTAGACAAATTCCTGTACGAGAGGGCGTTCAGTGGCCCCAAGCCATGACGTCTATGCTCTACCATGCTTGTGAATACCAGTTGCTGGAAAGCAGAGTAGAGAAGGGTGATCTTGTGTTCAAATTCTGCCTCTGGGGTTCTAGAACTAGATGAGCCATTGGCCTGATCCAGCAGGCTCCTCTGATGTTCTTAAGGCACAATGTTTCCTTAGTCCTGTCTGCTGCCTTCAGGCGATTTTGAGGATCTTGTCCCTTTGCCAGTGATGACATAGTTTCTGGTCATGGAATCATAGAATCGTAGAACTGTAGAGTTGGAAGCGATCCCAAGGGTCATCTGGTACAACCTCTGCAATTCAGGCATCCTGCCCACAGCCATCCCTGGGTGGGCTGGAACCACCCACCCTCTGGTTAACAGCCAGACGCCCTGACCCATTGCGCCACTGGAGGTCAAGTCAGGTTCTGCATGTAGAATGGGAGTCAACATTTTGACCTCAGGCAAGTTGACGTCTTGCGGTGGGATTCAAAATAATCACCCATGCTGTTTTCCAATGTGCTCCAGAAGATTGGGGGAACACCTGGAGCAGATGTGAGGGATGTAAGGGAGGAGAGGTGAAGGATATTTCACTGAACAAGGAGAAACTTTTGAACTGATGGGGTGTTCTCATAGAATCATAGAATCATAGAGTTGGAAGAGACCCCAAGGGCCATCCAGTCCAACCCCCTGCCAAGCAGGAAATGCCATCAAAGCATTCCTGACAGGTGGCTGTCAAGCCTCTGCTTAAAGACCTCCAAAGAAGGAGACTCCACCACACTCCTTGGCAGCAAATTCCACTGTCGAACAGCTCTTACTGTCAAGAAATTCTTTCTAATGTGGAATCTCCTTTCTTGTAGTTTGAATCCATTGCTCCGTGTCCGCTTCTCTGGAGCAGCAGAAAACAACCTTTCTCCCTCCTCTATATGGAGAAGAGAAGGTTAAGGGGTGATATGATAGCCATGTTCAAATATATAAAAGGATGTCATATAGAGGAGGGAGAAAGGTTGTTTTCTGCTGCTCCAGAGAAGCGGACACGGAGCAATGGATTCAAACTACAAGAAAGAAGATTCCACCTAAACATTAGGAAGAATTTCTTGACAGTAAGAGCTGTTTGACAGTGGAATTTGCTGCCAAGGAGTTTGGTGGAGTCTCCTTCTTTGGAGGTCTTTAAGCAGAGGCTTGACAGCCACCTGTCAGGAATGCTTTGATGGTGTTTCCTGCTTGGCAGGGGGTTGGACTGGATGGCCCTTGTGGTCTCTTCCAACTCTATGATTCTATGATTCTATGATTCTATATGACATCCTTTTATATATTGGAACATGGCTATCATATCACCCCTGAACCTTCTCTTCTCCAGGCTAAACATACCCAGCTCCCTAAGCCGTTCCTCATAAGGCATCGTTTCCAGGCCTTTGACCATTTTGGTTGCCCTCCTCTGGACACGTTCCAGCTTGTCCGTATCCTTCTTGAACTGTGGTGCCCAGAACTGGACACAGTATTCCAGGTGAGGTCTGACCAGAGCGGAATACAGTGGTACTTTCTCCTTAGTGCAGCTTTGAATACAGTCAGTTGGGTGGTTTGTGGCACTGAACAGAGGTTCAGAGGCATTCTACCATGATCTCCTGTTGCTAGAGGGAGACGGGCAGAGAGGATTTCTGGAAGCGTCCCACCACCAGGGGCATCGCAAGGGGGTGTGGGGGGTGCGGTGTGCCCCGGGTATCATGCCTGGGGGGGTGACAACCCCCCCGCCCTGGCAGATCGCACCTCCGGTGGGCGGATTTTTGCAATTGGCGCGATCGCCGCCGTGAAAATCCGCTTGCTGATTGCACAAATATGCCCAGTGGGTGACGCTGGCTGCCGGGGATGCACCCCCTGGCGGGCAGCGCTCGCATCCCCAGCAGTCAATACCGCACCCCGGGCGTATTTGCGCAATGAGCGGGCAGCGCTGGCACCCGTGAGAGGATCGGGGCCGCTGCTGGCACCCCTGGGAGTATCAGGCACCGCCATTGGCACCCCTGTGAGGATCAGCGTGCCCCCGTGGGCAGATCGTCCCGCCTCCGTGGGTGGATCGTCCCGCCCCCAGGTGCACATCATGTTTGCTGCCCCGGGTGCCTGAGCGGTTTCTTCCGCCACCGCCAACCACCATTGGAAACAGGAGTGGCAGTCAAGATGGCCATTGGCTTGATACAGCACGACTTTTCTTACATTCTTTCATCAGCCTTTATTTGCAAACAACCCCTGTTTTAAATATAGGGTCACGCATGACAAAAAAAGACCACATCAAGAACTGCATTGTGTTGCAGGGGGTTGGACCCTTTGCGACCCTTCCAAATTTAAAGTTGTATTATTCCAAGAAGCTATAGGAAGCAGAGAGGACAGTCCCAATAGTGGCATGAAGAAGTCTTCAAGAGGAGGCATCCAACAGATCTCTTTTTGTTGTTGTTGTTGTTGTTGCGGCTGCTCATCATGGCAACTATTGATAGAACTCTATTTTTAACAATCGCGGCTGAAGAACGCCCTTGAATTTATTTGATTTGTTTTTTTGAAGTCATCTGCATGGTTTGTTGTTATTGGAGCTGGTGGCATGGTTCTGCCTTTGCAGAAAGCAAAAAGAGCAGTCTTCAAATGAATTGGAAAGTCTCCATAATGAACATTGTAGTCCAAAGGGTTTTCAGCCAACAAGCCATTTGATCAAGGAAGTGTCGTATTTTTCCTTCTATAAGACGCCCCCATGTATAAGACGCCCCCTTAAATCTTAAACTCAGATTTAAGAAAATGGCCTAGGCACTGTCCGCGTATAAGACGCCCCCTAATTTTTGACATAATTTATTAGGGGGAACAAACCTAGTCTTATACATGGAAAAATACGGTATATGCAGAAGTGGCCTTTGACTGCAACACATTTATCATACTTACTAGCTGACCCGGCCACGCCTTGCTGTGGCTATGTGTGTGAATGCTGTGGTGTTGATGGCTGCGTCTGTGGGTGGTGGTAGGAGAGGAGAGGGCCAGCAGCGGCTGTGGGGATGGTGTCCGGCCTGCCTTTCATGGCAGCTGTGGTGGGGAAGTGGGCAGCGGGCGGCCCAGGCTGGCTCTGATGGCGTCGTCCTCAGCGGCTGTGGAGAAGGGCCGAGGCCTGCCTTTCATGGTGGCGGGGTGGCTAAGGGGCCTGGGCGGCAGTTGGGCTGGGCCTGCATTTGATGGCGTTAACAGCCCCCCCTCTTTTCTATTACCCTCTTCTCGCCCCCCCTTTGTGAAACTGAAGAAGTTCCCCTGTTCAATAATAATAATAATAATAATAATTTATTATTTGTACCCCGCCCATCTGGCCGGGTTCCCCCAGCCACTCTGGGCGGCTTCCAACAAACACTAAAATACATTAAAATATTCAATTTTATTTTTTAAATAATAAATAAATATTTAAATAAATAAAATATTTATTGTTCAACTTCCGTCTGCCCCTTCTCTGCCCCACCCCCATTTCCAATTACCCTCTTCTCGCCCCCCCCTTTTCAATTACTGGTTTGCGAGCTTGCAAATGGCCGACGGAGCTCTGAGGTTTTGCTGTGATGTCTAAAAGCTGCACCATTGTTTTGCTTTTATAGCTGTAGTACCAGTATAGCCATTGCTAGAGGGCGCTGTTTTGCTGATGACATATAATGGCTGCGACAATTTTATTTGCATTTAAACTTTATTTTAGGTATGAAAGGTTTGGTTTTTCTGAATTTTTATTATGCCAGATTATTTTGAGATGGTAATGGAACGCTGTGTCCAAATTTGATGCGATTTGGTCCAACGGTTACGCAGCAAGGGTGTTTCGGACTGAGTGCAGGAGGGCTCAGTCCCGCTAGGTGCAAATAGTCACAACTTGAACTTCCATGTTATGAATCGCCCTGTGATGTTTGGATAAAGGGCAGTATACAAATTTAATAAATAATAAAAATAAATAATATTTGGTTGTGTTTGGTCTTTTGCAATTGATCAGCACACCCACTTAAGGGGATTGTACACCCTAAGGCTCTTGAACACAAAAAAAAGTGGAAAGTGAAAATAGCAAAGTACAGATATTTCACCTTGATGTTTTGATAGGTTTGGAATGTTCTGGTTTTTTAATCACTCTCACACTGGATCTTCGTAAAGTTCCACAAAGCCCTTCTTTTCCTGTAAGGAGGGGGGGGGAGGAAGATGTCCTCTTGACAGCCCTCCAGAGTGAAACAAAAGACCTTAATTCCCTAACAGTGTCTAATGCGTAGTTGAAGTTCAGCGGTGAGTCAACGTGTTCATCAAGGCGACTCAACGTGAACATTAGTCAGGGGAGGGATTTGGGGGGGAATGTTAGGGTGGGGGGAGGGGAGAAACGTTCTTAAAAAAAGATTTGTGGGGGTGGTAGAGCGTGACGTCAGCCTCGCCCACTTGGGACATGATCCGCCGCAAGGTTTTGGAGAGCTGGATGGAAGACGCAGAGGCTCTCTGGTGAGAAGTCCTGCTGCAAGAGAAGACCGTCAGTGTCACGGTCTCATCCAGCAAGACCATACAGCTGTCTTTGTGAATCTGGTGCTCTCCAGATGTTTTGGACTGCAACTCCCATCAGCCTCGGCCAGCACACGGGGGAGCCCCCTTTTTGCATTCAGGAAAAGTTTCCTAAATCGGGAACCCTGGAGCGCTTCTGTGAGTCTGTGCAGAGAATGCTGAGCTAGATGGACCTGTTATCTGACTCAGGAGATGGCAGCTGCCTGTATCTCTAAATATCTGAAAGGAAAAACCTCATGAACACACCACATGGAAACTGGCCAATCTGAGCTGGGAAGAGTTCCTTCCTGATGCCAGGGATGATGCGGTGTCGGAACAGTGTGTGTGTGTGTGTAATTATTGACTGGTTTGGAGAACTGAGTTGCGGCTCAGGGCAAAGAGTCAAAAGTACTCCTTGGCACTTGGGTGGCAGTTTCAGGTTAATGTTGCGGAAATAAAACACACACGCAGAGTACGCATGCGGCGCTGTGGTCTAAACCACTGAGCCTCTTGGGTTTGCTGATCGGAAGGTTGACGGTTCAGATCCCTGCAACGGAGTGAGCTACCGTTGCTCGGTCCCTGCTCCTGCCAACCTAGCAGTTCGAAAGCATGCCAGTGCAAGTAGATAAATAGATACCGCTGCGGCAGGAAGGTAAATGACGTTTCCGTGCGCTCTGGTTTCCATCACGGTCCTCCGTGTGCCAGTAGCAGTTTAGTCCTGCTAAACGCCGGCTCCCTGAAGCGAGATGAGCGCCACAACCCCATAGTTGCCTTTGACTGGACTTAACCGTCCAGGGTTCCTTTACCTTACTTTTCATTTAGACACCTGAGAGAGTGATCTGTAACCCCAGGAGAGTCAGCGAATCCTCTGGGAACATGCAGAATGAAAGAAATATTTACGCACAGTTTGTCCCGCAAAGTGCAAGGTTCACTTCCTTAAAATAAAATGGAAGGTACAAGCAGATTTCCAACGTTTTTCAAATGAAAGCTGTTGACGTGAGTTTGCACAGCAGTTGCTTCCTTGTTCCAGGCAGCTTGTGGTGACATGTGAAAGAACACTGTGCTCATTTGTTCTTTTGCAGCTCAGCGGTCAGCTTGGGGGGTGTGGAGGGTTAGGGGATATGTTGTGCTTCTTCTGGGGAAGTTTGTCCACCTTTGGTTCCCACCCTGCACTCAGCTCTCACCTGTGACTGCTAGAAGCTGTAAGCATTGGACAGCGGCCACGATCCCAGGGTTTGGCTTCGACTGGCTGGCTAAACCAGGTGAGGGGAGCCGATGGGTCTCAAACCCTCAGTGTGTCATGGACTTCCCCTGCATGTGAAGACAGGTTCTGGTGCGTTGAGCAGAAGAGACCAGAAGTGGATCCAATGGTTAATAATAATAATAATAATAATATTTATACCCCGCCCTTCCCAGCCAAGACCGGGCTCAGGGCGGCTAACACCAATAAAATCACAACAAACATAAAAAACAATCAATTAAAATGCAAGTTAAAATACTATTTAAAGTTTAAAATGCAGCCTCATTTTTAAGTAGCCCACCAATCAAACCATAAAGGAATGAAACATCAGGGTTAAACTGAAACCAACCCAAAGGCCAGGCGGAACAGCTCCGTCTTGCAGGCCCTGTGGAAAGATGCCAAATCCCGCAGGGCCCTGGTCTCTTGCGACAGACTGTTCCACCAAGTCGGTGCCAGTACCGAGAAGGCCCTGGCCCTAGTTGAGGCCAACCTAGCATCCTTGTGGCTCGGGACCTCCAAAATATTATTATTTGAGGACCTTAAGGTCCTACATGGGGCATACCAGGAGAGGTGGTCCCTTAGGTAGAACAGGGGTCGGCAAACTTCCTGTGCCTCGGACTGGTGTCTCTAGTGCCGATCGCATGGCAGGCCGGAGGGCAGGGGAGTATGCGCCCATACCCGTGCACACATGCTATTTCCGGCGCACTTCCAGGTCAGAGGAGCACCGGAAATAACGCTTGCGTATGTGCACAAGCTATTTCCGGTGCTTCTCTGACCTGGAAGTGGGCAGCTGCACCGCGCTGCGCCGGTAAGAGCGGGCGGCGGCAGCGGGCGGTGGGGGTTGCCGCAGGCCGGATAAATAAGTTCCTCGGGCCGTATCCGGCCCGCGGACCGTAGTTTGGAGACCTCTGGTCAAGAAGATGTTTTCTGCACAAGCTGCAGAGGGAAAAGAGAGGCAGATGGGACTCATCCATCAGGGATGGTAGCCCATCTAAGAGAAGGAAATCTCTGATCCTCCATTCTCTTGTGAGATCTATTCAGGAGAAGGCTCAGGAGTAAACGCTTCACAAATCCAGAGTGGAGTCTCCAAGACAATTGGATGGCACCTTGTAAACTGCCTTCTGGCAAATCCTGAATTGAAGCTGGTGTCAAGCATATTGCTCTGCTTTCCTTTGGGCCATCAAGGGGGAGGCAGGTCTTGTCATCTGGGCAGCCCAGGATCTCCAGACACCACTGCCCAGGTTTCCACCCCCATAGGTACACTCCATTGTCTCTCGAGACAGCCGGATGCCAGCAAGACTCTGCTTCCCATTTTAACTAGGGCAGAGTTCAACATGTCAAGCCTCAATCCTAAACCTAATTTGCTGTCTGACATTAAGGATGGGGTGAAATCCAGGGGCGTAGCAAGGGGAGCGATGGGGGCGGGCCGCCCCGGGTTCCACCCCAGAGGGGGGTGACACTTAAAAAATTTTTTTTTAATTTTTTTTTTTAATTTTAACTTTTGAAAAAAAGAGATAATAGACACACACACAACCCCCCACACCTCACAAAGTGGCACCATCAGAGGGGGGTGACACTTTTTATTTTTCTAAAAAAAAAATTTCTTTTAACTTTATTGAAAAAAAAAAGAGATAATAGACACACACACACAAAAACCCACACCTCGCAAAGTGGCACCATCAGAGGGGGGTGACACTTTTTTATTTTATTTTATTTTATTTTATATTTTTTAAAATTTTTATTATTTTTTATTTTTATTTTTTAAAAAATTAAAATTTAACTTTATTGAAAAAAGAGAGATAATAGACACACACACACAAAAACCCCACACCTCACAAAGTGGCACCATCAGAGGGGGGTAACATTTTATTTATTTATTTTTTTTATTTTTTAAAAAAATTAAATTTTAACTTTATTGAAAAAAAAAAGAGATAATAGACACACACAAAAAACCCCACACCTCGCAAAGTGGCACCATCATTTTTGGGGGTGGGTGGGGGTGACTTGCTATGCCACTGGGTGCAGCTCTGCCAGTGCCCTGGCAAAGTGGTGGTGGGGGGGGTGACAAAAAAAATTCCACCCCGGGTACCACCTGGGCTTGCTACACCTCTGGCAAAATCATAGGATTGTAGCAAGGGGCCTTCTAGCGAGTCAGACTGTTGGTCCATCTAGCTCAGTATTGCCTGCACTGACTGACAGCAGCTCTCCGGGGTTTCAGAAACTGGAGTCTCTCCAAGCCTCACCATTGGGAATTGAACCCAGGACCTTCTGCGTGTAAAATGGATACTCTGCTTCTGAGCTGCAGAGTTTCCCCAGTCCTGAGCAGCAAATGTAGACTGTGGACTCCTGGTGTGAAATTTGACAGAAAGCTTCATTGGAATTCCCAGAAGCAGAGAGAGCAGGTCGGAATGAACTTGTGCAATCCAGTCACAAAGATTCTTGCTTGGTGATTATGAATCCAGGAAGGCACTTTTGCAAGAGATAGAGCTGTCTCTGGAGCGCTCTGTTCGATCTCCAGGGAGGGGCAAGGCTGGATAATGAAGCTCTGCAGTCGATTGCACACCGGCACACGGACAGACGCTTCCCACAGAGCTGGGGTGGGTCTGAGGGTGCAGCCCAAAGTTTAGGTTCTGGGCTGTGCCAGGTTAGAATAATAGGATCGTAGAGTTGGAAGGGACCACGAGGGTCATCTAGTCCAACCCCCAGCAATGCAGGAATCTTTTGCCCAATGTGTGACTTGAACCCACGACCCTGAGATTGAGAGTCTCATGCACTCCCAACTGAGCTGCTCCTCTCTCCTGACATTGGGACAGTGAAACTGTTGGGCAGTGGACTTCACATGATGTGCAATTAATTAATATATATATAGAGATCACCTTTGACTCTAGGAAGAATTTACCCTCACCCTAGAAAAAGATCACAGTAAAACCAGCACAGTAAAACCAAGCTAAAGTATTAATCACATTTTCTGCTTGTTAGATGAAATGATCCCCTCTCTCCTTCCCTTGCACAGTGTTTAGCAGTGTGTGTTTTAAGGGTACAGCGGGGGGGGGGGACTTCATTTCAGTAGCAGGAAGCATTGGCCACTGTGAGAACAGGATCCATACTTTCATAGAATCATAGAATTGTAGAGTTGGAAGGGGCCATGAAAGTCAACTAGTACAACGCCCTGCAATGCTTTTTGCCCAATGTGGGGTTCGAACTCATAACCTTGACATGACGAGTCTCGTGCTCTACCGACTGAGCCACGTACTGCCTCTTCTCATGTTTTCATGGGTGAAGCAATGGATGTGACCTATATAGAACAGGCTACGTTCCAGCCATCCTAGAGCCAGAGGATTTTCAGAGCCCTTCCCCTTCCTCTCTGTGGGCAAACAAGAGCCATGACCACAGGGGGGTGACATATCCAGTCAAGGAGAGTGTGGAGCAGGTCTGGTGAGGGGTGTGGTCTGCAGAAGGGAGGAGCCGGGGAGATTCCCAAGGGCCAGGCCAGGGAGCCTGATTCGGCCCCCATCTTTGAGGTTCCCCATCCCTGCTCCAAAGGGATCTCTGGCTTCCAGAGACGCCCACTTGCAAGGGCAGTTGGGGAGGGCAGCCTTGCGTGCACAATGCATAGCTGTCAACTTTCGGATTTGGAAATAAGGGATGCCGCGAGGGCGGTGCAATGGCACCAAGTAGCCTCGCCACCCTGTGCTCCAGAGGCTATGTGCGAATGGGTGAGCGAAAGAGCGAGCGCATAGACGGCAGGTAGGCTGTCTGTCTGGTTGGGCGTGAGGGTCTGGCTGCACAAGGCATGCAAGCTCCTCCCCCAGTCGGTCTCAGACTCCTTATTGGCAGCCGAGCAACGCAGCTGAGGAGCCTCCCTGGCCGGCAGGGAGGGAGAGGAGTTGCTTCCTTGGAAATCCGGGAAATTTAAGGGATATCAACAATCCGGGATAGCAGCGGGGAACGGCATTGGAATAAGGGAGTTTCCTGCAAAAAAAAGGAGGGTTGACAGCTATGGCACAATGTCAGGATGCGGGGAGGAGCTGGGGTGGAGCCGAAAGCAGCAGCAATGATGACCATCAGCTGCTTCTCCTGCTGCTGCTGCCACCACCTGGGAGCTGCTTCCCCTCCATGGTAGGAGGAAGAGGAGGAGGAGCTGCCTACTGAAGCCATCCCACACTTGGCTCCATGTTCGACCTCATCCAACCCATGATTTCGGGGGGGGCATTGGTTCCACCCCCCAAAATATGGGGGATTTGTACCCCAGGACTGGGTACCCCTGAGGTCTTCTGTTACAGTCAGCTTGTCATTTGATCTGTCGTGCATTCTGCTCCCACTCCCTTCCAGCTCAACTTGGATAATTTCTTAAATTGACGCATCTGCGCATGGACTGAGTCACAGCGCAGAAAGGACTCCTGATGCGATCATTCCATTACTCAAATATTCTCCCCCCCTCACCCCCAATGATGTTTCCGTCCGTGTGTTTGTGTGCCTCGGTAACTTTTAGGGGAATGGGGAATTGCAGCCAACCCGGCATGATTGGTGGCCTGGCATTTAAAGGAAGGGAAGGAAGAATTTTGGATTGTGTACAATCATCAACGTTCTGCAAGCGACATCACAAAATTCAGAACTCAAAAATTCAGAGAGACATTGCGGTCTCCCTGCAAATAACCACAGAGTTATTTATTTGTGAATTAAATTTGTAGCCTGCCTTACCATCAAATGGTGCTGAAGGCATCTAACAGGAACACAGTATTGTTATAAAAGTTCAAAGTGTTGATGTTGACCTTTAAAGCCCTAAACGGCCTCGGCCCAGTATACCTGAAGGAGCGTCTCCACCCCCACCGTTCAGCCCGGACACTGAGGTCCAGCTCCGAGGGCCTTCTGGTGGTTCCCTCCCTGCAAGAAGTGAGGTTACAGAGAACCAGGCAGAGGGCCTTCTCGGTGGTGGCACCTCCCATCAGATGTCAAGGAAATAAACAACTATCTGACTTTTAGAAGACATCTGAAGGCAGCCCTGTTTAGGGAGGTTTTTAATGCTTGATGTTTTATACTGTTCTTAATCTGTTGGGACCTGCCTAGAGTCGCTGGGGAAACCCAGCCAGATGGGTGGGGTATGTATGTATGTATGTATGTATGTATGTATGTATGTATGTATAAATAAATAAATAAATAAATAAATAAATAAATATTAGTTTAGATCCACCCCCCACTCTCTGACGAGCAGTAGCAAGATCCCAGGGGGTTCCCAGCGCTCACCCAGGGTCTGTGGTCATTTGGAGAATTGAGACACAGCAGAGACTGTTGTAGCTTGAAGAAATTTGGTTTATTCACCTGTTTACACCTTCAGCGTGCATGGAGGGAATCCAGATTTTACAGCATGGTCATTTCAAGAAGGTCTTGTCCTCCACCACAGTGCAGCCCTGGAGGAATCTCTCCCTGCCAGCCTGCAGCCAGCCTGCCCAAGATGGATCCCTCTCTTCCTTCCTTCTTCCTTCTTCTTCCCAGCAGCCCTTGCTCAGGACTGTCTTTTCTTGTCACCTCACACCCAGTTACCCGGGCAATCTTCCAACCCCTCAGTCTCTGTTCACACCTCAGGGCAAGGGGGGGAGGACAGTTCTCTTGCATTGCCCTTGCCCTTCAATGGCCCTAGCTTGACCAGGTCGTTTTGCATAGGCTAGCCCAGGAATTCCTCTGCAGCTTGTATTCTCCCTTCATACCCCAAATAATCAAAATCCTACCATTTATTAATTTCTAGGGTTTACAGAGGTCCCCCCAATCTGTAACAATATAAATGAGAGATGGACATCAGTAGCTGTCAGAATGCAAATCCTTGCATTAAGCTAGAATTAACTAGCTTTACTTAGGTTCTATGGTTTTGCATTTCCTGCAGCATATATAGCTAGTGAGTATTCAAATTCATAAAATCATTGGCCACAATTCAGTGCAGAATAATGCACAAAAAGCGCATTTCACTGAAATCTATGGCACATGTGACTCAGTGCTGGATCTGAATGGCAACATCAAGGTTTGCAAAATTCATTCCTTAGGGGCATTGCTGCTGTCAGATCTTACAAAGTGGATTGCTGCACTGCCACACCGAGGAGCTTTTAACATGTCTATTTTCACCTGGTGAGCAATGAAGGAATGACCTTTTGGGATGCCAATTAAATAATGAATGTTCTCTGTGGGTAGGAAGAAACAACAACTCCTTCAAAGGTTTCGAAAAGATGTATTGCTCCAGTTGGAGTGTGAGGTGTGCCTGGCGTTAGGGATAAGTTGAAGCAGCTAGCAAACGGAATATAGAAGCATAGAATCACAGAACTGTAGAATTGGGAGGGACCCCGAGGGTCATCCAGTCCCACTCCCTGCAATGCAGAAAACTAGATCATACATGACAGATGGCCATCCATCTTGGACCATGGTATTTAAGGTCCTGATAGAAATGGTAATTGCAAATTCAAATAACTGGAATGTGTAAGGTGATAAAAAGAGCCTTTCTTGAGCAAGGCAATGACTGATCTAGCCCAGAATTTACAAATTTACACGGAGAAGGCCCCTGGTATCCACTCCAGGCAGAGTTGGGAGAGACTCCCTGCCTGAATCTAGGAGAGCCATTGCTGCCAGTCAGTATAGACGGTACTAAGCAAGATGGGCCCCGATATTCTGACTCGGTATAAATCACCTTCCTATGGCCCTATACTATAAACCAGGGGTAGGCAACCTAAGGCCTGTGGGCTGGATGCGGCCCAATCGCCTTCTCAATCCGGCCCGCGGACGGTCCAGGAATCAGCGTGTTTTTACATGAGTAGAATGTGTTCTTTTATTTAAAATGCATCTCTGGGTTATTTGTGGGGCATAGGAATTCATTCATTCCCCCCCCCACCCAAAAAAAAAATAGTCCGGTCCACCACATGGTCTGAAAAAGGTTGCTGGCCTATATCATCCATATAGTTAAGGGATGAAACCAGGGGCGTACCCAGGATCAAAACTAGGGGGGGGGGAGCCATGGTCATTCAGGTTTGCTTTGAACGGACGCTGATCATTTTTGCTTCTAGGGGGGGCAGCTGCCTTCTAGGGGGTGGCAGCTGCCCCCCTGCCCCCCCTGGGTATGCCCATGGATGAAACCCACTGCCACAGGAAGCAAGGATGCCCTTGGATTGCTTTAAATTAAGATTAGATGAATTCATGGAGGAGGAGATGCAGCAATGATTCTGAAGACCAGTTTCTGGAAGCCACAGGAGGGGAGAGTTGCTCTGGCCCAATCGCCTTCTCAATCCGGCCCGCGGATGGTCCGGGAATCAGATTGTTTTTACATGCGTAGAATGTGCCCTTTTATTTAAAATGCATCTCTGGGTTATTTGTGGGACAATTCGTTCATCCCCCCCCCCAAAAAAGTCCGGCCCACCACATGGTCTGAGGGATGGTGGACCAGCCCAATCCCATGGCTGTAAAAGGTTGCTGACCCCTGCTTTAAACCTTCCTCTTGTTTGCAAGTCTTCACCAGAACATGGCGCTGACTCTGTGGGCCTCCCATTCTCCAGCCATGGTTGCAGCAACAGTTTCTTGGCTGCAGACATATCCGAAATCTGGAAGTTGCACTAGCCAAACAGAAGAGAGGCGGCTAAATATCTGGGAGGTGTGCAGCGCCCAGCGTGGATTGATCCGCTGAGCTCCCTGCCGATCCATTTGTTTATGCAATTGATAAGCCATTGCCTTTATTACAAATAGGCAATCAGGCATTTGAAGGAAACCCTCTACCGAAATCAATCCTATCGAGCATCGTTTCAGACTTAATTAAGGCCCGGAAAGCTCTTCTTTTCACAAGCCCAGACCCATCGGCCCCCTTGGCGTTCCATCGGAAACGTGGGAAGCAGATCGGAATGCCTGCAAACGCAGAAATTCACATGCATAATGGAACCACAGAACTGTAATTCTCCAATGGTTTGGCTTCAGCCCTGAAGACGCACCTTTCCATTATCTCCTGAGACAGATGGATGCCAACCAGAGTTGAAGGGACTCCAAGGGTCATGTAGCCCCCAAAATGCAAGGATCACAGCTAAATAATCCTTGACATCTGGCCACCTAACTTCTATCTAAAAGCCTCCAAGGAAGGAGAGTCCACCACCTTCCGAAGGAGCCCGTTTCCCTGTTGAACTGCTCTCATCACCAGAAAGCCCTTCCTGATGTTTAGTCAGAATGTCCTTTCTTGTCATGAGAATCCATTGGTTTGGATCCTTCCCTCCAGAGCAGTAGAAAATAATCCTTCTCCATTCTCCAAGTGATAGATTGATGTGTGCAGATAGCTATAATATCACCTTCCCCAGCTACAACAAAACATCTCTCTCCTGTATTGTTACAGGCACTGTAACTCTCCAATGGTTTGACTTTGCCCCCAAAGGCATCTTCAAACAATAATGCAATACCACCTTCTCTAAGCTAAACATACCAAACTCCCTCAACTATTTCTCATAGATCAAGGGTCTGGAAACCAAGCCCTATGAGAAATAGTTGAGGGAGTTTGGTATGTTTAGCTTAGAGACCTGTTCTGCACACCTTCCGGGATGCCAATAGCCTTCTTCAACTGAGCTGCCCAGAAATGGACACAGGACACTGGTTATGGTCAAGGCACACACTCTGTCTTGATCCCAGAATGGATATTCCAGATGCGAGAAGCAGTTCATTATTTCCATTACACCATGTACAACCTCCTTCACAATAAACAAAATGTCCTGCACCAGCCTTGCACCCAAGAAGTCTTATATCCCTCTAAGTAAAGGTAAAGGTAAAGGGACCCCTGACCATTAGGTCCAGTCGTGTCCGACTCTGGGGTTGCGACGCTCATCTCGCTTTACTGGCCGAGGGAGCCGGCGTACAGCTTCCGGGTCATGTGGCCAGCATGACTAAGCCGCTTCTGGCGAACCAGAGCAGCGCACGGAAACGCCGTTTGCCTTATCGCCGGAGCGAGACCTATTTATCTACCTGCACTTTGATGTGCTTTCGAACTGCTAGGTGGGCAGGAGCAGGGACCAAGCAACGGGAGCTCACCCTGTCGCAGGGATTCGAACCGCCGACCTTCTGATCGGCAAGCCCTAGGCTCTGTGGTTTAACCCACAGCGCCACCTGCGTCCCAATTTATAAATGAGGCTGGCCCCACCTCCCAGCAAGAAACTTGATTACTGAGGCTGGGCGTGAACCTCCAAAAATTAACACTGAGAGGCAAGCCAGCCCCTGTTTGCCATGCAAGCTCCCTGGGAACTGTAGCACCACGTGCGATCCCACAAAGGGCACCCACAATGTAATGTGTGAGTGCTCATTATTTTGTTTTGTTTGCTGCATTTGTATCCCACCTTTCTCTCCAAGGTGCTCAGGGTGGTGTATATGGTTCACCCCTCCTCAGTTAGTCCCCACAACAACCCTGTGAGGTAGGTTAGGCTGAGGGGCAGGGATTGGCCCAAGTGAGCTTCAGGGAGGGATGGAGATTTGAAACCCTGTCTCCCAGCTCTTAGTACGACACTCTAAACACCACACCACACTGGCTCTCACGCAGATAAGTTCAGGATTTTCTTTCTTTTTTCTTTTTATTAATATTTATACTTATACATCACGCAAACAAGCATTGAATAAAATGAACCAAAAAAAAATACAAAACAGAAGAAAATGGAAAAACAAAGTTACAAGGATAATAATAACCTAATCTGCAAGCAAAAATACAAAACATATTCTCCCAAAAAAGGAAAAAAAGAATGAAAAACAGCACCAAAAAAGAAGGGGGGGGGGAGATAAGGAAAAAGGAAAAAGAGGAATTGACTTCCAACTAACTCCATGTGAATCTTTATTTATCATATCACTGGTTGTCTGTAATGATTAAATTTTTGGAGAATAAGTTCAGGGTTTTCAATCTAGGTGAAATTGTTTCTAAAGCCGTACTCCACCACCAGTTGCAAAACATTGGTATCATTCGCTATATGCAATTTGAATCACAGATGCACTTAGAAGAGGCTTATGCCTTAAGCAAATGAATTTGGCTTGAACTGAACATAACTTCTCCTTACGAGGAGGGATGGCGCAAAGTCACCCAGTGAGTTTCGTGACTGAGTGTGGATTTGAATCCTGGTCTCTTGCGGATCCTAGCCCAGCACTCTAACCACTACACCATCACCCAGTGGCCCTCCTCCTCCTCTTCCCAGGCTCTGGTGCCCACTATTCCATCACCCCATGGCATTTCAATACAGAGATTAATCTAATTTGGTGCCTAGGGATCATGGGGGGGGGGAGTGTCCCTGTCTTCTCTCTCTTCTTTTATTGCAAGCAAGACCCTTCCCTCTCCACCCACCTCTGTGCTCCCTTCTTTCCTTCCAAGCAATTTAGAGTGAAAGCAACAAGGAGGCTGTTAAGGGAACGATTCAAGAAGGGCAGGCGCCGGGCCATTAATTCGATGCTTTTCCTTATTGCATTGTGTCGAAAGAATCCAATTAGGATCAATCCACATTTCTTCTCCCTACTTAGGAATGAATATTGGAAGCCGAGGCCGCCCCTGCGCATTATTCCATGTGCAAGAGGGCTTGTAGCCAAGAGAGTTTTGCTCATAATGGAGAGGATCTTTGGTTCTTTCTTTGAGGTACGGAAAAGCTCTATAGTATTCCCATTGTCCTCATCTGTGGACAATGGGAATACTATACTGTCCAGTTCTGGGCACCACAGTTCAAGAAGGATACGGACAAGCTGGAACATGTCCAGAGGAGGGCAACCAAAATGGTCAAAGGCCTGGAAACGATGCCTTATGAGGAACGGCTTAGGGAGCTGGGTATGTTTAGCCTGGAGATGAGAAGGTTAAGGGGGGATATGATAGGCATGTTCAAATATATAAAAGGATGTCATATAGAGGAGGGAGAAAGGTTGTTTTCTGCTGTTCCAGAGAAGCGGACACGGAGCAATGGATTCAAACTACAAGAAAGAAGATTCCACCTAAACATTAGGAAGAACTTCCTGACAGTAAGAGCTGTTTGACAGTGGAATTTGCTGCCAAGGAGTGTGGTGGAGTCTCCTTCTTTGGAGGTCGTTAAGCAGAGGCTTGACAGCCACCTGTCAGGAATGCTTTGATGGTGTTTCCTGCTTGGCAGGGGGTTGGACTGGGTGGCCCTTGGGGTCTCTTCCAACTCTATGATTCTATGATTCTATGATTCATCCATTCACTCCCCAAGCATGCGCAGGTCCTGTGGAGTGGAAACGCATGGCCTCTTTGAAGGGGGAAGGAGAAATGGGCAGCTGTAAACAAACAAACAAACAAACAAACAAACCAAATACTCTGCAATTCCTGGGATTTCCTTAAGACATTGTGTGTGCATTTGTGCAACACTCACAAAAGGTCATGACAACCAGCTGTTTGTCAGGTGCGCTGGGCGATTCGGTCAAGCCATGCCCAGTGGCATAGAAAGGGGGGTGGAGGGGGTGGGAAGCCCCGGGTGCCACTCTGGGAGGGGCGACAAGATGGCCCCTGCCTCCCCCCAGACTTTGTACTTTTGTCCATTTACTGCATTTATTTCCCCCGATTTGAACTTCAAGTACCAGCCTATCTATCAACTCTTTCTATTGCTAGTCATCGTTTCGCTTTTATTAAAGCACGGTTTAATGTCTTCCCCTCAAACGTCCTTTTTCATAGATTTTCTAGGGGCCACGTTTCAGTCTTATGTGCCTGTGATAACCGTTCGATTGAATCTCTTCATCCCATAGTGTTTGTCTGCCCCTTGTATTCTGCCGCCCGAAAGACTCTATTACTTCCATTAACTCAAAAATTACTGGGGTATTTGGAAGAGTCTTACCTTGCTCTTCTGTTTCAAGATTCAGACCCGATTATAACCCTACATATGGCAAAATTTCTGACATCAGTTCTGACACTTAAGAAACACAATGGATTGTTATATACAGCTTGAAATTTTAATTTAATTTTTATCATATTTTATTCAATTGAGTATCCCTTTTAATCTATTTTACTGTTAGCAATTGTAAACCAGACTGTGCTGTTTCTGTTTTTGGTTGTTATGTGTATGGGCTTAAAGCCGAAATAAAATGAGTTGAGTTCCCCTGATTTGAACTACAGTGGTACCTCTGGTTAAGAACTTAATTCATTCCGGAGGTCCGTTCTTAACCTGAAACTGTTCTTAACCTGAAGCACCACGTTAGCTAATGGGGCCTCCTGCTGCCGCTGCGCCGCCAGAGCACA
Source organism: Darevskia nairensis (assembly GCA_034642065.1). Taxonomy (NCBI): domain Eukaryota; kingdom Metazoa; phylum Chordata; class Lepidosauria; order Squamata; family Lacertidae; genus Darevskia; species Darevskia nairensis. Next base: position 1,452,620 of record JAWWNI010000210.1, on the reverse strand, counting down.
ATTTCTGTTCTTATCCTGAAGCAAAGTTTTTAACCTGAAGCATTATTTCTGGGTTAGCGGAGTTCTTAACCTGAAGCGCCTGTAATCCGAGGTACCACTGTATATGACATCAGGTGTAGGTTGGTGGGGCATGGCTTGCCCAAAGTGTCTCATGGGCCAAAATGGAGGTCCTGGCAGGCCAAGGTTGGCCCACCAGACGTAGGGCCCCCACGCCTGATCTAGGGATAAGAACATTTCCCCTTGCTTCTGGGAATGGGATAACCCTGTACAAGGTTGAAGGCTGTCTTGAACAGAAAATGTAAAAGAATTTTGACATCATTTAAAACAAACACCACAAACACAGGGAATAATGTGCCCATGGGAAATTGTTATTGTTGGGTTTGAGAGTGGGGATTTGAAAACAAATTTCTTAGCTTGGTGATGTAATGTGATGTATTCATTAGTATGAAATCTCTCCCCCCCCCTTTTTTTAAAAAAGAATGAGGAATTCTGTGACATGATAAATGCAGTGATAAATATAGGGGTTAAAAACCCACAAATCATTACTACTACTACTACTACTACTAATAATAATAATAATAATAATAATTATTATTATTATTTATACCCTGCCCATTCAGCTGGGTTTCCCCAGCCACTCTGGGCAGCTCCCAACAGATTAAAACTTCCCTAAACAGGGTTGCCTTCAGAAGTCTTCTAAAAGTCAGATAGTTGTTTATGTCCTTGACATCTGATGGGAAGGCGTTCCACAGGGTGGGTGCCACCACCGAGAAGGCCCTCTGCCTGGTTCCCTGTGAGCTCACTTCTCGCAGGGAGGGAACCTTGTACATGCAACAGAGTCTTGCATTGGAAGCATCTATCAAGGAATTTTCACATGTTACATTGGTCATATTACAAGAAAACACTTATCCAAGTTACAGATAAATTCTTGAGTTTGCAAAACCGTTACATGGGTCGCAGCTTTTAAAACATCGGTCGCAGCTTTTATTTTTGTAGGGAAGATCAAGGCAGTTAACAAGTAGTTTGATGTTAATTGCAGTGAAATAATATTAGCTAAAACACACACAAAAATTATGGAAAGAAGCGTGCAAATGTTACATTGGTCAGTATGGAATTACCCCAAAGCATTTCACATAGGGCTACAGCACAACTCTGGCTATGACATGATGATACCAGCTGTTTAATGTTCAACCCCTTTCCAAATAATCACCAGTGTGGAATTTTTCACAGCTGCAACACACACTGGATTGACCTTGTCACTGACCTCTCCATCAGGAGCCCAAGATCTGTTCCCTGGTTAAGTCCCTGTCACTTTAGACCCAGTCAGTTTATATCTGAACGCTGGATTTATAGACTTATGTAGGGTGACAAGGATGTGGTCAAAGAGTTCTATTCAGTGCAGTGTATCCTTCACAAACAGTGGGTGGCGCTGTGGTCTCAACCACTGAGCCTCTTGGCGTTGCCGATCGGAAGGTCGGCGATTTGAATCCGCCCAACGGGGTGAGCTCCCATTGCTCTGTCCCAGTTCCTGCCAACTTAGCAGTTCGAAAGCACACCAGCATGAGTAGATAAATAGGTACTGCTGCAGCAGTAAGTGAAATGGCGTTTCCGTGCACTCTGGTTTCCGTCATGGTGTCCCCATTGTACCAGAAGCAGTTTAGTTCTGCTGGTCAGATGACCCGGAAAGCTGTCTGCGGACAAACACCGGCTCCCTCGGCCTGAAAGCGAGATGAGCACCGCAACCCCATAGTCGCCTTTGACTGGACTTAACCCTCCAGGGGTCCTTTACCTCTGCCAAAACCCAGGCCAGGTCAGGTACTGGGGGTGGAATCCCTTTAAACCCTTGGGATTATGGGTAAAATGCCCTGGAAGATTTAGCACCCCTTCTGGATTTCAGATGCAACTGAAGTGAAGACTTTTTCTAGGCCATTTTCATGTCGAGCTATTTCACTCTGGACCCAAGAAACATCCTTCATTCAGGAATATAAATTCATTACCATGTCCGAAACCAATTTTTTGGCATTTTACCAAATCCCCAAGGGTTGCATCACATTTACACAGAGATTTGCATAGTTACATATGTATGTGTGTCGTTCCCCCTCCCCCCCAAACCTCCATCAATCTGAATTTCACTGTAGTGCAATTAGGATGCACAAAGCATGGCTAAATAACTGTAATAGAGTTTGTAACCCAGATAAGTTGCAGGAGCAGTCACTGTTGTGCGCCATTTGCTCATTTGTCTTCTGCTTTTGTTGCCATCTTTTCTCCGTCGCCTCCTTAGCCCTACAACATTGTGTCCTCCTCTCCTTTGAGACTGGGGAATGGGGAAACAATACATACAGTGGTACCTTGGTTCTCAAACTTAATCTGTTCCGGAAGTCCGTTCCAAAAACAAAGCGCTCCAAAACAACCTCTAAAACAGCCATTTTACATGGATTTTACTATCTAATGAGACCATTGATCCATAAAATGAAAGGAATAATCAATGTAAAAGTAAAGGTAAAGGGACCCCTGACCATTAGGTCCAGTCGTGTCCGACTCTGGGGTTGCGGCGCTCATCTCGCATTACTGGCCGAGGGAGCCAGTGTACAGCTTCCGGGTCATGTGGCCAGCATGACCAAGCCGCTTCTGGTGAACCTGAGCAGTGCATGGAAACGCCGTTTACTTTCCTGCCAGAGCGGTACCTATTTTTCTACTTGCACTTTGACGTGCTTTCGAACTGCTAGGTTGGCAGGAACTGGGACCGAGCAACGGAAGTTCACCCCGTCGCAGGGATTCGAACCGCCGACCTTCTGATCAGCAAGTCCAAGAGGCTCTGTGGTTTAACCCACAGCACCACCTGGGTCCCTCTAATAATCAATGTACTGTACTATAAAATAAATAAGACGGTATTGTAGGTGATAAAAATTAAAATTAATTTTTCCCGTACTTGCACTGGTTATATTCATTGTTTGCATGGGGGGGGGGGGCTTTTGCAAAATAAATTGCAAAAACGAAAGCACCAAATATAAGCTCCAAATATCACCTAAGAGCACTGCAATCAGAAACGGAAGGCTTGAATTGCAATTGGGGTGGGGCGCAAATTAGCAGCGCAACAGGAAACACAGGGGGACTCCAAACGGAGCACGTTTGGCTTCCGAAAAAATGTTCGAAAACTGGAACACCTACTTCCAGCTTTGCAGCGTTTGGGGTCTAAGTTGTTCGTGAACTAAGCTGTTCGAAAACCGAGGTACCACTGTACTCAGATTCCAAGGAGCCAGCATCAAAATGTTGAAGCACTTCAAATATTTCTCTGCTTGCTGATATCTTCCCTCTTCTGCACCTCCTCTCCCACACTCTTTCTGAATCTGTCCACATTGTGCCAAGAGCTGGGCAACTGCAATGCGGCCCGCCTGGGGCTGCCCTTGGAAGCTGCAGCTGGCACAGTAAACTGTGGACTGCCTTTTAGTTGGAATGAAGGAAGTATAGTTCCTACTTTGTATATCTCTTCTTTTCACCGGTGGTCAAAGGTTCAGTCTTCGGCATCTCCAGGCAGGGCTGGGAACGCCCCTTTCCTGAAACCCTGGAGAGCCCCTGCCAGTCAGTGCAGACACCGCTGAGCTACATGGACCACTCATCTGGCTCAATATAAGCCAGCTTCCAAGTTTCCTATCAGGCCAAAAGGCTCCTGTGCTCAGATCCTGCTTACGGGTTGCCCTACATGGCATCTGGCTGGCCATGGTGAGCACAGGATGCGGGACTAGATGGGCCATCTGAAAAGCTCTTCTGATGTTCTTATCGTAGGGCTGCCATACGTCTGGAATTTCCTGGACATAGCCAGAAATGGCGTCCAGGTGGAATTTTAGGAAAGCAGTTAAAATGTCCAGGAAAACTCAGGTGTGTGGCACATCGGAAGTGTTGATCTTTTGGAGAATTTCCTGAAAAATAGCTCCAAAAGCTCAACAACGTTTTTGTCCACATTTTGTCCATGTTTGTTCATGTTTTGAAATACGGCAACCCTATCTTATGGTTGTGATGGTGTCTCCAAAACTTAATTTCTTTTATTTTTTGAGATTTTGCTCAACAACGTTGGCCAAAAACAAAGCTTAACAACTTTTTTTGCCCAACCCTATCTTATGGTTGTGGTGGTGTCTCCATGGGCAGCTGCTTGAGTTGACACAAAATCATTCTGAAGGCCAGGATTTCATCCCTGGTAAGATCCAGAAGCCAGGGACAACGGTGTTTGTGTGACTCACTCGAATTAGGGACTCCAAACTCCTGTTTATTTCAACATTGGCCTTCTCACTGGGGCTCCTGCAAGACTTTGGGACTCCCTCCCTAGAGAGGTCAGACTGGCTCCCTCCTTGCTGTCCTTCTGCTGGCAGTTGAAGACCATCTTATTCCAATGGGCTCCGGACTGTTTTTGAGGAAAGGGCTGGTGCCGTGCTGTTTAAATAATCTGTATGTTTTATATATATATGTTTGTTCTTAAATTGTTTTCCCCCTATGTTTTTAGCTGTTCTTATTTGATCTGTAAGCTGCCTTGAGCCCCGTCAGGGGAAAAGGCAGGGTAATAATAATAATAATAATAATAATAATAATAATAATAATGGAGAGAAGACCCAGTCCACAGCAGTGCGTCCTGCAGAGGGGGCGGTGACCTTAAATTCGCCTGCTCTGTCTTGTCTGCTGAACTGTTGCCACAGAGGAAACATGGGCTATTTTTAATATGTATTCCTTATAGTTCAAGACACATGAAATGAAACAAGTTGCGAGATAAGCGCCCGGCGGGCCCTCGGCTGTGTCACAACGCATAAGTCTTCTGGGAGGCTCTTATTGTACCTACGGAGCGGAGCTAAAAATAGGCAGGGGGAGGCTGCGTGTTGCCTTTCATTACTTCAATGGGAGAAGAATGTCGGAGATTGGCTATGACTTCTCGTAGCAGCAGAGACAGTCCTCCCTCCCTTCCTCCTTTCCGACTACTAGCCATGGCGGTCACGCTCTGCCACCACAGATGGAGTCAGAAAATGCTGTATTTTTCTGTCTATAAGACGCCCCCATGTATAATGACATTATTTTTTGGGGGGGGGGACCTAGTCTTATACATGGAAAAATATGGTACTTTCAAATCCCAGGAGGGGAGAATGTTCTTGCGCTTGAATCCTGCTTTCTGGTTTGCGACAGGCGTCTGGTTGGCCACTGTGAGAACAGGCCGATGGTGTTCAGACCCCTGGGCTCTCACTTGGGGGGTGCCTCAGGGTTCCGTCCTCTCCCCCATGCTTTTTAATATCTATATGAAGCCACTGGGAGAGATCATCAGGGGGTTTGGGCTGGGTGTTCATCAGTATGCGGATGATACCCAGCTCTACCTCTCTTTCAAATCAGAACCAGTGAAGGCGGTGAAGGTCCTGTGTGAATGCCTGGAGGCGGTTGGAGGATGGATGGCGGCTAACAGATTGGGGTTGAATCCTGACAAGACAGAAGTGCTGTTTTTGGGGGACAGGGGGCGGGTGGGTGTGGGGGACTCCCTGGTCCTGAATGGGGTAACTGTGCCCCTGAAGGACCAGGTGCGCAGCCTGGGAGTCATTTTGGACTCACAGCTGTCCATGGAGGCGCAGGTTAATTCTGTGTCCAGGGCGGCTGTCTACCAGCTCCATCTGGTATGCAGGATGAGACCCTACCTGCCCACAGACTGTCTCTCCAAAGTGGTGCATGCTCTGGTTATCTTTCGCTTGGATTACTGCAATGCGCTCTACGTGGGGCTACCTTTGAAGGTGACCCGGAAACTACAACTAATCCAGAATGCGGCAGCTAGACTGGTGACTGGGAGCGGCCGCCGAGACCACATAACACCGGTCTTGAAAGACCTAGATTGGCTCCCAGTATGTTTCCGAGCACAATTCAAAGTGTTGGTGCTGACCTTTAAAGCCCTAAATGGCTTCGGTCCAGTATACCTGAAGGAGTGTCTCCACCCCCATCATTCTGCCCGGACACTGAGATCCAGCGCCGAGGGCCTTCTGGCGGTTCCCTCACTATGAGAAGCCAAGTTGCAGGGAACCAGGCAGAGGGCCTTCTCGGTAGTGGCGCCCGCCCTGTGGAACGCCCTCCCAGCAGAGGTCAAAGGGATCAACAACTACATGACATTTAGAAAATACCTGAAGGCAGCCCTGTTTAGGGAAGTTTTTAATCTGTGATGTGTTAATGTATTTTAATGTTTGCTGGAAGCCGCCCAGAGTGGCTGGGGAGACCCAGCCAGTTGGGCGGGGTACAAATAATACATTATTATTATTATTATTATTATTATTATTATTATTATTATGGACATTAATCTGACCCCTGTCCTTGCCTCTCTGCCTGAACTACCTCTCAGGGTTGTTGTGCAGATTAAATGGGGATGGAGGAGAACCATGCATGCCCTTGTTGAGCACCTTTGAGGAAAAGTTGGGATAGAAAAGCTATAATAATAATAATAATAATAATAATAATAATAATAATCACATATAATAATGTTCAAGTGTCCCTGCGTCCACTGTGTGTCAGTGGAACTGCGGCGAGTGCGCATGTCCCACAGGGACGCACGGATTGGAGAGCTCTACTTCCCCCCCCCCAACAGGGACGCAGGCATTGGAGCAGCCGGAGAGGGGGCGTGTCCGGGAGGCAGCGGCGGCGCACGCGCGTTGTCAGTTGCGACAGCGCCACCGCCTCGCACGGATGTCTCCCTCGCCGCCCCGTCTCTCCAGCCTGTCAGCTGCAGTCAGCCGCCAGCCTCTACCGCCTCCTGCCGCCTCCTCCTCCTCTAGCGCCCGTTAATGTAACGGGCTACCTTCAACTAGTAATAATAATAATAATAATAATAATAATAATAATAATAATGGGTACTGTAGATGAATAGGTGAGCAGTTTTACAAAGCTCACAAGGCAAATCACTTTGAAAAGGATTTGTTTCATGGGCGTACCCGGGGGGGGCAGAGGGGGCAGCAGCCCCCCCCCCTAGAAGGCAGCCCTAGAAGCAAAAATGATCAGCGTCCATTCAAAGCAAACCTGAACGACCATGGCTTGCCCCCCCCCCTAGTTTTGATCCTGGGTACGCCCCTGGTTTGTTTAGTTCTGCACTGTGAGTATTTGGGGGCTCAGGATATATCAGGGTGTAAATTTGTGTGTTGTTTCCTCCTACACTTATCAGAGCATCCATAAATAGTTCATTAGAGAGGTTTTAATGGCTGAAATGCTGATATTGTTCACCAGGTTTCTTCGCTACAGCTGATTTAAAAAACACTTCCTTTACTTGAAAGCAGGGAATAGAACAAAGAAACATTTCCCTTTGCTGATAATTTAATCCCTGGATTATACCTGGCCCACTTCACCCAGTTCTGCTTATTCTGCATTGCTGCGGGTATTTAGATTCCAAATCTCTCTTGTCTGCTGGGGCTTCTGTCCCCAAATGCTTGAGAGATCCAGAAGAATAGAGTGGCTCAAATATCCAGGGAAGGAAAACAAGGCAAAGCCCCCCCCAAAAAAAGAGGGGGTACATTTTGTCATTTGATTAGAGCAGTGGCTCTCAAGTGCACAGCGCCACCTCCCGGGGGGATTAGTTGTGGGTGCTAAAATGCAAGGGGAACATTGGGGTGCTGGATGTGTAAATGATTCTCAGACTTTAAAAATCTGTTATCACTGGATCAAGTTCATCCGTTTCATTGAATTGATCAAACGGAATAGTTTTAAATTTGAATGTGCAATTAATTGCTACCTTTTTGAATTGTATTGTGTTATTATCCTCCGTAGTGGGTCATGCAAACCACTATTCTGAATAATGCTTTTTATACGGTGGAAGCACCGTGGATGAGTTTATTGAACCAAAGGGGTGGTGGCCCGCCAAAAAACACTGGGAGAGATGTTTTACAGGAACATTTTCCAAAAGGAGAAGCATGTTGGGGAGACAACCGAGTCTTAAAAAAATTGGTTTTAAATTGTAAAACTTGGTTCATATATTGCAGAGTTAAAAGCATGGGAGCTGGATTCACCCAGCCCTTCCACCACCCATCTGTCTCATTAGCAGTGCTTAAAAGAGTAACGATTCTTTGCTTACAGTTTCTTCATATTTATGAGGATGACTTTGGATTCTGTGGTGGGAGCTAGTTTCTCATGGTTTCTTCAGGCAGCAGAGAGGGAAGTAGAGGTGGAGCTTGAAGAGTTAGTGGAAAACCACAAAGTATATTTCTCCCCATCTGTTAGCCCTGCCCTTATTATTAGAATTTATATCCCACACTTCCTTCCCAAAGGTTCAACTATTTTACACTTAGCAAATTTTGGACGGTTATTATTGTGTTCATTAGAAGAAAGTGTCAAGATAGGAATGCAAACCGTCTATTAGCTGAGACGCCAAGAAAGGTCCAGGCCAATTTAATCCCACTTGCTGGAAACCACAGGAGGAGAATCCTGTGTTCGAATCCTGCTTGCTGGCTCCCCATTGAGGCATCTGGTTGGCCACTGTGAGAACAGGACGTGGGACTCAATGGGCCCCCTTTGGCCTGATCTTCTTATGTTCAGTTTCAGAGAGCTGGGCCTTGATTTACTGAAATGAACAAACACAGTCACAGCAGATCTCAAAGAGAGATGGTGCCGTATGAATGAAGAGTGGTGAAGTCATGTAAGGAGACAACTATCTGGAAATACAGCACATGCCGGGTGACAAGGCAAATGTCCACCCAGTTAATTACTATTAGGAGTGTGAAAAGCCATGTTGAAGGGTTATTGGGGGGGGTGCCTCAGGGACAAATATTAGCGTTGGCGTTTTTGCTGGTGGTTGTCATCCGATGAAGAATGCAAAGGCTTTGCCCTCTTCCCCATCATAAATACAAGGACTAGAGATCCCAGCAGACCAAGGGGGTTAAGTGAGGGGGTCAGATCACACTGCGGTTGTGCAAACAGCTTGTAAAATGCCAAGAGACATCCTTTAAACCCTCCTGCGAGTTTCATTCTGAAAAGAAGTCGACGCAGCAAAATGAAAAAAGTGGACTGCTAAGAGGAGCCCTGTTGGTTTGCATTGGCCAACAAGATGTACAAGAGAAACCCACAAGCAGGAACTGAGCAGAAGAGATGTCTCCACTTCTGTGGCCTCAGCAACTGGGATTCATAATAATAATAATAATAATAATAATAATAATAATAATAATAATTTATTATTTATACCCCACCCATCTGGCTGGGTTTCCCCAGCCACTCTGGGCAGCTTCCAACAGAATGTTAAAATACAATACAGTAATCTATTAAACATTAAAAGCTTCCCTAAACAGGGCTGCCTTCAGATGTCTTCTAAAAGTCTGGTAGTTGTTTTTCTCTCTGACATCTGGTGGGAGGGCGTTTCACAGGGCGGGTGCCACTACCGAGAAGGCCCTCGGGGCTGGACCTCAGTGTTCGGGCTGAGCAGTGGGGGTAGAGACGCTCCTTCAGGTATACTGGACCGAGGCCATTTAGAGCTTTAAAGGTCAGCACCAACACTTTGAATTGTGCTCGGAAACGTACTGGGAGCCAATGTAGGTCTTTCAAGACTGGTGTTATGTGGTCTCGGGGGCCACTCCCAGTCACCAGTCTAGCTGCCACATTCTGGATTAATTGAAGTTTCCGGGTCACATTCAAAGGTAGCCCCACATAGAGCGCATTGCAGTAGTCCAAGCGGGAGATAACTAGAGCATGCACCACTCTGGTGAGACAGTCTGCGGGCAGGGAGGGTCTCAGCCTGCGTACCAGATGGAGCTGGTAGACAGCTGCCCTGGATACAGAATTGACCTGCGCCTCCATGGACAGCTGTGAGTCCAAAATGACTCCCAGGCTGCGCACCTGGTCCTTCAGGGGCACAGTTACCCCATTCAGCATCAGGGAGTCCTCCACACCTGCCCGCTTCCTGTCCCCCCAAAACAGTACTTCTGTCTTGTCAGGATTCAACCTCAATTGCATTGCTGCCAGGCTCCATTTGCCCCAAAGGACTTCTTCTCCTTTGCTTATTGTCTCCTCGCTTTCCTCATTATTTCTACCGGCGGCTCAAAGTTACAGCCACTTCCTCTGACAGATGCATGTTTTCCTGGCTTTGGCTGCGACCAATTTTCCACCCTGCAAAGATGGGTGAGCAGCTGTCTCTGACGGGGACATCAATGCTGGTCTTCAGAAGCTCCCAGAGAGAATCCATTCATTGCAAGAGGGGGGGTGGGGGACAAAAGCCTCAGCCATCCTTTGGCTTCCTCCCCTGGTATGGTACGTGCCATCTGCCCACAGGCAATCCAGCGAGAGACATGGCCAGTAAGGAGCTGGTGCATCAGCAGTGTAATGGAAACTTTGGGATGGAGTGAACATTTTCAATTGGGAAGGACCCAAATGCTCGTGAAAAACCTGCCCCGAGTTTACCTTTTTAAAAGCAATATTTGCTACTCCCTCTAGAGCTATTGCAACCAGTTTCATAAGAATTTGTTGTTCATGTCCGGAAGGCAGGACCTGAACCAATGACTTCAAGTTACAAGAAAGGAGATTCTAACTAAACACCAGGAAGAACATTTTTATGGTAAGATAGATAGATGATAGATAGATAGATGATAGATTAGATAGATAGATAGATAGATAGATAGATAGATAGATAGATAGATAGATAGATATAGATAGATAGATAGATAGATAGAGATGATAGATAGATAGATAGATAGATAGATAGATAGATAGATAGATAGATAGATAGATATAGACTTATTGTCATTGTACAAATAAAATGAAATTGGATGCTTTCCCATAAAAACAACACAAAACATTACTTGTGCAGCGATTGATATAGCATAGAATTGAATGGTTGGAAATATTTCAATTGGTTCTCTTGAAATAGTCCTTCAGCTGGTGAGTAGCACATTCATTCCAGATTTTAACAGATTTTAAGAGCTGTTTGACCGTGGAACAGACACTGTCTAGAGGTTGTGGAGTCCCCATCCTTGAAGATTTTAAAGCAGAGGTCAGATGGTCATCTGTCATGGATGCTTTAGTCGACATTCCTGCATTGCAGGGGGTTGGACTAGATGACCCTCAAGGTCCCTTCCAACTCTACCATTCTATGATTCTATGCAAGTTTTGTCTTTTTATATATAAAAAATAATCTTTATTATACACCAATTTACAAAAAACTTGACAAATGCAATACAGTGCATTACATACAGTACATGTAATACATACCCAACATACCTACCTATCCCAGGTATACACCACAAATATTTGACTTCCAACTCTTCTCTTTATATGAGGAACGGCTTAGGGAGCTGGGTATGTTTAGCCTGGAGAAGAGAAGGTTAAGGGGTGATATGATAGCCATGTTCAAATATATAAAAGGATGTCATATAGAGGAAGGAGGAAAGTTGTTATTTGCTGCTCCAGAGAAGCGGACACGGAGCAATGGATTCAAACTACAAGAAAGAAGATTCCACCTAAACATTAGGAAGAACTTCCTGACAGTAAGAGCTGTTTGACAGTGGAATTTGCTGCCAAGGAGTGTGGTGGAGTCTCCTTCTTTGGAGGTCTTTAAGCAGAGGCTTGACAGCCACCTGTCAGGAATGCTTTGATGGTGTTTCCTGCTTGGCAGGGGGTTGGACTGGATGGCCCTTGGGGTCTCTTCCAGCTCTAGGATTCTATGATTCTACTTTGTTGCCAATCTTAACTCTGTACGTATTTCATCTAAGTTATTCTACTTTTCCTTACATTCGACTAATCATTTTTACTATACCTTCCCTCAATTTTCAAGATTTAATCTGTATCTGCCAGGAGACTTGCGTTGTCTGTATAGTTTTTAAGATACTCTTTGAAAGTTTACCAGTCTTTATTGATTTTTTTGAGTCGTATTTCCTCTTATTCTCCCTGTTAGTTTTGCAAGATGAAAGTATTCAATTGTTTTTGCTAACCAGTCTGATTTGGTGGGGTTATTGTTACTTTTCCAGTTTTGGGCTATCAGGATTCTTGCCACTGCTGTGGCATACATAAATAAAGGTCTACAAGTTTTCTTAATTCCCATTGACATGATACCGAGCAAAAAGGCTTCTGGTTTTTTTTGTAAAAGAGAATTTAAACATTTTTTTTTCAATTCACTTTAGATGACACCCCAAAATTCTCTTAGCTTCTTGCATGCCTTTTAAAAGGTTATGTGATCTCACCCAATCAGGAAACACATAGCCAGCACAGTGATCCCACGTACCCAGTCATATCTGGCTACAGGGCAACATGAAGTCTTGGTGTCATCCTTTGTGTTTGGGGGTTGGACTGGATAGCCCTTGTGGTCTCTTCCAACTCTATGATTCTATGATTCCTCACTCTGAATGAGGGTAAGAGAATAGGGAGCATATCTCCCACATTTCAAAGGCTAAGCCAACCCACGCCTCTTTTTGCTTTGCGTGATGGCAGTTTCCTTCCCCCCTCTGCATAGGAAAACTGAGCAGATCATCTTGCTACTCTGGAGTCACATGCCGTGTCTCTCAGTGATGGAAGAGCAGGCATTGAAACTACAACTGAGAAGCACTGGAATACACAGACCATTAGCTTTCTTTCCTCTGAATCTCAGGGATGCAGCCCATTCCTCGGTCCTGTATACCTGAAGGAGCGTCTCCACCCCCACCGTTCAGCCAGACACTGAGATCCAGCTCCGAGGGCCTTCTGACAGTTTTCTCATTGCGAGATGTGAGATCACAGGAAACCAGACAGAGGGTCTTCTCGGTAGTGGCGCCCGCCCTGTGGAATACCCTCCCTTCAGATGTCAAGGAAATAAACAACTATCTGACTCTCCCAGTACGTTTCCGAGCACAATTCAAAGTGTTGGTGCTGACCTTTAAAGCCCTAAACAGCCCGGTCCTGTATACCTGAAGGAGCGTCTCCACCCCCACTGTTCAGCCCAGGCACTGATGCCCTCTTTCGAGGGTCTTCTGGCAGTTCCCTCATTGTGAGAGGTGAGGTTATAGGGAACCAGCAGAAGGCCTTCTCGGTAGTGGCACCCACCCTGTGGAACGCCCTTCCATCAGAGGTCAAGGAAATAAGCAGCTATCCTATTTTTAAAAGACATCTGAAGGCAGCCCTGTTTAGGGAAGTTTTTAATAACTTAATGCTGTATTGTTTTTAACACTCGATTGGAAGCCGCCCAGAGTGGCTGGGGAAACTCAGCCAGATGGGCGGGGTACAAATAATAAATTATTGTTGTTATTATTAATTATTATTATATTATTATTATTATTATTATTATTCCTAAACTTGCCTCCACACAGTTGGTGAACAGTTTTCCTCCTGTATGCATGCCCTAAAAAACACACACCACCACCCAAGGTATCTCTGTATGAGAGAGAACCAGCATGTTGTAAGTGGATGGAGTGTCAGACTAGGGCCTGGGTTCAAATTCTCACTCAGCCATGAATCTCACTAGGTGACCTCGGCCCAGTTGCTGCCTCTCAGCCTAACCCCCCTCACAGCAGTGTTGTTTTGGGGATTAAAGAAGAGGGGAAGAACCACAGGATAGAAATGCAATAATCTATGCATCAAATGTTTTGTGACCAATGCCCTTCCTTTCAGGTCCTTGCCCCCTCCTCCTTCTCCCTCTCCCTGAACAGGCAACCTGCAGAGACCCAGTAGAACGTTAGCCTGATGGGGCATTTCGTTAATTGCCGCTTGGTTCACTGCATTGCAAAAGAAAGAAAAGAAAGAAAATGGGTCAGGCCCAATTAAAGGGAGACAGAATTGGCATAGTTTTTATTTAGAAACAAACATGTCCCTAATGAGAAAAGGCAGCGTTAGCTATAAATGGGTAGACCAAAGCACTTGGCAGTGGCCAGCAAGCAGACAGCTTAGATTTTAAATTTGGGTCTTCATCCAATGAATTGCAATCATCCTGAAATTTGTGATACAACTCTCAGCTCAAAAGGGCCCAGATGCATCAAAAACTCATCTATTAGGCTAAAATGGTTGTTTTTTTTTTCAGAGATGTGCATATTGAGAGAACAGTAAATTTGCATTTTTGTACAGATATATGTGTGTGTTGATAAATGTGGAAACTGGATGGACCCGCTTAGGAACGAACACCAGTGATATTTTTTCTAGGGGGGAAAAAGGCGGCAGAGCTCACCATGAACTTCTCCCTTGTTATCTTGGAATAGAAATGGCGCCCACCTGAGAGGTGCTGGAGCTGAGCTCAGGTGAGCTCCAGCTGGGGGAAAAAGCCCCGTGTAAAACTATTATGGTTTGGGAAAAATCAGTGAGCTGTAAAATAACTTGGATGAATCATATGTGAGGGGAAGATGTTACATGCAAAACGTTTGCAGGTTCAGTCTCCAGAATGGCATCTCTGGGTAGGGCTGGGAAGACTCTGGGAAGCCACTGCCAGTGAGTGTGAAGGCAAGTAATTACTGAGCTAGATGGAACAATGGTTCGAATTAGTATAAGGCACCTCTCTGTGTTCTGTGACTGAACTGTCCGTCTCTATTTCAAGGGTAGGTGGGGACCAGTTTTTCAGGACCGTGGACAGCAACCCAGGGAGACACAGAGCTCTGTTTTATGCCTATGTCTTCCCAGTAGTAATGTACAGAAGTGAGAGCTGGACCATAAAGAAGGCTGATTGCCGAAGAATTGATGCTTTTGAATTATGGTGCTGGAGGAGACTCTTGAGAGTCCCATGGACTGCAAGAAGATCAACCTATCCATTCTTAAAGAAATCAGCCCTGAGTGCTCACCAGAAGGACAGATCCTGAAGTTGAGGCTCCAGTACTTTGGCCACCTCATGAGAAGAGAAGACTCCCTAGAAAAGACCCTGATGTTGGAAAGATGGAGGGCACAAGGAGAAGGGGACGGCAGAGGATGAGATGGTTGGACAGTGTTCTCAAAGCTACTAACATGAGTTTGGCCAAACTGCGAGAGGCAGTGAAGGATAGGCGTGCCTGCATGCTCTGGTCCATGGGGTCACGAAGAGTCGGACACGACTGAATGACTGAACAACAACAACAACTGACAAGCCATCAGCCTTTGATACTTGCCTGAATTTTTTACCAGGAAAGGAGGATGGGATTTGGCCATTGGATCTTAAGATCTCCTGTCAAATATCAGAAATGGCTCTGTCATGAGGCTTATTCTGGACATTTAATACATGACTGGGGAAATGCCGACACATCCTTTTAAATCAGCCTTCCTAAACCAGGTGGCTGGCCTCCTTGTTTGCCAGGACTTATGGGAATCGCAGTCCAAAATATCTGGATGGCACCTGTAAGTTAGAGAAACGAGAAGGGAAATGTTCATTACCCCATTACTGGGCCTTGTAAGGTCTGTCTGACTCAGTATATGTCAAGATCATAGACTCATGTGTCCGACTTCTACAGTTGGAGGCAGTAAATGTCTGAATGTTAGCTGCTGGGGGAAACATACTACAGTCATACCTCGGTTACGGCCGCTTCAGGTTGTGCGATTTCGGGTTGCGCACCGCGCCAAACCTGAAGTAACAGAATGGGTTACTTCGGGTTTTGGCACTCACGCATGCGCAGAAGTGCTAAAGCGCACTTTGCGCATGTGCAGAAGCGCCGAATTGTGTCACGTGGGCGTGCGCAGATGCAACAGCGCAGGTTGCGAATGCTACGGGTTGTGAACGCCTCCCGCACAGATTTCGTTCGCAACTCGAAAGTCCACTGTATTGCTTTCCAGCTGTGTTTGCTGGAAGATTCAGGACAGATAAAGAAAGTCCGTCTTCATGTAGCACATACTTAAACTATGGAACTCCCTCCCACAGGAGGCTGCAATGCCCATCAACCTGGATGGGTTTTAAAAGAGGATTAGACAAATTCATGGAGGAGAGGGCTATTAGTCTTGATGGCTCTGCTCTGCCTTCGCGGTTGGAGGCAGTAATACTTCTGAACACCAGTTGCTGGAAGCCACAGAAGGAGAGAGGGCTCTGGTGCTCTGGTTTGCTACTGGTTGGCCACTATGAGAACAGGATATTGGACTAGCATGGGCAACTAGAACTTCTTATACACTTACATTCTTATGTGAGCTTCTTGTGGTCATCTGGTTGGCCACCGTGAGAACCAGATGCTGGAATAGATGGACACTTTTGGCCTGATGCTTCAGGGCTCTTCTTACATTCTGATGTGCATAACCGCAGCAAGTTTTGCCAGATCAATTTCCCTTAATTGGATATCCGCACATGGAACGGAACCTGGGGTTTTGATATGGTCCAAGCAGATGAAATTTGTTCCCTGCAAACGTGCCTGACTATTCCTTTAATGTGTTGTGTTTCTTGAACATTTCTTAGCAAACAGCTGCGGGGAACACTTTAATTATAAAGGATACCTTTGATCGGCAGTAATAATACCGGCATTCAATAGCTGTGTTGCATACTGAATTGTTTGGCAAGCTGTGCTAACTGCATTTGATGTGTGCGTATAACAGACAATCATGCCCAGTTTGGGAATTTGATTATCTGATGGTAAAATGCCGAAAAGCCCACCGATATGCTCTTGTCCGTCACACATGTCCCGATTTGCAAATGAGACACATTCCACAACTCTCTCCCTTTTGATAGATAAATTAATAAATAAATAAAGTTATGAATAGAGCAGCTGCTCAGCACAGACTTGAGTCTAGTAAATATTTGGGGCTGAAAGACAAGATTAGAGGCCTTCAAATATTGTGCCTGGTTATTCAGGCTTGGCAGCTGTCACAGAAAGAAACTTCAGGGATTCTCTGCCTGGCTCCACGGGAATTGGAGATGGCAGCCGGGGACAAAGAAAGTATAGCAGCCTGCCTCCTGGTGGCAGTGGTGGGAATTATAGCACCAAGCACAGAAAAGGGGTCAACTACTCATACCTGCTTCTGCGTGGAACGATAGGGTCCTCCCATATCAATAGACCTTCTGGGTCTCAAACCAGGGTCTGTACTCTACAGTTTTCCTCCGGTTGAGTTGCTGTAGGTCTTTAAAATGTGCATCTTCACTTACAATTGGAGGTGGGGTACAGGGGCAGTGCCCACCCATTGACTCTGCCGATTTTGCAGCCACAACACCTTGAAGATTCCTGTGTATGATAGCCCTAGAATGTCAGGTGAGCAACAAGGAGCCTAAAATACGGATCCGGACCTCCAGGCCGAGCACCAACCGGCCCCTGCAATGTTAAACTCATTGCTGCCGTGAGGCAAGCCGCCTGCCGGTTAACCACTGGAAGCTCCCTTTGGCGCTGGGTGACTTGCTCAACCTTTGATGGATGTGGCTCTGATAACAACCATTTGTCTTTGAGGTGATAGGGCAGTAGTGCTTGTCCTTTCAGGAAGGCAACTCGTCACTCTTAGCCGCTGCCCTTGAGTGAGCCATGCACATGCAGGGACTGACTTTGCATCAAGAACATAAGAAGGTCCTGCTGGATCAGGCCAATGGTCCAGCATCCTGTTCTCACAGTGACCAATGAATTTATCATTATTAGGAAGAATTGCAGCAATTAAGATGAACGCCTTGCCAAAAATGTTGTTTTTTTCGGTCAATACTGGTAACAAGTAAAACAGCAAGTTTCAAAAAATGGCAAAAGGATATTTCAAATTTATATGGAAAGGGAAGAAACCAAGGATAAAATACAGACTTCTTACAGATATTAAAGACAGAGGAGGATTCTCCCTTCCAGATTTTAAATTATATTACAAAGCTGCTAGTGTTACTTGGATCCAAGATTGGATAAAATTAGAAAACATGGATATCTTAGATCTGGAAGGACATGACAACAGATTGGATGGTATGAAAAAGGGAAAGTACATAAAGGATTCCACAATCATATAATTAGGATATTTTACTGCCGGTAGAACAAAATGATTCCATGGTGGTTGTCCCCAACATAAGCAACCTCAATTTAAAAAATCAATAGGGAAGGAAAATGGCCTACATATAGAGACCTCTTAATAGAAACAGGAGGGAAATCTTAGCTGCTGCCCTTGAGTGAGCCTTGCACATGTGTGGGCTGACTTTGCATCCAGAACATAAGGGCCTGCTGGATCAGGCCAATGGTCCAGCATCCTGTTCTCACAGCGACCAACCAGATACCCATGGGAAATCTGCAAGCAGGACCAGTCTCCGTAATAGCTTCGTAAGGATGGGATCATGAAATTTACAAGCTATGGGGCTTGTGTTTGAACCTTAGTGTAGGTTTTCTCCTTGGAGAAGAAGCTAAATCAGGTGTTTTGAGTCGATAATTACCACGTTTTGTTTGGGAGTTTTCTGTTTGAAGTCCTTTTGATTCTCCCCTTAAAACTCAACAGCAATTATGCCTTATTTGAATTAGAGTTAACGTATTGCCCTCTTTTTTCCTTCTGAGGAAACTGTTAGACTTTCAGTGAAACGAGTTTTATAGCTGGCAACCCTCGTTAAGGTTGTTTTGCAGTATTTTCATTATTTATTTAGCAAGTTGTTTTGTGGTATATTACATTAATTTAAGTTCAGTTGCAGGGCTCTTGCCATTATTACATCCTTTAAGCAGTTACTACTACGTGTTTGAGTAATTCTGTTCAGGAGCTACTCCAAAAAGATTTTTGAAAGCAACTTAGGTTGTATTGCAGTAATTTTCATCATTTGAAGTTTTTTTGGAGGGTTCTTTCCATTATTTATAATCTTTTGAATTAGTTACAACGTGTCTGATCATCTCTGTTTGAAAGCAACTTTAAAAAAAAAAATTGAGAGTAATTTATCACATTTTTTTGAATACACGTTTACCTCGTTTCAAGGGGTTTTTCACGGGGTTATTTCCCTTCTTTTTGCTGTATTATTCCTGTGGTTGTTCTTTTTACCCAATTGCAAACAGGATTCAAGCAGGATTATTTCCCAATATTCTTTTACCCTTTTAAAAGTCCCCCCACATATGAAAGGACATTCCCTCCACCTCTTTGCAACTCCAGCACTTATCTTATTCAGTCTTATACATCCTAGATGTTGAATCGTCCTTTTAAGCCATCTACGTTCATGGCCATCACAGCCTCCTATGTCTAATTATGACCTTAATGAAGAAGGGCTTTCTTCTATCTGCCCTGAATCTGTCAACATTCAACTTTCCTTTATACAGTGGTCCCTTGGTTCTCAAACGCCTTGGTACTCAAACAACTTGGAACCCAAACACTGTAAACCTGGAAGTAAGTGTTCCGGTTGCGAACTTTTTTGGAAGTCGAACGTGTGCTCCGTTTTGAGGGCCACACTTCTGTTTTGAGTGTTACGCTGTCTGTTTATGCTATTTATTTTGCGTTTTTGTTTTTGTGACTGTGTGGAACCCAGTTCAGCTACTGATTGATTGATTGTGTGACAGCAGTACATTGCTTATTGCTTTCATTTTATGGCTCAATGATCTGGTTAGATAGTAAAATTCATGTTAAATTGCTGTTTCAGGGGTTGTTT
Organism: Darevskia nairensis; assembly: GCA_034642065.1. Classification (NCBI taxonomy): domain Eukaryota; kingdom Metazoa; phylum Chordata; class Lepidosauria; order Squamata; family Lacertidae; genus Darevskia; species Darevskia nairensis. The sequence continues at coordinate 1,433,242 of JAWWNI010000210.1, read as the reverse complement.
TTAAAAGTCTGGAACGGATTAATCCGTTTTGCATTACTTTCTATGGGAAAGCGTGCCTTGGTTTTGGAACACTTTGGTTTTTGGAAAGGACTTCCAGAACGGATCAAGTTTGAGAACCAGGGTACACTGTACTGAGCCCATCTATCTCAGCATTGTCTACACCAGGCATGTCCAACAGGTAGATTGTGATGTACTGGTAGATCATGGGGCGTTCCTGGTAGATCTCTGTCCCCTCAGCGATCTCCCCCCCCCAAAAAAAAACAAACAAAAAAACAACAACCCACATCAACAACTTTGGCTTCCTAAAATAGCTGAACAACTTTGCCTTACAAAATAGGCTCAACAACTTTGACTTCCTAAAAAAAAGCTCAACAACTTTGGTCCATCCAACAATAATGGGTAGATCACTGCCAGCTTTTTTATACTGTGAGTAGATTGCAGTCTATTGGGTGTTGGACGTCCCTGGACTGGCAGCAGCTCTCCAGGGTTTAATGGAGGGAGTGTCCTTGGTATATATCCAATGACATATCCAATGACATAACCAGGATCATTACGAAACCCAGAACTTGATGTGAAAAGGAGCCTCAAATCTTAAATGAGCCCAAATCTGCTCCCTATAAGCAATTGTAGAGTTGGAAGGGACCACAACGGTCATGTAGTCCAATCCCTTGCAAGGCAGGGGTATCCATGAGAGATGGTCATCCCAAGCGCTGCTTAAAAGCCTCCAAGGAAGGAGAGTCCCCTCCCCCACCTCCAGGGAGTCCGTTCCTCTGTCGAACAGCATGAGTATTGACCCATGGGAGCTTCTGTCTGCAAAGCAGATCCTCTACCACTGAGCTAACATGCTTCCCTATTAGGCAAGACACCCTGCTGCACAAAGACTGTCTTCCGTTTTAGTCTATGGCTTCAATAAAACTTAGCATTTGAATGGTTTAAACTTGCCTTGCCTCACAGCAAGTAAAAACAAGATTAAAAGCCTGCCGAATAACCTCCCCTGAACACGCCTCAGTGGAATTCCCTGTGGTTAGATAGTTCCACGCCAAAGCGGGTGTATGGAAATGATGGAAGGGGACTAACTTCATTCACTCCGATGGCTGCGAGTGAGAAACAAAATCTAGAGGAGGGGATGCTATCTATATTAGTTTGCTGGGAGAGCAAGAAACTGAGAAACTTGCCTGTGGGGTTTTCTTTTTCATGCAATTCTTCAGAAATTGGCTTTAAAATTAATTTCAAATATGTAGGTGACGTGATCCAAGTTTTAGGAGTCCATGTTAGACTTTAGGTGACAGCTCTGTGGAAGCTTCAATGAGTTCGGTGAGGCTTACTCGCAGGTAAGCGGGTGTTGGGTTGCAGCCTAAGGCTGAGTCCTGAGCCTAAGGCTGAGTCCTAAGGCTGAGCCTTGTTGTGTTTCATCTCAGGATTATTCCCAGAGCTCCAAGTGGCATGCATATTTGGAATACTCTTAAGAACATAAGAAGAACCTGCTGGATCAGGCCAATAGCCCATCAGAAAGGATATTGTGGAGCCTGAGAAAAGGCAAAATGAAAGTTCAAGATAGACAAAAGGAAACTGTTCTACGTGAAAATGATGGAATTTGCTAACACAAAAGGTAGCAGCACTAGATTATGGCATTCCCATTTTCCATTTCTAATATATGCCTTTTGAGGTGGGGCAACCAGAACTGTACATAGTATTCCAAGTGTTGTTTTCCATTCTCTAAACTTCTCAGGAGACTAGGTCCTTGGTATATATCCAACTAGCTGACCCGGCCACGCCTTGCTGTGGCTGATTTGGTGAAATGGAAAAGTAAGATACAGTATGAAACAGAAAGTGTATGTTTACTTACACCTTATCTTGTTGAAGTTCAGTCTATGTGTTCTCCCTTTGCCCCTCCCATTTTTGTCTTCGTTTCTACAACTGTTTATTACTACTATTTTAGTCTATGAGGTTATTTGTCCTGATTTTGTCAATGGCCTTCTTCGATGTTGTTGACGTGTAGTGGTGGGCTGTATGTTTGTTTTTATAGGAGCACGTTTGTATCTGTGGAAGGTGTGGTATCTGGCCCAAAATGTGAGTAGCGGCGTTGTCATCCGGCCTCTCTCTACAGCCGGTCGAGGTAGCGTTGCAAACCGCGAAAATTGCGATTTCTCCCGGCGTGGCTCTATACCCGCCAGCGGAGCCAGCAGTAGTGTTTGTGGGCAGTCTGTCTGTTGATTGGATGGTGGTAGTGACATCGGGAAAGGAGGAGGAGGGGTCAGAAACAGGTGTGTTGTGCTGTGCTGTTTAACGTCCAGTGGAGGGTGCTTTTTTGCACAAAATCACATTTTTACCTGGGAAAAGTGTGGTATTTGTGCAATGTAAGTACATATGATCACTCCCATATGGGCATGGAACGTTGTGTCCAAATTTGAATGTAATCGATCAAGGGGTTACGGAGAAAGGCGATTGTTAACAAACATCCAACTTGAACAATTTTATATATATAGATGACATAACCAGGATCATTACGAAACCCGGAACTTGATGTGAAAAGGAGCCTTAAATCTTAAATGAGCACAAATCTGCTCCTTAGAAGCAAGGCCACTCCAAAACTCTTATTAAAAACATTTTTTATTGGTTTTTAAACAAATGCAAATGCAATTTTTATTGGTTTTTAAAATAACCATTAAACACATATCCAGCAGTACAGCTCATGGTGTTTGTCTTATCCATTGTCTCTAGACAAACTTAGATCATGAAACAGGGGTGCTAGAGCTTGGAGAATAGGAGACAGAGAGGAGATATGATAGCCCTCTTCAAATTTCTGATGGGGCTGTTGTATGGAAGATGGAGCAAGCTTGTTTTCTGCTGCTCTAAAGGTAGGATCCAAACCAATGGATTCAAATGACAAGGAAGGCGATTCCAACTGAATATTAATAAGAACTTTCTGATGGCAAGAGCCATTCAACAGTGGAATAGACTCCCTTGGGAGGTGGTGGACTCTCCTTCCTTGGGGTTTTTTAAACAGAGGTTGGGTGGCTGTCTGTCGGAGATTCCTTAGCTGCGATTCTGGCATTGCAGGGGGTTGGACTAGATGACCCTTGGGGTCCCTTCTAACCCACAGTTTTCTGATTCTATGAAGTCGAGCTTGGGAAATGCTGTCCATCTCTGCTCCAAACCAATTTCACATTTCCTCTCCCTTTGCACACTTAACTGGCTCTCCAGTTCTCAACAGAACGAGCGCTTCCATAATGAAAGTTAATGGCTAATTGTATTGTGTTAATTAAACTGAAAATGTCATACAACAGCTTGAAGGGGGACCAGATATTGTATAAGCCTTAATCCATCATCTTTATGTGCTCTGGAAACTGGAACAGGGAAACGAGAATCTTCGTCATTAATTTTTTTATTGATTTGTTGATCTTATGGAAGAATAAAAAAGCCCAAGGAAGTGCTAATAATTAAACAAACTCTGGGGGATATCGGGGCAGTAAAATTTGCATGATCCCTATTTGATATGGATTTTTATTTCATCCATGGTGCTGTTTGGCACGGAAAGAAAAGACTCTGAGCTTAATTGCTGTTGGGAAGGCTTTGCATTTAATTTCCGGCCCTGAGGTTGCCATGGCCAACCTGATGCCCTCCAGATATTTCGGACTGCAACTCACATCAGCTCCAGCCAGCATGCCCAATGGTGAGGGAGAAAGGGACCTTCCGCCCAAGACAGCTGGAGGGCCGCAGCTTGGCGAAGTCTGTGCTGGGTAGTGTTCTGCAGCAATGGGGAGAGGGGAATGTTGCATTTCAGGAGTGAATCAGTTCCTGGTGGACCATCAAGCATTTGCTGGTCTTCTCAGATATGCTGAACTTGGTGGACTTTGCTCTGATCCATCAAGGCACTTCTTATATTCTTAAGAATAGTTCAGAGATAGAATAACTAAGAATAGAAGAGAGCCTGCTGGATGAGGCCAATAGCCCATCTAGTCCAGCATCCTGTTCTCACAGAGGCCAACCAGATGCCTCAATGGGAAGATGCAAGCGGGATCTGAGCACACAAGCACTTTCTCCTGTGGTTTCCAGAAACTGGCATTCAGAAGCATTGCTGCCTCTTGAGAGCCAGTGTGGTGTAGTGGTTGAGAGCGGGAGACTCGTAATCTGGTGAACCAGGTTTGCTTCCCTGCTCCTCCACATGGAGCTGCTGGGTGACCTTGGGCTAGTCACACTTCTCTGAAGTCTCTCAGCCCCACTCACCCCACAGAGTGTTTGTTGGGGGGGAGGAAGGGAAAGGAGAATGTGAACCGCTTGGAGACTCCTTCGGGTAGTGATAAAGCGGGATATCAAATCCAAACTCTACTTCTTCTTCTTCTTCTTCTTCTTCTTCTTCTTCTTCTTTTTCTTCTTCTTGGTATTCCATTCCCTTGCTGTGCAGACGTGTGGGATTGTTTTAATCACATGTCTGTGTTTTGCATTCCAGCCAGGGTGGATAAAAATCAATGATTTTTTTTAAAAAATCAAAAAAATCGGATTTTTTTGATTTAAATCGGATTTTTTTGATTTAAATCGGATTTTTTTGATTTAAATTGGATTTTTAAAATAAAATGCTTTTGGAGGAAAAATCTTTCTAAATATAGTCTTCTGTTTAAGTTACATTGTAGTCCAAAGGCTATTCATCAGGAAATAAGGATTTGTTTTAAGTTTATCAAGTGTGCTAAAACTCAGTCTGGTTTTTTTTAAAATGTTTAACCACATCAGTTAACAAACATGGATACATATGCTATCATGTTATTGTTTTAGTTAAATAAATTGTTTAAATGGTTATTAAGGAAATGATTATTTTTCTCCTTCCAATAAAGTACAGCAGAAAAGTTGTCCAAATATAAACAGTTAACTTATTAAACCTCACCATAATTTCATAATTATCTGTCTATGTATTTCTAGTAGTATAACCAAATCAGTAATTTTTGATATAACTGTAAAAACTACTCTGAAAATTTATTATTCCAAAAATGAAACCTTCATATGGTTGTAAATATTAAGATTATACCAGCAAGAATGAGTCTTTCTGTAAAAAAAAATATTTAAATCAAGTCTTACTGACTAGTGATTTAAATCAAGCCTTACTGACTAGTGATTTAAATCGTGATTTAAATCAATTTGATTTAAATCAAATCCACCCTGATTCCAGCACTGATTGATGGAGTCTTGTGAACGGAAGTTCCATTCTGTATTGCTTTTGTGTTTGCTCTTCTCTCGGAGAGCAAGAAGGAGAGGAGCCATGTTTTCCTTTGTCCTGATTTTGTATATAAATAAAGTAGCTTAGTACTCCCACCCCAGAGCCTGGTTTCTGCTGATGTCGTTTCTCTGCTAATGTGTGCTCAGTGTCTCTGGACATGAGTCACAAAATCTCCTCGGGGAAGCAGTTTGATGGATCCCAGGAGCGGCACGCAGATGAGAGGTATGGGCTGGCACGTATAATGTCATTTGCCTGGTCGCCCGCCCTGCCTGCCGCCAATTACCCCGACTGTTGAGGCAGAACATAGCCATCCTGGCTAGTAGCCATCAATAGTCCTCTCCTCCTCCATGAATTTTCCTAATCCTCTTTCAAAGCCACCCAACATGGTGGTCACCTATGGGAGTGAGTTCCAAAGCTTAACTATGCACTGTGTGAAGAAGGACTTTCTTTTATCTGTCTTGGATAGTCCAATGTTCAACTTCATTGGCTGTCCATGAATGAAGCTATCGGATCATATCAATGTTTGTGTTGAGTTCTTTCAGGTAGCAGAAAGGATGTATATGAGAGCTGTAGATGGGTCCCACTTCAAACAATATGCATTGTGAGTGCGCTGAAGACCCCTGAACAAGGATTTATTTTACACCAAAGCTCAATTAAATTAAATTTAAAAATTAATCAAAGGCCCATTTAAGGTAAACACATGTTAGACACACAATTCAAACCCGTTGACATGGTTATTACTATAATTATAGAAAAGGCTTGTTCTGAAATATCTGGCTTCAACCGCCGCTTCTGCTTACTTCCCCGCTTTGTTTAGAAAGGGGGAATATATCAAATCAATTCCCTTCCCCTCAGCTCGGCATTATTTAAGTGCCAAATTCTACAAGGGAACATTGATTTCTTCAAAAGAGGAGAAAGAATGGTCTTTGTTCAAGAGCCAGTCTCTCTGTTGACATTTGCGATTGTGCTTGGACGTTTTTCTGCAGAGTTCTCAAAATTAGCGGGTAACGCAAAGAGTTTCTGTTAATGGCCTGATGCTGAGATCAGCAGAGAGGGACCTAAATGCTTTCCTTTCAATTAATAAGGAAGTAAACAGGGATATCTGTGGTTTCCTCAGCACCCTGACAAAATATAATGTAGCTAGGAGGTTCCACCTTTTGTCCAGCTTCATTGGCAAACTGATTTCCTGACCTCTGCAGGGGAAGGTTGGCCAAATATCCAGAAAGTGGGCTGGCTAACTGGATTCCATAGCTGTGTTCTGGATCCCACCCAATACCTTGGGATGTTGTGGTTTCTCCTCTTACATTTGAAGTGGCTCAGGCTATGGAGAGACAGGGTGGTTAGAAAGTAGGGGTTGGACAAAGACTTGGGAGACCAGGATTGGAGTCCACGAATCTCTGCCTCTCAGCCTAACCTACTTCACAGGCGAAAGAAAATAAAAAAAATTCCTTCCAGTAGCACCTTAGAAGGGACCCAGGTGGTGCTGTGGGTTAAACCACAGAGCCTAGGGCTTGCCAATCAGGTTGGCGGTTCGAATCCCTGCGACGGGGTGAGCTCCTGTTGCTCGGTCCCAGCTCCTGCCCACCTAGCAGTTCAAAAGCACATCAAAGTGCAAGTAGATAAATAGGTACCGCTCCGGTAGGAAGGTAAACGGCGTTTCCGTGTGCTGCTCTGGTTCACCAGAAGTGGCTTTGTCATGCTGGCCACATGACCTGGAAGCTGTATGCCGGCTCTCGGCCAATAAAGCGAGATGAGCGCCGCAACCCGAGAGTCGGACACGACTGGACCTAATGGTCAGGGGTCCCTTTACCTTTACCTTTTAGCACCTTAGAGATCAACTAAGTTTGTTCTTGATATGAGCTTTCGTGTGCATGCACACTTCTTCAGATACTTCATTGTGCATGCACACGAAAGCTCATACCAAGAACAAACTTGGCTGGTCTCTAAGGTGCTACTGGAAGGAATTTTTTTATTTTGTTTTGACTATGACAGACCAACACGGCTATCTACCTGTAACTGGTGACTTCTGTTTCAGTGTATCTGAAGAAGTGTGCATGCACACGAAAGCTCATACCAAGAACAAACTTGGCTGGTCTCTAAGGTGCTACTGGAAGGAATTTTTTTATTTTGTTTTGACTATGACAGACCAACACGGCTATCTACCTGTAACTGGTGACTTCTGTTTCAGTGTATCTGAAGAAGTGTGCATGCACACGAAAGCTCATACCAAGAACAAACTTGGCTGGTCTCTAAGGTGCTACTGGAAGGAATTTTTTTATTTTGTTTTGACTATGACAGACCAACACGGCTATCTACCTGTAACTGGTGACTTCTGTTTCAGTGTATCTGAAGAAGTGTGCATGCACACGAAAGCTCATACCAAGAACAAACTTGGCTGGTCTCTAAGGTGCTACTGGAAGGAATTTTTTTATTTTGTTTTGACTACAGCAGACCAACACCGCTACCTACCTGTAACTACTTCACAGGGTTGTTGTGTAGATTAAACGAGGAAGGGGAACTGTGTATACCACCTCGAGTTCATGGAAGAAAAAAGGGGGCTATAAATGAAATAAATAACAAACATTTAAAAATAACGCAAGGTGATAAAATGATGGCATCTAACAAGGTCTGAGTAAAGGCTCATGACAGCCCCCAAATAAAATAGCAATAACATCTCCAGAGCTGTAGAGGGGGATTAGGGAGCAGAATCCACATTCTCAGTTGATCATTTAATATTGCTTCAAGACATGGGGGGGATAATTGGTATGGTTCCTCTGAAGAAGGAGACCATGGTGTTGCATTTTCCTTTGCCCTTTAAAAACAGTTCCAGGGGTCCTGACCCACTCAGAGTGGAAATCAATGACTCCCGACTCTTAAGGAGAAGGCCATGAGGTGCTTCGACCATCTCACTTTCAGATGATGCTGATGATGGAAACCAAGCCTTAAGAGGAATGGTTGAGGAAGGAGAATCAGGAGAAGATGACTGAGAGGTGGTATGAGAGCCGTCTTCAAATATCTGAAGGGCTGTTGTTGCATGGAAGACAGAGCAAGCTTGTTTCCTGCAGACGCTTCTTATGTTCTTAAGTGCTTTCCATGAATCACGAAATCCACAGGACCATAAGATGGGTGTTTATAAAGGCCACCAGGAGGTACCTGAAAGGGTCACTGTGACCCACCAAGAGCAACCTGGGTATAGTTTTTTTTATCCCTCCATTATCCCTGTATATCAGCAATGCCTCCTCTCAATTTGTTTTCTGGAGAGGCAGCTCTCAAGCCCTCCTAAGACCCTTTGAGGAGCAGCTTCCTTTCATTTGCAAAAGCTCCTTGTTCCTGCATATCAAAGCAGATACCTTTCAGTACTTGTGGCTGAGCAGAAGAAGGAATTTGATGCCCTCTCTCAGTGGCTGTGAATGAGATCACTCAGCTGATGTTTACAGAAATGCAAATTCTCCCAAGGCCAAGAGGGAAGGGGGGCATCTCTTGAATACTAAGAAACCATTTCTTCCTGCTGAAGCTTCCTAGGGACTCTGAGTCACACACAAACCTGTGGTGTGTGTGTGTGTGTGTGTGTGTGTGTGTGTGTGTGTGATGGAAATCACATGATCACCTTTGCTTTCCCCTAGTTTCACATTTCCTCAATCTTAGGTTCCATTCCTCACATTGTTGCATCTGCTTGCATTTATTTATTTTTTTTAAAAAGATTCTCACAAACATTATTAGCATTTTAGTATGCATTTTGCCTTAGTAGACACATTTTTATATGCATTATTGGCCAATATACACATTTTGTTCATTTTCATTTGGAAAATTACACCTCAGCATTCAGAAAAGCGTGTGTTTCAGAAGACAGCTGCGACATTTGAAGATGGCTCTCATATCATCAACCTCCTGCAATGCAGGAATATCAGCTAAAGCATCCATGACAGATGACCATCCAACCTCTGTTTAAAATCCTCCAAGGAAGGAGAGTCCATCACCATAATATGAACATTTGTAGAGCCTGCTGGATCAGGCCAGCAGCCCATCTAGTCCAGCCTCTTCTTCTCACAGTGGCCATGTCCCAATGGGAAACACACCAAACTCTTACCTTCTGTGGTTCACCACAACATGGATTCAAGTAAAGAAAGTGGAGTGGATCTTGCTTTGCAAAGGACTTGAGGAAAATGTCTTGATAGTGGTGTAGTGGTGTAGTGATGTGGTGTAGTGGTTAAGAGCGGTGGACTCCTAATCTGGTGAACCGGTTCGCGTCTCTGCTCCTCCACATGCAGCTGCTGGGTGACCTTGGGCTAGTCACACTTCTCTGAAGTCTCTCAGCCCCACTCACCTCACAGAGTGTTTGTTGTGGGGGAGGAAGGGAAAGGACAATGTCAGCCGCTTTGAGACTCCTTTGGGTAGTGATAAAGTGGGATATCAAATCCAAACTCCTCCTCCTCCTCCTCCTCCTCTTCTTCTTCTTCTTCTTCTTCTTCTTCTTCTTCTTCTTCTTCTTCTTCTTCTTCTTCTTCTTCTTCTTCTTCTTTATTTGTGAAGGATAAGGCTATCAGTGACTATTGTCACCCCAATATCATTTGCTGGCTGTGTATTCCTTTCAGTCTATGTAGTACTTCCAGTGCTTTTGAATCCCAGTTGCTGGAATCCACAGGAGGGGAGGTTCCTCTTGTGCTCAGGTCCTTCCTGTGGGTTACCCACAAGCATCTGGTGGGCCTCAATGAGAACAGGAGGCTGGAGCAGATGAGCCATTGGCTGGAGGGAGCTTCCCTCTGAATACCAGTCACTGGAATTCAGCTGTGAGGAGAGTTCCTGTGGTGCTCAAGCCCTAGTTGAAGGCAGCCCTGTTTAGGGTAGTTTTTAGTGTTTGATGTTTTAACCTGTTTTTAATATTCTGTTGGGAGCCGCCCAGAGTGACTGGGAAAACCCAGCCAGATGGGCGGGGTATGTATGTATGTATGTATGTATGTATGTATGTATGTATGTATGTATAAATGTTCCCATTGCGTGCGTGGCGGACACCATCTTGCTCCGTAACCGCTGGACCAAATCTCATCAAATTAGGACACAACGTACCATGACCATCAAGGAAGGATCTGGCATAATAATTTAAAAAAAACAACAACCACACCTGACATACCTAAAATAAAGAAAAACACAAAAAAAATTGGCGCGCATATTAGATGTCACCAGCAAAACAGCACCCTCTAGCGACGGCTATACTGGTACTACAGCTACAAAAGCAAAAAACTGGTGCAGCTATTACACATCACAGCAAAACCTCAGAGCTCCGTCAGCCATTTGCAAGCTCGCAAACCGGTAATTGAAAGGGGGGGGCGAGAAGAGGGTAATTGAAAACAGGGGTGGAGACAGAGAAGGGGCAGATGGAAGTTGAACAGGGGAACTGTTCTTCTTCAGTTTCACAAATTCAGCCACAGCTCTGAAATAGCTGACAGGCAGGCCGGTCCCAACCGCCGCCGTCGTATGAGGCAGGCCGGACCTCGCCGCCACTGCCGCCGTGAAAGTTTGGCCGGCACTGTCACCACAGCCCGAGTCGTCGCCGTCAACGCCATCAAATGCAGGCCCAGCCCAACTGCCGCCCAAGCCCCTTAGCCACCCCGCCACCGTGAAAGGCAGGCCCCAGCCCTTGTCCACAGCCACTGACGACAACGCCATCAGAGCCAGCTTGGGCCGCCCGCTGCCCACTTCCCCACCACAGCTGCCATGAAAGGCAGGCCGGACACCATCCCCACAGCCGCTGCCGGCCCTCTCCTCTCCTACCACCACCCACAGACACAGCCATCAACACCACAGCATTCATACACATAGCCACAGCAAGGCGTGGCCGGGTCAGCTAGTAAATAAATAAATAATAATTATTATTATTAATAATAATTATAATTATTAATTATTATTATTATTATTATTATTATTATTATTATTATTATTATTATTTACTGTGTGTAGCCCTTGTCACTTGCAGGATTCATTCTTGCCTTGGTGAACTAAATCCTTAATCCTTCTGCATGGCTTGTGCTCATTTTGTAAAACAGCATGCGCAGGACTTGCGAGCGGTTTCTCACCCAGCCCTTGCACACCCGGCAGTCGTGCAAATTGGCCTGAAGATGCTGCCTGGCCATACAGGATGCTGATCAAGACAAAGGAACTGACAAGCTTGGATCCATCAGCAGAGAACTGAAAACACAATGGCCTTATAAAATGCATGATAAAAGGCCCGGCTTCCCACCTCTCCCCTTAAACTGCTACAGCCTCATTCTCTGCAAGTAAATATGAACATGCGCCGTATGTCACAGGCCATAAGGTTTTAATGCTCGCCCAGCTGGAGGAGCACAAAACAGCCCTGGAAATGTGCTATAAGGGGGAGAATCAGAGTGCCCCCCTCCCCGCTCTAACTTAATACATAGTTTGCTGATCAGCCTTGCAGTGTCAAATTCAGATCAGCCGGCTACAGGAGGGCTAGAGAGGCAGGGTGGGATCTAATTAGCGGTGTGTTTTCTTATGCTTTTTGCTACTAATTAGGGACACTGGCACAAATTGGGCAATGTGGTTTGGGGGGTCGGACAGAAATGGACAAATGTTCGGGCAATGGAAGCCGCTGGCCAGAAAGGCAGATCTGTCTCTGTGCATCTGTGGTTGTGTCCATACCATACATTTAAAACAAATTTAAAGCGTATCACATCCCCCCCCCCAAAAAAAGGAGAATCCTGGGATCTGTAGCTTACCTGGAAACTGTTTGTGGAATGTTCTCCACAAGGAGGTTCATCATTTGCCTCCTGATTAATATTCCACAGTCATGTGTTGGGGGGGGGTGTTACTGTTCTGTTGCTTCTGTTTGGGCTGTTTGTATGTGGTTTTTGTCTTGTGTTTCCATCTTGTGAACCACCTGAGATCTTTTGCTGAAAGGTGGTATATAAGTCAAATAAACACCATCCTCTGTGCACTTTCTGTCTTGTCCATATTCTTAAACTGTGCTGCCCGGAATCGGACACAAAGAATGGAAGCGCTTTGGGACAAGGGTAAACAAGTGCATATGCCCCGACCCTTCATCCCCCCTGCCATGCGTCTGTGCAGCCAGCTTTTCCGTGATATGCATTGTATTAACAGCCAGCCTCTTCTCCCCACTGTGATAAGATGTTGAGGCCATGCTCTGGCTCCTTTGTATCACAGTGATTGCATTCCGCATTTGTCATCTTCCCAGGAAATGCATCTGGTCACCTGCCCACATCTCTTAGTTCAACGGCATTCCTAGTGCTCCCCAGACAGGCTGCCGAAGATGTACGGGCTTCTTCTGCACTTGCGCCACCTCAACAAGTGGCTTTGACGGAGCTTTATTTCTCTAAGCCAATTGAAGATGCTTTTGTGAAAAGTGCAGGGTGGAAATCAGGGAGTGCCAGGGGGGAGAAAGGCGAAGGGGGCCCCTGCAGGCTGCCTCTCCAGGGAGGGGACATTTTGCTGACAGGCTCATTTGCAGTGGCTCCGGGGAATAGCTACGCACCTTTTAAGCGACCGTCATAGAGTAGATTCGTAGAATTTTAGAGCTGGAAGTGAACCCAAAGGTCATCAAGTGATTCCTGTTGTGCAGGAAACACAGCTGAATAAGTTCTCCAAACACTGCTTAAAAATCTCAAATGAAGGCTCTGTGGTTTAACCCAAAGCGCCACCTGCGTCCCTTCCCAAAGATTAAGATCTATATTATGTCCTATATGAGAATCCACCAACTTCTGACTGAATCAATTTCTGTGTCAAACAGCTCTCACCATCAGAAAATTCTTCTCAATGTTGAGTTGGCCTCTTCTTTCATTGGAATCCATCGGTTTGTGTCCTCTGCTCTGGAGAAGCAAAAAGCAAACTCGATCCATCTTCCACATGACATCCCTGTAGATAGCAGATATGTTCTAGGCCAGTGTTTCCCAACCAGTGTGCCTCCAGATGTTTTGGGACTACAACTCCCATCATCCCTCGCTAGCAATACCAGTGGTCAGGGATGATGGGAATTGTAGTCCCAAAACATCTGGAGGCACACTGGTTGGGAAACACTGTTCTAGGCCAGGGGTGCCCAAAAAATTTTCAAAGAGGGCCAGATTTGATGAAGTGAACATGCGTGAGGGCCGACCAAAGTTGTTGAGCTTTTGTTAGGATTTAAGTTGCTGAGCTTTTTAAAAAAGATTTTAGGGGACCCCTGACCATTAGGTCCAGTCGTGACCGACTCTGGGGTTGCAGTGCTCATCTCGCTTTATTGGCCGAGGGAGCCAGCGTCACCAGCAAAACAGCGCCCTCTAGCGACGGCTATACTGGTACTACAACTACAAAAGCAAAAAACTGGCGCAGCTATTACACATCACAGCAAAACCTCAGAGCTCCGTCGGCCATTTGCAAGCTCGCAAACTGGTAATTGAAAGGGGGGGGGAAAGAACAGGGACCAGAGCAGCGCACGCAAACGCCATTTACCTTCCCGCCGGAGCGGTACCTATTGATCTACTTGCACTTTGACGTGCTTTCGAACTGCTAGGTTGGCAGGAGCAGGGACCGAACAACGGGAGCTCACCCCGTCGCAGGGATTCGAACCGCCGGCCTTCTGATCGGCAAGCCCTAGGCTCTGTGGTTTAACCCACAGCGCCACCCGCGTCCCAAAAGGATTTTACCTCAGGACATATACTGCCACGGGGACTGGATTAAATCAACTCATCTGTCTTGGCTTCCAGACCCTAGAGACTAGGGAGTTGTGGAAGGAGCTCAGCCCAAGAGGAGCAGAAGAGCCCTGCAGGGCTGACTCAGGCCAATCTAATCCAGCATCCCGTTTTCTTGACTTGATGTATATGATAACAGAACATGCTTGTAATGGCTGACATAAGAATAGCCTCTCTAGTCAGGCCCAAGGGCCCATCTTGTCAATGTGGTGCAGTAGTTAGAGTACTGGACCAGGGTTCAAATCCCCACTCAGCCATGAATCTCAACAGGTGATTTGGGGCCAGTCGCTTCCTCTCTGCCCGATCTACCTCACGGGGTTGTTTTGGGATTAAATAGGGGGGGGAGCCATGGAAGCCACTTTTTGCTTCTCGGAGGAAAGGGTGGGGTAAAAATGCAATTGAAAAAAAATAAAATTGAAAAACAGCCTAGCATCCTGTTCTCACAGTGGCCAACCAAATGCCCCCAAGGGAAGCCTGGAAGCAGGATGAGATTCCCAGCAACTGGCATTCAGAGGTATTTGCTGCATTCAAATCTGGAAAGAGAGTCTTTAGACTAATTAATTTAGACTAATCAGTCAGAACTTTGGCTGTAGCATGTTAGTTCCTCATTGCCTCTGCCTTCTTGAATTCGGTTTATTTACTCCTGAGGATAGGATCCTAATGGTTTCTTTCATACAATTTTTATTAGGTATAATAAAAATATGAATTCTTCTACGGGGGAAAAAAAGAAAGCCTCTCCCCAACATAAATGCCACATAGTATATTACCGCTGTGTCTCGCCTGGCATTTAATCCTGGCCAGCCTTCTCTCGGGAGGAGCCACGGTGGTGATTATTTCCAGGGGTGGGAAGGAAGTGACATTTGGTAAATATGCGAGATCTCCTGAACCATAAAAAAGCAAGGAGTCGAAACAGCAGCAAGAAAACGCGATATTCTTGATCATGGCATATGAGTTTGATCTCTACTGTCTTTTGATTCAACCATTTGCTTCTCACGATTGTTCTGCATCGTTTTAAATGGCAGGAAGTGGGATTTAGGTGAAATGTCAGGGAGAATTTATCTCCACTAAAATTGCAAGGAGTAAAAAAGGATGGAAACAAGAATCAGTGTTTCTATGACACCTTCATGGTAGAATCAGAGAATCATAGAATTAGAAGGGTTCAAAGAATCCCTCACAAATGGTCCTTGCAACTTCTGTTAGATATATTCAGGGCCGGATTTAGGTTTGATGAGGCCCTCAGCTTCTGAAGGTAATGGGGCCCTTTATATGTCCAGCTGTCCTTTGTCAACAACAAATTGTCGCTGTTTTTTGTGTTAAATATATGCTATATGGTAATTTATGGACCTAAGAGGTATCTAAAGCCATTTGCACATAACAAAATATGTATTTTATCAAAGGAATTGTTGATCTGAAATTAAGAAGTATATTAATAATGAAAATTTTTGGGGGGGTCCCAAGAGAGTGGGGCCCTAAGCTATAGCTTGTTTAGCTTATATGTAAATCTGGCACTGGGTATATTAATAGATGAATGGTATTTGCAACTGGGTATGGGAAACCCAACCATCTGGAGGAATTCCATGTTGAAGTTTATCTTTCGGGGTGGAGCAGAAAATTTCAAGGGAAGATCAATCTGTGACATGGACTTTCGGGAGTTTCTGATCGCAAGTCAGTTCCTTTAGTTGGACAAACAACTTGTGTTAAACGAAGACCAAGGATGCTTGTGTGACTGACCGGACCGTTCCCTTGTGATCGCAAGTGCATGGATAGGCTTTGCAGTCGGAAGCCTTCATAAAAGTCATTCCCATGAGGCAGGCCTGGGCAATTTCATTTAGAAGGTTGCTGCCCAGAGGTCTGCTGGGGTACAACCCTTTGCAGAGGGTAGACGGGACAGGTCTGGAGTTGTTGGAGCTGCCCATCCCCATGGCCCAGGAAGGTGCAGGGAACAATTTCTGGTGACAACCCTATGGCAAAAGAAAGCCCATGTAGAAGAAGCCTGTCTTTGAAGCAGTCTTGCTAATTTAAAAATTGGGCATCTTGCTCATGCATACTTAGCCAGTTGGTGGAAATGGCGCATGTGTCCTCTCTCTCTCTCTCTCTCTCTCTCTCTCTCTCTCTCTCTCTGTCTCTGCCTTCAAATCCCTCCTCAAAATCTGTTTCATCCTCATGCTCCACTCCTGAGGTCCACACAGTGAATTGAACTTCTGTGCAGAACCTACACCAAGAGATTCTAAATGTTGTTGCCAGGGTTAAGCCCCGGGCCTCGATGTCCTTTACTTGCGTCCCATTGGTCAGATTGCTCCCAGCATCGAGGGACCTACCAATAGGGGGTTGTGGCTATCCAAACAATCCCAGCCACAACACAGGGTTTGGTTGCCAGGTCGCACCGCAACACGTGCCCTCTTGGAGGGAGGACCCGATCTAGTATCCATCAATACCCCTCTTCTCCTCCATGAATTTATCCAATCCACTTTCAAAGCCATTGAAGTTGGTGACCATCACTGTCTCCTGCAGAAGTGAGTTCCATAGTTTAACTCTGCACTCTGTGAAGAAGGACTTTCTATTATCTGTGCTGAATCTTCCAACATTCAGCTTCAGTGGATATAGAATCATAGAATCATAGAGTTGGAAGAGACCACAAGGGCCATCCAGTCCAACCCCCTGCCAAGCAGGAAACGCCATCCAAGCATTCCTGACAGGTGGCTGTCAAGCCTCTGCTTAAAGACCTCCAAAGAAGGAGACTCCACCACACTCCTTGGCAGAAAATTCCACTGTCGAACAGCTCTTACTGTCAGGAAGTTCTTCCTAATGTTTAGGTGGAATCTTCTTTCTTGTAGTTTGAATCCATTGCTCCGTGTCCGCTTCTCAGGAGCATCAGAAAACAACTTTTCTCCCTCCTCTATATGACATCCTTTTATATATTTGAACATGGCTATCATATCACCCCTTAACCTTCTCTTCTCCAGGCTAAACATACTTCCCTTGATCTAGATGCTATACTCCTATTGATGCAGCCCAGAATTGCATTGGCTTTTTTAGCTGCTGCATCACACTGTTGACTCATGTCAAGTTTGTGGTCTACCAAGACTCCTAGATCCTTTTCACATGTACTGCTCTCAAGCCAGGTGTCACCCATCCTGTATTTGTGCCTTTCATTTTTTTTGCCCAAGTGTAGTACTTTACATTTCTCCCTGTTAAAACTCATCCTATTTGCCTTGGCCCAGTTCTCTAATCTGTTAAGGTCATTTTGAAGTGTGATCCTGTCCTCTGGTATATTAGCCACCCCTCCCAATTTGGTGTCATGTGCAAACTTGATCAGGATGCCCATCATCCAAGTCATTGATAAAGATGTTGAATAAGACTGGGCCCAAGACAGAACCCTGTGGCACCCCACTAGTCACTTCTCTCCAGGATGAAGAGGAGCCATTGATGAGCACCCTTTGGGTTCGGTCAGTCAGCCAGTTACAAATCCACTGAATGGTAGCATTGTCTAGCCCGCGTTTTACCAGCTTCTTTGCAAGAATATCATGGGGCACCTTGTCAAAGGCCTTGCTGAAATCAAGATAGGCTTGATATCCCCAAATTCAAATTATATTGGGGGGGGGACTTTTCTCTGCCTGCTTTCTGCATGCCGTGAAATAAAGGAGCTCATTTTTATAAAATTTAGGGGATGGCTCTTTCTCTCTCTCAGTGTGTTTGATTTCATTCTGTTATTTTAATGGGCCAATAGAATTCCCACCTCCATAGACATCACTTCTACAGTACACGCGGCACTCATATGGGCTGAACCATCACTTGCAATTAAGTTTAAATTCTGCAGAGTGTTAGTTAATGTTTCACTGTCAATTCCCACCCAAGGATTGGAAATGGAGCTACCTAGAAAAGGAGAGAGATGGGGAGGCCTCTTACTTTATTTTACGATGATTGAGTCGGAAGCCTGAGTGTCCCCAATAAGCCAGCAGGCGGCGCCTCCCGTGGAGAAGAATGGGCTCTTCCAGATGAGTTGTGCAAAAGTGAGAGGGTGGGGAGGGGTCCCGTTGTGCCAACTGCTTAGTTTTATTGTCCTCATTAAAGTGCTTCGCTTGCGTAACGAGAGAGATAATGCACTTCAAGCAGTACATACAGTCATGAAGGAACAATAAAGAAAAGCTAATTTTTGAAAATTAAACCCAAAATAACGAGAGTTAAAAAAAAATTACAAATGCAAAGTTTCCTTTGGGGGGTTCTTGGAGATTAATAAAACGATGATGGATGGGGCCTTGTCTGCTAATTCCCCACCATTGCTGTGGGAACGCTGATGCAGAGATGGAGTTTTCCCCACCTGCAGATTCAGTGGAGGGGAAAATTCTGTACATCCAAATGAAATGAAAAATGGGGGACAGGAATCTCATTTCAATAGGACTTTGATGTAGCCATGTGAACCTTTATGATGTTCTGGGTCGGAAGAGGGTTGTTGAGCAGGCCCTCAACTGTTGGGGAACCGTTGGATGGTTCCATTAGCTTAAGCTAAGGCTGGCAATTATCTGGTTCCCAGTGCTGGTGGACCCGGGATCAAATCCTGCTGACAATTCATGTCCACTCTGTCCATTTTCCATCTCATAGTACCAAGTGATGACCGTGATGACATTTTAGCTGGCATAGCTCAGTTGGCAGAACATAATAATAATAATAATAATAATAATAAACTTTTATTTATATCCCGCCCTTCCCAGCCAAAACCGGGCTCAGGGCGGCTAACAATCAGTTAAAAGTACAGTTTAGCAATTTAGCAGACAGTTAAAAACTACACTTTAAAACTTAAATACACTTTAAAACTTAAAATACACTTTAAAACTTAAAAATTTGAATTTTAAAAGTTGCATTCAATTTAAACCAAAAGCCAAACGGAACAGCTCCGTTTTACAAACCCTGCGGAAGGGCGCCAACTCTTGCAGGGCCCTTGTTTCTTGTGGCAGATCATTCCACCATATCGGGGCCAGAACCGAAAAAGCCCTGGCCCTGGTGGCTGCCAACCTGACCTCTTTATGACCTGGGATCTCCAGAAGGTTATTATTTGATGACCTCAAGGTCCTGCCCGGGACATACCAGGAGAGACGGTCCCTTAAGTACGAGGGCCCTAGGCCGCGTAGGGCTTTAAAGGTTAAGACCAGCACCTTAAACCTGATCCTGTACTCCACCGGGAGCCAGTGCAGCTGATAAAGCACTGGATGAATGTGATCTCGCAGCAAGGCCCCCGTAAGGAGCCTCGCCGCGGCATTCTGCACCCGCTGGAGTTTCTGGGTCAGCCTCAAGGGCAGCCCTGCATAGAGCGAGTTACAATAATCTAGTCTGGAGGTGACCGTCGCATGGATCACTGTGGCCAGGTCGGGGGGAGAGAGGTAGGGGGCCAGCTGCCTAATACGGCGAAGATGGAAAAATGCAACCTTTGCTGTGGCTGCAACCTGTGCCTCCATGGAAAGGGAGGTGTCAAAGGTTACCCCCAGACTCTTGACAAAAGGCGCTGGCACTAATTGAACGCCCGCAAGAGTTGGGGGTTGGCCCCCCAGCCCCATGTCGTCCCGACCTAGCCAAAGGACCTCTGTCTTCGAAGGATTTAACTTTAATCGGCTCCCACGCATCCATCTAGCCACAGCTTCCAAACACTTGGCCAGTGTGTCTGGGACCGAGTCAGGGCGGCCGTCCATCAACAGATAAAGCTGGGTGTCATCAGCATATTGATGATAACCCATCCCAAAGCTCCGGACAATCTGGGCGAGAGGGCGCATAAAGATGTTAAAAAGCATCGGGGAGAGAATTGCACCTTGCGGCACTCCACACACCAAGGAGTGTTGCGGGGACATCTCATTCCCTAGCGCTACTCTCTGTCCCCGACCTGAGATAAAGGAGCGCAGCCATTGTCGGACTGTGCCCTGAATCCCCACGTCGGCAAGGCGGTGGTCCAAAAGTTCATGATCGACCATGTCGAAGGCTGCTGACAAATCTAAAAGAATCAGCAGTCCCGACCCGCCTCGATCCAGCTGTCTACGGAGATCATCTGTTAGTGCGACCAAAGCTGTCTCGGTCCCATAACCAGGGCGAAAGCTGGACTGAAATGGATCCAGAGCCGATGTTTCCTCCAGAAATCCACCAAGCTCTTCAGCAACCGCTCTCTCAATTACCTTGCCCAGATACGGAAGATTCGAAACCGGGCGGTAATTGGATAGATCTAAAGGATCTAGGGATGTTTTCTTTAAGAGCGGACGCACCACTGCCTCCTTCAACTCCCGTGGGAAGGTCCCCGTGCCAAGAGACAAGTTGATAATCTCACCCAGGGGGGCCCGCACCTCGTCCGGGCACGCTCTAATCAGCCAGGACGGGCACGGGTCAAGGGGACAGGTGGTGGGCCTTCCCGCTCGGAGGAATCTGTCTACATCGGCAGGGAGTATCCGATCAAAGTGGTCCAATACTGGGCCCGAAGACAGTCGAGGGGCCTCTAGCTCCGTTATTGTATCCAAGTTGGCAGGGAGGTCGTGGCGGAGCAGCAAGACTTTCTCCGCGAAAAAGCTCGCAAATGCCTCACAGCTATGGGTCAAATTCATATTTAAATTTGGTTGTTCCTCTAGGGTTGTTAGGGTCCTGATTATTCTAAAGAGTTGTGCTGGGCGAGAGCTAGCGGATGCAATGGAAGCTGAGAAGTAAGACCTCTTTGCCGCTTTCACTGCCATCTCATAGGTTTTCATAAACATCCTATAAGATGTTCTTGAGGCTCCGTCGCGAGCACGCCGCCATACTCGCTCTAGCCGTCTGAGGTCCCGCTTCATTTTCCGAAGCCCCTCGGTAAACCAAGGGGTCCGGTTTTGGCGGGGTCGCAGAGGGCGCTTAGGTGCGATCTCATCGATGGCTGCCAAGAGTCGGTTATTCCAATCCTTGACAAGGTCATCTAATGAGTCGCCAGGGGGAGCAGGGTCCCGCAAAGCCTGGCGGAATCTATCAGGATCCATCAGACTTCGCGGGCGAGCCAAAATAGGCTCCCCACCCAAGCAGGGGAGGAGCTGAAAGTCAATCTCGGCTCTCAGGGCATAGTGATATTTTTAATCTCAGGGTCGTGGGTTCGAGACCTACCTCGGACAAAATATTCCTGCATTGCAGGGGTTGGACTAGATGGCCTTTGTGGTCCCTTCCAACTCTACGATTCTATGAGCTATTACAAGGGGAACCTGTAACAAGATGTTGCAATGCCTTGTTCAGAATGACAAGGAACCTTTTCTGGGCTCATCTCTCCAATGGCTTTCTTTTCTGCCAGTTTTCCAGGCTGGTTTTCTTCCTCCTCTTAGGGGTCCTCCCCACAGATACTTTGGCACTTTTAAAGTTCTGCTGATACCCCCCTCTTTTGTGAGGACAATGTTCTTTTGGCTAGAGCTAGCACATGGAGAGGGACCCAGGTGGCGCTGTGGGTTAAACCACAGAGCCTAGGGCTTGCTGATCAGAAGGTCGGTGGTTCGAATCCCCGTGATGGGGTGAGCTCCCGTTGCTCAGTCCCAGCTCCTGCCAACCTAGCAGTTCAAAAGCACATCAAAGTGCAAGTAGATAAATAGGTACCGCTCCGGCAGGTAGGTAAACGGCGTTTCTGTGCACTGCTCTGGTTCGCCAGAAGCGGCTTAGTCATGCTGGCCACATGACCCAGAAGCTGTATGCCGGCTCCCTTGGCCAATAAAGCGAGATGAGCGCCGCAACCCCAGAGTCGGACACAACTGGACCTAATGGTCAGGGGTCTCTTTACCTTTACTAGCACATGGAGAAATAGTTCACTATTACGATACAGAATTAATACAGTAGTCACAAAATCATAAGATGGAAAGTTGGAAGGGACCCTAATGGTCACCTGGTCCAACACCCTACAGTTCAGTGGGGTTATAGGGAAAAGGTAAAAGTAAAGGACCCCTGGACGGTTACTTCCAGTCAAAGGCGACTATGGGGTTGCGGCGCTCACCTTGCTTTCAGGCTGAGGGAGCCGGCGTTTGTCCACAGACAGCTTTCCAGGTCGTGGCCAGCAGGACTAAACCGCTTCTGGCGCAACAGAACACCATGACGGAAACCAGAGTGCACGGAAATGCCGTTTACCTTTCCGCTGCAGTGGTACCTATTTATCTACTTGCACTGGCATGCTTTTGAACTGCTAGGTTGGCAGGAGCTGGGACAGAGCAACGGGAGTTCACTCCATTGCGGGGATTCGAACCGCTGACCTTCCAATCAGCAAACCCAAGAGGCTCAGTGGTTTAGACCACAGCACCACGCACGTCCTCCTCAGTGGGGTTATAGCAGGTGTTGGATGGATGGATGACTGTACATTAATTCATTGGTTAAAAAAGAGAAGGATCCCTGCCTCCAAGGAGACTACAATCTCAAATGAAACAGTGGGAGCATTGCCACAAAGGATAAATGTTCGGCATTCAGTTAGAGTTGTGGCATACTAAGGGGTCACACATACAAGGGGTGTGTGCAAATTGCTTCCTTTGGCATCCTCGACTGCTATTTCTGCGTCTTATCTCTCATTATTGCTTCCGTTCTTTTTTTCTGTGCATCAACAAGCAGTAAGTTCACGGTTAGGTTTTTGTCATGTATCCTATTTTCAAAATGATAACAGAGATCTCCTTCTGGTTGTCTCTGCAGCCCCACCCACAGTGCGGATCATTCACTCGGGCCTGGCCTGCAACATTGAGGAGGAGCGCTACTCGGAGAGAGTGTACACGATCCGGGAAGGGGAGACGCTGGAGCTGACCTGCTTGGTGACAGGGCACCCTCGGCCGCAGGTGAGCTCTTCTTGTGAGGCGCGAGGTCCACAGCTGGATTTGCATCTCCAAAATTGGGAGGGGGGCAGCAGTTTTTCTTGCCTTTACCTGTGATCTTTTTGTATGATGTCATAAGCTGCTTAGAGAAACCTTTGAATCAGGATGTGGAATGCACCAAACCTACATAATTAAACGACCTTGACAATATTGACAGGGGGGCAGGCGGGCGTGGGGGACTCCCTGGTCCTGAATGGGGTAACTGTGCTCCTAAATGTGTCATTTTGGACTCACAGCTGTCCATGGAGGCGCAGGTTATTTGTGTGTCCAGGGCAGCTGTCTACAGGTAATAATAATAATAATAATTTATTATTTGTACCCTGCCCATCTGGCTGGGTCCCCCCAGCCACTCTGGGCGGCCTCCAACAGATATTAAAATATCACAGGTTAAAAACTTCCCTAAACAGGGCTGCCTTCAGGTATTTTCTGAATGTCAGATAGTTGTTTATCTCTTTGACCTCTGCTGGGCGGGCGCCACTACCGAGAAGGCCCTCTGCCTGGTTCCCTGTAGCTTTGCTTCTCACAGTGAGGGAACTGCCAGAAGGCCTTCGGCGCTGGACCTCAGTGTCCGGGCTGAACGATGGGGGTGGAGACGCTCCTTCAGGTATACAGGACCGAGGCCGTTTAGGGCTTTCAAGGTCAGCACCAACACTTTGAATTGTGCTCGGAAACGTACTGGGAGCCAATGTAGTTCTCTCAGGACCGGTGTTATGTGGTCCTGGCAGCCGCTCCCAGTCACCAGACTAGCTGCCGCATTCTGGATTAATTGCAGTTTCCGGGTCACCTTCAAAGGTAGCCCCACGTAGAGCGCATTGCAGTAGTCCAAGCAGGAGATAACTAGAGCATGCACCACCCTGGTGAGACAGTCTGCGGACAGGTAGGGTCTCAGCCTGCGTACCAGATGGAGCTGGTAGACAGCTGCCCTGGACACAGAATTGACCTGTGCCTCCATGGACAGCTGTGAGTCCAAAATGACTCCCAGGCTGTGCACCTGGTCCTTCAGGGGCACAGTTGCCCCATTCAGAACCTGGGAATCCCCCACACCCACTCGCACCCTGTCCCCCAAAAACAGTACTTTTGTCTTGTCAGGATTCAACCTCAATTCAACCTCACGTAGCCTGTCTGTGCACTGCTTCACCAGAGCGGTACATGCTCTGGTTATAATTTCTCACCACTTGGGGATTGGAGATGGCACGGAACTGTATCCGACTCCTGGAGGACACCTGGCCATTGCTACCTGAGAGCTTCAGATCTCTGAATGGCTCAGTGTGGGTGCCAGCTTTTTATAGTGTCTGGAAAATGGCTTCCTTAAGCAGGGAAAGAGACTCTGATGCCGCAAAACTCAGAGATCAGCAAAACTCTGGCAAAACTAGCCTATCGTGGTTCCAACACGTTGCACAGATCAGTGTGTTTTCTCCCCTCAAATCTCTATTTTCTCATCTCAGGCTCTGGAAGGAAAATTGATTTCACTTCATTTTACCAGTTTATGGATTTCTCTCTCCCTCCTGCTCACACGCTGATTATCTCCACCTGTCTCCCATGCTCTCTCTCTCTCTCTCTCTCTCTCTCTCTCTCTCTCTCTCTCTCTCTCTCACACACACACACACACACACACATTGCAACTCTCAGCAAAGAGAGGGGTGGCAAATGCCATCCCTTCTGACAATGAATTGCTTGGAATCCCTGATGAAGAAAGCAAAGCACTGTAGTAGAAGTCCACGGCTTAAGAACATAAGAAGAGCCTGCAGGATCAGGCCAGGGGCCCATTGGACATTGCATTATGAGAAGGGGAGACTTCTCTATCTGCTTCCTCCTTGCCATAATAATAATAATAATAATAATAATAATAATAATAATAATTTATTATTTATACCACGCCCATCGGGCTGGGCTTCCAACAGAATATTAAAATACAATAATCTATTAAACATTAAAAGCTTCCCTAAACAGGGCTGCCTTCAGATATCTTCTAAAAGTCTGGTAGTTGTTTTTCTCTTTGACATCTGAAGGGAGGGCATTCCACAGGGCGGGTGCCACTACCGAGAAGGCCCTCTGCCTGGTTCCCTGTAACTTCACTTCTCACAGCGAGGGAACCACCAGAAGGCCCTCGGAGCTGGACCTCAGTGTCTGGGCAGAACGATGGGGGTGGAGACACTCCTTTAGGTATACTGGATCGAGGCCGTTTAGGGCTTTACAGGTCAGCACCAACACTTTGAATTGTGCTCAGAAACGTACTGTGATTCTCTGCAACCTTTCTTTATCGGGGTGTTTCTTCACCTCCATAATCATTTTGGTTGGCTTGAATCTTGCCTCTTCCATTAACTCCCAGGGTGGCCTCAGACACGCCTCCCTCCATAGAATCATAGAATTGTAGAGTTGGAAGGGACCGTGAGGGTCATCTAGTCCAACCCCCTGAAATGCAGGAACCTTTTGCCCAAAGTGGGTCTTGAACCCACAACCCTGAGATTAAGAGTCTCATACTCTGCCAACTGCAACTATACTGTCCCACCTTAGAGGGCCGTTGTGAGCACTGAGAATATATGACTGGCCACTGCAAGGGCAGGTTGCTGGACTAGGTGGACACTTGGCCTGATCCTGCAACTCTCCTAGCTTGTTAAGGCCCTTCTGCAGCCGCCACAGTAGACAGAGAGACTATGATATATATTTATATGGGGGCATTGCTTCCATGGCAACTAATGTCCCACTTAATGGATGAAATTATCTGCATTCTTCCTGGCTTCCTGCAGCAGAATGATGCAAAATAGAAAATTAAGTAATTTGCCAAAGTGTTTGATTTTTCCAGCACAGATAATGGCTAAAAAGCACCCAGAAGTGCCTTGTTATGGAGAGGAGGGTTGTGTACAGGACAATCGGAAGCATGTCTACTCTGAAGTATGTCTAAAACAGCCCTCGTGTTATACCACTTCCCTGGGAGCCAGCCACGCAGAACTCGGCGGGAGTTATTTTTGAGCACAGGACTGTAGTGTTCGACAACCAAAAAGGATCCATGCGGAGGTCCTTTTGTTCAGATTAATTGGAAAACATAAAAGCAGCATGTCTCCTGTATGAAGAAGCGGTTCCCTAAATGATCAACTCTAACAAAGGAAGCCTAAATCATTCTCTTGCCCCCTGCTCTTGAGTTGATAAAACGTCAATATGCCATTACTGGATGGAAGGTGTATTTGGTGTTAGGGGAGGGGCAGTATCTCTGGTGTGGGGGGCACTGTGCTCCTTCTGGGGTAGTTTGTCCACCACCCTGCACTCAGCTCTCACCTGTGGCTCCTAGATGCGGTCAGCAGGTGACAGCGGCCACACCTGGGGAACGGCTTCGATGGGCTGGTAAACCAGGCAAAGGTAGCCGATGGGTCTCTAACCCTTGGTGCATTATTAGGGACTTCCCCTGTGTGTGAAAACAGGGGCTGGAGTGGACAAGACCAAGAGGGGGGTCCCATGGTTAAGAAGGCGGATTCTGCATGTGCTGTAGAGGGAAGTGAGGGGCAGGTGGGGCTCGTCCACCTGGGAAGGGAGCCCATGTAGGCAGGGCCGGATTCCTGTCTGAAGCGGCCCTCAGCTCCTGAAGGTAATGGGGTCCTTTATATGTCCAGCTGCCCTTTGTCAACAACAAATTGTCGCTGTTTGTTTGTTTTTGTTGAATATATGCTAGATGGTAATTTATGGACCTAATAGGTATCTCAAGCCATCTGTCAGCATATACCCCGCCTGGGGCAGTTTGTGAGACTGCCCCAAAGCCAGAGCAAAGCCGTGCGCGCACATCCCCGGCTACTGGGGTAGTCCGGTGGCGCTGTCATATGTGATTGTTCCCCAGAGTGAAGAACAAGCCATGATTTAGGCTAAACTATTTACTGTAGGAATAGTGCAGAGAGAATCTCTGCTGGTAGCTCAAATAAGACAGAGCTGCCATAAAGCCGTCTGTCCGGCATCAGGTCTAGCCAGAAGAGAGAGCACAAAGGCTAGGATTACAATAGTACAGTGAAACATAAACATTCCATGTAGGAAAACAGATAAGGCAGTTTTCTCACGGCTTAGTGAGACAGGCAAAAGTCAGACCAGCCCTCGCTGCAGCTGTTTTCCGTTCGGCTTGGACAAAAATAATAACATCCTCCCCTGATATTTAATAATAATAATAATAATAAGTTTTATTTATACCCCGCCCTCCCCAGCCGAAACCAGGCTCAGGGTGGCTAACACCAGTAAAAATCACAACACAATCACAGCAAAGTATAAAAAAAAAACCATTAATTAAGATACAGGTTAAAAAGCCAA
Source organism: Darevskia nairensis (assembly GCA_034642065.1). Taxonomy (NCBI): domain Eukaryota; kingdom Metazoa; phylum Chordata; class Lepidosauria; order Squamata; family Lacertidae; genus Darevskia; species Darevskia nairensis. The sequence goes on along the minus strand of JAWWNI010000210.1, from coordinate 1,406,231 downwards.
TTTAAAATTTAAAATACAGCTTCATTTGTCGCCCATAAACAAAACCAAGAGGAGGAAACCATCAGACTGAGTCTGACCCGAAGGCCAGGTGGAACAGCTCTGTCTTGCAGGCCCTGTGGAAAGATGTCAAATCCCGCAGGGCCCTGGTCTCTTGTGACAGAGTGTTCCACCAAGTTGGGGCCAGTACTGAAAAGACCCTGGCCCTAGTTGACACCAGTCTAACAGCCTTGTGGCTCGGGACCTCCAACAAGTTGTTATTTGTGGACCTTAAGGTCCTTTGCGGGGCATACCGGGAGAGGCGGTCCTGTAGGTACGAGGGTCGTAGGCTTTAACCAGCACCTTAAACCTAATCCTGTACTCCACCGGGAGCCAGTGCAGCTGGTAAAGCACTGGATGAATGTGGTCCCGCGGCAAAGACCCCGTGAGGAGCCTCGCCGCGGCATTCTGCACCCGCTGGAGTTTCTGGGTCAGCTTCAAGGGCAGCCCCGCGTAGAGCGAGTTACAATAATCAAGCCTGGAGGTGACCGTCGCATGGATCACTGTGGCCAGATCAGGGAGAGAAAGGTAAGGGACCAATTTGACAAAGAGAGAGTGGCAAAAGCTAAAGCATCATTAAGAGAAACAAACAAACAGTTATCATATGCAATGTACGACTCTGTCGTCTGTGTTCCACATATGGAACTCTTTGAGACTGGTTTCACCAGTTGGAGCCTTTGCTTACCATTCCTCCAGGGGACTAGAGCATTTGCTGTGTGTGTGTTGGCAGGGACAGTGTTGAACATTTCAACCTGTTGCAGTGGCCTGTTCAATCCTGTGAATTGCGCCTGTGCGCCTGAATCTTGGCCGTGAGTGCGAACTACAGCTACATTGGCGGTGGCTGAGATTGCAAACTCACGAGAGTACCTTTTGGGTGCCTGACCCCTGGTAACCCTCTCAGATCTGCGCATGAGATGCAGATCTTTGGTGGGTGTCTCCCGGCCGTTTACCTTCCCACTGCAATGGTACCTATTTACCTACTTGCACTTTGACGTGCTTTCGAACTGCTAGGTGGGCAGGAGCTGGGACCGAGCAACGGGAGCTCACCCCGTCGCAGGGATTCGCACCGCCGACCTTCTGATCGGCAAGCCCTAGGCTCTATGGTTTAACCCACAGCGCCACCCGCTTCCCAATACCCTATATATAGAAAGGCACAAACCCCTGATATTTGAGGGAGCAGGCTAGCAGGCTAGCATGACTTACATCATAGGAGCCTACACAACACAAAACACTGTTGCTGTATGTAGGTTTTGTTTTATTTGTTTTTTATCTTATATTTTGGAAATGTATATCCAGGTTTTTTTTCCTTTGAATTTTTTTGGGACCCCCAAGAGAGTGGGGCTCTAAGCTAGAGCTTGGTTAGCTTATACGTAAATCCGGCTCTGAAGGAAGACTCTGACCCTAAACCTCCACTGCCTTGTAGGACATCTTTGGGAGAGAAAAGGCTAGGGAGTAAACACCACAAAAATCTGGAGAGGAGTCCCTAAGGGGGTTGGATAATAATAATAATAATAATAATAATAATAATAATAATATTTTATTTATACCCCGCCCTTCCCAGCCAAGACCGGGCTCAGGGCAGCTAACACCCATAAAATCACAACAAAACATACAAAACAATCAATTAAAATGCAAGTTAAAATACGATTTAAAGTTTAAAATGCAGCATCTTGTATGTCTCCTTCAAGCAACTCCTGCAGCCAAGCTGGTGCCAATGGTTTTAATCTGCTTTCCACCAGCTTTGTATCTCTCTCAACCCCCCCCCCCCAAACCTGGTCCCTTCTTTCCAGGGCCAGATCAATACCTTTAGAGGCCTTAAGCACTTAAGACACGGGTGTCAAACTCCGGCCCTCCAGATGTTTTGGAACTACAATTCCCATCAGCCCTAGCTAACAGGACCAGTGGTCAGGGATGATGGGAATTGTAGTCTCAAAACATCTGGAGGGCCGGAGTTTGACACCCCTGACTTAAGAGATTTCGGTACCCCATATACATCTAATTCAAAATATGAACAATAATAAACAGCAGTGCTTTGTTTCTATTAATTTTTTTTTAGGGGTACTCTCATTTTGTCTCAAGAAAACCACCACTTTATAGTTCAAATTGGGGGAAATAAATACAGTAAATGGACAAAATGTACAAAGATTTGCAAAATGTTTAGGGGTATGCAGACCCCTGCGGACCCCCAGGGGGGGAAAAGCACTGATAATCAGCAAAACAAAATTTCCTTTTTCAAAATGGAACAAAACCTACAGTGAGATGGAAAATAATGTTTATTATGGTATACTTCCACTTTATTTACTGGAATATCTGAAATTTTTTCCCTCCTACTTTTTTCTAATTTCTGTGGTTCCTGCGTTGCCCCTCTTTCTCTCCCCCTCTCCCTCCTTCCTTCCTCTCTCTCCTTCCCCCTTTCTCTGATTTATTTCTTTATTTCTTTCCCCCTCCTTTGCATGGCCATAGCCCGCAGTTGTGATTACTGCATTACAAGTTGATTAGCAGCTATTACTGCCACAGTGGGAAAAAGCGAGAGTCATCAGCATTAGCAGGGAAAGTGAAATTCCATAACGAGTCGGAGAGGCTGTGGGCCCTGGAGCAGGGGGGGAGAGAGAGAGAGAGAAATGCTGAAATGCTCAGGAGTCAGCGCTTGCACATTTCCCTCCCATCCTGGGCCTCGTCTCCCGAAAACAGCCGGTTGGGAGCGCCAAGGACTGCCAGGGAGGCAGTTTCGGTGCTCCCTGCTAAACAACCATTTTTATGCAGCCCCTAATATAGATGATCCATCAGCTGAGCTGTCTGCTTGCTGCATCACCAAAGGAGATACAGTGGGACCTTGGTTCTCAAACGCCTTGGTTCCCAAATGCCGAAAACCCGGAAGTAATACCTAGTAATAGGGTTGTCAAATTTGCAGATGACACAACCGTGATTGGGCTCATCTCTGATAAGGAGGGTGAGACGGACTATAGAGATGAGGTGGAGCGGCTGACAGTGTGGTGCAGAGCTAACAACTTGCTCATAAATACAAAGAAAACAAAGGAGCTTGTGGTGGACTTCTGGAGAAAGAAGAACAATGTCCAGCCACTTTTGATTGATGGAATCTGCATGGAGAGGGTAACAACGTTCAGATTTCTGGGCATTGAATTACAGGAGGATCTGTCCTGGAGTGTCAACACAAGGGGGCTTGTGAAGAAGGCGCAGCAGAGACTGTACTTCCTGAGAATTTTAAGGAAAAACCATCTTCCGCAAAAGCTGCTGCTTGCCTTCTACCACTGTGCCATTGAGAGCGTGCTCACTTCTGGCTTCTGTGTGTGGTACGGAAGCTGTACTACCCAGGATAGGATGGGGCTGTGCAGAGTTGTTAAGGCAGCAGAGAGCATTGTTGGCTGCTCGCTCTCCACCTTAGAGCAGATTTATGCCACCAGGTGCCACAGAAAGGCACTGGACATAGTGAAAGATCCATCGCATCCTGGTCACTGTCTCTTTGAGCTCTTGCCATCGGGACGGAGATACAGGACAATGACAACAAGAACAAGCCGTCTTAGGAACAGCTTCTTCTCCAGAGCGATCTCGGCCTTGAATGGGAAGCCTGGACTTTGAAAGTCATCTAATCTTACCTGTTATGTTTTATCATACTGTATGGTTTTAATCAGTGTTTTTGTAGTTGTTTTGTTTTTGCGTGGAGTGCCCTATCTGGGTGGATGGAGCAGCCGAGTAATTTTGTTGTCCCCGAAGGGGCCAATGACAATAATAGATGTCCCTGGGTTGTATCTGGCTAAGTCCTGCTCAGAAGAGACCCATGGAAATGAATTAACCTCAGATAGCCATTTCTATTAACTTCAGTAGATCTACTCGGAGTAGGACTGGCATTCAATCCCAGTCGAGGGAAGTCATAGCCCCACTCTATTCTGCCTTGGTCAGACCACACTTGGAATACTGTGTCCAGTTCTGGGCGCCACAATTTAAGAAGGACGTTGACTAGCTGGAAGGTGTTCAGAGGAGGGCGACCAAGATGGTCAAGGGTCTGGAAACCAAGCCATATGAGGAACGGTTGAAGGAGCTGGGTATGTTTAGCCTGGGAAAGAGGAGACTGAGAGGAGATATATTGGAGGTTTTCAGCAGAGGTGGGGGGCTTCTCTAGCTGTGATTCCTGCATTGCAGGAGCCCTGGAGACCCCAATTCTCCTGTGATTCTATGGTTCTATGAATACCACCCCATTTTTCAGGAGTCCTTGCTAGGCTTGAGAATTCTTATAATTTTTTCAGACCTGGCAGTTTTCTGCTGCTGAACAGGCACCTCTGGTGTTTAGAGACAAATCCTTATGACTCTCCTACTTAGCGATCCAATTCAACTTTCCTTAGAGGAACAACCATTAGCAAAAACGCTTGTTCACTTTAAGAATCTATAAGAAAATTTAATTGGGGGAAACCATCAGGCGCGAGGAGGGACAAACAACTAATTCATCTAACAAATTTCCTCTGCAAAAAATAAAGTCACTTCACATCCCCCCACCCCCCCCAAAAAAGTCCCAGCTTGTATATAGCTATTGTGTTAGTTTATGCCGCAAATTGATTTGCTCCTGTTAAATCTAATTTCCTTGTTCAACTTATAACCGGCCTTATTTTGATGCCTAAAAGGGTCCCTTTTTTTATTCCCCAAACCTACCACTCGATCCAAAGGCAATTTATTATTTTGTGCCAAACCCAATTGGCAACAATTTTCCCTGGGACTCGGTCCATCATAATCGCATTATGCCTTCATTAGCGGTGCATGTAATAAAAGTGAAATCTATAAAAGACAGCCTCCCTAATGGCGCTCCGAGAATAATGGCGTGCAAATCTTGTTAGCGCAGTCCGAGGCGCTAAGCAAGGAGTCAGGTGTAATTAACTATGTATGGAAGGATGCAAACGCCGGGCTGAAATACATCGTCAATATTTGAAGCGAGCTTGGCTGGGAGGGCGTAAGGATGCAAGGGGCACCTGCTGGATCAGGCCAGCAGACCATCGAGTGCAGGATCTGTGGGAATGTTCAGGGAGGCAGGCACAAATACAGGAAATGAAAGGCACAAATACAGGATGGGTGACACCTGGCTTGAGAGCAGTACATGTGAAAAGGATCTAGGAGTCTTGGTAGACCACAAACTTGACATGAGTCAACAGTGTGATGCAGCAGCTAAAAAAGCCAATGCAATTCTGGGCTGCATCAATAGGAGTATAGCATCTAGATCAAGGGAAGTAATAGTACCACTGTATTCCGCTCTGGTCAGACCTCACCTGGAATACTGTGTCCAGTTCTGGGCACCACAGTTCAAGAAGGATACTGACAAGCTGGAACGTGTCCAGAGGAGGGCAACCAAAATGGTCAAAGGCCTGGAAACGATGCCTTATGAGGAACGGCTTAGGGAGCTGGGTATGTTTAGCCTGGAGAAGAGAAGGTTAAGGGGTGATATGCTAGCCATGTTCAAATATATAAAAGGATGTCATAGAGGAGGGAGAAAGGTTGTTTTCTGCTGCTCCAGAGAAGCGGACACGGAGCAATGGATTCAAACTACAAGAAAGAAGATTCCACCTCAACATTAGAAAGAACTTCCTGACAGTAAGAGCTGTTCGACAGTGGAATTTGCTGCCCAGGAGTGTGGTGGAGTCTCCTTCTTTGGAGGTCTTTAAGCAGAGGCTTGACAGCCACCTGTCAGGAATGCTTTGATGGTGTTCCTGCTTGGCAGGGGGTTGGACTGGATGATGGCCCTTGTGGTCTCTTCCAGCTCTAGGATTCTATGATTCTAGGAGAGGATACATTGTTTAATAATATCCTTCCTAACTTGCGCTAGCAAGTTCCTTTACTTAGCAGAGTTTTACATTCCCCTTTTAAACGCACAGCAGGTAGCTGGGTGCAGCCTTGTGTAAGCCTCTCACTATCATACAATTCAGTACAGTGGTACCTCGGGTTACAGACGCTTCAGGTTACAGACTCTACTAACCCAGAAATAGTACCTGGGGTTAAGAACTTTGCTTCAGGATGAGAACAGAAATCGCACGTCGGCAGCAGCTAAAGTGGTACCTCAGGTTAAGAACAGTTTCAAGTTAAGAACGGACCTCCAGAACGAATTAAGTTCTTAACCCAAGGTACCACTGTATTGAATTGTATGTTCCTGGTAAATTCCCCTTTTATCCCTTTTAAAAGAATAAACACGCCACAGTCTTGTGTAAAGTATATAAAAGAAGTTTACTCACATCATCAGTTCCCAGTTGGATCCCTGAAGGCAGACTTAGTTACAAAGTATATACATGTGGATCTATCCCATATGGGGATAATCCCAGTGTCCTCTGTTGGTTGGAAGCCAACAGAGCATCTCTAGCTAATAAAAAGAGCTGTTCCTATGACGGAGGAAGTCAAGGAGAGAGAGAGAGAGAGAGAGAGAGAGAGAGAGAGAGAGAGAGAGAGAGTGCTGCATGCCTTGTGCTTTTGTTACCTGCACAGGTAAGGTCACGCCCACCCACTAGTCACATGCAAGGAATTATGTCCCAGCCCAGGAGGAAACAGGAAGTTCTGACTGGCTGGTCCAAACACCCTCTTGCATGTCCACTCTAGGAAAACAAGGAATGTTGTATTTGACTGCTACTTATGTATCATGGGACACGGGTGGCGCTGTGGGTTAAACCACAGACCCTAGGGCTTGTTGATCAGAAGGCCGGCAGTTCAAATCCCCGGGCGGGGTGAGCTCCTGTTGCTCGGTCCCTGCTCCTGCCCACCTAGCAGTTCGAAAGCATGTCAAAGTGCAAGTAGATAAATAGGTACCGCTCCGGCGGGAAGGTAAACAGCGTTTCCGTGCGCTGCTCTGGTTCGCCAGAAGCAGCTTAGTCATGCTGGCCACATGGCCTTGAAGCTGTACACCAGCTCCCTCGGCCAATAATGTGAGATGAGCACTGCAACCCCAGAGTCGGTCACGTCTGGACCTAATGGTCAGGGGTCCCTTTACCTTTATGTATCACATCCCACAGAATCCTGTTCTCCCAGCAGCCAACCAGATGCCTATAGGATGCCACTCAGATTATGGGCTGTGTTGGCCGGACCGGTGGAAGTTGTATCCAGCTGCCATTCCTGCATTGCAGGGGGTTGGACTAGATGACCCTCAGGCTCCCTTTCAACCATTCTACGATCCTCCTGTTCTGAAAGGAAGGCTCCGCGTCGCCCGCATCCCTGCCGCTCCTTCCGAGCGAGAGGCCTGCTCTCGGCGAAGATGCCGATGCGCAGTTGGGAAGGAATTGACAGAGCCTCTTCCTTTGCATCCCAGCAGTAGCTTAGAGAGGAGGGCTATATTTAGCACAGCCGATCCTTGAGCTTTGCAGGGCTGGTTAGCAACAAGCAGCAAGCCAGCGAGGAGTGAAGCTGGTGTACACTAACATTGCCCAAAGGCTCTTGCTGCATGGATGGCGTCGGCTGCGCAAGGAAGGGCTCGGGGGCAGCTCGCTGGCCAGTGTGGGGTGGGAGCCAGTGCTGGGCCTCGGGGCAGCCAGCTGAAGTCTCCTTCTTCCACCCCGTCTCCTAGAAGCACAAACGGCAGATGGGCAGGCAATGGGGTGCGGGGTGCAGGCCCATGCAGGTGGCGCTGTGGTCTAAACCACGGAGCCTCTTGGGCTTGCCGATCGGAAGGTCGGCGGTTCGAATCCCGAGACGGAATGAGCTCCCGTTGCTCGGTCCCAGCTCCTGCCAACCTAGCAGTTCGAAATCACGCCAGTGCAAGGGACCACTGTGGCGGGAAGGTACACAGCATTTCCATGCGCTCTAGTTTCCGTCACGGTGTTCCGTTGCGCCAGAAGTGGCTTAGTCCTGCTGGCCACATGACCCTGAAAGCTGTCTGTGGACAAAGACCAGCTCCCTGTGCCTGAAAGCCAGATGAGCGCTGCAACCCCATAGTCGCCTTTGACTGGACTTAAGCATCCAGGGGTCCTTTACCTGCAGGCCCATGCCAAATAAGCTCGGTGCATCATCTTGTGCTCCCATGCTCTGGTAGCATCCTGCCCTGTCTCTGCTGGAGAATTCCTGTTCAGATTGCAGGTAGAGCAAATCCTCATCTCCTAGGACACGGCGAAGGGTCCCATAACTCACTGGAACAGCGTCTGCCTTGCATGCCGAAGGTCTCTGGTTCAATCCCTGGCATCTGCCTCCGTGGTGGGGGGCAGCAATGTTTTCTGAATTCCAGTTGCCGGAAACCACCCGAGAGGGCTCTTGTGCTCAAATCCTGCTTGTTGGTTTCCCGCAGGTGTTTGGGTGTCCACTCTGAGCACAGGATGCTAGACTAGACAGGCTTTGGTCTGTTCCTCCTCCACCGCCACTGACCCGATCCAGCAGGCTCATCATACATTCTTATCATAGACTCATAGGATTGAAGAGTTGGAAGGGACCCCCATGGTCATCTAGTCCAGCCCTCTGCAGTGCAGGAATGTCAGCTAAAGCATCCATGTCAGATGGCCACCCAACCGTTGCTTAAAAACCTCCAAGGAAGGAGAGTCCTCAACCTCCCAAGGGAGACTATAATAATAATATAATAATAATTTATTATTTGTACCCCACCCATCTGGCCGGGTCTCCACAGCCACTCTGGGTGGCTTCCAGCAAACATTAAAATACATTAACACATCACAGATTAAAAACTTCCCTAAACAGGGCTGCCTTCAGATGTCTTCTAAAAGTCTGGTAGTTGTTCTCTTTGACATCTGGTGGGAGGGCGTTCCACAGGGCGGGTGCCACCACCGAGAAGGCCCTCTGTCTGGTTCCCTGTAGCTTTGCTTCTCGCAGGGAGGGAGCCGCCAGAAGGCCCTCGGCGCTGGATCTCAGTGTCCGGGCTGAACGTTGGGGGTGGAGACGCTCCTTCAGGTATACTGGACCGAGGCCGTTTAGGGCTTTCAAGGTCAGCACCAACACTCTGAATTGTGCTCGGAAACGTACTGGGAGCCAATGTAGATCTCTCAGGACCGGTGTTATGTGGTTTCGGCGGCCGCTCGCAGTCACCAGTCTAGCTGCCGCATTCTGGATTATTCCAGAATGCAGCAGCTAGACTGTTCCACATGTTACCTTGAACCCAGGCACAAGCTGCCTCTGTCACAAGTGAAAGAGTTATGTTGGTTGATTTGGGCAGCGCAGCTATTTCATACACAGGTACACAGACTCATTGAATGCCACTCGTGAATGACTACACAATTGTAGAGATTGCAATTCAAGACAACACACCCTATGTTCAGTGAAGTGGACTGCAGGCTGCAAGACCCCACCAGACTGTTATTTTTACCTCCACTTTCTACCTAAAGCTTTGGAAATTTGTCTCCAAGAGCTGCCTCGCGAAGTAATCTAGGCCTGGAGCATTAAATCAGGACAGGAGTATTCTGAGTAAGCACTATCCCTCTTGCAGGCAATAATGAAGTGTAATTATCAGCATTTCTGTCAATTAAAACTGCACTTCCTGTCTCTGCTTAGACATGAAAGGAGCCTTTTATGTTTCACTTAATTGTGATCAAAGGAAGCTGTAAATATAATTTTAAAGAGGTCTTTTTATTTTCTTTTTCTGTTGCAAATTTGGCTTGCAAAATAACAATGCCCACTTTAGCAATCCTTGCTGTGATGAGGGGAGCAGCAGATTGCAGAAAATCAAAAATAGCTGCGTCTGTGGCCTCTTTTCTCAACCAGGCAGCAAACTGGCATCTCGTCTTTACCATTCCAGAATGCTGGCTGAGGCTCACAGGACTACAGAGCCGCAAAATTGCCTCAGCGCCATTGCTACCCCACAAGGAACCCAAGCAGATGGTTGCATGCCACCCCAAACTCCAAGCAGCCAGGCCCCTGCTCAGAGTTCTGTTTCCTTCGAATGAAGTCCAGTGGAGAATGTGGTGCCTTTAAGATATATGCTTTTGTATAAACATAGCGTATTTTTTGCTCCATAAGACGCACCTGACCATAAGATGCACCTAGGTTTTAGAGGAGGAAAGGGGGACAGCCCCTTTTTTTGAGGATCACCTCAAAGTTGTGCAGCTTCTTTTGCAAAGGGGAAAAGGCCCGTTTTTTTGAGGATCAGCTCAAAGTTGTGCAGCTTCTTTTGCAAAGGGAAAAGCCCCGTTTTTTTGAGGATCAGCTCACAGTTGTGCAGCTTCTTTTGCAAAGGGAAAAGCCCCGTTTTTTGAGGATCAGCTCACAGTTGTGCAGCTTCTTTTGCAAAGGGAAAAGCCCCGTTTTTTTGAGGATCAGCTCAAAGTTGTGCAGCTTCTTTTGCAAAGGGGAAAAGCCCCGTTTTGTTGAGGATCAGCTCTAAGTTGTTGAGCTTACTTTGCAGAGGGAAAAAAATCCTGTTTTTATGGGGTTCAACCCGCAGTTCTGCAGCTTCTTTAGGAAAGGAAAGGGAGCCGTTTCTACAGTTTCCAAACAGATAATCTAATCAGCCAGTCACTTGTCCCTGGGGAAACAAACAGCCTCCGTCTGCAGAACATTCAACAATGGAGGTCTGGGCAAGGGGGCGGGGACAGAAAGGGAGCCAGCGATCGACCGCACATTCGCTCCATAAGACGCACAGACATTTCCCCTTACTTTTTAGGAGGAAAAAAGTGCATCTTACGGAGCAAAAAATACAGTATATACAACCTGAGCCTAGGATGCCGGGACTCACAGCATCAACACCCCAACAGATCTTGCTTCTCTATTAGTCGCAGTTTTGGATCCAGCACAGAGCAAGCAGGTCTTTGTGTATCCAGCTTCCAGCCTGTTTTCCTACCTCACAGCTAAATGATGGGGTTGAGGAAAGGCCCACCCATTATCCTGGAGGGCCCCATCACTTACCGTATTGGCCTGAATATAAGCTGCACCCGGATATAAGCCATATCTTTAAAATTGGAAGGAAGGAAAAAATACCCCAATATAAGCCGCTCCATTCCCCGCTGCTCCTGGCTGCATACTGGGGGGGGGGGAGCCGCGCTGCTTTGCCAGCAGCCTTCCCTCTTCCTCGCTCTCTCCCTTCCCGGTCTTGGGGGAGAGGACAACGGACTATGCGCAGGGCGGGTGGCGCTTTGCCACGCTCCTGGCACTGTTTGCCCCACGCTCCTGGCTGCATACTGTAAGGTCGCGAATATAAGCTGCACTTTAACTTTTCAGGGTCGGATTTTTTTGGGGGGGGGAGTGAGGCTTATATTCAGGCCAATGCGGTAGTTGTAGCTCTTGCAACCTGGCTCATCCTTTTGGGATGCTGATGAAGACACTCAAGTGGCTAGCTAAGATCACTGTCTTACAAAAAAAAAAAACATTGTCAGACCAGCTCAGCAAACTCCTCCAATCCCCACTGGGCACAGGACCCAACGAATTGGAGGAGACTCAGGGCATCTTCCAGACTGACTGCCCCCACCCGCTAAAATACCCACAATGATTTCAAGGCAAAGGCAAACGGAAACCAGGAGAGGACACCAGAAACTTCTCCATCTTAGTAAGATGTTGTTTTGTCTTTTTCAAAATCTAAAAAATAACTTGAAGGACAGAAGGCCGCCCTCCTTCTCCTCCCTGGGCTTCCCTTACCCCATCCAGGCACGTGTCAATCAAAGGATGGAGATTTTGTCTTATACCTTTTTTTAAAGATGCAATTAGGCATAATGACATGTTCAAATGATTACACATATGAAAACTAATTGCATAATTGAGGATCATTATGCTGATGAGGTAAATACCCAATTACCAGAAAAAGCTTCTTTCCCACCTAAAAAAAAATAAAAAATCAAGGAAATTGGCAGGAACCACCCCAAAAGAGTAAGTTGAACCCCATAGGAGATCATCAATGTGCAAATGTTATTCCGGGGGGGGGGGGGGAGAGAGATGAGCAGGGATTCTAGACTGACACATCATCGAGCATTTCCAACACATAGTTCAGTTGTTCAATTATGACAGTTCATAGTTCATAGTTCAATTATGGTGCTGGAGGAGACTCTGGAGAGTCCCATGGACTGCAAGAAGATCAAACCTATACATCCTTAAAGAAATCAGCCCTGAGTGCTCACTGGAAGGACAGATCCTGAAGCTGAGGCTCCAAGACTTTGGCCACCTTATGAGAAGAGAAGACTCCCTGGAAAAGACCCTGATGTTGGGAAAGATGGAGGGCACAAGGAGAAGGGGATGACAGAGGACGAGATGGCTGGACAGTGTTCTCAAAGCTACCAACATGAGTCTGACCAAACTGCGAGAGGCAGTGAAGGATAAGCGTGCCTGGCGTACTCTGGTCCATGGGGTCACGAAGAGTCGGACACGACTGAACGACTGAACAACAACAAGAAGTTCAGTTGCAGGAAGTCCCATGTTCTGTCGCAGAAGAACAGCGCTGCCGGATCAGGCCCATCTAGCTCAGCTTCTTGTTCTCCTAGGGGCCAACCAGCTACCCACTATGGGAAATCTGCAAGCAGGATTCGAACACAAGATCCCTCTCCCCTCCTGCGGTTTCCAGCAACTGGCATTCAGAAGCATTGCTGACTCCAACCGTGGAGGTAGAGCACATATCCCCAAACTGTCCTGTTTTATGTGTGACATCCCGGAAACACTGAACCCAATCCCAGCTTCTCCTGTTTTTTTGGTCCGGCGCGAGTCAGCAGGGTCACGCCAGAGCTCTGTCGCACCTGCTGATGAGAGCTAGAGAGCCTCTCAGACCCTGCTGACTTGTGCAAGAGCTCTGAATTGGAAGGTGCGCCCCTCCTGACGTCCCAATTTTGGGGACAAAAATGTTGGAGGGTATGGTAGAGCACAGCCACTGTGGCTAGTAGTCACCTATAGCCTCAACTTCCTTAATGAATTTGTCTAATCCTCTTTTAAGGCCATGCAGGTTGGTGGCTTCCTGTGGCAGGGAGTTCCATAGTTAACTGAACTTAAGTTGGCTATGTGCTGCACAAAGGACTTCCCTTTATCTGGCCTGAATCTTTCAACATTCAGCAATCTGAGAGAGGGATAACCTGTTGTTGTTTTTACTGAACATTTTGTGTATTTAGCCATGGAGAAAAATTGCCGCCATGGCCCAGTGCACATAAAACGTTATGCTGGAATCTACCCCTCTTCTCATTTAACTAATGCTGCGGGGGTTTTCATCATGGGAGCTAGTTTAAGTAAACGCTATTGTATTGCAAGAAATCAATAGTGTCTGTGCACAAAGGACAATATAGTGGGAGGAAAGAAAACATTCAAAGAGAGTGTTCTTGGATGCTCAGTTAACTGGATTTAATTTGAAGGTGGGGGAGGGGGCCAGGGGCCCAAAACAGTGTCAAGGCTGCTGTAGGGAGAATGGCTGGGATAGCTCAGCACCAGCCTAGTGGTGTAGTCTCTGACACTTTCTTGTCTCTAAGGATATGAGTTCGAGTTACGGAGCTGTCAGGCAGGTCAGTGGTTCACCCCCGGCATACGGCTCGATGCATGATCCTGCTTCAATACCTCCCGGATTATTTCGCTTGGGAAGAAAGGCTTTCAGAGGCTCAAGGAGCTTCCTACTTGCAGAGAAGCACTCCCTGGAGCCCCGAAGATGGAGAGCTGATTACAAGCCTCTCAGAGGCAGGATGAGAAAACCTCTTCCTCTGGGTCGCAATTTGCAAAAGTGAGCCATTGCCCCTGAACAAAACCGGCATCACGGGAGCCAGTGTGGTGTAGTGGTTAAGAGCGGTGGACTCGTAATCTGGTGAACCACTCAATCCCAACAAAAATTATATGGAATGCAATAAAAACGAGCATAATTATACTGCAAAGAAAAACATAGCAGCAGTTCATTGAAGCAATGAGGTTCCTCTAATTTTTTTTTTTAAAATCTTATGCACGAATGTGCACTCATGGGAGCAAGCACACTGCCAGCAAAAAGCTTATAAATTGCTTTTGGTGTTTTGAAGTTTTTTGAGGGGTAGTGGGCAGGATCCAAAACAGGCTGGAACAAAAGAGAAAAATCTCCAGGGGGGAATCGTCACCCATAACTGCACTGAGAGCCAGTGTGGTGTAGTGGTTAAGAGCGGTGGACTCCTAATGTGGTGAACCAGGTTCGCGTCTCCGCTCCTCCACATGCAGCTGCTGGGTGACCTTGGGCTAGTCACACTTCTCTGAAGTCTCTCAGCCCCACTCACCTCACAGAGTGTTTGTTGGGGGGAGGAAGGGAAAGGAGATTGTGAGCCGCTTTGAGACTCTTTCGGGGAGTGATAAAGAACTATTTGTCTGGAACTATTTGGATGTACTGTATCATCTACTGCTTTTTGTTATGTTTTGAAGAAAGTTCTGCAAGTAAAGCTTTAATTAGATGGATGGGCCTTGGCAATGTTTTATTTCCAAAAAGGAGCCAGTTCTTCTGCATTCAGTCGCTTCAAGTTGCACAATATGAATATCTGCAGCAGTAAGTTCCAATGTTCAGGTGAAGGCCACACTAAATGGTCAAGTTCTTACAGATGTTGGAACGGGGATTATGTGGCAGCTGCAGTAGCGGCGGCAGTTCTGCCGATCAAAGTGGTTGAGTGGGCACGTGTAGGGCAAAGCGATCTTGTAGGTTGCTTCGTAGTTCTCTTGAAGTTGTTCGTAGTTGATTTCAATATTGTGTTTTAATGTTGTGACCCGCACTGGGAGATTTGGTGAGAAGGGCAGGTAATAAATAAGTAGGTAAGCAAATATTCACTAGTCTCGTTAATAAAAATATATCTGGAAGTTGTCCTGGGAGGTCCTGATCCATTAACTGGCAAAAGGAGAATCTATCTGCTGTATTTTGAAAGCAAGAGGGGAAAAGGTTGTTTTTCCTGCCTGAATTGACAAAAATACAAAATAAATAAAACAGCCATTCAAAGGAATTATTTAATCATAGAATTAGTATTGATTGTTTCATGTGAAAAGTGCTAAATATGAAGCGATAAAAACCTCTTAACATTCCAGAGGAACAAATTACGGGGATAAATGGCAGCCTTTAATCACTTGGTGGGTGACCCCCCCCCCCAAGAGTTTGCCTTCACAGCATCCCGTCTTCCTTGCCTTCGTGATAATGACACATTTTCTCGGATCTGTTATGATGGGCGATTTCCAGAATGGTCTTCTCATAAGACGGCTCCAGCAATTTTACTTTTAACGGCATACCTTCTTTCCTGCATAATGCAGCCATTAAGCTGCTCCGGGGCTTTTTAAGCCTCTCATTTTGAACGCAGGCATTTCGCTACCCCTTTATTTGTGCCAAAGAACTGCCGAGGGTTCAACTTTCAAAAAGCAATTCCAGACACAGACATCCACAAAACCTTTGCCCCCCTCCCACTCCTTTTAAAAGGAAAACAAAACAAAATCCACAGGCATTTCTATCATTCAGAATCATAGAATTGTAGCGCTGAAACTCCTTTCTTGTAACAACCCTC
The DNA here is from genome assembly GCA_034642065.1 of Darevskia nairensis. Classification (NCBI taxonomy): domain Eukaryota; kingdom Metazoa; phylum Chordata; class Lepidosauria; order Squamata; family Lacertidae; genus Darevskia; species Darevskia nairensis. Next base: position 1,390,833 of record JAWWNI010000210.1, on the reverse strand, counting down.
CAGAACAGGAGAAAACAAGCTTTCTCCATCTTCCATGGAGAAATGGACAGCCCTTCAAATATTTGAAGATGGCTCTCATATCTCCTCCCAGTTTCCTCTTTCCCAATCTAAACATAGCCAGCTCCTTCAACCATTCCTCATCAGGCTTGGTTTCCAGACTCTTGATCATCTTGGCTGCCCTCCTCTCCACACAATCCAGCTTTTCAACATCCTTCTTAAATTGTGGTGCCCATAACTGGACACAGGACTCAGGTAAGGTGGTCAGGGCAAGGCAGAATAGAGTAGTACTCTGTCCCCCTTTTCATAGAATCATAGAATCCTAGAGTTGGAAGAGACCCCAAGGGCCATCCAGTCCAACCCCCTGTCAAGCAGGAACACCATCAAAGCATTCTTGACAGGCGGCTATCAAGCCTCTGCTTAAAGACCTCCAAAGAAGGAGACTCCACCACACTCCTTGGCAGCAAATCCCACTGTCAAACAGCTCTTACTGTCAGGAAGTTCTTCCTAATGTTTAGGTGGAATCTTCTTTCTTTTAGTTTGAATCCATTGCTCCATGTCCGCTTCTCTGGAGCAGCAGAAAACAACCTTTCTCCCTCCTCTATATGACATCCTTTTATATATTTGAACACGGCTATCATATCACCCCTTAACCTTCTCTTCTCCAGGCTAAACATACCCAGCTCCCTAAGCCGTTCCTCATAAGGCATCGTTTCCAGGCCTTTGACCATTTTGGTTGCCCTCCTCTGGACACGTTCCAGCTTGTCAGTATCCTTCTTGAACTGTGGTGCCCAGAACTGGACACAGTATTCCAGGTGAGGTCTGACCAGAGCGGAATACAGTGGTACTATTACTTCCCTTGATCTAGATGCTATACTCCTATTGATGCAGCCCAGAATTGCATTGGCTTTTTTAGCTGCTGCATCACACTGTTGACTCATGTCAAGTTTGTGGTCTACCAAGACTCCTAGATCCTTTTCACATGTACTGCCCTCAAGCCAGGTGTCACCCATCCTGTATTTGTGCCTTTCATTTTTTTTTTTTTTGCCCAAGTGTAGTACTTTACATTTCTCCCTGTTAAAATTCATCCTGTTTGCCTTGGCCCAGTTCTCTAATCTTTATATTTAACCTCTAAATATTGGGGGAATCATACAATTGCCATGTTGGAAGCGACCTCATGGGTCACCCAGTCCAAACCCGTACAGTGCAGGAATTGCAGCTAAGAAGACTCATAGTGGTTGAGCAGGAAGCTTGAAAGGATCAGTGCAGGTTGTTAGAACATAGCCATCAGGGTTAGCAGCCACTCATAGCCCACTCATAGAATCATAGAACTGTAGAGTTGAAAGGGAACCCAAGGGTCATCTAGTCCAACCCCCTGCAATGCAGGAATCCTGTCCACAGCCATCCCTGGGAGGGCTTGAACTACCAACCTTTTGATTAACACCCAGACCCATCGACCCATTGTGCCACCTGAGAACTCTCCTCCATGAAGTTGTCTAATCCTCCTTTAAAGACATTAGCATTGAACTCTATGAAAGGAAGCGAGCAGGAAGCAAACAAATAAATGGAAATATTTGGTGCCATCAGTTAATAAAGGAATTTGTGGTTCTCCTCCCATGAGTCTCGTTCTTCCCGATTTGCTACTTAACTGCTGGGAAAGGAGATTGGACAAAGCAAAGCTGTGCGAATCAAAGGGGAACATCTGCAGAGGCTAAAGGAGCCACACCAAGTTATCCATCATTGTGAGAGATGCAGCCTGTAGGGAGATGTCAGACATACTTTGGCACATGGTAGCATCCCAACATCTGACCTGAGCTCAGAAGTCCAGCGTGTTTAGTCTCTGCACCTTGTCTGGATCATTAGGCGATGGTGTGTAATGAAGGAGGGCCTGTAGTCTCTCTCCCAAGAGGACAGGCGTGTCAGTGGTTTGCACCATACTGTCAAGCAGATGATCTGGAGCATATGATCTAATTAAATTAAGCTGCTTAGCCACAGATACTTCAGCCGTAAGAGAAAGTTAATAATGTCTGGAGGTACCGGGCTTTAACACTACAACTCGCAGTCATTCAACCAAACTGAAGATTCGGGACAGACTCCCCAGAAAGTACTCCTTCATGCATCACATAGTTAAACTGTGGAACTCCCTCCCACAGGAGGCAGTGGTGGCCACTGGGTGGCTTTAAAACAGGATTGCGCAAATTCATGGAGGAGAGAGCTATCAGTGGTGACAAGGCAGGGTGGCCCTGCTCTGCCTCCAAAGTTGGAGACAACAATGAATCCCAGTTGCTGGAAAACAAAGGAGGGGAGAGTGCTCTTGTCATAGAGTCATAGAATTGTAGAGCTGGAAGGGATCCCAAGGGTCATCTAGTCCAGCCCCCTGTGCAGGAATCACAGCTGAAGCATCATTGACAGATGGCCTTCCAAACCTCTGCTTAGAAACCTCCAATCAGGGGCGTAGCAAAGGGAGGCGGGGGGGCGGTCCGCCCCGGGTAGCGCCCTGCTGGGGGTGACACTTTGGGGGTTTAAATTTTTTTTAAGGCTATTTTTGGTGCTGCCGGGGTGTAGCCGCAGGCGCGGCCAGCGAGGAGGGGTGTCACGCTTGTCGCTGACGTGACACCCCCCTTGCTGGCTGCCCCTGTGGCTCCGCCCCGGCAGCGCCGAAAATAGCCTCCTCCCCGCCGCTGGCTGGCTTGCGGCGCCGCGGCATGGAGGAGAGGGGCGGGCCAGCAGCCAGGAGGGGTGTCACCCCCTCCTGGCTCTGGTCCGCCCCTCTCCTCCATGCCGCGGCTCCGCCCGGGAGCGCAGCGGCGAAAAAAACAGCTGAAGGGGGGGGGAGGAAAACAAAGCAGGCGCTTGAAAGGGTTTCTTTTCAGCGGCTTTTTTCGCCGCGGCATGGGGCAAAGGAGTCGCTCCGTGCGCATGCGTGTTGTGACGTCATGCGCACGGAGCGACGCCCCGCCCCCAGGGGTGACGCTTGGCTTGCCGCCCCCGGTACCCAAGCGGCACGCTATGCCCCTGCCTCCAATGAAGGTTCCTGCTTGCTGTTTTCCCATAATAGGTATCTGGTTGGCCGCTGTGAGAACAGGATGCTGGATTGGATGGGCCATTGGCCTGATCCAGCGGGCTCGTCTTCTGTTCTTAAAATGGTTTGCAAAGTCCTTTTAGGAAGACAGGATGTTGATTGACTCATTCCTGGATTCACATTGCCCAGAACAAGGGGCAGATCAGGAAGCCTGAAGGAGCTCGAATATCCACCCCCTGCGTGCGAATGGACACCGATAGCTCATCAGGTGGCAGGATCCAATTCAGCTTCAGATGCCTTGTTCTGGGGAGTTGAAGCTCCATTCACATCCGGGCAGCAGAGGGTTATTGCTGTGCATAATTGCTTTGAAGGCCTTTCAGGTAGCCAGACACTTGCTCAGTGTGTTAAGCTGTGAGGAGAGCTGAGCCCTAAGGCACGGCAGAAGGAGACGGCTCACTATTAAGTGCCAAACCTTTGGATGATGAGGCCCGGAGGACGTGGAGCTAGATAGGGAAGAAGGAAGAAGGTCAGAGGGAATCTCCTCCTGCAGACCCTCAGAGGAAGAAGTCCCTGGGTTGTGTTTCCATATAGCCACGAAGAAAAGGTCCCCTGCTTTTTTCCTCGCTGATCCATCGGCAACCCCTGGTGGGAGAGTTTGAGGGAGGGTCTCAGGGGAGAGGGTCCAGGGTGGGCATTTATTATGGCCCTGTCCAGCATCCTCTTCTCACAAGGGCCAAACAGATGCCAGTGTAAAGCTCACAAGCCCTCTCCTCTCCTGTGGTTTCCAGCAACTGGTCTTCAGAAGCTTTGCTGCCTCTGACAGTGGAGGGAATCATAGAATCATAGAGTTGGAAGAGACCCCAAGGGCCATCCAGTCCAACCCCCTGCCAAGCAGGAAACACCATCAAAGCATTCCTGACAGGTGGCTGTCAAGCCTCTGCTTAAAGACCTCCAAAGAAGGAGACTCCACCACACTCCTGGGCAGCAAATTCCACTGTCAAACAGCTCTTACTGTCAGGAAGTTCTTCCTAATGTTTAGGTGGAATCTTCTTTCTTGTAGTTTGAATCAATTGCTCCGTGTCCGCTTCTCTGGAGCAGTAGAAAACAACCTTTCTCCCTCCTCTATATGACATCCTTTTATATATTTGAACATGCCTATCATATCACCCCTTACCCTTCTCTTCTCCAGGCTAAACATACCCAGCTCCCTAAGCCGTTCCTCATAAGGCATCGTTTCCAGGCCTTTGACCATTTTGGTTGCCCTCCTCTGGACACGTTCCAGCTTGTCAGTATCCTTCTTGAACTGTGATGCCCAGAACTGGACACAGTATTCCAGGTGAGGTCTGACCAGAGTGGAATACAGTGGTACTATTCCTTCCCTTGATCTAGATGCTATACTCCTATGGATGCAGCCCAGAATTGCATTGGCTTTTTTAGCTGCTGCATCACACTGTTGACTCATGTCAAGTTTGTTGGCTGGGAGCCACCAATAGTCTTCTCCTCCACAAATTTTATATGCCTGTTGTCTTTGTCCATGGAGTTTTCTTGGCAGGGATACTGGAGTGGCTTGCCAGTTCCTTCTCCAGGTGGATCACGTTTAGTCAAAACTCTCCTCTATGACCTGTCCATCTTGGGTGGCCCTGCATGGCATAGCTCATGGCTTCTCTGAGTTATTCAAGCCCCTTCGCCACGACAAGGCAGAGATCCATGAAGGAGATGAGTCTGACCAAACTGTGGGAGGCAGGAGTGCCTGGCATGCTCTGGTCCATGGGGTCACGAAGAATCGGACATGACTAATTGTCTAAACAACCACAAATTTGCCTAATCCTCTTTCAATGCCAACTAGGTTGGCGGTCATCCCTGCCGACTGTTGGAGTTAGTTCTCCCACTGCTTCTTCCAACCTTCATCTTCATTGCATGTCCACAAGTTCTAGTGTTATGGGAGAGGGAGGAAAACTTTCCCCTCTCCCCCTTCTCCGTGCTGTGCATGATTTTGCAAACTTCTATCATGCCGGCTTTTACTTTAAACTAGCATTATTATCGACTGTGGGACTTGCTCTCGGGTGATTATCTTGCAAACTATTTGATATTCACATTTTTTTGTTCTAAGCTGTAGATGACCAAGTCTGCTTTTCTCTGCATCTCACAGCTATTAGCATATGAAATAAGGTACGAAGGCAGGTTTCCATCCTGCCCTTGCATATTTATTACTCTGCTGCCTTCTTTCAAAGGAAGAGCTGCATCCTATACATTTTTCCAGACTCTGTGGGTGGCCAGTAAGTTACTTCCTGCTGCACAATAAAAATTTAAATCCACCTCCTGCAAGTATTTACAAATGGGTCTACAGTGAAACCTGTAATCTGCCACACTGGCAAAGTGCTCTGGGTCCCCCTCCCTTCCTAGATGTTCTTCTCTGTTTATGGAGCGGGCTGCGGGTGTCAGCCTATCAGCATTAGCAAACAATCCTCTCCTTTTCCAAGCAAAATATGCTAAATGGGAGCCTTTGGTGCCTTGCAAGCTAAGCAGCCTGCTGTTTCAGGCCGCAGAAGTGGAGCGCAGACGTGGCAATTTGCAAAAGTTCAATAGGAGGCAGTGATATTTCATCATTCTCCTCCTTTACAAGGCTCACGGAAGAAGCTACATCTTCGCATTTAACGGGGAATAGTGTTTGGCAAACTGTAGGAATGAATCAGAAGCAGCTGCAGTGGTTCGTCTAGGAGTTCAAACTTCTGTGTTCTGCAAGGGGAGACCATGTGTGTTGACACAAGGAGCTTTGTCTGGTGGAACCTCAGCAATCATCTGGTACTGGAGCTCTTCAGTGGCTCATGTGGCATGTGGACCAGGACATGGGACCATCCAAAGGCTCCGTGGTAGAGCAGCTACTTTTCATGCAGACGTTCAGTCCATGGCATCTCTGGGAAAGGGAAGGGATGTCTCTGCAAAACTCTGGAGAGCCACTGCAGGTCATGATAGAGTGAGCAACACTGGGCTTGATGGAACAGTAGTTTGATTCAAGGCAACTCCTAATCTTCCCATTGTCAGTGGCGTATCGTGGGTTGCCAGTGCCCGGGGCAGACAGCCATTGACACTGCCTGTGTTCCTCCCCTACTGGAGCCAAGCGAGGCCACGCTGCACTGCCTGCCTGCCTATACAGTGGGGAGCCTGGCTGGCCAACACTGCCCTTAGGGGCAAATTCCCCTGATGCCCACAGAGAGGAGCACTGGGCTCTGCTGTGCTGGGGTTGCCCCTTGCCCGTCTCCATCCGCACCCACTCAATGTGGACCTAGGCTGCTCTGCCAGGGCAGGGATCCCCACAGAAGCTGGCACCTGCGTGGGGGCACCTGGTTGCACCCCCTCAGAATTTTGTGTCCGGGGTCACGGCCCCCTGTCACCCCATGCTACACCACTCCCCATCATGACTGGTGCTCTTCCTCTATTCTTTTTATATACATTTTAAGTTAGCTCCAACATCCTGTTGAAATGCATTTCCCATTTCTTCCATTTGGACATTTTATTTTTTTAAAATAATAATATAAATCAAATGCCATATGATCCGCTCCATCCTTCTTTGCTTGCTAATCTCAAAAGGCGCAATGATGATTCCAAATTCTGGCTCCAGAATAAATGCAATGAAGGATGCATTTTCTAATGTGAAAGCAGGAAGGGGAAGGGAGAAAACAATCAATTTGACCTCCTATCATGCATTTATCCAGTGGCACATTCCTTGTACAAATGATTTAAAGCTCCTCATTGCCAGGAGTTTAATAATACAAAAATGCTGACAGTCTGAGATGGGGGGGGGGAATAGATCTGTGCTAAGGTTGGCTGTCTCGCGTGTACGTCGAGTTTTCTTGACAGAACACATCTGCTCGGTTTTGGACGGACTGGCAGATGGTGCTTGTGTTGTCGAGTGTGGCAGGGATGGGGGGCTGCTGCCAGTCCAAGCTCTGAGTGATCTGACAGCTCTGGAAATACATTGGCAGCCCCCCCCCTTGCATTTGGAAGGCCATTTTGGAGCAGACATTAGCCTCAAACCTTGCAGCAAAATGCACCACTTTCTAAGTCCCGTTTCCAAGATGACTGTGCTGTTGTTGCTTGTAGACATGATCTTCTTGGGCTCACTGGTTTTTCTTTCTTTCTTTCTTTCTTTCTTTCTTTCTTTCTTTCTTCTTCTTCTTTTGGTAAATATTTTTTTTATTAATTTTTCACAGTTACATTTTCACAAATGAAAACAGTAACTACCTCCCATTTCTACCAAATATAAATTTACACAAGTGCATTTTCACGAACCTTCTCTTTGAGGTTCTTTAAATCTCTGGACTTCCCGCCATACCCTGTTCTGGTTCCTTATATTAATATAAATATAATATAATATAAATATAATTAATATAAATAAAGATAAACAATTGCTGACAGGCCTTGTACACCCGTGCTCAGAGATCTACTATGGTTGCTGATTTGCTACTGAGTTCAAGGCGTTACTATTAGTATACCAAGACCTTAACAACTTGGGACCAGTTTACCTACAAGATCTCCTTACCCGACGTGTGCCCTCTCTGCTGCTTCAGTCAGCAGAATTGGCACTTTAACAGCATTTGTAAGGATGTAATCTTTAGTGTGGCAACACTGGAACGTTGGAACTCCCTGCCTCATGATATCAGGCAGGCGCCTTCACCTTATTCTTTTTGGCGGACAAACCTACCCAGATGCTTAGAAAGTTTCTATGTGTTTTAATTTCTTTTAGTCTATTCTATCATGTTTTTTATTATTATTTGTAAGTTTTGAATTATGGCTCTAAATTTTTTTTAGTGAACATTTTATTTTATTTTGTCTTTTTTTGTAAACTGCTTTGAAGTTTTCCCTCCACAATTCATCAGCATATAATTTCATGAAATAAATCATAAATATCATGCCTGCCCCTGCGCACCATCTCCTTCTGTTCTTTTCCTTCCCTTGTCTAGCTGAGATATTAAAAATAGGCAGGATATTGGCTGAAGTGTACAGATTCTACTTGGATGCTGTGAAAATGGCTTTCATCTCTGTTGAAAAATAAATGGGTGGGTTTTTGTTTTCTTTACAGTTTCCGAAACCTGTTCCCTAAGATTATTGTGTGTGCTTAAATATGTGGTGATTTGCAGACAGTGTTCTTCAACATCTCTTGAAAACAGACAATTAGATGCAGATGAGAGGTTTAGTAGAAATGTTTGAACATCTATGGCTAGCAACGCATGCTACTTTGAATATCATTATTGCTGTGCTTCTCACTTTATTGCTTTTTTATGATGGGGTTTGACAATTGAATTATATAGATACATTGATATTTACATTGTGACTTGTTTACCATCTTGACTTCCTGGGGATGTAGGTGGAATATAAGGGCTGGACTCAACTCAGCCTACGATGGCTATAGTTTGCCTCTACGGTTGGAGGCAGCGATGCTTCTGAAAATCAGTTTATAGAATCCTAGAGTTGGAAGAGACCCCAAGGGCCATCCAGTCCAACCCCCTGCCAAGCAGGAAACACCATCAAAGCATTCCTGACAGGTGGCTGTCAAGCCTCTGCTTAAAGACCTCCAAAGAAGGAGACTCCACCACACTCCTTGGCAGCAAATTCCACTGTCAAACAGCTCTCACTGTCAGGAAGTTCTTCCTAATGTTTAGGTGGAATCTTCTTTCTTGTAGTTTGAATCCATTGCTCCGTGTCCGCTTCTCTGGAGCAGCAGAAAACAACTTTTCTCCCTCCTCTATATGACATCCTTTTATATATTTGAACATGGCTATCATATCACCCCTTAACCTTCTCTTCTCCAGGCTAAACATACCCAGCTCCCTAAGCCGTTCCTCATAAGCCTTTCCAGTTGCTGGAAACCGCAGGATAAGAGAGTTGCTCTGGTGCTCAAATCCTGCTTGCAGGTTTCCCATTGGGGCATCTGGTGGGCCATCCTGAGAACAAGATGCTGGATTAGATCCAGCAGGCATAGCCTCCAACATCTCACTGGGTTGCCCCAGCCACTCTGGGCAGCTTCCAACACATATGAAAACATAATTAAGCATTAAAAAAAACCCTTCCCTCTACAGGATTGCCAACATTTCTCCAATGAAAATAAGGTTGTCCTAAGGAAAAGCGGGGCATTCCAGGGTCTCATCAGAAACCGGGACGGCTTCTGTAAATCCGGGACCGTCCCTGGAAAATAGGGACACTTGGAGGGTCTACCAGCAGGTTCTTCATATGGCTGCATGCCACCCCAATCTCTGAGCAGTGTGAGATTCCAGGAATTGCAGGTGCTCGCCCAGAGTTCGTGTTTCCTTTTGGGAATAAGGCACAGCGGAGATTGTGAGGTCTTCACAATATATATGGTTTATTTACACCCATCTAGAACCCGGAGGGGTCACAACTAGGGCTGGGTGATGCCTGGTTTTCAACATTGTGATATATCACTGGCTGAACATTGTGATAGATCAATCTATCACAACATCTGAAATAAGGATGGGCCTAATGGGGTAATGTCCTGGCAAATGCTACTACTTAGGGGTCTAAAACTGATATGTGGTTACTTAGCTTTCACATATTTTTACAACTGTTATTTAATAGTCCAGGGCACCAGGGGTGGCAGGAATCACAAGAGAAGTGATGTACGGCTTCCCAGTTTCCCCCACATCACATTTTTTTACACATCATGATGTATCACCATGTTGAATATTACGAAACCATTATCACGGGATTGGACCATATATCGAGACATTGTACAGCCCTGGTGACAACATCAACGCCCCCCAAAGGTCCTCCTCCTCCCATAGCCACAGACTATACAGCAGTATGCTAGAAACAGCTTTAAACATACAGCAACATGTCTGGGTAGGTTTGTGTAAGCAAAAACGTTTCCAGCAGGTTCCGAAAACAGTACAGTGAAGTTACCAGCCCGATATCAATAGGCAGGGAGTTCCGAAGTCTAGGTGCTGCCACACTAAGAGATCAATTTCTTACAAATGTAAATGGGTGTTTTGTGACACTTGTGACAGTTCCTCAGATCAAAGCAGTCAAGTAGACATATACAGAACAAGGTTGTTCTCACAGGTAAACTGGCCCCAAGTAGTTAGGGGTTTTATATACTAACTAGTAACTTATGCCCGTTGAATTAACGGGTGCTAGAACGGGTGCTAGGGCAACAGGGAAGCTATGCGCAGAGCTGACTGAGCGGCTCTCGCTTATCTCGTGTTTTTTTCTAACAACGCAAGAGCCGCATGACGTAGCCAGCTCTGCGCATAGCGTCCCTGTTGCCCTAGCAACATCGGGGACACACACAGAGCTGAGCCCGGCCGCCCGAAGTCTCTGCACTCCAAGTCCCAACGGCTGTCCGTGGGGCACATGCGCAGTAGCGCAATCCCAGGGACACAGGGACTGGACGCAGAGACACTTGCACTTTATTATATGTGATGGTAGCCCCTTGAACCTCGACCGGTTTGGATGGTTCATGACTGCCTCTCCTGGTATGCCCCATGTAGGACCTTAAGGTCCTCAAATAATAATATTTTGGAGGTCCCGAGCCACAAGGATGCTAGGCTGGCCTCAACTAGGGCCAGGGCCTTCTCAGTACTGGCCCCGACTTGGTGGAACGCCCTGTCACAAGAGACCAGGGCCCTGCGGGATTTGGCATCTTTCCGCAGGGCCTGCAATACGGAGCTGTTCCACCTGGCCTTTGGGTTGGTTTTAGTTTAACCCTGATGTTTCATTCCTTTATGGTTTGATTGCTGGGTTACTTAAAAATGAGGCTGCATTTTAAACTTTAAATCGTATTTTAACCTGCATTTTAATTGATTGTTTTGTATGTTCTGTTGTGATTTTATTGGTGTTAGCCGCTCTGAGCCTGGTCTTGGCTGGGAAGGGCGGAGTATAAATAAAATTTTATTTTTATTATTATTATGAAACACCAGAGCCTCTCTTTTTCTGTGTCTTAAGAAAGCAGCCCCTACCTCCGCCGCACAAATGGACATGCTAAAGTAACAATCTGTTTTGATGCTTGCTCAGATCAGGTGGACCAAAACAGCAGGAAGTGCCTCTGACCGGTTTCAAGACTCCAGCGTCTTCAACGAGACGTTGAGGATCGCCAACATCCAGCGACATCAAGGGGGGCGCTACTACTGCAAGGCGGAGAATGGCCTGGGCTCACCAGCGATCAAATCGATCAGGGTCGACGTGTACTGTAAGTACCTGCTTCTGGAAGCCCCTCAGCTGTTCTTTTGTCTGTTGCGGTTGAGCGTCAAAGTGCCATGGCTGGCAGCCTGGAGAGAAGAGAGGGATTGACCAGGCAGGATGCCAAGCAGGTGGCCGGCAGAGTTTTCTAGCGTTAGAACGCAACAGTTTTTTTTGTCCAAATATTTATTGTTTCCACTTATTTATACGAGAAGCAACAACCAATATTCAACTCCCAACAAAAGCACCAAATGTTTATTTTATTGCATTTAACTGGTTAGAGACAAAGGTATTGTTGCATAAGTTGCCATGTGTTGGTGAGCACCAAATAAGCATGCTCTGCCAATGTTGCATATGTAATAAAACTGTGCCAGGCGGATTGAAAAGTAGTGGTTTTCTCGTTTATTCCACTCTCTCGGACATGGGCTGTAGGTTTGTCTAGTAATATTGCATCTCAGAGTTGTGAGGTCCAGATCTCAAACAGGTCTGCATTTAGGGATTTCCAATCCTTTGCAATAGTATACTGTGCTCTAGTCATTTGGTGAATAATGACATCCTTGTGGGAAAGTTGTTCAGCAGTTTCTGAATAATATGATAGAAGTGCTATTTTAGGAACCAAAGGGATATCTTGTTTTGTGATAAGGTCTGCTTCATGAAAGACCTTTTCCCCAAAAACAGAAAGACTTTGGGGCATTGTCACCACATGTGGATAAGTGAGCCAATGGGATTACTATTGGTCTCAATGGACTTACTAGTCTCAACTAGGGCCAGGGCCTTTTCAGTACTGGCCCCAACTTGGTGGAATGCTCTGTCACAAGAGACCAGGGCCCTGCAGGATTTGACATCTTTCTGCCTGGCCTTCAGGTTGGACTCAGTCTGATGTTTTTTTCCTCCCCTTATGGTTTTGACTTTGGACGATAAATGAAGGTGCATTTAAATTTTAAATTGCATTTTAACCTGTATTTTAATGAATGGTTTCTCTTTCTTTTATATTTTATTGTAATTTTTATTGGTGTTAGCTGCCCTGAGCCCGGTTTCGGCTGGGAAGGGTGGGGTATAAATAAAAATTTATTATTATTATTACTATTTCATCAACACATAGTTTTTAGTCTTTTCACCGAGCAATAATGGGTATATATACCATTTGTGCATAACTTTGAGTGCATTTTCATATCACAGTTCGTAGAAACATAGAATCATAGAATTGTTGAGCTAAAAGGTACCCCAAGGGTCATCTAGTCCAGTGTTCCCCAACCTTGGGCCTCCAGCTGTTTTTGGACTACAACTCCCATCATCCCTCGCTAGCAAGACCAGTGGTCAGGGATGATGGGAATTGTAGTCTGAAAACAGCTGGAGGCCCAAGGTTGGGGAACACTGATCTAGTCCAACCCCCTACAATGCAGGAATCTCAGATATGGGGAGCTAGCTATCCTGGAAGAAAAAGTATTCCACCCTTTTGGCTTGCATTGCATAGGGCTGAACTAGATTACTCTTTGGATTATTTGCAATTTTGCAGTTCTGATGCTATGATCTTCTGCAGCTTTAAGTCACACACAGCATGAAGAAAGTCATAGGAAAGACATTCAGTATAAGGCAGATATATAAGATCTCAGCATGCGCAAAGCATTTGCTGGTATCTCTTCTCTCTCTACCCGAGGGTGCTGATGGGGAACGTTTTATACTTTCCCTGGAAAGGAAATTTGACCTAGTGGCAGATGAATTATCTACATTGTATAAAGCAAAATCAGCTTATGGGGGGGGGGGAAATGGTCACCTTATCTTTTGAAAGAAGGAATTCTAGTCATGGTTCTGTTCTCTGCTCAGAAAAGAAGTTGACTAGCTTTTGAACAAAAGGAGTCTTAACAGATGCATGGCGAATGTGTTTTCTTAATCTTCTTATGTGGCTGATCCTGGCAAATGCCCAAGGTCAGGAATCGCTTGGCATGTGGCAATGGTTACGGGCGAGGTCATCAGGGCTGAGTTCTCGGGGAGGGAGCCATCCTGGGCTGGGACTCTACCGCTTTAGGCTGCAGGTGGTGACTTGCCAGACTGAAGGCTCCTCAATGCAAACAGAACATGGCTTAGATCCCAGATCCTGGTGGTGGGAAACTGAAGAGCAATCTGGGGAAGGGGGGAGCTGGGAGGGACTAGAAGAAGGGGGTTTGAGCGATCAAGGGGGGGTCAGGAGCAGGAGGCCCTCCCAGGACAGGGTTAGAGGCTGAGAGTCACAGTGCGAGCACAGACTCAGACAAAGAGGAGTCAGAAGTTGCCAGTGTGGTGTAGTGGTTAAGAGCAGTGGATTCGTAATCTGGTGAACTGGGTTCACGTCCCCGCTCCTCCACATGCTGGGTGACCTTGGACTAGTCACACTTCTTTGAAGTCTCTCAGCCCCACTCACCTCACAAAGTGTTTGTTGTGGGGGAGGAAGGGAAAGGAGAATGTGAGCCGCTTTGAGACTCCTTCAGGTAGTGATAAAGTGGGATTTGTTGTTTAGTCGTTCAGTCATGTCCGCCTCTTTGTGACCCCCTGGACCAGAGCACGCCAGGCACTCCTGTCTTCCACTGCCTATCATCTATCTATCTGCCTGTTGTTGTTTAGTCGTTCAGTCGTGTCCGACTCTTTGTGACCCCCTGGACCAGAGCACGCCAGGCACTCCTGTCTTCCACTGCCTCCCGCAGTTTGGTCAGACTCATGTTGGTCTGTCCAACCATCTTGTCCTCTGCCATCCCCTTCTCCTTGTGCCCTCCATCTTTCCCAACATCAGGGTCTTTTCCAGGGAGTCTTCTCTTCTCATGAGGTGGCCAAAGTCTTGGAGCCTCAGCTTCAGGATCTGTCCTTCCAGTGAGCACTCAGGGCTGATTTCCTTCAGAATGGAGAGGTTTGATCTTCTTGCAGTCCATGGGACTCTCAAGAGTCTCCTCCAAATTCAAAAGCATCAATTCTTTGGCGATCAGCCTTCTTTATGGTCCAGCTCTCACTTCCGTACATTACTACTGGGAAAACCATAGCTTTAACTATACAAACCTTCTTCTTCTTCTTTCTACCCAGCGGCAGAACAGTCCCAGTCCTGCTATCTCTCCTTCCTCTCTGACACCCCAATTGAGGAGAGTTTTGCACGTGGCTGAGCAATGGGCCAGACAAGCCCAGAGGAGAAGCTCACCCTTTGACACAGCCTTTGTCTGCTTGTGAGAGGCTAGAGGGGGAAGGGAAGGGCCAGTGGGCAGCTTCAGCAATGTCTCAGCTTCAGATGAACCAGAGGGCTCTACTGTGTTGTTGTTTTCTGTTAATAAAAAGCTAATTGCATTCCGTGCCTCTTGTGCTTCCCCCGCCCTGTGGATGACCCGGGTTTGCCTGACAGCTCCTTGACACCCAGTTTCTCTTGTGATAAGGAGAACAGGTGGTACAGATTGGAAGATAGGAGATCCCGTTAGTTTTATCTAGGAGGTTGTTGTTGTTGTTTAGTCATTTAGTCGTGTCCGACTATTTGTGACCCCATGGACCAGAGCACGCCAGGCACTCATGTCCTCCACTGCCTATCTATCTATCTATCTATCTAGCTAGCTAGCTATCTGCCTGTTGTTGTTGTTGTTGTTTAGTCATTTAGTCGTGTCCGACTCTTCGTGACCCCATGGACCAGAGCACGCCAGGCCCTCCTGTCTTCCACTGCCTCCCGCAGTTTGGTCAGACTCATGTTGGTAGCTTCGAGAACACTGCCCAACCATCTCGGTCCTCTGTCGTCCCCTTCTCCTTGTGCCCTCCATCTTTCCCAACATCAGGGTCTTTTCAGGGCTGATTTCCTTCAGAATTGATATGTTTGATCTTCTTGCAGTCCATGGGACTCTCAAGAGTCTCCTCCAGGACCATAAATCAAAAATTTATCTAGGTAGTGCTTAAGATTTTCATAAGTCAGAGGCACTGTTTATTTCTTTTTCTGGGTTCCAGAGGTCTGAAGGTCTCTTCCTCATCTATCACCGGATGAGGGAGGGAGGTTGTTGTTCAGGCATATAAGGCTGTAGATAAGGACCCGCCAAGGGTGTGTGAAACATGTAAGTTTAATGTGCATAAAATGTTAGGTGGGAAACTGCAAAAGGAGCTTGTGCAGCTAAGGCTGAAAGAAGGCAGCAGAGTACTCCCCCCCCCCTGAATCTGGGTCGTTTCAAAAACTGCCATGATATTGAGGAAGCAACTTGCTTATCTGAATCTCTCTCAGAAAGTTGCTGAATTGCAACTCATTTGCTGTTGTATTTGTTGTTGTTGTTGTTGTTGTTGGTTGTTGTTGTTCAGTCGTTCAGTCGTGTCCGACTCTTCGTGACCCCATGGACCAGAGCACGCCAGGCACGCCTATCCTTCACTGCCTCCCGCAGTTTGGCCAAACTCATGTTAGTAGCTTCGAGAACACTGTCCAGCCATCTCGTCCTCTGCCGTCCCCTTCTCCTTGTGCCCTCAATCTTTCCCAACATCAGGGTCTTTTCTAGGGAGTCTTCTCTTCTCATGAGGTGGCCAAAGTACTGGAGCCTCAACTTCAGGATCTGTCCTTCTAGTGAGCACTCAGGGCTGATTTCTTTAAGAATGGATAGGTTTGATCTTCTTGCAGTCCATGGGACTCTCAAGAGTCTCCTCCAGCACCATAATTCAAATTGCAGTCGTTAACAGTCGTCAACAGGTTTACCACAGCTATCAGCCTATCACCCATTCCCACCACACCTCTAAGTAATACCCCTCCCCACCCTCTCACTATATATAAGGGTCTGGTGACTTCTGTTTCAGTGTATCTGAAGAAGTGTGCATGCACACGAAAGCTCATACCAAGAACAAACTTAGTTGGTCTCTAAGGTGCTACTGGAAGGAATTTTTTTATTTTGTTTTTTCTCTCAGAAAGAGGTTTATTGGACAACATTAACAAGTTAGAACCTAAAGAAAGAACCTAAAGAAAGCAGGACTGCGTTGCTAGCTGCTTAAGAGCAATGGGTTGATTTTTATTTACAATGGGTTCTTCTGTAAAATGTTTAAAGACAGTTTGCAGTTAAACTTTGGCAGTCTTTTCTCGGCGTGAAGAGCTTATCGATTCATTCTCTGCACAAGGTCCAGATCAGGGGATTCTGCTCACATAACTCTAACTGGGCGGTCACTGCGTATTCTTTGAGCAGAGCAGCAACCGCAGCAGCCTTTAATAGTAGCTTCCCTCTGTTAGACCTTTGCAAGGCTACTATCCGGTCATCTCTTCTCTTCTTCTGATGCCTCTTTTGAGAGAAGGGTCCTGCAGAGGGTAATTCGTACATAGTGGAGGAGGAAGGCCTTCCTGAAATCTTCTGTATACTGATCTGTTACTTCCTAATCCAAGAATTCATAGAATTGAATTGTAGAGTTGGAAGGGACCCCGAGGGTCATCTAGTCCAACCCCCTGCAATGCAGGACTCCTTTGCCCAACGTGGGGCTCAAACCCACAACCCTGATTTTGAGAGTCTCATGCTCTACTGGCTGAGCTATCCCACCAGTCACAAGCAAGCAAATTTCTGTTTACTGAATTCCTATTTATAGAATGTCATGCAATTCTATGGTTTTATTTTTCCAGGAGTTATGACCACCTCGCCTGCATTTTGTCCATTACTGACCTATGACTTATGTTCCAGCTTCCTGCCAGTCGGAACATAGATCGTTTCTCAAATTTATCCCAGAATTAGTGCATGGGCAGTTTGCAGCAAAGGTTCAGCCCCTTCGATTAATTGGCGTCCCTTTCCTGGCCTGGTTTGCCGATGCTGAATAATAGCCGAGGCTCCTGGCGAGTGTCAGGGCAGATGGATGAAGCGTGTGACCACGCATAACATTACACCCTTCAAGATTCCTTGTTTGGCATGGCGTGCATCAGAAACCAGATCGTCTTTTTGAAAAACACAGAGGTGCAATGAACGAGGGACTGAAATGTACCACAAAGAGTGCATGCATGGACGAAGATGTGCAAATAAAATAAAATGAATAAAAGATGTGCAAATAAATAAAATAAAATAAATAAAAACTTTGATAAAAAACATAGGAATAGCTCTGCTGGATCAGACCAGAGGGGGCCCATCTAGTCCAGCATCCGGTTCTCATGGTGGCCAACCAGACGCCAGTCAAAAACCTGCCAACAGGATCCGAACACAAGAGCAACTCTCCTCTCCTGTGGCTTCCAGCAACTAGTATTCAGAAACATGGCTGCCTTCAGTGGTGGAGACAGAGCAGAGCTACCATAGTTAGCAACCATCACTAGACCTCTCTCTCCTCCATGTAGTTGTCCTGTTGTTCAGTCGTTCAGTCGTGTCCGCCTCTTCGTGACCCCATGGACCAGAGCACGCCAGGCACGCCTATCCTTCACTGCCTCTCGCAGTTTGGCCAAACTCATGTTAGTAGCTTCGAGAACACTGTCCAACCATCTCATCCTCTGTCATCCCCTTCTCCTTGTGCCATCAATCTTTCCCAACATCAGGGTCTTTTCTAGGGAGTCTTCTCTTCTCATGAGGTGGCCAAAGTACTGGAGCCTCAACTTCAGGATCTGTCCTTCTAGTGAGCACTCAGGGCTGATTTCTTTAAGAATGGAGAGGTTTGATATTCTTGCAGTCCATGGGACTCTGAAGAGTCTCCTCCAGCACCAGAATTCAAAAGCATCAATTCTTCGGCGATCAGCCTTCTTTATGGTCCAGCTCTCACTTCCGTACATTACTACTGGGAAAACCATAGCTTTAACTATACAGACCTTTGTCGGCAAGGTGATGTCTTTGCTTTTTAAGATGCTGTCTAGGTTTGTCATTGCTTTTCTCCCAAGAAGCAGGCGTCTTCTAATTTCGTGACTGCTGTCACCATCTGCAGTGATCATGGAACCCAAGAAAGTGAAATCCAGTGTAGTTGTGTAGTTGTCCAATCCCCTGTTAAAGCCATCTAGTTTGGTGGCCATCGCTGCCTCCTGTGGGAGGGAGTTCCATAGTCCAACTCTGTACTGTGTGAAGAAGGACTTCCTTTTATGCATCCTGAATCTTCCAATGTTCAGCTTCAAGTTCTAGTCTTAGGAGAGAGAGAGGAAAACTTTTCTCTGTGTTATAAGAAAAAAAAACCTGCTCCTTTTTCCTTTATCTAAGAGCCCATATAGAGTCCTTAAGTAGGTTCTCTCTCGGTAGGAGAAGATAAGAGAGGCCAGCCAGAGAATATTGAGAAGCAAAGCAGCTAGTAAGCCTGATCTTTATTAAACTGTTGCAACAGGATCCTCACTCCCCACACGCAGGAGGGAGGAGGACCCCAGAACATTGGTGTGCAAGCTCTTATATAGACTTTTGAAATTGCCTCCCCTGTAGCTCAAGACCACCCAAAAAACATCATACATGCATCAGGGAAAGAAGTGGTCCCCAGCAGAAATTTGAGCGTGTTGCTTCTCTCCTGTCTGCCAGCATACCTGATAATGCCTTATCAATTGCCTTTTCTGGGTAGCCTGGCCATTCCTTGGAGATGGTAAATACTTAGTTCCTGAATCTCTTAGATATATTGATAGTGTGCTCAGTTTAACAGATACTTGCCAGACTGTATTTACAGGGAGGTTTAAGCCCCTACAGTCCGAAGACAATTGGACAGCTTTTCCCATTTCCTTCCTCCTTGCCGAGAAATCTTTGAGGTCCATTTTAACACGTTTGTAACTTGTGATATTTTAATGTATTTTAATGTCTATTGGAGGCCGCCCAGAGTGGCTGGGGAGACCTGGCCAGATGGGCGGGGTACAAATAAAAAAATTATTATTATTATTATTATTTGGGAGAGCCAAAATGGCTTCAGGATTGTTCTCCTGTACTATTTCAGACACGTGGTTTATATACTTATGTATGTGTTTGCCTTGTACGTTTATGAACATTTATTTTATATATATAAGACTTTAGAATTCCTATAACAACTGATATGTGGAGAAGTGTGGATAGGGGGGATTTTGCAGGCGTCCTTATCTCCCATCACCCCACCTGTAACTACGATGATAGGGAAGAGGGTCCAGGTTTGTTCCTTTCCGACTTGCACAAAAGGCCCCGTGAAATGCCTGCTTCCAACATCAGGCTTGCAAGGAGTGAATCGCATTTGCATCCCAACAGCTTGCAAGATGAGGACGCAGGTTGTTTACAAGCCTTCACCCCAGGCCAGGGCAACTCTTTGCGGCTCCCGGTTCTTTCCCAGGGCAGGGAGGGAGCGAGGCATCAAGCCATCCTCATGCCGAGCACACGGCTGACCCTTTCATCCAAAGGGCAAGCCAGTCTCCCTCCATTCCAATTGACAACTTGATTGGCAGCTCCTGCACCTCCACACCTAGCCTGCCGTTGACAGTTCTCTCCCTCTGCAGACCCCGATGTAAAAAATGAAGCAAAAATTGAACACAGCAAGAATGATAACAAGACCTCCGGGAGGAAAGGGCAAATCTCGGCCAAATATTCCTACAAAGTGACTACAATTGCAGGACTTGCACGCTGGCTGGCGGTGGGGGATGCACATGCTGTTGTTGTTATTTTTAAAATTATTATTATTGATAATAATAATAATAATAATAATAATAATAATAATATATTTTTATTATTTATACCCTGCCCACCTGGCTGGGTTTCCCCAGCCGCTCCCAACAGAACACTAAAAACAGAATAAAACTTCATATTCTATGATTTAAATATCTTAGACAGCAGGGTCAACTATGTTACTAAGTTAATAATCCCAACCCAACGTAGGGCATTTTTGCTGGCCCGACTGAATGTCTTTCCATCGGCATTTGTTAGGGGTAGATATCAGAATATTCCCAGAAACAAGAGATACTGTAGATGTTCCCTGAATGTCCCGGATACTGTAGAGCATATTCTCTTTCCTTGTCCACTGCACAGTATGCTGCGTGAACGTGTGCTGTCCCCCCTCCTGGGTGGTTTGCAACCACTGCACGGTGGAAGTGTTGGATTCTGTTTGTCTGACATTGACCAAAGGGTGACTGCGGGGGTAGCAGAGTTTTTGGCAGCAGTGTCCCAAGGAGTAGTTTAACAGGAAGAAATTCCAGATTTTATATATATATATACATACAACCAGCCTATGTACTCAACTGTTGCTTCTTTGTATATATTTTAAGGCTCTTGTACGTGATTTTATCTCTCGTGGTTTTATTTGTAAATGCCTAATAAAGGTTTGATAAGTAATAAAACTTCAAACATTAAAAACTTCCCTAAACAGGGCTGCCATCAGATGTCTTCTAAAAGTCAGAAATAAAATTATATACTGCTTCTATAGCAACAGGGACTCTCCCAACAGTACATATTCCTTTTGCCATTATTATTATTATTATTATTATTATTATTAACATTTATATGCCACATTTTTCTCCAATGAGCGTGAGGTCCTGCACATTGTTCTCCTACTCCCCATTTTATTCCAAGACAACCCTGTGAGGTCCGTTAAGATGAGAGATGCTGAGTGGCCCAAGGTCAACCTGTGAGCTCCATGGCTGAGTGGGGATTTGAATCCTGGCCTCTCAGGTCCTAGTCCACCACTCCAACCATTAGCAGCCACCGCCACTGTCTGCTTCACTTAAACTTTTAATTTGTCTTTTAAAAACAAGTTTAAAGTAATTCTGCAGTGCTTCAAAGATTGGAAAGCAGTCAAGTACCCCTATAAAAATAAATTCATTAGGACTCTTGAGCAATTAAATATATTTTTTTAGCTGAATGACCATCTGCCTTTAACCAATTAATCTAACATTACAAAAAAAATGATGCATTTTCCAAAACGGACGAGAATTCAACTGCCTGAAGAGATGCCATGCCACCCAGGAGATCGCAGACGCAGAGATAATAATAATAATAATAATAATAATAATAATAATTTATTATTTCTACCCAGCCCATCTGGCCGGGTCTCCCCAGCCACTCTGGGCGGCTTCCAGTAAGCATTAAAATACATCAACACATCACAGATTAAAAGCTTCCCTAAAGAGGGCTGCCTTCAGGTATTTTCTAAAGGTCATATAGTTGTTGATCCCTTTGATCTCTGAAGGGAGGGCGTTCCACAGGGCGGGCGCCACCACCGAGAAGGCCCTCTGCCTGGTTCCCTGTAGCTTGGCTTCTTGCAGGGAGGGAACTGCCAGAAGGCCCTCGGCGCTGGACCTCAGTGTCTGGGCTGACCGGTGGGGGTGGAGACGCTCCTTCAGGTATACAGGACCGAGGCCGTTTAGGGCTTTAGATAGGAAGATAGGAAAAGAGATAGGAAAAGGAGAGCCATTCTGTTGTCTGGAATGGTCACTTCCTGGTTTGCATGGAGAAGACCTTTTTACCAGTAATAGGATGCAGCAACAGAAGCGTGTAGCTGTGTTGAGGCAACACCAAGTGTTGAAATTTTGTGCCTCTAACAATTTTGCACCTGGGGCAACCTCCCCTGCAGCCCCTTACACCATTGGTCAGCAAACTAAGGCCCGTGGGCCGGATCAGGCTCAATTACCTCCTAGATCCGGCCCGTGGACGGTCCGGGAATCCAGGCAGCGCTGGTTTTTGTGTCTCAGCCAGGCTTGGGGGTCAAAAGTGAGGCGGGCGGCTGCTCGAGACAAGCCCATTCTCCGTCTGTCGCATGCAGCAATCTTTTCTTCCAGGGTGGGGAAGAGGGAAAAGGAGCCACTGTTCAGATTTCCACCATGGAGCTGCCGGCAACTGACCTCAGGTGTGCTGATCCCGTGGGGTATCCCCGTGAGGTCCAAGTCCGGTCCGTGGTCAGAGGTACAACGTAAAGGCAGTCCGTAGTCACTGAAGCTGGGTGCAGGGCAGGGAGTCAGGCAAAGTCAGGAACAGGTAGGCAAGCAGGGAACCAGGGCGGGTCAGGAGCTCAGGCAGGAAAGCAGGACAGGTTTCAAGCAGGAACTGGTCATCAACAATGTTGCTCCTGCAACTTGGGGCTGGGGCTGGCCGGCTTTTATCTGCCCCAAGGCATAGGGCGGCCCCGATCCTCTGGTGACTCGCCTCTCCTGGCCTGGAGGCGAGCACTCCTCCTGCGGGAACTTAGTTCCCTTCACCTCTCTGCCCTGAGCCTCTGCAGCTCAGGAGAGGCTGGAGGGTTACCGGACCCAGAGGCAACCTCAGCTTCCCCTGACGGGGCTGGGAGTGGAGCACCTGCAGGCAATGGGTCCTCCACCCCATCAGGAGCCAGAGCAGACTCAGCCGATGCCTGCACCTGAGGATCCAGCACAGGTGAGGCCCCTTCCGACTCAGGCCCTAGCCCCGGCTCGGCTGGTTTTGGAGGCGGGGAATCCTGTGCAGGCTGGGATCCCTCAGGTTCGGCATCTGAGTCTGAATCCCAGGCCATCACATCAGGAAGGGCAGCCACAAGAAGCGGGGAGCGCCTGGGCAGCTGCACTCTGAAGCAATTCTGTGCTATGCTGGGGAGGCCGCTAGTTAGCTACACGGTGTGAGCCATGGAAAGGTAAATAGCCACCGCCACCTTGTCTTCCCTCACGCTGGGAAAAGAACGTTTTTGCTTGAGCGGTGCCAGCCTGACTTAGCGTGGCCAATGGCTTTCGCCTTCACCCATGCATGCGCACACGCTCTCCAGGGCTGACAGGAATGGCGCGCTTACCTCAGTCCCCCACCCCGCCTTATGAGAGAAATGATAACTGTCAACACGTAAAATGCAAAGGAAGCAGCGTGGGTGTATGAGGGAACATACCCCCCCCAAAAAAAAACAAATCACATTTGGGCAACGTTGGAGTTCGTCCCAATAGGGGGTTTTGCCAAAAATGTGGGTCATAATCATGACCAGAGGTCTCCAAACTAAGGCCCTCGGGCTGGATATGGCCCACAGGACTTATTTATCCGGTTCGCGGTGCCCGCCGCCCACTGTCGCCGCCCGTTCTTACTGGCATGGCACAGCGCGGCTGCCCACTTCTGGGTCGGAGGAGCACCGGAAATAGCTTGTGCGCATGCGCAAGCGTTATTTCCAGTGCACATCTGGGTCGGAGGAGGCCCGTGCACATGAGTACAAGCTATTTCCGGTGCTCCTCCGACCAGGAAGTGCGCCGGAAATAGCATTTGTGCACGCGTATGGGCGCGCGTTCCCCTGCCCTCTGGCCCGCCACGCGATCAGCGCTGGAGACACCGGCCCGAGATGCGGGAAGTTTGCTGACCCTTGATCATGACAATGTTAGCAAATCACTCCTCCGAGGCTGCATTTTGTGATTGGTGTAATTCACATGCCTGTCTCAGAAGAAGCATGAGAACTGGATACAGTCCTATCTGTATGTACTTTGTATTGTACTTTCATTTTTGTCTGTGCCTGTTCTCTCTCATAGCTGACTGAGAGAGCGCGCCATGATTCTCTGTCTGTACATAGTGTAAATAAATACATAGTTTAGATCTATGGATGGTTCATTCTTCTTGCTGTGCTATGCCAGAAAATTAGTGTGCATCTTTCATCTGGGAGATGTCGTTGAAGAGCACACCGTAATGAAGGGACGTGCCGTTCCAGAGTTTTGCTTACCAGTAGGGCGCTAAGAAAGGTCAGGGAGACTGAGGGGGTCTCCGGGCGATGCCGGGGCGTCGTAAATCCCAACAAATGGTAGCAGAGGATGGTTTCGACACATAGTCCAGCCCCCCCAAAAGGTCTGAGGGACAGTGAACCGGCCCCCTGCTGAAAAGGTTTGCTGACCCCTGCCCTACACTATGCCACTGTAAATAGATAAGTAAAAACAAAATTAAAAAATTCCTTCCAGTAGCAACTTAAAGACCAACTAAGTTTGTTCTTGGTATGAGCTTTCGTGTGCATGCACACTTCTTCAGATACACTGAAACAGAAGTCACCTTCCGAGTAATACCCCTCCCCACCCTCTCACTATATATAAGGGTCTGGTGACTTCTGTTTCAGTGTATCTGAAACTTAGTTGGTCTCTAAGGTGCTATGGGTGGCACTGTGGGTTAAACCACAGAGCCTAGAGCTTGCCGATCAGAAGGTCGGCGGTTTGAATCCCCGCGACGGTTGAGCTCCCGTTGCTCGGTCCCAGCTCCTGCCCACCTAGCAGTTCAAAAGCATGTCAAAGTGCAAGTAGATAAATAGGAACCGCTCCAGCGGGAAGGTAAACGGCGTTTCCATGTGCTGCTCTGGTTCACCAGAAGCGGCTTTGTCATGCTGGCCACATGACCCGGAAGCTGTATGCCGGCTCCCTCGACCAATAAAGCGAGATGAGCGCCGCAACCCCAGAGTCGGACATGACTGGACCTAATGGTCATAATTTTTTTAATTTGTATCGACTACGGCAGACCAACACTGCTACCTACCTGTAACTAGATAAGTGAAGTTCTTAAGCACAGTGCAGAGTCTAGATCTGGGACTACAAAGGAACTCTCTTCCTCCCCAGGTCTTCAGACTGAGGGTCCTGCAGGATGTTGGAGGCAGAGCAGAGGCTGGTATCTTGATTCAAAACAATCCGCAAGATCTCTCACTCCCGGCCTCCTGCTCTTCAGAGAACCAATTACCACCATAACAAATAAAGAAATAAAGAAAAGGTTGTAATGCAGAGATTAAAATGAGGTTCTCTCTCTCTCTCTCTCTCTCTCCCTTCTTCACCCCCCAAGCACAGAGAGGCATTTCCCTGAAATGCCAATATTATTATCTTATATGTTCCCCCATCCTGGGGAGAACAATTCCTGATATTTTTGCTACCTTGCAGCAAGGGAGGTGCTGCTGCTTGCACACCGAGCCCAGTCTCTGAAGGGAAATACCTGGTAACCAGCCCTCTTGCAACTGTTTGCCAGCCTAGGTTGCATCCTTCACAATGTTCACTTCCCCAAACTGTGTAGTGCAATGTCTGCAAAATAAATAAATAAACGCAGGTGTCAGTGAAGTGAATGTTCAAAAATGCCTTAAATTGGGGAAATGCTTAGCAAAACAAAAAAAAAAAAAAAAACAACTACATTTTTGGACAAATTCACATTCTAATGACGGTGCATTTTTAAGGGGATTAAAAAAAATTGCAAACTTACCTGGAAATATGAAGAACTGAACTTACGACCAGAAAAGGGAGAAACCGAAAGTCAACACATCACCTGTAAACAAATGAGAATGACAAGCTACTGACTGTTTTTAATGAGAATCCATTATTATCTTTTTTATCATCTCTGATTTAGAAATGGGGGGGTTGATATTTCAGATAACCAATTGCACAAAGCTACACATGGAGCCTATAGATTCAGCTTGCTTGAAGTCCAGCAGAAGCAAACTGCACCAGAACAAGCTGACAGTAGATTTTTTTTTCTTTTTTAAGTTACAAATTAATGGGCTGGAGAGCTCATTTGCATTTTGTCTCCATTTGGAAAAAGAACTAATTAATATGTTTTATTGAGCTAATTGCAGTGCCACCAGCCTTTGTGGGAGGGGGAAAATAGGTCTCAGGGATGTGTTTCCAGAAAGAAAAATCTTACTGCTAACATGCGTGACTAATAATGGATGTAGCTCTGTTAAAAAATTAACCACACTTTAATTAAATGAGCATTGCAAAGATACCCATTGTAGCAGGCCTTCCTGATTTAAAGTCCCCCGGGGCTGGCCTGCCATTGGTTATATGAGGCGAGGCAAAGGCTCATTAAAAGCAAAAAAACAAACTCCAAACACCTGCCAATCACTTCTTGTCCTCCAGCCTCCGGTAATGATCACACACTGCAAGGATGCACCAAGTTCAAAACTAGTTACCGTGGAAGAAGGATTCCCCACTTCGGAACGAGGGAGAATTGCCCCAGTTTTTAACTGGAATAAAGTTTAAAAACCTTCCTTGGAGGTTTTTAAGTAGAGGTTGGATGGCCTCTGTCCTGGATGCTGATATTCCTGCATTTCAAGGGGGCTGGACTAGATGACTCTTGGGGTCCCTTCCAACTCTACGATTCTATGAAAGTGCGTAGAGAAAAGTTTCCCTTCCCCTCTCCTAACACTAGAACTCCTGGGTATCCAAGGAAGCCGAATGTTGGAAGGTTCAGGATAGCTAAAATAAAAGTTCTTCTTCAGAGTTAAACTGTGGAACTCCCTGCCACAGGAGGCAGTGATGGCCACCAACGTAGATAGCTTTATAAGAGGACTGGATAAATTCATGGATGAGATGACTATCGGTGGCTACCAGCCACAACAGCTGTGCTGTGTATCCATTGTTATGCTTCTGAATCCCAGTTGATGGAAACCACAGGAGGAGAGTGTTGCTCTTGCGCTTGAATTCTGCTTGTGGATTTCCCATGGGCATCTGACTGGTTGCTGTGAGAACAAGATGCTGGACTAGAGATGTCATTGGCCTGATCCAGCAGGCTCTTCTCATGTCCTTACACACAAGAGGCAGCCATTTTTGAATAAGATCCTCTATTCCCAACAGTGGTCCAACCCGTGCCGGATTTATGTATAAGCTAAACAACCTATAGCTTAGGGCCCCAAAAAAGTTTAAATGGGGAAAAGCTGGATGTAATTCAACAATAACTTTGATAAAATACATATTTTGTTATGTGCAAATGGCTTTAGATACATATGAGGTCCATACATTACCATATAACATATATTCAACACAAAAAACAGTGACAATTTGTTGTTGACAAAGGACAGCTGGACATACGGTATCAAGGGCCCCATTACCTTCAGGAGCTTAGGGCTGCATCAAACCTACATCTGGCCCTGGGTCCAACTCCACCTCCTATGCTGAATTAAACACAAGGGTGGGGGCGCATAATAATATTTCCCCAAGTCCTCTTTCGACGGTGATACGATATGGGTATCTCCCTTGGATGGATATTAAAAGTGGCATTGCAATAAGAAGGCTGGCCTGTCTTCAGAGAGGCCAAAGGAAACTCCACTCCGAAAGGTAGCATGGAAATTAATGAGGCAGCTGAACTATATTTTCGGTCCCCGAATTGGATCTTAATTGCCGCAGCCGGGAGAGAGTTATAACCCTCTGTAGGGACATTTGCTGGAAGGAGGCTTTAGATTACACTCCCGGCAAAAGCTACAGAATCCGAAGGCCGTGAGGCACGGAAAGGTTATGCAGCTCATTGCCCTGGGCATCACTAGGCTCAGGTTTGCAGCTCGATCCTAGATATGATTACTTAGGAGTAAATCTTGCACCTCGGTGAGCGGGCAGAGAGACACAGCTTTGAGTTTGCTGAGCAGACATTTCCTCGCCCAAGGAAGCCCTGGAGCTGAAATCCTCCAACGGAATTCTCAGGAGCTCCTTCAAACTACTATTTGTTACGTATTTTGTATTCTCTGTTTGCATTTTTCTGTTGTGAGCTGCCCTCAGAACTTCAGATGAAGCGCGGTAATCAAAGTTAATAAATAAATGAAAAATAAGGTTCTACCAGGTTCAGATTTCTCGGTTTCTCACCCCCCCCAAAAAAAATCTTAAATTCAGTTCTCCAGACTTCTGCAGGAATCATCATGGAAATTCATCAGCAAATTTCTCCTAATACGCACATGGTTTTGTATGCAGTTTTGTACATATCTTTTTGCAAGCAATTATCCCTCATACAACACATTTTCATATGTTGCTTTCACAATCCTATTCATTTTTATTTCCTCTAATAAATGCATTTCGGTAGTATTGCTTGGTTCCAGAACTGCATTGCAAAAGTGCAAAATTTGAAAGACGGTTGTGTTGTGTTTCCCTCATTGTTTGGAAAGGCTTAATGTGGTAGATTCACCTTAAGATGCAACCTGAATTATCTATAGAGCACACATGCTATAACCCTGTTTAGAAGTCATTTTGGACTCACCGTCATTTTGGGAGTCATTTTGGGACTCACAGCTGTCCATGGAGGCGAAGGACAGCTAATCCAGAATGCGGCAGCCAGACTGGTGACTGGGAGTGGCTGCCGAGACCATATAACACTGGTCCTGAAAGACCTACATTGGCTCCCAGTACGTTTCTGAGCTCAATTCAAAGTGTTGGTGCTGACCTTGAAAGCTCTAAGCGGCCTCAGCCCAGTGTACCTGAAGGAGCGTCTCCACCCCTATCGTTCAGCCCGGACACTGAGGTCCAGCTCCGAGGGCCTTCTGGCGGTTCCCTCACTGTGAGAAGTGAAATTACAGAGAACCAGGCAGAGGGCCTTCTCAGTGGTGGCGCCCGCCCTGTGGAACGCCCTCCCACCAGATGTCAAGGAAATAGACAACTCTCTGACGTTTAGAAGACATTTGAAGGCAGCCCTGTTCAGGGAAGTTTTTAATGGCTGATGTCTTAATGCATTTTTAATCTCTTGTTGGAAGCCGCCCAGAGTGACTGGGGAAACCCAGCCAGATGGGCAGGGTATAAGTAATAAACTATTATTATTATTATTATTATTATTATTATTATTTATTGGAACAAGGGAGCCCTATGCCTCTGTTAACCTCCTGCTTCCTCCTCCTTCCCTTTCCAGATCTGGACGACCCAATTGTGACCGTCCACCAGAGCATAGGGGAAGCCAAGGAACAGTTTTACTATGAGCGGACGGTGTTCCTCAGGTGCGTGGCCAATTCCAACCCCCCCGTCCGGTACAGCTGGCGGCGAGGGCAGGAGGTGCTGCTCCAAGGATCCGACAAAGGGGTCGAAATTTACGAGCCCTTCTTTACCCAGGTAGGAATCAAGGTACAGTCATATTTTTTTCTTACTTACTACTCTTATCAATGTCATTTCAATTTTTGCAGAAACGCCTTTCAAATGGGCATGTGGGATGAGGCGAAAGCAAGGCAGACCGGTGACAAAATAGCTGCACTGGTGGCCGGTATGTTTCTGGGTTCCACTGAATGCCATGTTTTAATCTTGTAAAGGCTCATCCTAGAACAGGGGTAGGCAACCTAAGGCCCATGGGCCACAAGTGGCCTTTGGGGGTCGTTTAACCGGCCCACGAGCTGCCCCCGAACCGAGCCACACGAGTCCCCGTGTGCTGCGCTAAACTGGTGCAGCACGGCGGGGGACTCACTTCCACGGTGCCAGAAATCACGTCTGTGCATGCTCAGACGCCGGAAATCGTGTCTGCGCAGACGCAGATGCCGGAAATCATGGCCGTGCATGTTCTGGCACACAGAGGGATCTCTGCTAGAGTGAACCGGCCCAGGCGAGGTAAACCTTGCCGACCCCTGTCCTAGAGAACACCTGGCCAGGTAAGATCTGCCAGGGAGGCCCCGCTCCAGGGTCTGTCCTCTAGGGCCAGGGTGGCCAACCTTTGGGGGTCTGAGTGGTGCATCCTATGCTGTGAAAGTGCTTGGGGGCTGCGCAATTCTGACAAAAGTGGGTGGGGGGGGGAGAGCCAGTGTGGTGTAGTGATTAAGAGCGGTAGACTCGTAATCCGGTGAACCGGGTTCATGTCTCCGCTCCTCCACATGCAGCTGCTGGGTGACCTTGGGCTAGTCACACTTCTCTGAAGTCTCTCAGCCCCACTCATCTCGCAGAGTGTTTGTTGTGGGGCAGGAAGGGAAAGGAGAATGTGAGCCACTTTGAGGCTCCTTCAGGTAGTGATAAAGCGGGATATCAAATCCAAACTCCTCCTCCTCCTCCTCCTCCTCCTCCTCCTCCTCCTCCTCCTCTTCTTCTTCTTCTTCTTCTTCTTCTTCTTCTTCTTCTTCTTCTTCTTCTTCTTCTTCTCTTCTCTTCCCCTCTGTAACACCCTGTCATGCTCCATGGGGTGCCCTTGGGGACAAGGGTCTTGGTCCAGGGCTGTAAAAGCCTTTCACCCAAAAATGTACGCAGAAGACTGGGGTTTGAGGTGCAGCCTAGTCTCAACAAGCCATGTTCAATGCAGAGAATCAGTATAGCTCCAGTACATGATCAGAAACAGAACCCAGGAAACCACCACCCAAGGTCCATATGATCAGGAGTCTGGAAAGCAAGCCTGAAGAAGAGGAATGGATGAGGGAGTTGCATATGTTTTTCCTGGAGAAGAGGAGAGGACACTAAGAGCCGCCTTCATCTATCCGAAGGGTTGTCACATGGAAGATGGAGCAAGCTTGTTTTCTGCTGCTCCAGAGGTAAAGGTAAAGGTAAAGGGACCCCTGACCATTAGGTCCAGACGTGACCGACTCTGGGGTTGCGGCGCTCATCTCGCTTTATTGACCGAGGGAGCCGGTGTACAGCTTCCAGGTCATGTGGCCAGCATGACTAAGCCGCTTCTGGCGAACCAGAGCAGCGCACAGAAACGCCGTTTACCTTCCCGCCAGAGCGGTACCTATTTATCTACTTGCACTTTGACGTGCTTTCGAACTGCTAGGTTGGCAGGAGCTGGGACCGAGCAACGGGAGCTCACCCCATCGAGGGGATTCGAACCGCCGACCTTCTGATCAGCAAGCCCTAGGCTCTGTGGTTTAACCCACAGCACCACCTGGGTCCCTCTGCTCCAGAGGGGAGGACCCTAAATGACGGATTCGAATGACAAGAACGGAGGTTCCAACTCAACACGAGGAAGAGCTGACAGTGGAACGGACTCCCCTGGGACTCTCCTTCCTTGGAGGTTTTGAAGCAGAGGACAGATGGCCATCTCTCAGGGATTATTTATCTGGAGGTTGTGCTAGATCACCCTTGGTGTCCCAACCCTAGGATTTTATTATTCTGCTCTTCATGTGAACAGGGCATGGTTCTTACTGCATTTTCAAACAGTCTCCCTAGGAACAGTGCCCAGACTTACCTGAGAGATAAATTAGCTTTGTTCTTGGCTCGTTACCAGAAGAGTCTTTAATTTACATAGACACCCTACTTCCTCTCAATGGACTTCCTTTCGCTGGAGGTTTTTAAACAGATTTTGGATGACTATCTGTCAGGGATTCTTGAGCTGTGATTCCTGCAGTGCATGGGGTGGACTAGATGGCCCTTGGGGGGCCCTTCCAACTCTACAGTTCTATGATTCTTTGATTCTATCTTTCTATCGTCTGGCGACAGCTGCAGGTACAAGATCTGCACCTGGGATTCCTGCATTGGAGCCGATTGGACTAGATGGCCCTTGGGGGCCCCTTACAATCCTACGATTCCATGAGTCTCTCTTGGGCCAGATCCTTCGGCGCATGAGCTTCCTTCCCAATGGGAGCATTGCGCTCGGCTCCAGACCCTTCCCCACTTGGCGGAGCCGCAGCTCCTGGGATGGAGGCGCGAGAACCGACGAGAGGCAACAAATGAGATGCTGAGTGTACAATCAGCAACCCAGCGCAGAACAACTTTCAACTTTCATAGATAATTCTCAACTAATGGCTCGGAAAGGACCGTCACTTTCATCCTTTATTGCACTTGACAGCTTTATATTGCTCAGAATCGCCGGCAAAGCCTTGCTGAGGAAGAGGAGGCGGAGGGATTGGGCCAGGTTGCACACCGTGGGATTGGACTCCCTTCCTGAGGAACATTTTAGGAAGTTGCAGCCTTCTTCCCGGGATGGGATCACCCACAATGCTCTGCAGGACACGGCTCCTGCTCAGGAGAAGCTCCTTGCTGGAACTGAATGGTGGATAGTCTCCTGCTGTGGACAATTTTTTGTTTATTCCATTTATATCTCTCCTTTTTCTCCAAGGAGTTCAAGATGACATACATGGTTCTTGCCCTCCTTATTTAACCCCTGAGAGGCCACACCCAGTGAGCTTCATGGCCAAGCGGAGATTTAGGGAAGCTTTTAATGTTTAATAGACAATTGCATTTTAATATTCTGTTGGAAGCCGCCCAGAGTGGCTGGGGAAACCCAGCCAGATGGGCGGGGTATAAATAAATTATTATTATTATTATTATTATTATTATTATTATTATTATTATTATTTGAACCCTGCACTCCCAGATCCTAGTCCAAAACTCTAACCACTAGACCGCACCGGCTCTCAAAAATGCATTTTAAAATACAGTGGTACCTCGGGTTACAAACGCTTCGGGTTACAAACTCTGCTAACTCAGAAGTAGTACCTCGGGTTGAGAGTTTTGCCCCAGGGTAAGAACGGAAATCACATGGCGGCAGCAGGAGGTCCCTTTAGCGAAAGCGCGCCTCAGGTTAAGAACAGTTCTGGGTTAAGAACAGACCTCCAGAACAAATTTAGTTCGTAACCCAAGGTACCACTGTAACTGTGCAAAATAAAACTGAGAGCAACAGTAGCACCAATAATTTTCAACAGAACAAGCACACAAGATACTTTACACCCAGAATGGAGAGACGTCAAGGCCAGTCAGATATCCTTTATTTTTAATTTTAGCAGTAGAACCCCAAGATCTACCAACCAGAGCATGGTGCAAAAGACGGGCAGATTTTTTGTGAGGTGGGAAAATGCACCCTTGAGAACCACAGTACCTCAAGGACCGCCTCTCCCCATATGAACCTACCCAGACCTTGAGATCACATTTTTAGGCGCCATTCAAAAACCTTCCTCTTCAACACTTGTGGCAGGCGGGGTTATTGGTCCCCCCCCCTTCTCGTTCTTATTTTTAGCATGGATTTTGTGTGTTTTCATTTTGCATTTTTATGCTGTGAACCGCCCTGAGAAGGGGTGGTATGCATATTTAAGAAATGGGGGGGGGGGGGGAATAGAAATCAAAATCTGAGCGGAAGTTTTCTGTACGAAGAGCAAATTGAGCGCAAGGTATTTTCGCAAAAAAGTCCACTCCTTCCTTTCAATACCTTAATTTAGATGGGGAAAGAGTCATTTCCTTATTCCAGTTATGGTGTGTTACAGTGGTTAGAGTGTCGAACTAGGACCTGGGAGGGACCATGGTTCAAATCCCCACTCGGCTATAAAACTGTCACTGGGTGGGACCTAATAATAATAATAATAATAATAATAATAATAATAATAACAATTTATTATTTATATCCCGCCCATCTGGCTGGGTTTCCCCAGCCACTCTGGGCAGCTTCCAACCAAATATTTAAAAAAACAAAAACAAAAAAACTTCCCTTAGGGATCACTCACTGCCTTTCTCAGCCTAACCCACCTCGCAGGGTTGTTGTGTAATTAAAGGAGACTGGAAGAACTGCGTTCGCCTCCTTGGAGGAAAAGGTTGGGATATAAATGCAACACAGTAATCCATAATGTCAAAGCATTAGCTGCCGAAATGTCGAGGTGCGTTGATAAGAAGTGCCCCCCCCCCTCGCCCAAGAAATTGACAAGGTCCCGTAATCCGGTGGGGAGATTGCCCTGTCAAAAGCGATCTCAGGCGCTGGATTTCATCTTCATGCCGCGTGGGTAATTTGCAATTTATTAATTTATTAATTATTATTGGAGGAACGGACACAAACAGGCTGACTGGCCTGCTCTTTTGAGCATTTAATTAAAAGCGAAGGGCTCCTTGCGAGCTGGGATTCCTCGCCTAATAATGCCGCGATACAGAAATGTTTATTATTATCTCCTTTATTAGATAAGTTCTTACCGGGTTATATGATATGTCACATTAAATTAGATTCCATTTTGGAATAGCGCTGAGCTTTTTAGGCTCCTGCCTGGGATTCGTTCTCTGCTTTGAATTTAATGAACAAATCAAGTTGCCGCCTTGATAACTGAAGGCTTATCGCTAACCTTTTCTATATTTATCAGAGGTCAGCTTGAATTAGTGTATCTCTCCCTGGGTGAGGGTGAGATTGGAAAGATGTTTATAAAAAGGACAAAATGTAATTAAAAGTTTAAGAATCGCCAATGTTCCCCACAAATCTGCCTTGATGTCCGGGAGGGTGGGGGGTGGTCTGAAGCTTGGGGGGGGGGTTCATGATTTCCATGTAGAACATGCAAGGCCCCAGTTGTCGTTGTTCTTTTTAAATACGATCATGGAAAAGGCTGCTTGGATGCCGACTTTCCAGGGCTGCTGCAAGCCAGTGCAGGCAATATTGGACTAGAGAGAGTAGATCTATAGGCTCACCCTTTGCAAAAGTCCCAGATCCTGTTGGAATGAGCTGGACTGCTGTCACTCCTACAGCAGTGCTGTAAGCCATATAGGATCTGCTAAAAAGGTAAAAGGTAAAGGGACCCCTGACCATTAGGTCCAGTCGCGGACGACTCTGGGGTTGCGGCGCTCATCTCGCATTAATGGCCGAGGGAGCCAGCATACAGCTTCGGGGTCATGTGGCCAGCATGACTAAGCCGCTTCTGCCAGACCAGAGCAGAGCACGGAAACGCCGTTTACCTTCCCACCGGAGCGGTACCTATTTATCTACTTGCACTTTGACGTGCTTTCGAACTGCTAGGTTGGCAGGAGCAGGGACCGAGGGATGGGAGCTCACCCCGTCGCGAGGATTCGAACCTCCGACCTTCTGATCAGCAAGCCCAAGCAGCACAGTGGTTTAAACCACAGCGCCACCCACGTCCCTTAATGTATTAATAATTAATGTACTTATTATTACTTAACGCAGGTGGCGTTAAACCACTGAGCCTCTTGGGCTTGCCGATCAGAAGGTCAGCGGTTCGAATCCCCGCGATGGAGTGAGCTCCCATTTCTCTGTCCCAGCGCCTGCCAACCTAGCAGTTCGAAAGCATGCCAGTGCAAGTAGATAAATAGGTACCGCTCTGGTGGGAAGGTAACTGGCTTTTCCGTACGCTCTGGCTTCTGTCACGGTGTCCCGTTGTGCCAGAAGCGGTATAGTCCTGCTGGCCACATGACCTGGAAAAGTGTCTGTGGATAAACGCCGGCTCCCTCGGCCTGAAAGCGAGATGAGCGCCGCAACCCCATAGTCGCCTTTGAGTGTACTTAACCGTCCAGGGGTCCTTTACCTTTACCTTTTATTTATGTATTATTGCTGTTATTATTTATTATAACTATTATTAGCATTAAAGGTAATTTAATAGCATTAAAGGTAATTTAATAAAAGGACTTGATTTATGATTTAGTTATTTATATCTCACTTTTTTCTTCTCCAAGGAGCTCAAAGTGATGCCCATGCTTCTCTCCCTCCTCAGTTAGTCCCCACAACAACCCTGTGAGGTAGGTTAGGCTGAGGGGCAGGGATTGGCCCAAGTGAGCTTCAGGGAGGGATGGAGATTTGAAACCCTGTCTCCCAGCTCTTAGTACGACACTCTAAACCCCACACCACACTGGCTCTCACACAGATAAGTTCAGGATTTTCTTTCTTTTTTCTTTTTATTATTATTTATACTTATACATCACGCAAACAAGCATTGAATAAAATGAACCAAAAAAAAAAAATACAAAACAGAAGAAAATGGAAAAACAAAATTACAAGGATAATAATAACCTAATCTGCAAGCAAAAATACAAAACATATTCTCCCAAAAAAGGAAAAAAAGAATGAAAAACAACACCAAAAAAGAAGAAGAAGATAAGGAAAAAGGAAAAAAAGGAATTGACTTCCAACTAACTCCATTGGATCTTTATTTCTCATATCACTGGTTGTCTGTAATGATTAAATTTTTGGAGAATAAGGATTTTGATTGCAAGAAACTGGAAGACACAGGAACTACCCACGATAGAAGACTGACAGATGAAAATGATGGACTATATGGAACTCGCAGAACTGACCGGGAAACTACGCGACCAGAGGGAGGAGACGGTGGAACAAGACTGGAAGAAATTGAAAGTTTATTTTAAAAACTATTGTAAGATTTAAAGACTGGAAAAAGTTGGAAGAAATGACAGCTTACAGAATAGAAAAATAGGTTAAGTAATATAGACTTATGACTTTAGGTTAAGACTTATATAAGGACATATTTGATATTAATAAATAATGTTTAAATATGTCAAGAAATTACTAAAGGTGATTGATAATGAAACTCAGTGGGGGGACGGGACGTGAGGAAGTCACCCCAACATGATCAGACATGATGAATGGGAAAATAAGATGTATGTTTGTGTTTTGTCTATTTTGTATTTTGTATTTTTTACTATGAATAATGTAATGATGCTAAATTGCTGTTTTTATGTTAAAAACCCAATAAATATAATTTAATAAATAAATAAATAAATAAATTTTTGGAGAATAAGTTCAGTGTTTTCAATCTAGGTGAAATTGTTTCTAAAGCCGTACTCCACCACCAGTTGCAAAACATCGGTACCATTCGCTATACCTGTATGCAATTTGAATCATCGATGCACTTAGAAGAGGCTTATGCCTTAAGCGAATGAATTTGGCTTGAACTGAACGTAACTTCTCCTTACGAGGAGGGATGGCCAGACATCATGTTTGCAGTCAGGAGGGGAACCTCACCCCCACCCCCCAAAAAAGCAATTTTCATCATCATTACATATTGTAATTGCAGAGCCCAATTATGAGATTACATTTGCTGTGTTTACGCTAATTAAGTCATTAGGCATAATAAGTCTAATTACACAAATTGGCTGAGAAAAATTCTTTTGACAAATGTTTGAAATTTTCATGGCATGGATCCCACTCCGATTGGGAGGTAGAACCTGTTTTTTTTGGGGGGGGTGTTTTGCCTCCTCTGCTCGATATCTTCATAAACTTAATAAAAAAATTCCTTCCAGTATCACCTTCGAGTGCTCATAAACTGTTCATAAACTTAATATGTGAAATGCTTTATTGGTGGAGATGGGCAAAGTGGTCTCCTTTCAGTCTGTAGTATCTTTCCACCTGTCCACGCATAACTCTGCTCCATCTTTTTACCGAATCAGTCCCTGAAAATCCGCATGAAACTTTACAACTTCATACGGATTTTGGAAAAGGTTTTCTCCAAAAAAAAATATGCATTTCTGGGCATATTTTATCTCAGCAATTCCTAAGACACTTTCAACTTGTTTCTTTCTCCTTTTTTGCTATGCTATTCCAAGAATTACAAAATCCAGTAGTTACGTTCCAAGCCAAACATTGGCCAGCTCACACGCCACTGCCGTACGAAATAACAACTCCGGGGATTCCCTGCAAAACTGTTCTCCATCAGTTAATGAGGAAAGAAATTGTATTTGCAAATTATCAAAGGAGAGAGGGGGGGGAATCAGTAAAATTATCATGGGTGGGGTACAAGGGAGTGGGGGATGTCATGTTTACACTTAATTGAGGTGGTGTTTGTGACTTTCCCTTCTTTTATTCCACAACACATATTCATCCTACAAAGAACATAAGAAGAACCTCAGCTGGATCAGGCCAGTGGTCCATCTTTTGGGAAATCAATGAGCGGGACCTGAGGGCAACAAAAGCACTCTCTGCACCTCTACCCTCCAGCAACCAGGACTCCGAAGCATTTCTGCCCCCAATGGGTGGCAGGACATAAGTCATCCTGGCTAGGAGCTACCCATAGCTCTCTCCTCCATGAATTTGTCTAATCCTCTTCGAAAGCCAAAAGAGGTTGATGGTCATCTCTGCCTCCTGTGAGAGGGAGTTCCATAGTTCTTCGTTTGCTGCATGAAGAAGTGCTTCCTTTTTATCTGTCCCCCATAAAACTGGAACTCATAGGCTGTGATGGGTGTGTGTGTGTGTGTGTGTGTGTGTGTGTGTGTGTGTGCGCATGTGTGGCTTTTTTTGGTGTGTGTGTGTTTTCTGCTTTTTTTTTCTTTTTCTTTCTGGTTTTTACTGGACGGCATGCAATTTTGTTGCACTTGTATAGCGTTGTGCTTGTACTTGTGCAATGACAATAAATAAATTATCTTATCTAATAATAATAATAATAATAATAATAATAATAATATTTATACCCCGCCCATCTGGCTGGGTTTCCCCAGCCACTCTGGGCAGCTTCCAACAAAAGAGTAAAAATACATTAAAACATCAATCATTAAAAACTTCCCTAAACAGGGCTGCCTTCAGCTGTCTTCTAAACGTCAGAAAGTTGTTTATTTCCTTGACATCTGATGGGAGGGTGTTCCACAGGGCGGGCACCACTACTGAGAAGGCCCTCTGCCTGGTTCCCTTGTAATCTCACTTCTTGCAGGGAGGGAACCGCCAGAAGGCCCTCGGCGCTGGACCTCAGTGTCCGGGCTGAACGATGGGGGTGGAGACGCTTCCTCAGGTATACTGGGCCGAGGCCATTTAGGGCTTTAAAGGTCAGCACCAATGCTTTGAATTGTGCCCGGAAACCATACAATGAAACTGAAAGTTGGAAGGTTCAGGACAGAGAAGTTGGCCAGCAACGTGGATGTCTTTCAAAGAGGATTAGACAAATTCATGGAGCTGGAGAGGACTCTCAACAGTTCCAAGTCATGATGGCTGTGCCTTTCCACCACAATTGGAGGCAGTGATGCTTCTGAATCCCAATTACTAAAAACCAGAGGAGGGGAGAGTGCTTTTGAGCTCGAATCCTGCTTGCTGGTTTCCCATTGGGGCATCTGGTTGGCCACTGTGAGAGCTGGATGCTGGACTAGATGGGCCATTGACCTGAAGAAGACTCTTATCAAAACGTTCCTCTATCCACTTCCTCCATGCCAGGCATCACTTTATACATTCCTATCATGTTGACTCTTCCTCTCCTTTTCTGCAAGCCAAAGAGTCCCGAACACTGCAAGCTTTCCTCCTAGGGGAGTCATTTCACCCCCTTGAGCATTTGGGTTGCCTTGTCTAGACTTTTTCACAACGATGAACTTATCCTAGGAAAATAACAAGTGCAGACAACTGCTGGAGATGTGGGAGTAAAAATGCGAACCTAGTACCGGTACATATGTTGATTAACTGCCCAATGATAAGATCATTTTGGTGAGGATATTTAAAGCAAGAGTAATAAAAGAAATTGTTATTTAGGGGAACTGAATTTAATTCTAAATTATATTCCGGAAATGCGGGAGATTTCAAGGGGTCAAAAAAATAAATAAATGGATGTACCATGCTATATTAGAAGCAAAAAAACTTGTTTTGATGAATTGGAAGAGACGCAAAAAGATTCCATTGAGCACATGGATTGATAATATGGACAGATTAGCTACATACGAACAAATTGCATGTCGACGCAAAATAAGAATGGATAAATATGAAGAAATCTGGAATGAATATTTAAGCGATAAGGCGGATAGTGATGGAAAGTAGGGGGAGGAGAGAGAGGTGGGAAAATATTGTTAAAAAAGGTGTAGTCATAGGTATATCGGTGTATTCAAATCTGAATTGTCAAATTGTGTTATTATTGTTATTATGGTTTTTGTCGTATGTGTTTTTTGCAGTTGATGTTTGTATCGAAAAAAGGATTTAAAAAATTAAAAAACAAAACCAAACAATGAACTAATCTTGGACATCTCTTTGCAAACAAGAGTAATGATCCCTCCCTCCCTGCACACTCACGATTGTTTCTCCTGCTGCCAACAGGGTGAAACCAAGATCCTGAAGCTCAAAAACCTCCGGCCGCAGGATTATGCCAACTACAGCTGCATTGCTTCGGTCAGGAACGTCTGCAACATCTCCGACAAAATGGTGTCCTTCCGGCTTTCCAACAAAACAGGTATTTCGCGATCCCCTGTTCTCATTGCTGTTGTCGGTCAGTAGGAGACCTCTCACCAAGCCTGCTCACTTTTTGGGGGGCGGGGGGCTCAGTGATTAGTGCTACCGACTCATTTCCATCCACCGTGTTTCCATACTGTGCATAGATGCTCCCATACAGATTTACAGTCGTACCTTGGTTCCCAAACGCCTTGCGAGTCGAATGTTTTGGCTCCCGGACGCTGCAAACCCGGAAGTGAGTGTTCCTGTTGCAAACGTTCTTTGGAAGCCAAATGTCCAACACGGCTTCCGATTGGCTGCAGGAGCTTCCTGCAGCCAATCGGAAGCCGCGCCTTGGTTTCCGAACATTTCGGAAGTCAGGAGGATATCCGGAACGGATTCCGTTCGACTTCCGTGGTACGACTGTATTTACATGCAGTGATTCGTACATTATATTGTTTGTTTATTATGCACAATACGGCACAAAGGATTACTGTACATGATAATAATAATAATAATAATAATAATAATAATAATAATAATAATTCTTTTATTTGTACCCCGCCCATCTGGCCGGGTCTCCCCAGCCACTCTGGGCAGCCTCCAACAGATATAAAAATACATTAAAATCACAGGTTAAAAACTTCCCTAAACAGGGCTGCCTTGAGGTATTTTCTGAATGTAGGATACTTGTTTATCACTTTAACCTCTGCTGGGAGGGCGTTCCACAGGGCGGGTGCCACCACTGAGAAGGCCCTCTGCCTGGTTCCCTGTAGCTTTGCTTCTCGCAGTGAGGGAACCGCCAGAAGGCCCTCGGCGCTGGATCTCAGTGTCCGGGCTG
Organism: Darevskia nairensis; assembly: GCA_034642065.1. NCBI lineage: Eukaryota > Metazoa > Chordata > Lepidosauria > Squamata > Lacertidae > Darevskia > Darevskia nairensis. The sequence continues at coordinate 1,350,518 of JAWWNI010000210.1, read as the reverse complement.
AATGGTGGGGGTGGAGACGCTCCTTCAGGTATACAGGACCGAGGCCGTTTAGGGCTTTCAAGGTCAGCACCAACACTTTGAATTGTGCTTGGAAACGTACTGGGAGCCAATGTAGGTCTTTCAAGACCGGTGTTATGTGGTGTTGGCGGCCACTCCCAGTCACCAGTCTAGCTGCCGCATTCTGGATTAATTGCAGTTTCCGGGTCACCTTCAAAGGTAGCCCCACGTAGAGCGCATTGCAGTAGTCCAAGCGGGAGATAACCAGAGAATGCACCACTCTGGCGAGACAGTCTGCAGGCAGGGAGGGTGTCTGGGTGAGTGGGGACTCAAACTCAGAAATCCTGCTGGGGGGAGAAAGTCAAACTGGTTGGACAAATTTAGGTCAGGGATACATCCCGGGGGCTGGTGAGACTGTCAGATATGGTCTCAGCAGTGACCAGACATCATGATGCAGGAGGCTTCATAAATCATAGCATCATGGAGTTGGGAATTACTTATTGTGCTCTCTTTATCCTAAATGCACAAAAGATAAGAATTTAATTCTAACTCACCTGTAACCTGGGCAACTTACTGCAACGCTGCAATTTAGTTCTTTACGGATGGTTTTGTTTTATATGACTTGTTTGTTTCATGGTTGCTGGAAAATCTGCAGATTTGTAACTAGGATGCTATGTTCTGTACTGATGGCGGCGAAGTCCTACAGTATGTTAATGGCAAATTGTTACTCAAAGAAAGCTGCTTCTTTTTTTAAAGAAAGAACTAGGCAGTTGATGGGCAGCATGTGGACCACTGAACACTTTCACCTGCTTCTTGGCATTCCACCAAACTTGAATCGAGCTTTTGCTAGTATTCCCTCCTGTAGGGAAAACCAGATCTGCCAATCAATTTCCTCCCGGTTCCCGGTGATCAAATCGGGTGGGAATGGCACCGTTGCCTGAACAATCTGCTCCTGATCTGCATGATTTGTTCGGAGGTCTTCTGGGCACGCACAGTTTTCCGCCGCTTTCCATTTGGGTCTCTCCCCTTCGCCCTTAGAAGTGGCTGAAGCACATGAGTGCATTGTGCGCTCCTGATTAAAGCTGGTGTATCCATACTCATTCTTGCGCAGTGGTAACCACTGAGGGGAGGAAAGGAGAATTGAAATTAATCTTACCATTTTTCAACAGGTGGGGTGCAGCAGGTGGCAGGAACAAGGAACGGAACAGAAACAAAAGTGGGTGTAGACACCTGCTCATCCCTGAGCATTTTCAAAAATGGTCCAGTCCTCTTTTAAAGCCATCCAAGTTGGCGGCCATCACTGCCTCCTGGGGAGCAAGTTCCATAGTTTTAAATATGTGTCGTGTGAAGGACTTTTTTTGTGCCTCAACGTGCATCACTGTAGTTCTCCAGCCAAGTAATGTGTATAAAAATGCCTATATTGGGGTAAATTGTGCATCTAAATGCCCATATTACTGAAAATAACATACAAGAATGCACTGTATTAGAGGAAATTGCTTTGTGAGGCTGTGTGCATTAGGCAAACTTGCATACTAATGTGTTCGTGAAGAGAAGGGCACGCTAAAAGCCTGATGAATTTTCAGGGGGAACTTCTTCTTTTTTTAAATTGCAAAGCAATGTGGAACTGAAGTTTAGATCAGAAAAATGAGAAACTGGACCTGGCAGATCCAGGGACCCTTAAATCCTCACCACGCCTGAGACATTTGAGCTGTGTGACAGAATACACTTTTTCCATTATTGTCAAGAGAATATATGCAGCTTCAGTGGGGGAAACATTCAGTAAGGAAGGAGTGTCTGAATGCTTTGCTCAGCCTATTGACAGAGGTGGGATGACTCTGTTTGTGGGCCTGGAGCCAACACCAGACATTCTCAGGCTCAGAGATTTATGCTTGTATTGGGGAGTCAGCTCTGAAAAAACTATGTCTCCAGTGTCCGTTTAATATCACAAAGCAGTAATGACAATCGCCTCCCAGAAAGCAGCGGATGGTCGAATAATGTAAAATCCACACCATTCACTGGTGATGGTGGTGGAATTAATTTTATTCCAGCATCCATTTCCTGCTGATATCACTTTCCTCCATGCTTTATGGAATTTGGAAAACTGTGATTGTCCTTTGGACATTTTATCTATGGAAAAAAACAACTACTCACCAGCATTTGAAAATCAGAAATTGAGGGGGGGGGGGCAGAACTTAGAGGTCCTTAGCCAATAGCCCAATGACCAGAATATAAGGAAAGCCTGCAGGATCAGTCCAATAGGCATCTTCTTTGCAGTAGCGGAGGAAGGGGCGGGGGGGCGGGTCGCCCCGGGTGCTATCTCTGAGGGGGTGACAAGAAGGTATGTAGTGGTGCTGCACATGCACAGCCAGGCGGTTTGCCCTGCCCCACTGCAGCCGTGAGCAGAGAATCCTGCCACCGTCCTTATGGTGTATGCGTGGCGGTGCCATATGTAGCGGTGCCACACATGCACTGTACATAGCACCGATGTGCATGCACCGTACATAGAGGTGCTGCGCATGTGCTGCCGGGCGGTTTGCCCCACCCCTCGACACCCCGCACCAGGTGCCGGAGAGCCTTCCTTCGCCCCTGCTTCTTTGCGTCTTCTGAAAGCCAATTTTCCCAACGCAACATGGCCATCAGCTGGCAGGTTCCTAATCGACGGATCGTCTGCCTTAATCGGAAGCAAACAATTAAGCCGAAGCCTCAGCTCCACATGTGTTCATCAGGAAGGCATCAGACGTAATGGAGGTTTACAGCATTACACAGAAGTGTAATTGGGTGCACTTAAACCCACCTAATTCACCGGCTGCTTGGTTTTATCTGTGGGGCTTGACTGTACATCACCTGAGTCATCGTGCCTGGTGGTGAAAAGGATGCTCTCAGAGACAGAATCCGATCTCTCTCAAGGACTGCCGGGACTCGCAGACAGCCAATGAAGCTGAACACTGGGAAATTCAGGGCGGATTCAAGAAAGTAGTTCTTCACTCGGTGCATAGTTAAGCGGTGGAACTCCCTCCCCCAGGAGGCCATGATGGCCACCAACCGGGTTGGCATTAAAAGAGGATTAGACAAATTAGACCAATTCATGGAGGAGGAGAGGGCTATTGATGGCTCTTAGCAAGGATGGCTCCTCTCTGCCTCCTATCCTATCCTTTTCTCCAAGGAGCTTGAGGTGGTGAACACGGTTCTTGCACTCCTCATTTCATCCCCACAACAACCATAGAATCATAGAATCCTAGAGTTGGAAGAGACCACAAGGGCCATCCAGTCCAACCCCCTGACAAGCAGGAAACACCATCAAAGCATCCTGACAGGTGGCTGTCAAGCCTCTGCTTAAAGACCTCAAAGAAGGAGACTCCACCACACTCCTTGGCAGCCAATTCCACTGTCGAACAGCTCTTACTGTCAGGAAGTTCTTTCTAATGTTTAGGTGGAATCTTCTTTCTTGTAGTTTGAATCCATTGCTCCGTGTCCGCTTCTCTGGAGCAGCAGAAAACAACCTTTCTCCCTCCTCTATATGACATCCTTTTATATATTTGAACATGGCTATCATATTCCCCCTTAACCTTCTCTTCTGACTTTTAGTGATCACAGTGTTTCCTTTCTAGGTGCTCACAGACCATTTGCTTAATGATCTGCTCTAGAATCTTTCCTGGTATTGATGTCAGGCTGACTGGGCGGTAATTGTTTGGGTCCTCTCTTTTCCCCTTTTTGAAAATAGGGACAACATTTGCCCTCCTCCAGTCTGCTGGGACTTCACCTGTTCTCCAGGAATTCTCAAAGATTACTGCCAGTGGTTCTGAAATCACCCCTGCCAGTTCTTTTAATACTCTGGGATGTAGTTCATACATCCTCTATATGGACATCCTTTTATTTATTTGAACACGGCTATCATATCACCCCATAACCTTCTCTTCTCCAGGCCAAATATACCCCAGCTCCCTAAGCCGTTCCTCATAAGGCATCGTTTCCAGGCCTTTGACCATTTTGGTTGCCCTCCTCTGGACACGTTCCAGCTTGTCAGTATCCTTCTTGAACTGTGGTGCCCAGAACTGGACACAGTATTCCAGGTGAGGTCTGACCAGAGCGGAATACGGTGGTACTATTACTTCCCTTGATCTAGATGCTATACTCCTATTGATGCAGCCCCAGAATTGCATGGGCTTTTTTTAGCTGCTGCATCACACTGTTGACTCATGTCAAGTTTATGGTCTACCAAGACTCCTAGATCCTTTTCACATGTACTGCTCTCAAGCCAGGTGTCACCATCCTGTATTTGTGCCTTTCATTTTTTTTGCCCAAGTGTAGTACTTTACATTTCTCCTGTGAGGTAGGCTAGGCTGAGAGGCAGGACTGGCCCAAGGTCACCCACTGGTCCCCAGGTTTAGTCCAGGGGTCAGCAAGGTTTATCTTGCCTGGGCTGGTTCACTCCAGCAGAGATCCCTCCATGGGCAAGAACGCGCACATGCTTGAGCATGTGCGTGATTTCCGGTGTCTGCGTCTGCACAGACATGATTTTCAGCATCTGCACATGTGCAGATGCGATTTTCGCCGCCGCGAAAGCAAGTCCCCATGCCACGCTGCGCTGGTTTAGCACTGTGCGCGGGTCTCACCAAGTGGGCCTTAGTAATAATAATAATAATAATAATAATAATAATAATAATAATAATAATTTTTTATTTATACCCGCCCATCTGGCTGGGTTTCCCAGCCACTCTGGGCGGCTTCCAACAGAACATTAAAATGCAATAATCTATTAAACATTAAAAGCCCCCATGAACAGGGCTGCTTCAGATGTCTTCTAAAGGTCTGGTAGTTGTTTATTTCCTTGGCATCTGATGGGAGGGCGTTCCACAGGACGGGTGCCACTACCAAGAAGGCCCTCTGCCTGGTTCCCTGTAACTTGGCTTCTCGTAGTGAGGGAACCGCCAGAGGCCCTCGGAGCTGGACCTCAGTGTCCAGGCAGAACGATGGGGGTGGAGACGCTCCTTCAGGTCTACCGGACCTGAAGGTTGCTGACCCCTGTTCTAGTCTAACGCTTTGACTACTACGCTACACAGGCTATGCTCTCCTCCTGAGTCGGAGGCAGCAGGGCTTCTGATGATCAGCTGGGTCCAAGTCAGGCAGGGTTGGTGACCTTCCTGGCCCCTGCCAGCCCTGTGATGCTCAGCTGCTGCTCCAGTGATGACTTCATGCTCATTTGCGAAGGCATGGCGGGTGGATTAAGCCACCTCTCGACTGAGATTGCAGCGGTCCTCGTGACGAGGAGCACAATGCGGATGTTAGATGTTGATGGGTTGCTTAAGGAAGGATGATCCCCTGCAATCTTCCTGCCTTAGTGGTGTGGCGCTGCGTAATGAAATCATGTCATAAGCTGCCCTTTTATCTTCCCTCCTAAGGTCCAGGCTGAAAAGGTTGCCTCGACTCTTATCTCGCCATTAAGTGTCGGCCTGTTTTGTCTAATGCTTTTTTGAGAGAGAGAGAGGGAGAGGAATTCTTTTCAATGTCAACATATTAAGGAATTATCTGGGTTGAGAGTGTATGCATGTCTCTGTGCGCGCGTTACAATATATAAATTATTCCTTTAGTAGGCAGAACAACAACTTGCCTGGCTTCGAGGATGCCTGTAATCCCCCGATAAGGAAACAGCCCCTCTAATAAGCAGAACGGAGTGATAAAATGGGGTGGCATTAGCTTCGAGGCGGAGGCTTGAAATAGCAAATTACCGATGGCCAACAAGCAAGAGGGGAAGAGGGATGGTTGGCAGTGGCTGGAAGGGGCAGTGGGCACGGCCCATTTCTGGAACGACAGATCAGGTCCACAGCCTATTTATTCCAGTATCCCATTCCCATGGCAACTCTCCTCTCCTGTGTTTTCAAGGCTAGCAGCCACCGAGAGACCTCTCCTCCTCCATTAATTTGTCTAATCCTCTTCTAAAGCCATCCAAAGCTCGTGGCCATCAGACGCACCAGGTTCTGCCCCATTTTGTGGGGGCCCGGGGCACGCGCATGACATCACATGGCAGGGGAAGGTGGCACGGGGCCCGCCATGGCCACAGGGATGCCCAATGGGGCCTGCCATGGTGGGAGAGCCCGACGGGGCCCGTTGTGGCCTTGGGAGAGTCTGGCAGGTAAGACAGCGGGTGGCAGCAGCGGGAGAAGGCCAGGCACCCACAATCAACATTTTGTGGGTGCCCCCCCCCCCCGAGATGGTGCCAGGAGTGGCCATCTGTAACGGATTGGCCCGATGATGGAAGATTCATTACGCTCTGGCTTAGAAAGAGTTAATTCACTTCCGTCGTAACTGACAGCACGGCCATTAGTGGGGGCAGGGCGGTGTCCGGTTTTTAAAAAAGGAGGGGACAGGCGTTTGAGAGAGGGAGTTGAAGGGATGAATTTGCTGCCAAGGAGTGTGGTGGAGTCTCCTTCTTTGGAGGTCTTTAAGCAGAGGCTTGACAGCCACCTGTCAGGAATGCTTTGATGGTGTTTCCTGCTTGGCAGGGGGTTGGACTGGATGGCCCTTGGGGTCTCTTCCAACTCTAGGATTCTATGATTCTATGATTCTATGAGTCAGGGAGAGATGGAGCTGGAGAGCTAGAGGAGAAGACAAGATAATAAAAAAAGGAGTAGGTAACGGATCGGGTTGGATAGTTTTTTTTGGTGAGGTTTAGAGTAACTTAAAGTTGAAGTTCAACGGAGTTGATGTATAACTACAGTTAAGATTGTACACTTATGAATCCTCAAGAAATATGTTTGTGATAACATAAAAACATCACTTTTTGTGTGTGTGTCAAGAAAAGTCGTCTTTGCTTATTCCATCAATATATAAGAAAAACTAAATGGGTGACTACTCCAGAGAGGGTGGAACTTGCCTAAGGAAAAGTGGATAGTTCGAGTCCTAGAGTCACCCCTAAGGGTCAAAGAGATAGAGAAAATACAGGGGTTCGTCGCACCATCACTGCCTCCTAGAGGAATGAGTTCCACAGGATAACTCTGTGCTGGTGAAGGAGGATATGCTTTACATACTTTTTTTAAATAGTTTTTATTATTTTTAATAATAAAACATGAAATAACCACATTGCAATAATCAATCAAATCCATTTGACTTCCCTCCTTCCCCTAAAATGGGTTTTCTATTTCCACATTAAATACATACGCCTTTCTGCTGACAGTCTCTGTCCCTTTCTGCATCTCGAGATCTCTCCAGCTCATGGTCAGAAACGAATTAAGTCCTATGTTGTAGGAACAATGTCTTGGTTCCGGATCCTCCCCCGTCATCCTGTTGGTATCTCTTGTGATTTCCATCTTTGGGCAAATAAGAATCTTGCTGCTGTGCTGGCATACATAAACAGTCTTTGGTCTCTTTTTGCAATCTCTTCCCCAATCAACCCAAGCAAAAATGCTTCTGGTTTCTTGGGGAAGGTATATTTTAACATCTTTTTAAACTCATTATAGACCATTTCCCAAAAAGCTTTCACCCTATCACAAGTGCACCACAAGTCCACCTAAACATTAGGAAGAATTTCTTGACAGTAAGAGCTGTTCGACAGTGAATTTTCTGCCAAGGAGTGTGGTGGAGTCTCCTTCTTTGGAGGTCTTTAAGCAGAGGCTTGACAGCCACCTGTCAGGAATGCTTTGATGGTGTTTCCTGCTTGGCAGGGGGTTGGACTGGATGGCCTTTGTGGTCTCTTCCAACTCTAGGATCCTATGATTCTATGATAAGAACCTCCATCTTTTTCTTTGCATTTCCAGCATGACTTGTTTTTCATCGTATAAATTTTAGCTAATTTAACTGGGGATGTGCTGGTCCTGTGGGTTACCCGAGAGGCAAGGTCCAAGTCCGGTCCGTGGTCAGAGGTGCAAAGTAGAGGCAGTCCATAATAATTGAAGCTAAGTGCAGGGCAGGGAGTCAGGCAAAGTCAGGAACAGGAACGCAGACAGGGAACCAGGGCAGGTCAGGAGCCCAGGCAGGAAAGCAGGACAGGTTTCAAGCAGGAACTGGTCAGCAATGATGTTGCTCCTGCAACTTGGGGCTGGGGCTGGCCGACTTTTATCTGCCCCGAGGCATAGGGCGGCCCCGATCCTCTGGTGACTCGCCTCTCCTGGCCTGGAGGCGAGCACTCCTCCTGCGGGAACTCAGTTCCCTTCGGCTCTCTGCCCTGAGCCTCTGCAGCCCAGGAGAGGCTGGAGGGTTACAGGACCCAGAGCATCCCCTGACGGGGCTGGGAGTGGAGCACCTGCAGGCAATGGGTCCTCCATCCCAGCAGGAGCCAGAGCAGACTCAGCCGATGCCTGCACCTGAGGATCCAGCACAGGTGAAGACCCTTCAGACTCAAGCCCCAGCCCTGGCTCTGCTGGTTCTGGAGGCGGGGAATCCTGTGCAGGCTGGGATCCCTCAAGTTCAGCATCTGAGTCTGAATCCCAGGCCATCACAGGGGATATGCTTTTACATTCATTTCAGTGAGGTGTTTCTGTCTGCTTCCTCTGTAGGCTGGGAAGGGGAATAGGGACCCAGGAAGCTGCCTTAAACTGAGGCCGCATCCACACCAGGCATTTAACGTCATCTGGTGCCATTTCCAGAGGTCCTCTGGGCTTCAACCAAAGACTTCAGGGAGCTACACTTTGTTTAGGGTGCTGAGAGGTGTTAGGAGGCCTCTATTCCGCTCACAGTGCTACAGTTCCCAGAGTTCACAGTGGAACCTTAAGTTGTGGACGTAATCCGTCCCAGAGGCATGTCCGCAACTCGAAGCGTCCGTATCCAGAAGCGCCTCATCTGCGCATGCACGCTGTGCGATTTAGCGCTTCTGCGCATGCGCGAGCAGTGAAACTCGGAAGTAACCCGTTCCGGTACTTCCGGGTTGCCGCGGGACGTAACGCGTAAAGACGCAACATGAAGCGGACGCAACTCGAGGTATGACTGTAATAATAAAAAATATTTGCAAATACAACACACCAAACAACCAAGTGAAATACATCATATAAACAGTCGTAAAGGAGAATAAAAATACAAGATGGAAAAAGCAATTAAGCTAAGAAGAATGAAAATGTATTGCATGGTGGGATACAAGGTTCATATTTATGCAAAATATATCAAGTATTCATAAATGCCACCAGATAAAATCGCATTTACTTCATTGATTTGTTGCATTTCTTCTTCCTGCAAGGAGCCTGAGGTGGCATTTGTGGTTCTCCCCGTCTTCATTTAATTCCCCACGACCCCAATGACCCTGGGAGGAAGGTTAGGCTGAGAGGTGGTGACTGAGCTCAGGGTCACATCCAGCGAGCCTCTGTCTTGGCCAAGTGGGAGACTTGGACCCGGGTCTCTCCCAGGTCCTAGTCTGACACCCTAATCCATGGGTAGGCAAACTAAGGTCCAGGGGCCGGATCCGGCCCAATCACCTTCTAAATCTGGCCGACAGACGGTTTGGGAATCAGCGTGTTTTTACATGAGCAGAATGTGTCCTTTTATTTAAAATGCATCTCTGGGTTATTTGTGGGGCATAGGAATTCGTTCATATATTTTTTTCAAAATATAGTCCAGCCCCCCACAAGGTCTGAGGGACAGTGGACCAGCCCCCTGCTGAAAAAGTTTGCTGACCCCTGCCCTAACCACTATACCACACTGCCTCTCTACACAGTAGCATGGACCAGAAACAGATTTGTTCCTATAAAGCTGGTGCGATGCCCCCTCCCCTCTGCTTTTGATTGATGCTCAGTAACCCTGTCAGCTCGGCCACGGCATATTCTCAAACCTCTGGGCAGGGTCTGTGCATAGTGCCAGGCACACTTTGCCTGATGTGCTTCTCGCTGGACGCCATGCGCTAGAGGAGCAATGGCCCCTTGCCCTCTCAGCCGCCTTGGAGTCTGAGACAATTACCGCCGGCATTAATAAAAGACCCAGCCTTTCGCTTGGGGATCAGGAGACACCACAGAGCGTCACCGGCTGCAATATGCCGCTGTTTTACAAAGCGGCTGGTTCCCTGACGCCTTGGGTTCATCGCGCCCGTCCTCTGAAAGTCAGAGCCAGGAGTGAGGATGGGAGCCGGGAGCCTCAGAACCTCAGGGTTTCCCTGCTGAGTCGAGCATCCTAGAATCATAGTGGTAGATTTGGAAGGGGTACCCAGGGTCATCTAATCCAACCCCTGCAAAGCAGGCTAAAGAATCCCTGACAGATGGTCATCCAACCTAGAAAATCTCCCACGAAGGAGAGTTCGCCACTGTCCGAAGGAGGCCAACCTTACAGGGATGCTGTAAGCATTCCTGGTACAGTGGTACCTCGGTTTTTTAACGTAATCTGTTCGGGAGACCGTTCGGCTTCCGAAACATTCGAAAACTGAGGCACAAAAGGCGTCCTGCAAATTCAACGGAGAAAATTGAAAAAAAAAAAAAAAAACACAGCGGAAGCTGTTCAACTTCCAATGCATGTTAGAAAACAGAAGCAATTACCGTATTTTTCCATGTATAAGACTATGGTTTTTTATGTGGTCGTCTTATACATGAATATTGCAGAGCGGGGAGGGGAGATTGGTGACAGCTGTGAGCAGGAGATCAGTGGCGATTGGGCGGATGATTGGTGGCTGCGGCAAGGCTTACCCACGATTGGCTGCTGCTGCGGCAATAGGGCAGGCGATAGTTGGCTTCGGTGAGCCGTGATTCCCGGCACTCCCCCCCCCCCAAAAAAGCTCAACAACTCTGGACAATCTCCCCCCAATTTCTAAATTTGGTGTCCCCAAAAATAGGGGTCCTCTTATACAGGAGGGCATGTTATACATGGGTGGGGAGGGGTATTACTCAGAAGGGTGGAGAGACCTGGTCTGAATACTGACAAGCTGGAACGTGTCCAGAGGAGGGCAACCAAAATGGTCAAAGGCCTGGAAACGATGCCTCATGAGGAACGGCTTAGGGAGCTGGGTATGTTTAGCCTGGAGAAGAGAAGGTTAAGGGGTGATATGATAGCCATGTTCAAATATATCAAAGGATGTCATATAGAGGAGGGAGAAAGGTTGTTTTCTGCTGCTCCAGAGAAGCGGACACGGAGCAATGGATTCAAACTACAGGAAAGAACATTCCACCTAAACATTAGGAAGAACTTCCTGACAGTAAGAGCTGTTCGACAGTGGAATTTGCTGCCAAGGAGTGTGGTGGAGTCTCCTTCTTTGGAGGTCTTTAAGCAGAGGCTTGACAGCCACCTGTCAGGTATGCTTTGATGGTGTTTCCTGCTTGGCAGGGAGTTGGACTGGATGGCCCTTGTGGTCTCTTCCGACTCTATGATTCTATGATTCTATGAATAGAGACATTGGATTCTTATCTCATTATACATGATAAAGCTATTTTTGGCCATCTCACCCCTTGCTTTTTCCTGTAAGACTAATTGCAGTCGTTAACAGTCGATAACAGGTTTACCACAGCTATCAACCTTTCACCCATTTCCACCACCCCTCTGAGTAATACCCCTCCCCACCCTCTCACTATATATAAGGGTCTGGTGACTTCTGTTTCAGTGTATCTGAAGAAGTGTGCATGCACACGAAAGCTCTTACCAAAAACAAACTTAGTTGGTCTCTAAGGTGCTACTGGAATAATTTTTTATTATTATTATTAATTTTACAATCATTTTAACATTTCAAAATTTGACTTCCTTCCCCTTCTTTCTGCAGTTCCTTAAATTTATTTTTCAATACTGTATCTTCTGCATATCCAAATTCATTTAATCATCTACTTGAATTATAAACTCTTATGAAGCTGCAGGTTATTACCATAATCCTGCCAATGGTTTTTTTTTTCTTATCTGTTTGCAATTCATCTGTAAATATTCAACAAGCCATTTCCATTATCTTATTAAAAAGTTTGTTATCTTGATTTCTTATTCTTCCGGTAAGTTTCGCCATTTCTGCATACGCCGTAAGTTTTTGTATCCATTCTTCCTTTGCTGGGACTTCTGCTTCTTTCCATTTTGGGCTGAGTAGCATTCTTGCTGCTGTAGTCGCATATATAAATAAATTTCTATACAATTTAGGGAGTTCTGTCCCTATAATTCCCAAAATTCTTCTGATGTTCTTGTCATCCTTCTGACCTCGAACCCTGACCGACTTGCCCCTTGGTCCTCTTTCCACAGCATCTCCCTCGATCAAGCTCTTGGTGGACGACCCCATCGTGGTCAATCCCGGGGAGGCCATCACCTTGGTGTGCGTCACAACAGGTGGGGAGCCCCTCCCAACCCTCACCTGGGTCCGGTCGGTGGGAGCCCTGCCTGAGAAGACCGTCCTGAAAGGGGGAACATTAACCATCCCGGCCATCACCTCTGACGATGACGGCACCTACAGCTGCATCGCCAACAACAACGTAGGGAACCCAGCAAAGAAGTCCACCAACATCATCGTCCGAGGTAAGAGCTACCAGCGACCTTCTTCTTTTTGTGGGACCTTTTAATTAAAGATTTCTTTGTTTACAAAAGTATGTGCAATGTCTCTCTCTCATATTTTTTCTATGTATCATTTTTACAAATCAGCTTCATTTGTTGAGACATTAGGAAGAAAAGGGGGAAAGGGGTGGACAGGAGGGGAGAGGGGTGGGGGGTGGGGTGACAATGTTTCTATTTTACTTAATATATGTAGGGTTTGTTGTCAGCGTTGTTTGTGCAGGTTCTTTGTTGTTCGCTTGTGTTCCTTTGGTGGGGAGAGAGGTTAGCACTCCAGAATTGGCCTTACTAAACATCTTCCAAGACGATAATGCCCACTTACATCACAGAGTTCATAACCCACCTACTTTCAGCAGCCAGAAACATCATAACAGAACCCTGGAGAGACCTGTCAGGAGTAAGCATGGACCAATGGTACCAAATAGTATGGGAAACAGCCTTATTAGAAAAATTAACCAATAAAATGAAACTGACATGGGGACGTCTTCACCCCGGTATGGCTCCCCTTTATCACACACACAGCCCAACAAGACAATGACAAAAACCAGCGACCTTCTGTGGCAATGAGAGTGGGTCTTCTTTGCCTAGTTTTGAATTGCTATGAGATCTGGGTCTCCGTGCCTCTGATGGAGACAGCTCAAATTCCGGTGGACCGCGCGACTCTTTAGGGTTGAAATGTTCTGTGGAAGACCCATGGAATGGCATTGGAACTGGGCTTAGTGGCTGGAAGGTGCGGATTCATGCAAAGTGCATCTGTGTGGGGCTACTCTTGAGGTGGCTCCAGCTAGTGCAGAAGATGGAGGCTCAATGGCCTCTGGGGGCAAATTGCCACAGGGTATGGCACCTTTGTAGGCTGTTGGGAGCCGCCCAGAGTGGCTGGGAAAACCCATCCAGATGGGCGGGGTATAAATAATAAAATTATTTATTTATTTATTTATTTGCACTGGCTGCCCCTCTGCTGCTGGGCTTCAAGGTTTGGGTAGTAACGTACGTAGAAGGCCTTATATTTATTTATTTGTTCTGGGGGTTTTTTTAGAGCATTTGTGCCCCACTGTTCAACCAAAAGGGCTCCCAGAGTGACTTACAAACAGGCAAAATAAGGCAATCCCTACCTGCAGGCTGTGGGTTAAACCAGAGTCTAGGGCTTGCTGATCAGAAGGTCGGCGGTTCGAATCCCCGCGACGGGGTGAGCTCGCGTTGTTCGGTCCCTGCTCCTGCCTACCTAGCAGTTCGAAAGCACGTCAAAGTGCAAGTAGATAAATAGGTACCGCTCCGGCAGGAAGGTAAACGGCATTTCCGTGCGCTGCTCTGGTTTGCCAGAAGCGGCTTAGTCCTGCTGGCCACATGACCCAGAAGCTGTACACCGACTCCCTCGGCCAATAAAGCGAGATGAGCGCCGCAACCCCAGAGTCGTCTGTGACTGGACCTAGCGGTCAGAGGTCCCTTTACCTTTACCTGCATGCTTACAATGATCATAATCAGGGCTTTTCTTCAGCCAGAACTCTCTGGCACTCTGTTCCGGCTCAGTTCAGGTGAGAGCCATTGCCACTCTAAGAGAACAAGGGAGGTGTTCATGGAGAGGTCCAGCACCTCTTTTTCTAGAAAAATAGCACTTAGGGTGGTGGCAGTAGTAGTAGTAGTAGTAGTAGTAGTAGTAGTAGGAAGCTGAAGCCATGAGACACAAGGGAATAGGGACAGGGAGAGATGAGGAAAATAAAAATCGGAACTCAGGCATCATTTTCTAAACAGTTCTTATTCTGACCAGCTGGGACAAGTTGGGGCAGGAGGTGCCGGGTGGAGCAGGGCCTCCAGCAAAGCTGATGAAATGAGCCTTCTCCTTCCTATCTATCCCACCAAGACAGCCTGATAGAATGTGTATATATTGGGGCAAAAGATTCCTGCATTGCAGGGGGTTGGACTCGATGACCCTTGAGGTCCCTTCCAACTTTACAAGTCTATGATTCCATGTTCGTGTGTATGTATTTGTTCTATCTCAGGACCAGGGAACTGGAGGAACCAGCTGATTGATTTCTTTTTCTCCTTGGGGGTCCCCAAAATACCCGAGGCCCATAGAACAAGGCTTTTAACATTGCTGCCCCTGTTCTGTGGCGCAGCATCGCAGCACCAGGGTATCACAGGTGGCACTTTGAGACTTTCCAGAAACAGATGGAGACATTTCTTTTGCTTCTATCCTGCTTTCTCATTGGGATGAAAAGGTCTCTGTCTGAGGAGTTCATTTTGTACTGTTTCCTGACCTAACATCAGTTATTTTTAGTACAGTTCTTTAGAAACAACAACTATTTTTAGCATGGCACACATGTAGAAGGTAATTCAGAAATAAATAGTTGTGCTATTTTTAAAGCTGCCTTTGCATTGGGGACAGATGTCAGCTCCTGCCAGCTTACGGAGGAGACAGGCCATTTCCCCAGAGTTCTGCAAGCACCCAGGATGGTCCTTTAAGCCAACTGCTGCCTCTTCTTGCAAGCTTCACACTTGCCATATGTCCTCTTTTTCCAGGACATGTCCTCTCTTTCAGGGGAAAAATTTCTGTCCAGGCAGATTTTTTGAATTTGCCAAAATGTCCAGGGGCACGGAAGCGGGCTACTTTTTATGTTGCCTATGTGGTACTAGACAACTAAGTGCAAAACATATACACACTGTGTGGGTTTTGCATGATGCAGAAAAGAAGCAGGTCCTTGTTTTTGTATATCTTGAAGGGACATTGTAGAAGATGCCCACTTCTGCACCCCCCTCCGCCTTCTGCCCCAGGTGCTGGCAAATGTGTCCTCTTTTGTCTCTTCAAAATATGGCAACCCTAATCATCAGGAGAATATGGTTCTTATTAGAACTCTTGGTTAATCACTGCAGACCAGGCTTCTTCCCATGTGTGGCCCACCAATGCCAAACACAATGTTGGCATCCGCCTGTCTCAAGAGACAGTGGAAGAGTGTGCCATCAGGGGTAACGTCAAACCATTGGAGGAGGTGTTCTAAACAAGCTGGCCTCCTCCTCCTCCTCCTCCTCCTCCTCCTCCTCCTCCTTCTTCTTCCTCTTCTTCTTCCTCTTCTTCTTCCTCTTCTTCTTCCTCTTCAGCAATCACTTGTAGCCAAGTAAGATTGTCTTCCATAAACACAGTTTTAACAGTGAGTCTGTAAGTGACTGTGGAGGCCAATTCTGGATCCACACGTCCTTCTTTTACGACCGCTAGGTGGTGACCCCACAGGGCGCGGTAATGCAGTCAGGGAAAAAGGGAGGGAGACTATGTTTAGGGCACCTTTTCTAGCCCCTCCCCCTTTTTGGGGTGAGCAGAGTGGATCCTAAAAAGGGCTGCTCAGTCCTGGATACAGCTGCCGAGCTTCTCAACTGCCTCGTTCCTTGAGTCAGAGCGACTGAATCTGTATCCACCACCCGTGTGCCGGTTCATGACTAGGGGCTTCCAGATTTCATGATCCTGCCCCCATTACCATTTCCAATAGCCATGGGACTTGGGGGTTTGGATTTGGGATGGGTTTTTGGAAGATGCCTGTGCGTGGATTTGTTTTATGTGTGTAGATCAGGGCATGCTGACCAACGCACAGTCTTCGCAGTAAGGCTCTATTCCAATGAAATGAGTAATCGTGACGACCAGTAGATTCTCATCTGCTGTAGCCTTCATCCGCCTTCACAGCCATTGTAACATGCCAGTTGTCATCTTCCGCCTGTTCTACCATTGAGGACTTCTTGGACCATTCTTTGTCTAGTTCCTCCCCTTTGAACTTACCATCTTGGTTGACCCAACTGGGAGTACGAGACTCTGAAAGGCTTCACTTACAAGGGTCATAGAAACGTGCAAGCCCACTCGTCACGACCAGGTGGTGATCCAGCCAGCTGGCTATCATGCATGGCTCGTAAGCTGTGGTTGGGCTTGGTGGGTCACAGTCTGCCCAGGTGCACAACTGCTAAAGGGAGATTCATCCTCAGAATCCCCTTGCAGTCTGGACATGCATAAGAAAAGCCCATATCTCCTTAGCAGAACATCTACCTGTATGCAGAAGGTCCCAGATTCAACCTCCGGTGGTATCTCCAAGTAGGACCAGGAAGGGCCCTGGTCTGAACACCTGGAGAGCCTCTGCAAGTCAGTGTGGACAATGCTGAGCTAGATGGGCCTTTGGTCTGAATCAGAATTAGGAAGCTTCCTATGCTCCTGTGCTCCTCTGCTGCTTGGTCTTCTCCATCCAGTGTCCAGGTCTGTCTTCTGTTGTTTCTCTATCTCTCAGTTCTTGGCTCTGGTCCTTTACTGCCTTGGTGTTTTGTTCCCTTCATAGCGCACCATTCCAGGGTCAGGGTGCCTTGTTGAACTTTGGAACTCGCTCCCACAGGAGGCAGCGAAGACCACCCCCCTAGATGGTTTTGAAAGAAGATTAAACACATTCATGGACCATCAAAGGATACTAGCCATGACTGACTCCACAGTCAGAGGCAGCAATGCTTCTCAATACCAGTTGCTGGAGACCATGGGAGGGGAGAGGGCTCTTGTGCTTGGATCCTGCTTGCTGGTTTTCCATTAAGACATCTGGTTAGCCACTGTGAGAACCGGATGCTGGACCAGGCAGATCAGGCATAGACAAACTCCGGCCCTCCAGATGTTTTGGAACTACAACTCCCATCATCCCTAGCTAACAGGACCAGTGGTCAGGGATGATGGGAATTGTAGTCTCAAAACATCTGGAGGGCCGGAGTTTGCCTATGCCTGAGGTAGACCATTGGCCTGATCCAGCAGGCCCATCTTGAGTTCTTATGTTCTTAAGAATTTGCACAAGTGAGAAACCACACAGGGACTTCCTGAATTTTGAGTGATGGGTACATCTCACTCAGGGTCCTTTGTGTATCCTGGATTTCTCCCCCCTTGTGTTCTCCCACCATAATTACAGAGGTCCAGATTGGTAATAGATCTTGCTGGCAAGCAGAGAGATGGAGAGCGGTGGTGTCAGCCTCTGTGATATAGTGGATTTTGTGGGTATGTGATGCCCCATCCATCAGTTTGCTTCAGGTGTTTTGTAAAGACATATCTTTATTTCCAGGTTTTCCCTGGCCCATAAGATCGGAGCCTTTTATCACTGAATTCCTATTTTTATCATACTTTTTTTTTAAAAGAAAAAAACAACGCACCTCTGTTTTTATGACACTGCTTTCTCGACTTCATGTTGTAATTCTGTTAGAGATTTTTAAACAGTAGCTGGTTCAGATGAAGAAAGAGCATGTTAGACTTGCTCAACCATGGAAGCCCTGAGCTCAGCATTCCCCTTTCCCATCTTATTCATGAGGAGAACATGGCAAGGGAGCCATCACAGCACCCCGAGGGCCTCGAATAAAGGACAGGATCCCAAAAATTAATGTGAGAAGAGGTGGCTGATCAGGGAAGGGAGGGAAATACAATGGCAAGGGAGTGGGTGGCCTCAATCCGACAGAAAAACTGGTGTCTGAACATCAGAAGAAATGGCAAATCACATTTGATGGGTGGGGATGCAGCAGAGATTGGTGGGTACGTGGCTAAAGCATTTAGCCAGTGTGGTGTAGTGGTTAAGAGCAGTAGACTCATAATCTGGGGAACTGGGTTCGCTTCCCCGCTCCTCCCCATGCAGCTGCTGGGTGACCTTGGGCTAGTCACACTTCTCTGAAGTCTCTCAGCCCCACTCACCTCACAGAGTGTTTGTTGTGGGGGATGAAGGGGAAGGAGAATGTGAGCCGCTTGGAGACTCCTTCGGGTAGTGATAAAGAGGGATATCAAATCCAAACTCTTCTTTCTTTCTTTCTTTCTTTCTTTCTTTCTTTCTTTCTTTCTTTCTTTCTTTCTTTCTTCCTTTCTTCCTTCCTTCCTTCCTTCCTTCCTTCCTTCCTTCCTCCCTCCCTCCCTCCCTCCCTCCCTCCCTCCCTCCCTTCCTTTTCTCTTTCCCTGAGAGCCAGTGTAGAGTAGTGGTTAAGAGCGGTGGACTCGTAATCTGGTGAACTGGGTTCGCTTCCCCGCTCCTCCACATGCAGCTGCTGGGTGACCTTGGGCTAGTCACCCTTCTCCGAAGTCTCTCAGCCCCACTCACCTCACAGAGTGTTTGTTGTGGGGGAGGAAGGGAAAGGAGAATGTGAGCCGCTTGGAGACTCCTTCGGGTAGTGATAAAGCGGGATGTCAAATCCAAACTCTTCTTCTTCTTCTTTACTGCCAGGTCTTTGGTTTTTAATTATCTGGGCCCTCCTCCTGTGGGTGGGATGCTTTCATCCTGCCTTTTTAAAACATGAATGTGTTTTAGAATTTTTTTTATACTGCTGTTAATGCACATGTTCCATATTTATTGCTGTAAGTTGCTTTGAAATACAGTGGTACCTGGGTTCTCAAACGCCTTGGTGCTCAAACAACTTGGAACCCAAACACTGGAAACCCGGAAATAAGTGTTCCGGGTTTGTGAATGTTTTTCGGAAGCCAAACGTGCTCCGTTTTGAGTGTTATGCTTCCGATTTGAGTACCACGCTTCCGTTTTGAGTGTTATGCTGAGGTCTGTCTCTTTTTGCTATTTATTTTGCATTTTTGTTCAATTTTTGTGACTGTGGGGAACCCAGTTCAGCTACTGATTGACTGTGTGACTGCAGTACATTGTTGGTTGCTTTCATTTTATGGATCAATGGTCTCATTAGATAGTAAAATTCATGTTAAATTGCTGTTTTAGGGGTTGTTTTTAAAAGTCTGGAACGGATTAATCCGTTTTGCATTACTTTCTATGGGATAGCATGCCTCGGTTTTGGAATGTTTTGGTTTTGGAACGGGCTTCCAGAATGGAATACTGCAAGGCCCATGATGCAGTGAAAGTGTGAAGGGAGAATGCACAAGAGAAAACATGTTGAAACTGAGAATTGTTGCACTGCATGCAGGAACAGCCAAGACCAGTAGAGTATATCGTTGTAGTGTTTTCCATGGAAATGCATAACGTTGCACCGGGAAAAATCAATCTAGAGGTGCAATTTCTCCTTGGGGGTCTCACACATCCCTAACCGGAAATGTAAACTGAGAAGAAACTGGCTTGACATGTTGATGTGTTTTGCTGGAGTGGGTTGGTATGTGTGTGTGTGTGTGTGTGTGTGTTTTAGCATTTCAGAACAGGCAAGGAAAGAGGTTAGCATCCAAGATTCTCTAAGAGATAGCAAAGAATATAAACCCTGACTCCCCTTGGATACAGATTTCATGAGTCATGGCATAATAAACCAAACCTCCTTCATATTTATTCATAGCAACTCAAGCCTGGGAGCCTCATGAGACTGAACAAAATATAATTAAAATTCCATCTTGATTTTTTAAAAAAATATTTAAAAGACAAACTCCTGCACAGCCTAATGAATTCCTCAAATGATCAGAAGCTGGGAGAAGGAAATGGAAATGCCAGGGAACTCGAGTAAACTCAGCTGCATCCCCAAAGCCTCCAACGCTGGCGAGAGAAAATACTTGTGATGGCCTGCCTCTCTCTTTATTCCCTGAACCAGCCCTTCTCCAGAAGCTCAGGGAGCCCATCAGCCTTTGAAAGAAGCAGATTTGCCACTCGGAACTGTGAGCTTCCTTATGAAATAAACAAATTTACAGCTCAAATGGTGAGCTTCCTTCCAAGTACATTTTGAAAACAGGAAAAGGGTAGGAAATAAGGGGAACGTGTACAAAATGGCTCTCCTTTCCTCCCTCCAGTTCCCGTTACATTTTGCAAAGATGCACACCGATGATGTGGAGGAACAAAGCAGCTATTGGATTTCTGAAACATGTCCACACATGTTGGACACACCATGTGGCTGAGATGTGGTGAGCTTCGCTTCGGACGTGGCGTTGAAAGATCTCCGCAGCGAACCCAGAAAATTCCGTTTAAGGGTTCAAGTTAAGCGGGTTAAGCCAGAATCCCAGTCAGCCGAGCTTCATTCAGCTGTGCAGAAATAACAATAATATTAATTTAAAAAAATCCTTCCAATAGCACCTTAGAGACCAACTAAGTTTGTTCTTGGTATGAGCTTTCGTGTGCATGCACACTTCTTCAGATACACTGAAACAGAAGTCACCAGACCCTTATATATAGTGAGAGGGTGGGGAGGGGTATTACTCAGAGGGGTGGTGGGAATGGGTGATTAGCTGATAGGTGAGGTAAACAACCTGTTGACGACTGTTAACGACTGCAATTGGTCTTGCAGGAAAAAGCAAGGGGTGAGATGGCTAAAAATAGCTTTATCATGTATAATGAGATAAGAATCCAATGTCTCTATTCAGACCAGGGCTCTCCACCCTTCTGAGTAATACCCCTCCCCACCCTCTCACTCTATATAAGGGTCTGGTGACTTCTGTCTCAGTGTATCTGAAGAAGTGTGCATGCACACGAAAGCTCATACCAAGAACAAACACTGACTTCCAGGTTTGCAGTGTTTGGGTTCCAAGTTGTTTGAGTACCAAGGGACCACTTTTGTTTCAGGATATTGATTAGGGGTTCTATTTTCTGTCGTTGCTGTTTTAAGAGCATAAAGCGCAAGACCTCGAGGCCTGCCTCTCCTAAATGAACTACCTGGACCCCGATATCACCTTCTGAGGGGACCTGTTGACAACAGTTAACGACTGCAATTGGTCTTACAGGAAAAAGCAAGGGATGAGATGGCCAAAAATAGCTTTATCATGTATAACAAGATAAGAATCCAATGTCTCTATTCAGACCAGGTCTCTCCGTGGTTTTAAGTTTGGTATTGCAGTCAACAGGTTTACCACACCTATCAGCCAATCACCCATCTGAGTAATACCCCTCCCCACCCTCTCACTATATATAAGGGTCTGGTGACTTCTGTTTCAGTGTATCTGAAGAAGTGTGCAGAACAAACTTAGTTGGTCTCTAAGGTGCTACTGGAAGGAATTTATTATTATTATTATTTTGTTTCGACTACAGCAGACCAACACAGCTACCTACCTGTAACTGATAATATTAATGATAGTCAACCACTTTCTGTCATCTTCTGCCATCCCTGCACCTGCTCATCTCTTTTCCAACCACAGTCCTTGAAAACACTCAACCCAAGGTATTTTTGCGGAGAGACCAGGGTTCAAATCTCTCGCCTGGCTACAAAGCTCACTTGGTGACCTTGGGGCATTTACAGGCTGACCTACCTCACAGGGTTGTTGGGGGAATTAAATGGGGGAGAGGCGGAGAACCGCCGATGCCACCTTGAGCTCCTTGGAGGAAAAAGTGGGATATCAGTGCAAAAAGGAAAATGAAAATGAATAGCTGGGCCTTTGGCGTCTGGATTCTGCCAGGGTTAGCATGCCTTTGTTTCCCGTCCACTGTGAGGGTCGTCTTCTGCCAGAGGAAAGGTGTGTGGAGTTGTCCAGGCTGCAGCTGCTCCCAGAGGTGGAGCTAGATGCTCTGGCACCCGGTGCGCCGCACATGCTGTGCACCCGGGGCCAGGGCCATGGGAGCAGGGTGAGTATCCCGGGAGTGGTGGTGGTGGTGGAGCGAGGTGCCCATGGCAGGCTGCTTCCTGGGCGGGGAGGAAGCTGTGCCGCTTTGTCAGCAGCTCTTCCTTTTGACAGCTCGGGGGAGACTCCCCCCCCCAGAAAGCAGCCCAGGAGTGGGGGTAATGGCGCACCACCCACTCGCGACTCCCAAGCCTCCCCTGAGCTATCCAAACAAAGGGGGGAGCGGGGAAGGCCGCCGGCAAGGCGGCGCAGCTCCGCCCCTTCCCCGATGGCTTGGGGTAGGCTCCCAGTATGTTTCCAAGCACAATTCCAAATGTTGGTGCTGACCTTTAAAGCCCTAAACGGCCTCGGTCCTGTATACCTGAAGGAGCGTCTCCACCCCCATCATTCAGCCCGGACACTGAGGTCCAGCGCCGAGGGCCTTCTGGCGGTTCCCTCACTACGAGAAGCAAAGCTACAGGGAACCAGGCAGAGGGCCTTCTCGGTGGTGGCACCCGCCCTGTGGAACGCCCTCCCAGCAGATGTCAAAGAGAACAACAACTACCAGACTTTTAGAAGACATCTGAAGGCAGCCCTGTTTAGGGAGGCTTTTAATGTTTAAAAATTATTGTATTTTAATATTCTGTTGGAAGCCGCCCAGAGTGGCTGGGGAAACCCAGCCAGATGGGTGGGGTATGTATAAATAAATAAATAAATAAATAAATAAATAAATAAATAAATAAATAAATGATGATGATGATAATTATTATTATTAATACTGTATTTTAATGTTCTGTTGAAAGCCGCCCAGAGTGGCTGGGGAAACCCAGCCAGATGGGTGGGGTATAAATAATAAATTATTATTATTATTATTATTATTATTATTATTATTATTATTATTATTATTATTATTATTTTATTAGGACTCGCGGGCAGGCAGCATGCCGAATGTCACCTGCCTCAGTGATGACACCCGGGTCGGACCTCCCCCACTGTGTCCCTTCCTCTGCCCCTGGCTGAACCATCCTTAAGAGGAAGAAGGCCATTTATCTGTGTCTCCTTTGTGCCAGCCTCTCACTTGGACAGGGGAATGGAAAGGTTGGGAGGGGGGGGGCATGGGAACTGCGCCTCATCTGTGGAAATGCAGCCTAATGCTGCAAAGCCTCTGTATCTCATTTGGAAGGAGCAAGTCATTCATGTCGCTGCCCCATGTTTGCACTTAGGCAGGGAACGCCAGCAGGCTGCCACAACATCGGCAGAGTGGGCCGTTTGGTGCCAACTTTTTAATCTGCCGTGCTCAAGCAGTGGGGACCTTTTCTGTATTATTACAAGATTACTTTGTCCTGTTTTATATGCTCCAGGGTACCAAGTTCTCTGTAGGAAAACTATTCTTCCTATTTTGGGTTTCAGGGAGATTTTTAAAGGGGGGGAGGTGGGCTTTTAAGATTTTGTTCCCGGGAGCTGCAATTCTTTTTTCTTTTCTCCTTATTTCCCTGGAGACAAATACATTATGAAAACCTATATCCCTGTACATACACCACAACGAATCACAGTACAGTCGTACCTCGGTTGTCAAACGCCCCGGAACTTGTACATTTTGGCCCCCAAACGATGGAAAACCAGACGTGACTGCTCCAGTTTTCAAACGTTCTTTTGGAAGACGAACGCACTACAGGGTTTTCTGCTTGGCAGGGGGTTGGACTGGATGGCCCTTGTGGTCTCTTCCAACTCTATGATTCTATGATTCTAGGGTTTCCATGGCTTCTAATTGGCTGCAGGAGCTTCCTGCGGCCAATCAGAAGCTGCGCTTTTGAAGTCGAACGTTTCGGAAGGCAAACGGACTTCCGGAACAGATTCCGTTCGACTTCCGAGGTACGGCTGTATATACATCTGCAAAGCATGTTCTTATTTAGTGATCCAGAAGTTAGTATAAACCTTTGAAAGGGGTGTTTGGTTTCCTGGAGAAATTTGTATATTTAATGAAGCTCCATCCTTCTCCTGCAAAAGCATCTTGGTGATTTGTTCCTCTGTGGTGAAACTCTTCTCCATATTTTTGTTTTCGGAGAGTTTATTTTAAAAGGGGGAGTGCCTTTTAAGGGTCTGTCAGTGTGAGTTGCAGTTCTTCCTGTCTCAGCTCATGTCTCCAGAACAGAAGTCTCAGAAGCCCAATGCAGATGTTAGCACCTGTTCCAGGGCTGCGGAGAAATGCGAGCGAAGAGGGATTCAGGGGCAAGAGTTTATTTGCCATTTGGCATACTGCTTGAGTCATCTGGAGCTAAATCAAGCCATGTCACCCCAGGAGGGACAATCTCCTTCTGCAGAGAGCTAGATGCCTGGAATCTGTGTTTGGGTCCATTCTCCTTCTATTTGTTGATGTGGTGCTCAAACAGACCCATTCACGTTTCCCACTAGAGACAGAAAGTTGCAGAGGATTCAATTTCCTACCCCAACTTTTGGCACCCTCAAAGTGCATGCACCCCACAACTGTAAAGGAGTCTCTTTAATGTGCAGGTCTGGATTTAGACACTAGCAGAGGATATATTGCATAGCTGTGATCCTTCCTGGCTCACGTGAGTGAGATCAGCAGAGTAGAGTTCTTTGCAGCTTAAACTCAGAAGCCAAGACAAGGTTGTTTTAAACTTCTAGAAACAATAATGCAGGATGCTTTAAGGCGGAGTGGATCTTCCTGGTATTAGCCCTTTTTCTCCCCCTTAAAAGCAAAAATCACAGTTTTGTGAAGAAGTAAAAGTAGGATTTACTTACATAATCCAGGTCTTGAAGCTACAATTGCAGTAGCAAAATGAAGGCAAGCTTATAACTATTATGTAAGTTACAAAAGCTCACAACTTAAGTTCAAAAATGGCATCTGAGGTGCAGAGCTCAGACATGGTCAGCTTGGAATCATGATGAAGAAAGAGGAGGATGCTCATAAAGAAAGGAAGTATGTAGTGTTACAGCTTCCTGCCAAGGCAGACAAAGGAAGTAATCTCACAGCATTCTCTCTAGCAAATTTTACAAGAAAGCTCTGTGAGCCTCCGAACCTTCATGTATGTGCCTGTCAGGCAAACCATGAACTGTTGATCTGATTGCAATAATGTCATCTCAAGAAACCTACTAGAGCCAAGGTTCTTCAGTGGAATCCAAATTAGCAGAATTGTACTTCTACATGCGGGAAGGACCCAGGTGGCGCTGTGGTCTAAACCACAGAGCCTAGGGCTTGCTGATCAGAAGGTCGGCAGTTCGAATCCCTGCGACGGGGTGAGCTCCCGTTGCTTGGTCCCTGCTCCTGCCAACCTAGCAGTTCGAAAGCACGTCAAAGTGCAAGTAGATAAATAGGTACCGCTCCGGCGGGAAGGTAAATGGCGTTTCCGTGGGCTGCTCTGGTTTGCCAGAAGCGGCTTAGTCATGCTGGCCATATGACCCGGAAGCTGTATGCCAGCTCCCTCGGCCAATAACGCAAGACGAGCACCGCAACCCCAGAGTCAGACACAACTGGACCTAATGGTCAGGGGTCCCTTTACCTTTACCTTACTTCTACATGCGGCACATAGTTAAACTGTGGAACTCCCTCTTGCAGGGGGCAGGGATGGCCGCCAACCTAGATGTCTTTAAAAGAGGATTAGGCAAACTGATGGAGTAGTGGGCTGTTGATGCAGACCTTTAAAGCCCTAAACGGCCTCGGTCCTGTATACCTGAAGGAGCGTCTCCACCCTCATCGTTCAGCCCGGACACTGAGATCTAGCGCCGAGGGCCTTCTGACGGTTCCCTCATTGCGAGAAGTAAGATTACAGGGAACCAGACAGAGGGCCTTCTCGATAGTGGCGCCCACCCTGTGGAATGCCCTCCCATCAGAGGTCAAGGAAATAAGCAACTATCCTAAAGACACCTGAAGACAGCCCTGTTTAGGGAAGTTTTTAACCTGTGATATTTTAATGTATTTTAATATCTGTTGGAGGCCGCCCAGAGTAACTGGGGGGGCCCAGCCAGATGGGTGGGGTACAAATAATAAATTATTATTATTATTATTATTATTATTATTATTTATTTATTTAATGCTGTATTGTTTTTAACACTTGATTGGGAGCCGCCCAGAGTGGCTGGGGAAACTCAGCCAGATGGGCGGGGTACAAATAATAAATTATTATAATATTATTATTGATGGCTCCTAGCCAAAATAGCTCTGTTCTGCCTCCACAGTTGGAAGCAGCAAAGCTTCTGAATATCAGTTGCTGGAAGCCGCAGGAGGGGAGAAGGGTCTTGTGCCCAAGTGCTGCTTGCTGGTTCCGCACAGACATTTGGTAGGCCACTGTGAGAACTGGATGCTGAACGAGGTGGACCATGGCCCCGATCCAGCAGGCTCTTCCTACATTCTTTAGCGGTTTGCAAGTGGTTTAAGTTTGTACTTTTGCCATGCTGAGCATCCCTCTCCCCACGAAACTTTACAAGGCCATGGATCAAAACACAGACGGGCAATGGCCACTCCATTTAATCGCCTTGTGCATTTTACAGCCGGAAACCTGAGGCCGGGGCTCTCTCCTTTGCCAGCAGCTGAGGCATTTCCTGGGTCGATTTTATAGGCAGCTCCACATTAAGATGTAGATAGCCTATTGATCATGGTTGTTGCAGCCGGATGCAGCAATGATTATTCCTAAATAATAGGTTAAAAGTTTTCAGAGGGTGCCTCTGAATAGTTGGGGGGGGGGGGAAGAGGGTGCAATCGATCAAGCTCTGAAGGAAGGCTTCAAACAGCAGTGGATCTCCAGGGCCTGAGGAATATTGGAAGCTGTCTTTTGCCAAGTCAGCTCATAGAATCGTAGAATTGGAGAGATGGAAGTCACCCCAGGGGTCATCTAGTCCAACCGGCTGCAATGTAGGAATCTCAGCTATGGAATCCATGACAGATGGCCATCCAACCTCTGTCGATCTAGCTCAGGGGTCAGCAAACTTACCGCGCCTCGGGTCGGTGTCTCCAGCGCCGATCGCACAGAGGGCGGGGGAGCGCACGCCCATACGCGTGCACACACATGCTATTTCCAGTGCACTTCCGGGTCAGAGGAGCACCAGAAATAGCTTGTGTGCATGTGCACGGGCCTCCTCTGACCCGGATGTGCACCGGAAATAACGCTTGCGCATGCGCACAGGCTGTTTCCGCTGCTCCTCCGACCCGGAAGTGGGCAGCCGCACAGTACAGTGCCGGTAAGAGCGGGCGGCGGCAGCGGGTGGCGGGGGTCGCCATGGGCCGGATATACAAGTCCCTTTGGCCTTATCTGGCCCGCGGACCATAGTTTGGGGACCCCTGTGTTATGATTTTTGTCCAAGCCGAGCAGCAACAGCTGCAGCGAGGCCTGGTCTGACTTTTGCCTGTCTCACTAAACCGTGAGAAAGCTGCCTTATCTTTTCCTACATGGAATGTTTATGTTTCTCTGTACTATTGTAATCCTAGCCTTTGTGCTTTCTCTTCTGGCTAGACCTCGATGCCGGACAGACGGCTTTATGGCAGCTCTGTCTTTGAGCTGGCAGCAGAGATTCTCTCTGCACTATTCCTACAATAAATAGTTTATCTTTAATAATGGCTTGTGTGTGTTGTTCTTCATGCTGGGGAACAATCACATATGACTGTGCCACCGGACTCTCTGTAGCCTGGGATGTGTGCACACGGCTATGCTCTGGCTTTGGGGCAGTCTCACAAACTGCCCCAGGCGGGGTATTTGCTAACACCCTGATCTAGCTCAGTAATGTCTACACTGACTGGCAGCAGCTCTCCAGACTTGAGCTGCAGTTCTCTTCCAGCCCTACCTGGAGATAACACCTTCTTGTCCTTCCTTTGCAACATCCATCTCAGTGACAACTGAGCTTGCTTCCTTCTAAAGCACGTACTCTAACTCCGAGCTTGCCGTTTGCTTTTGAGACTTCTCTGGGGATTTCTTTTATTTCCAGGGATGGCTGTGCTGCATGTCTAGAGGCAGCAACACTTCCGAGTGCCAATTGCTGGAAGCCCCAGGAGGGGAGAGGGGTCTTGTGTCTGAATGCCGCTTGCTGGTTTCCCACAGGCAACTGGTTGGCCACTGCGAGAACAGGATGCTGGACTAGATGGTCCATTGACCTCATGGAGAGGGCTGCTCTTCATGTTTCATAGAATTCCATGCACTCTGGTTTCCGTCATTGTTATGTACATTGTTATGTACTCAGTCATGGTGTTCCGTTGCGCCAGAAGCGGTTTAGTCCTGCTGGCCACATGACCCGGAAAGCTGTCTGTGGACAAACGCCGGCTCCCTCAGCCTGAAGCGAGATGAGCGCTACAACCCCATAGTTGCCTTTGACTGGACTTAACCATCCAGGGGTCCTTTACCTTTTTTTACCTAAAGGCGAGAAGCGGGTGGGGGGAGTGCCAACCCACAATGGTGCCCACCTAAGAGGTGCCAGAACCGTGCTCAGGTGCACTTCAGCTGCAGAGTGCCTCACTCCTTCAGATAATTCACCTATGGCCCCCACCCCCTCTGGAATCCTGCCAGACAAACAGTACCTAATTAACTTGATCCCAGGTGGATGGAGACATCTGTAGCGCTACACTTGCAAAAGATCAAGTTCTCTTGCTGTTCTCCCTCTCTCCTCTCTCCTCTCCTCCCCCCATTTTTTTTTTAAAGAAAGAGGCATTTATAAAAATTAGAGGTACCAACCTGTGTAAATCCTTCAGCACTATTTGCATTTAAATTGAAAATGTGAATGCATCTGGTCTCATAAGTGCCAAGTAATTACTTGATATTAAAAAGTTTTGAGATGCCCTGGTAGGATAATGCTGTGCTGCTTAATTGCACCGACACTTTTTGGAAGTTGGGGATTTGTTAAATGCTAAGGAGCGGAGGAGGAGCCCCGCCAGGAGCAGAGGAAGGAGCTGCTGGCGTCTGGAAGGAGAGGAGCGCGGGGAGATGCCGTTTGCGGAGCCGGACTGTGGCTCCACCCAGCTCAGTATCGCCCACACGGACTGGCAGCAACAACTTTCTAGGGATTCAGATGGGGGGGTCTCTATTGCAGTTAGGACTGTTCCACAGTTGGGAGCAACCGAATGCATAAAAACTGACTCCTCCTGGAAATAATAATAATAATAATAATAATTTATACCCCGCTCATCTGGCTGGGTTTCCCCAGCCACTCTGGGCGGCTTTCAACAGAGCATTAAAATACAATAATCTATAAAACATTAAAAGCTTCCCTAAACAGGGCTGCCTTCAGGTGTCTTCTAAAGGTCTGGTAGTTGTTGTTCTCTTTGACATCTGAAGGGAGGGCGTTCCACAGGGCGGGCGCCACTACCGAGAAGGCCCTCTGCCTGGTTCCCTGTAACTTGGCTTCTCACAGGGAGGGAACCGCCAGAAGGCCCTCAGAGCTGGACCTCAGTGTCCGGGCTGAACGATGGGGGTGGAGACGCTCCTTCAGGTATACTGGACCGAAGCCATTTAGGGCTTTAAAGGTCAGCACCAACACTTTGAATTGTGCTCGGAAACGTACTGGGAGCCAATGTACTGGTAGTTCTCTCAGGACCAGTGTTATGTGGTCCCAGCGGCCACTCCCAGTCACCAGTGTAGCTGCCGCATTCTGGATTAATTGCAGTTTCCGGGTCACCTTCAAAGGTAGCCCCACATAGAGCACATTGTAGTAGTCCAAGCGGGAGATAACCAGAGCATGCACCACTCTGTCAAGGCCCATAGGTTTAATTAAAACTTGACTATTTTTTCTTAACATCTTTATTGAAAGTTCAAAAAAATACATAATTATATGTGCACTAAACATGGTGAGATGTAAATAAAAGAGAGAGAAAGAAAAAGAGAAACAGGAGCCGTGTAGAAGGGGAAATAAAGGGGAGAGGGGAAGAAACCCAAAACTGTATACTTTACAAGGCTGTTATTTGTACTTCACCAGATCTTAAGCTATTACACTACAGTATTTGTAAGAATGGATTCCAAATATCATTGAATTTGAATGCAAGTTGTTCATATGCTGCAAGTTTGTATAAGTATTCGATCGAATCATAGAAGGGAGCCACATTTTTAATAAAACTTGACTTGCACAACTTTCTTCAAAGCAGAACAGAGACATCAAATGATGTATCCAAACAGTTCCACAAGACGTATGACAGTCTGAGGCATAGGCTCAGCATCTTACAAAATATGAACTAATTCCAACAGTCGTAGAAACAGAGGTCTGTCTCTCCCACAACCTACATTCCAGCCTTCAGCTGTTTACCCAGAGACCTTCATTTCTGTCTTCACTTTCACAGAGTCTGAGAACAAAGACTCGAGACACCTCCCTTCCAAAAGGGTGAATTTGCAATTCAATACCTCTCATGTGATCTATCTATTATTATTTATTAAATTTGCATACCGTCCTATAACCACAGGTCTCAGAGCGTTTCACGACATAAAATCACAATATGAAAACACAGAGTTCATAATAAAAATAGAAACAAGAAGAACCCAATAATCCCAACTGAGGGGATGAAGCAACTCCCCAGTATAATACTACTACTACTACTACTAATAATAATAATAATATTTTTATTTATACCCTGCCCATCTCGCTGGGTTTCGCCAGCCACTCTGGATGGCTTTCAACAGAACATTAAAAACAGAATAAAACATCAAACATTAAAAACTTCCCTAAACAGGGCTGCCTTCAGATGTCTTCTAAAAGTCAGATAGTTGCTTATCTCTGACATCTGAAGGGAGGGTGTTCCACCGGGCGGGCGCCACCACCGAGAAGGCCCTCTGCCTGGTTCCCTGCAACCTCACTTCTCGCAGGGAGGGAACCACCAGAAGGCCCAGTGAAGAAAGGTGCAGCATTTGGGGTTTTTTAATTCATAGAGAAGGTGAGGAAGAGGCAACATGGTAGAAATTAATACAATTATGCATGGCACGGGGAGGTTTTTCTTTCGGTCTCATAACACCAGAACTTGTGGGCACCCTTTGAAGCTGAATGTCATGGAGGAGAGAGCTATCGATGGCTCCTAGCCAGGATGTCTCTGCTCTGCCTCCACAATCAGAGGCAGCAATGCTTCCAAATATCAGTTGCTGGAAACCACAGGAGCATAGCTGTCAACTTTCGGATTTGAAAAAAAGGGATTTTCCAAAACTTTCGGATTTGAAAATAAGGGATGCCGCGAGGGCGGTGCAATGGCACTAAGTAGCCTCGCCACTCTGCGCTCCAGAGGCTGCGCGCGAACGGGTGAGCGAAAGAGCGAGCGCATAGACGGCAGGCAGGCTGTCTGTCTGGTTGGGCGTGAGGGTCTGGCTGCACAAGGCATGCAAGCTCCGCCCCCAGTCGGTCTCAGACTCCTTATTGGCAGCCGAGCAACGCAGCTGAGGAGCCTCCCTGGCCGGCAGGGAGGGAGAGGAGCTGCTTCCTTTGAAATCCAGGAAATTTAAGGGATATCAACAATCCGGGATAGCAGCGGGAAACGGCATTGGAATAAGGGAGTTTCCCGCCAAAAAAGGGAGGGTTGACAGCTATGCACAGGAGGGGAGAGGCTCTATAGCAGAAGTGGCATCTTGCAGGACCTGATGCACAAATGAATCCAGGAGTCTCCTAATGACTCTCAGCACCCTTAAGAAAACCAGAATTCTTTGGGGCCTCCCAGAAGTCCCTGACTACAATATGATACCACTGTAAATGGCCGTGCCTTTCGTCTGTAACTTCTCGTAACCTTGCTGACAGTCTCACTAGTTCCACAGATTCTCCTAACTTGTTTTTTCAATCTGATTTAGATGGGATAGCGTCTGGGGGAGCTGTAGTTTGTTAAGGGTGCTACAGGTTGTTATGAGACCCTCCTATTCCCCTCCCAGAACCATCAATCCCTTTCCCCAGGGAGCTCCTGCAATTTGGCAGGGGAAAATGAGAGTCTCCCATCAGCCACCAGCACCCTTAAGAAACTACAGTTCCCAGTATTCTTGGGGGAAAGCCATGTGTGTTTCAAAGTGGCACCGTAGTCCTTTAAATGCACGGTGTGAATGTGGCTTTGATCAGGAAGTGGGGGCGAGAGAGAGAAAAAAGACTCAGCAGAATTTTCTCAGGGGGAAAGAAACAGTCTTCTGAGAATTGTTGGCTCAGCTCTAGCCCAATTTGCTTCGTCTCGCAGGCCGGCTCCTGGCTATGGTTGACGCCACGGGCTTTGCATGGTCAAACCCGTAAACATCCTCTGAGCAGCCCTGGGTCCCTCGTGGGCGCTTCAGAGGCGGCTGACTTTGCCATAAGTATTCCAGCAAAGCCTGTTGACAGAAGGGAGCGGAGAGGATCCCTTTGATGCCATTCATGTCCGGCTAAATGTGCATTTGCAAGATAGGGATGTTTGGGCAGATTAGATGAATGCTTGGGGTGGAGGAAGGCCAGCACAGCTACAACATGGAGAAGTTGTCACCAAGGCAGTTGCAACTTGATTTGTGCATTAGAAATGCAGTTTGTTGAGGGATGATATAGAAAGGACCGTGCTTGGCCACAGGGAGGGCTTAGGTGTACTGCCAGTGCGGTGTAGTGGTTAAGAGCGGTGGACTCGTAATCTGGTGAACTGGGTTTGCATCTCCGCTCCTCCACATACAGCTGCTGGGTGACCTTGGGCTAGTCCCACTTCTCTAAAGTCTCTCAGCCCCACTCACCCCACAGAGTGTTTGTTGTGGGGGAAGAAGGGAAAGGAGAATGTGAACCGCTTTGAGACTCCTTCGGGTAGGGATAAAGCGGGATATCAAATACAAACTCTTCTTCTTCTTCTTCTTAGGACAGAGGTCGGCAACCTAAGGCCCATGGGCCCGTTCCAGCCCATGAGCTGCCTGGAACCGGGCCATAGCCGTTCCACGGATCGGCGTGGGGATTCCGTGCTCCCCCTCCCCACGGCGCCATTTTCTCTCTCGTCTCGGGGACCAACATCTGGGTTTGAAGTGCACCGGAAATAGCGTGTACACACGCGCACGAGCCCTCCTCACCCGGAGGAGCCCCCGTACACGTGCACACATGCTATTTCCAGCACACTTCCGGAATGGAGGAGCACCCGTGGAGGTGACCCGCTCTGGCCCACCAAGTGGTTTGCCGGGGAGTGGACAGTCCCGGCCTCAAAAAACAATGCCGACCCCTGGCTTAGGACATGTTTTGGAATTGCTTAAAAATATGTTCTGGAGTAGGGACGCCGGTGGTGCTGTGGTCTAAACCACAGAGCCTAGGGCGTGCAGATCAGAAGGTCAGTGGTTCAAATCCCCGCTACGGGGTGAGCTCCCGTTGCTCGGTCCCTGCTCCTGCCAACCTAGCAGTTCGAAAGCACGTCAAAGTGCAAGTAGATAAAGAGGTACCGCTCCGGCGGAAAGGTAAACGGCATTTCCGTGCGCTGCTCTGGTTCGCCAGAAGCGGCTTTGTCATGCTGGCCACATGACCCAGAAGCTGTACGCCGGCTCTCGGCCAATAAAGCGAGATGAGCGCCGCAACCCCAGAGTCGGACACGACTGGACCTAACGGTCAGGGATCCCTTTACCCTTTACCTATGTTCTGGAGTAGGTGAGTCTTGGAGGTGGGGCGTTTCCTGAGTGTGGATCAGTCAACTGCTAAAATGGCCTCTCCTTTTTGGTAAAAGTATCCAATCCTGTAAGGCAAACGCCCATCCAAAGTGGCTTAATATGCTGAGGAAAGAAATATGAAAAGAACGATTAAAGAAAAGCGGAAAGCTACAACTCGGCAGCACTCCATATAGCATCAGGGAATTGTGGAGTTGGAAGGGACCCCCAAAAGTCATCCAGTCCACCCCCCTGCAATGCAGAAATCTCAGCTAAAGCATCCATGACAGACTGCCATCTAATCTCTGCTTTAAAAAAACCCTCCAAAGAAGGAGAGTCCACCACCTCTTGAGGGAGACCGTTCCACTGTCAAACAGATCTTAATCCTTTAGAACTGGTGTTACAGTGGTACCTCGGGTTAAGAACTTAATTCATTCCGGAGGTCCGTTCTTAACCTGAAACTGTTCTTAACCTGAGGTTTCACTTTAGCTAATAGGGCCTCCCGCTGCCGCCATCCGCCACCACACGATCTCTGTTCTCATCCTGAAGCAAAGTTCTTAACCCGAGGTACTATTTCTGGGTTAGCGGAGTCTGTAACATGAAGCATCGGTAACCTGAAGCGTATATGGTCCGGGTGGCCGCTCCCAGTCTTACTTACTTACTTATCAAACCTTTATTAGGCATTTTACAAATAAAACCGCAAGAGATAAAATCACGTACAAGAGCCTTAAAATATATGCAAGGAGGCAACAGTTGGGTACATAGGCTGATTTTGTGTGTGTGTGTGTGTGTGTGTGTGTGTGTGTGTGTGTGTGTGTATAAATCTGGAGTTTTTTCCTGTTAAACTACTCCTTGGAGCACTGCTGCCAAAAACTCTGCTACCCCCGCAGTCACCCTTTGATCAATGTCGGACAGACAGAATCCAACACTTCCACCATGCACCGTTTTCAAACCACTCAGGAGGGGAGACAGCACATGTTCACGCAGCATACTGTGCAGTGGACAATGAAAGAGAATATGCTCTACATCTGGGACATTCAGGGAACATCTACAGTATCTCTTGTTTCTGGGAATGTTCTGATATCTACCCTTAACAAATGCCGAAGGAAAGACATTCAGTCGGGCCAGCATAAATGCCCTACGTTGGGCTGGGATTATTAACTTAGTAACATAGTTGACCCTGCTATCTAAGATATTTAGATCATAGAATATGGGAGAGCAAACTCTATTTACAGCTGCCGCAATGTTTTGTCTCTCAACATCCTTTAGTCTGGTCAGGACATTGTAAAAAATATGTTGCTCGCTTGAATTGTACAAGGGCTCCAGCTCAATGCCTATAGATCTGATTTTATTTTCTAGGAGTTGGTACCATCTAGATTTGTAGGAATCCTTAAGCAGGTCAGAGAGCAGGCTTGATGGTAAACAGCGGAAATGGCAACGCAACCAGTATTTTATTGCAGTAGTCCAAGCCCAGTATTCCATTGTGTGTATGCCTAATTCTGCACACATTGTTTCATATTTAATAACTGTTGGGAGTCCAAGGATACGTCTCAAGAAACTGGAATGTAAGTCACCAGCCTAGCAGCCACATTCTGGATTAGTTGTAGTTTCTGGAATAAGATATTTGAAGATGGCTCTCATATCATAGAATCACAAAATCAAAGAGTTGGAAGGAACCCCAAGGATCATCTAGCCTGACCCCCCTGCAATATCTCCTCTCAGTCTTCTCTTCCCCAGGCTAAACCAGCCAACTCCCTCAAGCATTCCTCAGGAGGCTTGGTTTCCAGAGCCTTGCTCAAAAGAGTCAAAGCCAGGGGTCCCCAGAATTACCCAGCTTCGGGCCAGTTCCTCCGGTGCCGATCGCGTGGAGGACTGGAGGGCGGGGGAGCGCGTGCCCATGCGCCCGCACACACGCTATTTCCGGCGCAGCTGCCCATCTGCGGGTCGGCGGAGCGTCGGAAATAGCTTGTGCACATGTGCAAGCGTCATTTCCGGCACTCGGAGATCCAGAAGTGCGCCAGAAATGACGCTTGCGCATGGGCCTCCTCCGACCCAGAAGTGCGCCGGAAATGACGCTTGCACATGCGCACAAGCTATTTCCGACACTCCGCCGACCCGGAGATGGGCAGCCGCGCCGCGCCACGCCGCGCCAGTAAGAGTGGGCGGTGGGCAGCAGGGGTTGTTCTGGGCCGGATAATTGGCTCGCTCGGGCCGTATCCGGCCCGTGGGCCTTAGTCTGGGGATGCCTGGTCAAAGTTCTTGAGTGTGGATGAGAGATTTCTATATTTGCATGCACACAGGCAGGAGGGAGGCAGTTGTCCTGCTGTGAGCTATGGATGCCCTCGTAAGACCTTTCCCAGCATGCATTGCTGCACATCCGGCCACGAAAGTGCCAAATGACTTAAGAACTGTGTCGTGACACAGAGAGACAATGAGCTTGTCTAGAGCCTTCTGCCTTTCGTTGCAATATTCTCACCCTTGGTCAGGCCACCATCCCATCAGTCCAGGCCAACTAATTTCAGCCACACCTCGTCCTCCTGGGAAATATGACATCGTGGAATCAGCAGCCAGAGAAATAAGCTGGCGTGGAAGTTCTCCTAGGCTGTGGAGTCCGTGCTGCTGCTGAAATTTGCATTTTGCTATTTGTCTTGCAGAGTTTGCATTCAGCCTGAATGTTTGCTTGCTAAAATGTTCAGCCCGTGTCTTTGTCCCCATGGCACTTTTCCAGCATGAAGCAAAACAGAGACACTTAAACGAGCAGGAATCATATGGGCAGGGGCGTAGGAAGTTGGGGTGGGGGGCAGGCCACCCCAGGTTCCATCATGGAGGGGGTGACAAATTATCAAGGAACAATTACTGCCCTACTAGGGTGGTTCATAAAAAACTTTTTTTTAAAAAAAAATGCCCTGCTCCACAGGTCTTATCTTACTACACTAGGGATTATATAGCTATATATGAAATTTCATGCATATCAGTTAATATCTTGACCCTCCTCTATGAAAATAGCTGTTTACTTGGCTGTTTTCCTATGTCGTGAAGGCTGAAATTTCAATTCAGTGGAGCACTTACTGTTCCCAACCCTAACCCTGCGGAAAGCCATCTAATTAGACTTTAATTTTATTTTGACATGTTTCGAGGAGGTAATTTAAATATTGTTTGATTTTATATCAATGTTATGTATCTGATGTTAGCCGCCCTGAGCCCGACTTCGGCCGGGGAGGGCGGGATATAAATAAAAGTTTATTTTTACTTATTATTATTCCTTTGTAAGAAAATATGAAATAAAGTAAAACCATTTTTGCAGGCAAAAAAAAAAAAATCAATGTGGGTGGGTGGGGGGTGACAAGAAATTTTCCGCCCCGGGTACCACCTGACCTTCCTACGCCTCTGCGTATGGGTGACACTTAAAAAGTGGCTTATCTTTTAAGGTGGCTTGTGGAGCATCAAACTTCAGCACGCCAAGAGGCTAAGTGAGAGCAGCAAGCCAGGCAGAGGCACAGTGGTTGCGTCTCCTTGGCCTCATGGCTACAACCTAACACAGCAAAGCACATTCAGTCTAAAGGAAAATTTAGAATTGGGAGGAATTGGCTGTTACTTACAGAACTGCTGGCCCAGCAGAGATGCTCTCCCTTTTTGACGGTTTGCCATGGTGTTGTGTCTCGCCTAAGGAAGGGGGAGAAATCTTACTTTACTGTTATTTCTCTGCCCTTCCACCTAAGGCCCCAGGGTTTGGTTGCAACAGTGAAAACACAATATTAAAATCAGTTTAAAGAAACTTGCAATCACAGAATCTGAAGAAGTGTGCATGAACACGAAAGCTCATACAAAGAACAAACTTAGTTGGTCTCTAAGGTGCTACTGGAAGGAATTTTTTTATTTTGTTTTGCAATCACAGAGATAGTGTAGGTGCTGAAAATATACATCCCAGGTTGTCAAAAGCCATTCGTCATTTGCCAGAAGCTGTGCAATGAAGGTGTCAGACGCACTTCTGTGGGGAAGGGGTTCCCCACCTCAGGGGCTGCCACAGAGAAGGCCCTGTGCTGTCACCCCTTGAGCCTCAGTGGGTGGAGGGCCCCCTCTGCCTATCTCAGCACCCAAGAAAGTCTGTAAGGAAGGAGGTGGTTTTTCAGGTATTTGGGTTATATCTGAGTTGTTTTAATGAGAAACGACCTTATTCCAGCATTTCAAACCATTGCATGAACCCAGCACACAGTTATCCTCTGCAATCTGCACTTCTTTGAATTTTGCAAAACGCTTCTCCAACCAACCAATGTGTAAAAAACTCACAGATTAAAGGGCGCATAAGAATGTGTGTATTAGTGGGGGAAGCATCAATGAATACATTATATGAAAGGAAGCAGCTTGCAGAAATATGCACATTAGTCAAAGCACATCCAAAAAATGTGTACATTAAGAGAAATTCGCACTGAATTGCCAGCAAACTTCCATGCAGCTTTTGAAACATTATACTTGTGTTGCAAGTTGCTGCAAAAATGTGGACAACCAAATTGGAAAAGCTGTGAGAAGTAGAAATTGGCAGGTTCCTGCATCCCTGGTCTCACCTGTGTAGTGAATAAAAAGAGGTCCTTGCCCCAACTCACCTTGCACTTCTCTTCCCTTTAGCCTTGAAGAAAGGGCGGTTCTGGATCACGCCTGACCCGTATCACAAAGACGACAACATCCAGATCGGCCGGGAGGTCAAGATCTCCTGCCAGGTGGAGGCGGTCCCTTCTGAGGAGCTCACCTTCAGCTGGTTCAAAAACGGCCGGCCGCTGCGCAGCTCCGAGAGGATGGTCATCACCCAGACGGACCCCGACGTCTCCCCAGGCACCACCAACTTGGATATCATCGACCTGAAGTTCACGGACTTTGGGACGTACACCTGTGTTGCATCCCTAAAGGGCGGGGGGATCTCGGACATCAGCATCGACGTCAACATTTCCAGCAGCACAGGTGAGGGCATTTCCGTCACTCTGTTGGAGTCTGATTTGGCAGCAGGAATAGGAGGCAAGAGATGTTTATTTATTAATGGCATTTATAACCCAGCTCCTAGACCAACACTCTACTGGTGTTTCTCAAGCTGGGATCCCCTACTGTTTTTGAACTACAACTCCCATCTCCCCTAGCTGGCAGGACCACTGGTCAGGGATGATGGGAGTTGTAGTCCAAAAACAGCTGAGGACCCAAGTTTGAGAAACACTGCCCCAACCCCTCCACCACAGTGGAGAGTCAGGTGGGTTGGGCAGTAAATGGAGACCCAGCAGCACGGTTGTCACAGAGCCTTGAGACTCTGTTAGGTTTCCAGGAGTGATGGGCAACCTTCGCCCCACCACTCATTTCAACAAGGGCAAATATCAAAGGAGCTAATTTGGGGTGGGATTCATCATCATCTAGTTGTATGCCACCTCATAATAATAATAATAATTAAATAATAATTTATAATAATAATAAATAATAATTTATTTATTATTATAATAAATAATAATAATAATTATTATTATTATTATTATACTAGCCACTCTGGCTGGCTTCCAACAAAAGATTAAAATACAATAGTCTATTAAACATTAAAAGCTTCCCTAAACAGGGCTGCCTTCAGATGTCTTCTAAAAGTCTGGTAGTTGTTGTTCTCTACACCAGTTGTGGTGTAGTGGTTAAGAGCGGTGGACTCGTAATCTGGTGAACCGGGTTTGCGTCTCCGCTCCTCCACATGCAGCTGCTGGGTGACCTTGGGCTAGTCACACTTCTCTGAAGTCTCTCAGCCCCACTCACCTCACAGAGTGTTTGTTGTGGGGGAGGAAGGGAAAGGAGAATGTGAGCCGCTTGGAGACTCCTTCAGGTAGTGATAAAGCCAGATATCAAATCCAAACTCTTCTTCTTCTTCTCTTTGACATCTGGTGGGAGGGTGTTCCACAGGGCGCGTGCCACTACTGAGAAGGCCCTCTGCCTGGTTCCCTGTAGCTTGGCTTCTCGCAGGGAGGGAACCACCAGAAGGCCCTCAGCACTGGACCTCAGTGTCCGGGCTGAATGATGGGGGTGGAGACGCTCCTTCAATCAAAACCATGCCCAAGGTGACTTACAACATGAACAGATTTGCACAATTTAAAAAAAAAATTATAACCCTAGCTAGTCATGAGCTAGGTGGACCAGTGGGTCTGGTTCCGTATAAGGCCAGACCCTCCAAGTGTCCCAATTTTCCATGCCTGGAATTACAGAAGCCATCCCGGTTTCTGATTGGATCCTGGAATGTCCCACTTTTCCTTCACTGGAGAAATGGTGGAGGGGGTGGAATAGGACGTCCCTATTTTCACTGGAGAAATGTTGGA
Organism: Darevskia nairensis; assembly: GCA_034642065.1. Lineage (NCBI taxonomy): Eukaryota > Metazoa > Chordata > Lepidosauria > Squamata > Lacertidae > Darevskia > Darevskia nairensis. The sequence goes on along the minus strand of JAWWNI010000210.1, from coordinate 1,310,823 downwards.
GGGTATGTAAGGCCCCCTACTCTATTGATATGGACCCCGATCCTGTGGATTGAATGCACCTCGGCGTTGGCCCCAATTCAGCCTAATTTAGTCTGCTTATTACTTAACGCTCAGAGCACCAGAGGAGAGGAAGGAAGAGCTCATGAAGATTTAGATTTGATTCCTTAGAAAGATTAACATTTTAGGAGGATGACCAAGGAGGTGTCAGGGAAGAAGAGGAGGTCAATTTTCAGTTGAGAACTGAAAGGCAAGAGGCACTCCCATTGTTTGATGCTTTTGTAAAGCCAAACACCCTGACCTGAAAAGCAGACATTGTGTCCTGGGAATGAGTCTCACCACAGTCTCCTGGTCCTTTGTGGGATGAGTAACACGTCTCCTGGGAGGACTTCAAGGGGTGGACAACGAGGGGGGCAGAGATTCAGTCGCAGTCGGAGGCAGTGATTCCAGTCACAGGAGGGAAGATTTGCCTTTGTGCTTGGATCCTACTTTCCCACAGGCATCTGTGAGAACAGGATGTTGGTGTAGATGGGCTGCTGGCCTGATCCTGCAGGGATCTTCCTGGGTTCTTATTACCTGGGGTTGGGCTAGATGGCCCTTGGGGTCCCTTCCAACTCTACAATTCATGATTCTGATAGTTAGACAACAGAACTGCCCTCCTATGGGAGGCAGGGATGGTTACCAACTTGGATGGGCTGAACAGAGGATTGGACAGATTCATGGAGGACAAGGCTATTGATAACTACTAGGCATCATGGCTGTTTTGCGCCTCCACACTTGGAGGCAGCAGTGATTCTGAACACCAGTTGCTGGAAACCACAAGAAGGGAGAGTGTGACATGCCAGCCCAATCTCTGGGCGCTGAGAGACTCCAGGAGTTTCTGCGCTTACCCAAGGAGTTAGTTTCCTTGGAATGAAGGTCAGTGGAGACTGTGATGTCTTTAGGATATTTGGATTTATTGACACATAGATACCCCCTGAACGTAGGATGGAGGAGCTCACAACATTGACACCCCAATGGGTGTCAATGGGCTTCTTCATTAGTTGCAGTTTTGGACCCAGCACAGAGCAAGAGGGATGTCAGATGCTGGCTGGACGAAGAGGAGGGTTGGGAGGCACCAGCCAGGGAAGAAGACTCAGGCGAAGAAGACTCAGAGCCTGGGCAGTGGTGGTGGGACACTGAGGACAGCCCAGAGGATGAAGGTGGGGGACAGAAGGCTGAAGAAGCAACAGGCTTGTGTGAGAGAGAAGAGCTGGAGCAGAAAGCAATGCAGACTCAGGACATGAAGCAGAGAAGGAGGGGCCACTTGTCTCCAAGGTCACAGAGAGCCTTGCATGTAGCAGAACGGTGAGCATGGTTAGCCAACTTAGTTTAAGGCTGCTTGGGAGACATCTGGCTGGGGAGGAGACTGACTGGAAAGTAGAAGGCAGAGAGCTTCAGTCCTGGCAACTGTTTCATGGGGACCAGTCCTTTTTATAGGCATTGCTCTGCCTGGCATGCTGTTTTCTTGAAGGAAGAGCTAACCATTCTGTTTGTCTACATCTTGAATGCTGACCTGCATCTAAACCAGCCCTGACAGCAGGGTACAGTCCTCTGGGAATTGAAAGGAACTCAGGGCATCATCTAGGCTGATCCCGCCCCTCAAGCTCATTACAGACATACACACACACACACACACACACACACACACACACACACACACACTATGTCAGGTGCAGGAAAGGTGGGCATTTGCCCCCAACATCCTCTCTGGCCAGCCTATCAGTTCTGGTGGGCCTGCGAACGAGAGAACCCCCACCCCTCCTCTAGGATTTCAGATCAATATAAGACAGAATGTGAGCAATGTTCATGGATCCTAAAGTAACTTTGCTCAGGGTGTGTGGGGGTGCCAGCATCCTTCTTTCCTTTAGCGAAACACAGCTGCTCATAACTCACAGCAAGACCCAAATGTTGAAGTGTAGTGTGAATACAGGTCTTATTGGATGTCCATGGCATGATGGATGGGCGACGGAGACGGCTGTGTTGTGACCGTCTCGCCAGGTTGCCGCCGGGCCGTTCCACACAGTGGCGTATTTCTTCTCCAGCAGAAAGTAACCGATGCATTATTGTTAGTTGTGATGGATTCATTTGGAAGAGGGATTGGAGATATCAGAAGCATTCATCAGAAGGTCGGACCTGAAAGCTCTCCATAACTTCCTCGGGCAGTGATGGATGGGCGATGATGGATGGAGCAAGAGGGAAAGGGCTGAGAGGAAGGAAGCCTTGAGGTAGAACCAATCTCCTTGGGTGTCCTCTTAGTCATCAACACCGTCTAGAGTGCAGGACTTGATCACAATCGCACAGCAAACTCCAAGTGCATGTGAAGGTCATGGAGAGTTACTCATTGCTGCTTGTACTTGCAGGGATAGCTAAGAGATATTTAGAAACATTTCCATAATGTCCAACAATTCTCACACACACACACATATATCAAATCCCAAGTAGTGTTGAGACACTGCATGAGTGTAATGACTTCTGCTTCTGAAGTGGGACTTCCAACTCTCCCTGCATGCCCCCAAATCTGTTCTGTCCCCCACTCCCCGAGTGGATTTAAAATCACAGAATCATAGAATTGTTGAGTTGGATGGGACCCCAAGGGTCATCCAGTCCAACCCCCTGAAATGCAGGAATCTCAGCTCAAGATTCCCTGACAGGTGGCAACATTTTAAAAAACCTCCACCTCTCTGCACCACCTTCCAATGGCTCCTTTCCACTATCAAACAGCTCTTACTGTCAGAAAGTTCTTCCTAATATTTAATCATAGAATCCTAGAGTTGGAAGAGACCCCAAGGGCCATCCAGTACAACCCCCTGCCAAGCAGGAAACACCATCAAAGCATTCCTGACAGGTGGCTGTCAAGCCTCTGCTTAAAGACCTCCAAAGAAGGAGACTCCACCACACTCCTTGGCAGCAAATTCCACTGTCGAACAGCTCTTACTGTCAAGAAGTTCTTTCTAATGTTTAGGTGGAATCTTCTTTCTTGTAGTTTGAATCCATTGCTCCATGTCCGCTTCTCATATTTAGTTGGACTCTCCTTTCTTGTCATCTGAATCCATTGGTTCAGGTCCTACTCTCCAGAGTAGCAGAAAGCAAGCTCGCTCCATCTTCCATGTCACAACTCTGCAGATACAGGATATGAAGATGGCTTTCCCATTGTCTCTCAGTCTCTTCTTCTCTCAACTCTCGTTCCTCTACAATTCTATGATGGTGTGATGGGGCAGCAGCCCTCTCCTGACTTCTGGGTCTTTTAATGTATCCCCCCGACCCTTGTTTTTAATATATGGCTGTTTGTTTTCTGGAAGTTGTTTTGTAAGCCTCTTGGAGTTGACTTGGCAAAAGCCTACAATATCTCATTACTCCACATGTGCCCACTCGACCGCTTCAATTGGCAGAATTGGCACGACTGCAGGTGCCACGTGGTACCAGTTCCGCATTAGCGAGAAGCTGATTTAGTGCGACAGCCTCTACTCTTTGGAACTCCCTGCCTATTGAGATCAAGCAGGCACCTTCACGGTGCTTTTTTCGGCGCATTCCTTTTTAGACAAGCCTGCCCAGATTTTCTTGTTTTATCTTTTGGTAAACCGCTTTTGTTTACAATCAAGCAGTATATAAATTTTGTGAATTAAATAAACAAGTGATGGTGGTGGTGGTGGTGATAATAATAATAATAATAATAATAATAATAATAATAATAATAATAATTTTTTATTTATACCCCACCCTTCCCAGCCAAGACCGGGCTCACAGCGGCTAACAACCATAAAATCACAACAAAACATACAAAACAATCAATTAAAATGCAAGTTAAAATACGATTTAAAATTTAAAATGCAGCCTCATCTTTAAGTAGCCCACCAATCAAACAGGGTTAAATTAAAACCAACCCAAAGGCCAGGCGGAACAGCTCCGTCTTGCAGGCCCTGCGGAAAGATGCCAGATCCCGCAGGGCCCTCGTCTCTTCTGACAGCCCGTTCCACCAGGTCGGGGCCAGTACTGAGAAGGCCCTGGCCCTAGTTGCGGCCAGCCTAGCATCCTTATGGCTTGGGACCTCCAACATGTTATTGTTTGAGGACCTTAAGGTCCTACACGGGGCATACCAGGAGAGGCGGTCCCTCAGGTACGAGGGTCCTAGGCCGCATAGGGCTTTAAAGGTCAAAACCAGCACCTTAAACCTGACCCTGTACTCCACTGGGAGCCAGTGCAGCTGGTAGAGCACTGGGTGAATGTGGTCCCGCGGAAAAGACCCTGTAAGGAGCCTTGCCGCAGCATTCTGCACCCGCTGGAGTTTCTGGGTCAGCTTCAAGGGCAGCCCCGCGTAGAGCGAGTTACAATAGTCAAGTCTGGAGGTGACCGTCGCGTGGATCACTGTGGCCAGATCAGGGCGAGAGAGGTAGGGGGCCAACTGCCTAATCCGGCAGAGATGGAAAAATGATGGTGGTGATGGTGATGATAATCTGACTTTCAAGCAGCTCCTCCCATCCTCTCCTCCTCTTCAACTAGGTAAAGGTAAAAGGAGGGAACGCGGGTGGTGCTGTAGTCTAAACCACTGAGCCTCTTGGGGTTGCCGATCAGAAGGTCGGTGGTTCGAATCCCCATGATGGGGTGAGCTCCTGTTGCTCTGTCCCTGCTCCTGCGAACCTAGCAGTTCAAAAGCACGCCACTGCAAGTAGATAAATAGGTACCACTGTGGCGGGAAGGTAAACAGTGTTTCCATGCGCTCTGGTTTCCGTCACTGTGTCCTGTTGTGCCAGAAGCAGCTTAGTCCTGCTGGCCGCATGACCCGGAAAACTGTTTGTGGACAAAGGCCAGCTCCCTCAGCCTGAAAGCGAGATGAGCTCCACATCCCATAGTCGCCTTAACCGTCCAGGGGTCCTTTACCTTTACCTTACCTTCAACTAGGGTAACCTCACCAAAAGCTAGGGCACAGGCTGGTTGCCGCAGAACATCCATCAGGATTCCCGTTCTGAGTCATTTCTTTAAGCATCTAGGGAAGTTGGTTCTTTCTCTGCTCCCCCTTTTTATCGCACAGGGTGAGTCACAGTTGGAAACTGTGTTAAGCTCTTTGAGCAAGGAAGTGGTGGGTCAGGGTGGCCTCTTCTCCCTTTGACTGACCTTTTTATCTAAAAAATGCACTTACTAATTGAATGTCACACTCTCCTGAGACCGAGGGGAGCCTGTTCTTCTCGGTGCTTTCGCTCCCTTCCCTGGGTGACCCTGGCGGGGAGGGAGAGCACCAACCTTCTCTTCATTTCGAAAGCAACCGCTGGAGTATTTTGTTACCTTTAAATAAATGTGCCCATTGCAATCATGACAAGAGTAAATTCCTAGGCTGCAATTAACGGCTCGGCCGAGACTTTAAAAATGGCAAGCCTTATTTGGAGCAATCATTTCTAAAACTTTTTAAACACCTTTCGATATTATTGTGCCTGCAAAACCAATACCCGTTTTAATGGAAAAGTAAATTATTATTATTTTCCCACTTCTTTTTATCTACTTCTTGTGGGATAGGTTTTAATTGGTAGGAGAGGATATATTAATGGCAATTTATCCCTCCAGGTGCCCACGTGTGTGGGTTGGAACATACACTGAGAGGAGTTTAAAGTCTGAAAAATGGAAAGCATATAGGAACAGGTTGCGAATTAAGTCCAGCTGAGAAGATTCAGACAACAGACTGAGAAGTAGTTTAAAATATGATTTATTTACACATAGTCCTGCATTTGTTCTCAGCAACAGCAGTGAAATAAATGAAGGCAAAATCTTTACCGCATAAACAGGCCTGAGGCATGTGCTTGAGATGGAGCAGTAGGATTCCATGTCTGCTCCCATCGCTGGTCAAAGAGAAAGAGAGAGGAAAGGAACAGGAAACGCTCCTTTGATTCTTCCCGCTCAAGAGGGGAGGGGAAATGACATCACGCAGAGCCCTCTCTACCAATTACATTTCTATGGCCTGAGTCTCTGCCCATCAGCAGCACAGCTCTGTGGTCTTAACCCCTTCTTATGCTAACTAGCAAGAATGTGCATTGTTAGCTTTGGCTGCTAATTTCCCACACTTCTGGTGCTGTGAGCAGCAGACACTGAGGGAGATGGACTGCACAGTGGTTGGTCTACTGGGAGGGGGACTTTTCCCCTCTTTGTCCTGCTTCATGTGAAATTCTCAAAAGCCCAGATAATTTCTGTACGATGGCATCTTTCATGGGTGTTACGTTCTGGGGACGGTGCGGATATGCAAAAATGCATGTATTCAAACGGCCTCCTTGGAACGGCCCCCATTTGTGCATCCATGCCTTCTGGAGCTGGTGCACCAACAGGCCTTACCCCCCCCCTCCCAAAAAAAAACAACAACCTAAAAGTTCTCTGCTTTGCTTATTGGGCAAGGCTCTGTGATGCTCTCACGAGATCTCACAGGGCCATCCAGCTACTCACTTGACCATCCCTAGCCTAGCAAGCAAGGCAGAGAGATTAAAAACCAATCAATCAATCAATCAATCTTTATTGCGGTCATAGATCAGAAAAAGAACAATACAGCAATAAAACAGTTCGGATCTTAAATATCATCTATGTGCTAAAATCACATTTAAAATTCATAATCATGTTTTATCTTTAAAATTTGGTGAGAAATTTCGCCAAATATTTTCAGTTTAATATCATTCCTAAGGGATTAACTGGTGACTTTATCTCTGTTGTTGGTTGACGTCACGGCCTGTCTTAATCTTGACGCGAAGTAGCAGAATTTAGCTACATTCTTAGTAATCTCTGAATTAGTGTCCACTAATAAGTATCTAGTATATGTTTCAGTTGATCGCCCCGGTAAATTCTTTAAGAGGGGTTCAATTAACTCCTTCCTTGTATCTCGATACAGTGTGCAATACAGGAGGACATGCCCAATAGATTCGATTTCATTATTAGCACAAGGGCATAGTCTCTGTTCTATCGGGATCTGAAGATATCTACCAGTTAATAGCGCCGAGGGTAGAGCGTTAAAACCAGCCCTTGTGAAATCCCACCGATGAGATTAAATTTTTTTTTGCATAGGCTCCACTTGGGTCACCCGGTGCAAAAGAGTCCCCCCCCCCGCATTTAATTTGCACAGTTTCAACCATATGAGATATATATATATATAGAAATGCTGTAAGCCCTGACAGACAGAGCAATCCTATGTTTGCATCATATGCAGAGAACTTCCAAGTACTAATCATCCCTTTTTTGCCCCCCTCTCTTTCCTGCCTTTTCTCTCTCCCACCCCTTTGCCCCCATTTGAAGTTCCACCCAACCTGACTGTCCCGCAAGAAAAGTCTCCCTTGGTGACCAGGGAAGGAGACACGGTTGAGCTGCAGTGCCAGGTGACCGGGAAGCCCAAGCCCATCATCCTCTGGTCCAGGGCGGACAAGGAGGTCCCCATGCCTGATGGATCTATGCAGATGGAGAGCTACGACGGGATCCTGCGGATCGTCAACGTCTCGAGGGAGATGACGGGGACTTACAGGTGTCAGACCAGCCAGTACAATGGATTTAACGTCAAGCCAAGGGAAGCCCTGGTTCAGCTCATAGTGCAGTGTAAGTCCACACCCTCCCCTGCCCCCCCATTTTTGTAAAAAATGAGTCTGGGTTGCATTTTCGGGCCAGGTCCTGTCTCTGGAACGATCCGCTGTCTGTGCTAAGGTTTTCCTGAGCTCCACAGAGTCTTGGGGATAGGTTTGGGAACCTACTTCACGATACTGTTTTGTGTGTGAGTTTTGTGGCTTCTTCTTTCTTGTCTGGGGTTCAGCTTTACCCAACAATGATGTCTTGGGTGCGGGGTGAATCAGTATTGTTGCATCCACCCCAATCTCCCAGCGGAGAGGGACTCCGGGGGTTCCAGGCATTTACCTGGGTTCTGTTTCCTTGGAATGAAGATCATCAGCGACTGCAATGTCTTTGGGATGTGTGGTTTTATTTACATATATATGCAACCTGAGCATAAGATAGAGGGGCGCACAGCATTAATCCCCAAAACAGATTTTGCTTCTCTATCAGTCAATTTTGGATCCAGCACAGAGCAAGCAAGTCTGTGTCTCCAGCTTCCAGCCTTCTTCCAGTTCAGTTCATACACACACCTCTCTGGCTTTTGTTCGCCTACCTAGCAGACAGGTGAGGTGGGTGAAGGAAAGGCCCACCCATTAACCTGGAAGGCACTGTCAGTTGTAGCTCTTGCAACCTGAACCATCCTTTTGGGATGCTGATGAAGACACTCGAGTGGCCAGCTAAGGTCATTGTCTTGCAAAGGTAATTTGGTAGGAGTTGAACCCTTTATTCAGATTCTAACCCTCACTGGGTACAGGACCCCAAGAATTGGAAGTAAGTTGGGGCATCCTTCAAACTGACCCCACAAACTCACAACTGTATTGTGTAGTTGGCCCAAGACAAGCCAAAAGAGGTGGCTTTGGGTATCTTGGAGAGCGGAAGGTGATGGTAACCTTTGACAATGCGATGGGTGTTCTTAACCCTTGTACGATTGGGGAAAGCTCTTTAGTAATGAAATATTGAGTTCAAAACATACCCCTCTCCCAAGTCACAGTGTGTTGTTGTTGTTTAAAAGATACATTGGATACATTGCATTGCAGGAGATTGCACTAGATGACCCTTTGGGTCTCTTCCAACTCTACAGTTTTGTGGTTTTATGATACTGAATCCAGTTTAGTGTAATAAAATTCTAGAGATGTCACCTTCTTAATCTGTTGTGCCTTTCACAGCTTTATAGTGACAACTTGTGTGGATCGGATCCTGTTTTGTTTAGCTTAAGATGGGTTTCTTCACAGCTTTATAGTGACAACTTGTGTGGATCGGATCCTGCTTTGTTTAGCTTAAGATGGGTTTGTTCCATAAGGGAGGATAAATTGAGGTGTGTGTTTTCTTCTTCTCCAGAAGCTTTAGCTCAGGGGTAGGCAACCTAAGGCCCGTGGGCCGGATGCAGCCCAATCGCCTTCTAAATCCGGTCTGCGGACGGTCTGGGAATCAGCGTGGTTTTTACATGAGTAGAATGTATCCTTTTATTTAAAATGCATCTCTGGGTTATTTGTGGGGCATAGGAATTCATTCATTTGTTGTTGTTTTTCAAAATATAGTCCGGCCCACCACATGGTCTGAGGGACGGTGGACCGGCCCACGGCTGAAAAAGGTTGCTGACCCCTGCTTTAGCTCATAGAATCATTGTGTTGGAAGGGACCCCGAGAATCATCTAGTCCAACCCCCTGCAATACAAGATTATGCAGCTGCCCCTTACGGGGATCAAACTTGCAACCTTGACATTGTCAGCACCAGGCTCTAACCAACTGAGCTATTTGTCTCCAACAAATGTTATTTAGGCAGGAAACCTGCTGCTTGCAGGGGTTTGGGTGATGGTCTCTACAGAGTCCGGCTCTGGGGGGGTCTTTGACTGCTGATCACTCTTCATGTCTAAACTGAAGGAATTGGAAGTTTCGATGGCTCCTTAAAGGCATTTGGAAGTTGCCACACTGACCCCATTTTTTAATATTGCATTTTGGGGATAATACGTTTAGGTTCTTGGTAAAATGCCTTTATATAGAATCCCAGTCACCTGCTTTTAGTGTGGCAATCAGAAAAAGCATCAAAGTAAAGATTATGTAATCTGGTTGCTATTATGTGAAAGGATGTGGAGGTGTTACATGGGGAGGGTTTTTTTTGCTCAGTGAAGAAGTGTGTTTGCATGGCTGAGTTCAGGGTTATTTCTGAAGGCAGCTGAGGATCCTGCAGAACACCTTATTAAGGCGCTCCACTTCTTTTTTGGGAAGCAATTATGTAAGATTCCGTCTGCGATGACTCTGTGGTAGGTTATAAATAGAATGCGGTATCTTATCTTAGAACGCCATAATTGGTTTCTTGTAAAACGTGTGAGTGTATATAAGATGAGAGGGTGTTTCTTCCCCCCAAATGCAAAGACAGAAGTTGCAGTCTCTGGCTTTGCCAAGACTTCTGTACATGCACATATTTCTGAAGTTTTACATTTGCAACATCATCATCATTATTATTTTATTTTGCAAGTCACCATTGTGCCTGAAGATCACTACATTGTGCCTGAAGATCACAGCACCCCCAAAAAAATCACAGTGTTGTGGTTTTTGCAGTGTCACCTAGATACATTTGGGGAGAGTTGCAGTTCCACCATTTCCCATGTGTCCAAGTGGCTATCGGGAAGCTGTTAAGAGGCAAGGATTGCTACACCGCAGGTTCAGCCTGAAAATGATGGCAAGTTGCACACATTAGAATTCCAAATTTTAATTTTGAATTTTAGAAATTATCGCAGTTAAACTAAATAAGAACACAACATAAGAAGAGCCTGCAGAATCAGGCCAGTGGCCCATCTAGTCCAGCAGCCTGTTCTCTCAGTGGCCAACCAGATGTCTGGGGAGAACCAGGAGCAGGATCCAAGCACAAGAGCAACTGTCTCCTCCTCTGGCTCACAGCATCTCATATTCCAAAGTCCTGCTGCCTTGACAGTGGAGGCAGAGTGAAATATACTCAGAGTCAAGTGTGAATTTCATGCTCTTTATTCACCTCGTAGTAGCAAGAAGAAGAAGAAGAATGTCTGTTTCCCCAAAACGTCTGCTATATATACATTATTTACACAATGGGCCTTGTGTGATTGGCTACTTCTGGGCTGCTCCTGCAGGCCAATCAGGTTGCTGACTCACTTCGTCCAGGAGCCTGATTGGCTACTCCTGCAGGCCAATCAGGTTGCTGATTCACTTCCACCTGGAGCTGGATTGGGTGGCTCCTGCGGACCAATCAGACTGCTGCATTCTGGATCCTATTGTTCTAGGATTAATCTCAGTACATAACACAGAGCTTGGCCATCCTGGCTAGGAGCCATCGACAGCCCTCTCCTCTTCCATGTAATTGTCCAATCTTCTTATAGTAGTAGTAGTAGTAGTAGTAGTAGTAATAATCCCGCTCTCCCCGGCCAAGGCCGGGCTCAGAACAGCTAACATCATAAAAACAATCCAATATGCATAAAAACAGACATCAATTAATTAAAATGCATCTTAAAATTAATTCAGACAAATTAAAATCTGGGCAGGTGGCAATTATCAGGTTGGAACTGAGGGTGGTTAATACTTGCCAGGACCAACTGTTTCCATTGATCATACAAGGACCTGTGAGCAGGTTGGGGGACTCCTTCCAGCTTCTTTTATACAAAGGAAAGTAAGTCAAACTGCATCCTGCCCAAAGGCCAGGCGGAACAGCTCCATCTTGCAGGCCCTGCGGAAAGAAGTCGAATCCCGCAGGGCTCTGGTCTCTTGTGGGAGAGCGTTCCACCAGGTTGGGGCCACGGCCAAAAAGGCCCTGGCTCTTTAAAGCCATCTAGGTTGGTGACCATTGCTGCTTCCTGTGGGAGAGAGTTCCATAGATAAACTACGCACTGCATGGTGAAGTCCTTCCTTTTGTTGTTGTTTAGACGTTTAGTCGTGTCCGGCTCTTTGTGACCCCCTGGACCAGAGCCCGCCAGGCACTCCTGTCTTCCACTGCCTCCCGCAGTTTGGTCAGACTCATGTTGGTAGCTTCGAGAACACTGTCCAACCATCTCGTCCTCTGTCGCCCCCTTCTCCTTGTGCCCTCCATCTTTCCCAACATCAGGGTCTTTTCCAGGGAGTCTTCTCTTCTCATGAGGTGGCCAAAGTCTTGGAGCCTCAGCTTCAGGATCTGTCCTTCCAGTGAGCACTCAGGGCTGGTTTCTTTAAGAATGGATAGGTTTGATCTTCTTGCAGTCCATGGGACTCTCAAGAGTCTCCTCCAGCACCATCATTCAAAAGCATCAATTCTTCGGCGATCAGCCTTCTTGATGGTCCAGCTCTCACTTCCTTACATCACTACTGGGAAAACCATAGCTTTAACTATACGGACCTTTGTCGGCCTTCCTTTTACCTGTCCTAAATATCCCAACATTCAGCTTCATTGGAGAGAGAACTTTAGTCTCCCCACTTTCTCCATGCCATGCATAATTTTAGAAACATCTTTCATGTCCCCTCTTACTTGCCATTTCTCTAAACTAAAAATCCCCAGCGCTGCAACCCTTCTTTGCAGTTAACCATTTGGGTGGCCCCTTTCTAAGCCTTTTGCAACTGTACAATGACTCTTTTGAGCTTAAGTGCAGCATTCAGGTGTAATATGTAGCTTGGCCCTAAGACTCTCATGAAATAGGCAAAAATAGTACATTCCTGTTGGAGGTGCAGCCATTCATTTTATTTGTTCCAGTTGCTGCTATTAAACAGCCACTATTCACATGGCTGGAAGGATGGATTTGTGTGTGTGTGTGTGTGTGTGTGTGTGTGTGTGTGTGTGTGTGTGCAAATTGGCCAATTTACTTCATCATCACCCTCTTTCCTCTGCAAAGTGATCTTGTTTAATGGCTGAAAATTGGAGCTTTTACAGAAGCAAGTGCCCTGGTTTTTTTTATATATATATAAACGATCTAGAAAGAGTAGCAGTAAAGAAAATGTCTGAAAATTAAAGACATTAATGACTGACAAATTCACTGGAGCTGTAGGAGCATTCATAGACAAGAGTGGACTTGGCTTTCCCTGATATCACTTTTTTTTTAAGATTGGAAAAATCATAGAATTGCAGAACTGAAAGAGTCACCTGGTGCTTTTCAAAGGATGCTGGATTCACTCAGCCTATGTATTCCTGGTCTGGGGCCGCACCTGTGCTCCAAGCAGCATAGTTATACTGTCGAACTCCCTGCCACAGAAGCAGGGGCATAGGAAGGGGGGAGCGGGGGGTGCAGTCCACCCTGGGTGCCACCCTGACGGGGGGTGACAAAATGGCCAGCAGCACTAACTGCAGGGCCTGCAGCATGCATGAGCCATTCGTCTCGGCGCCTGCAGGCTCCGCGGTGTTCACCAGCTGCCTCCCCCACCCAGCTGTAGGGTGGTTGAGCCCCGGAGCACACCCTGTCCCTAAGGATGCTGCACGCCCTGTGTCTTCCCTATGGGCACCGTGTGCGCTGTGTGGCACGGGGGCGCGGCACCCATAGGGATGACATGGGGCGCGCAGCACCCATTGAGAGCCAGTGTGGTGTAGTGATTAAGAGTGGTAGACTCGTAATCCGGTGAACCGGGTTCGGGTCTCTGCTCCTCCACATGCAGCTGCTGGGTGACCTTGGGTTAGTCACACTTCTCTGAAGTCTCTCAGCCCCACTCACCTCACAGAGTGTTTGTTGTGGGGGAGGAAGGGAAAGGAGAATGTGAGCCGGTTGGAGACTCCTTCAGGTAGTGAGAAAGCGGGATATCAAATCCAAACTCCTCCTCCTCCTCCTCCTCTTCTTCTTCTTCTTCTTCTTCTTCTTCTTCTTCTTCTTCGGAACAGCATGGGGTGCGCGGCACCCATAGGGAAGGCACGGGCTGTCCCGTCCCTATGGGCGCCATGGCCCACCGCTATGGGCGATGCAACCCACCCCTATGGGTGGTTTATGCTGCCCCGGGTGCCTGAGAGACTTCCTCTGCCACTGCACAGAATGTGGCGATGACTACCAACTTGGATGGCTTTAAAAGAGGATTAGACAAATTCATGGAGGAGGAGAGGACTAACAATGGCTGCTAGCCGTGAGGACTAAGTTTGCTCTCCAGAGTTGGAGGCAGCAATGCTTCTGAGTGACACTTGCTGGAAGGCGAGGGAGAGCTCTTGTGCCTGAATCCTGCTTGCTGGTTTGCCTTTGGGATTATCTGTGGGCCACTGTGAGAACAGGATGCTGGACTAGACGGGCCCTTGGCTTGACCCAGCAAGGCTCTTACCGTGTTCTTATGAGGGAAGCTTCCTCCTTAAGCACGTTGAACACAATCTCCTGGGATTGTTCTCCCGCCCAAGACCTACTGAAATTAATGGGGCCTGGGCAAAACCAGGGTAAGGCTGTTGCACAGATTCCATTCCTTCTTGTGGTGTGGGTGGGTGTGCAGGAGAGCTTTCCAGTGGATTGTGCCCATTGTCCTGGATAGGCTTAAACACAAACAGAGAGAGAGCAAAGCGTGAGATGCAACAGTGAAGACCTCTGGAGCAGTGACAGAGGAAACTGCTCGGGCACCTGGAGCGGAAAACATGACGCGCCGATCCTCCCGGGGGTGCCAGCACTGCCCGCTGATCGCAAAAATTCGCCCGCCATACTTGCGCAATCAGCGGGCAGATTTTCGCAACAACGATCACACCAATCACGAAAATCCACCCGTGGGGGGGTGAATGCCGCCACGCCGATCTGCCCAGGGAGATTTTGTCACACACCCCCCAGGCATGACACCCGGTGCTGACCGCAACCCCCAGCACCACCCTTGCAGTGCCCCTGCTCTGGAGTTTCAGCCTGCCTCTGGGCATATCTACACTAACCTTTTTGCCCCAGAGCTTTCCCCACGATAATGTGATCTTTAAAGCTAAATTGGAGCAAACAGCAACCCACAGAAGACCCCAACTGCCATTTGTTGCACTTCAGCTTTAAAGAGTGGGTTTTCACGGGGGGGGGGAGCACTTGGACCTTTAAAGTTCAGACCTGTGATGGAAAGAGCGGGGCAAAAGAGAAGTGTTCCTGAGCCCTCTGTTCCCCCTCTTCACTCCTCGCATCCATGCTGATGAGCGCAAAACCATCAATGCAGCGTGGAGCCGTGTCCAAAAGCAATTTCAGCCATCCGCTTTCACCATCCTCGGGGACGACACCTAGCGCATAAAAATGCCACCAGGCACAATATAATCAGATGTTTACATCATGTACCTTATCAAGCCACAATATCCGAAAGGACAAGAGGTAAGTTATTGCCGGGGTTTCCGTCCAGAGTTTATATGCAATCATTTCACATTGGTGCTGCATAGAAAATATTGTTTATAGCATCCGTGGCTTGGGGGGAGAATTGGCCTCAGAGTGCTTATGAGGCCTTCTGAGAAAACCCAGCCTGCTTTGAAGCTACATGCATTCCTCAACCGAGAGCAGCCTGACGGAAGAGACTTTGGGAGAATTAGGGCAATGCCAGGGATGGTGCTTTTGAGTAGAGGAGACTCTTGAGAGTCCCGGGGACTGCAAGAAGATCCAACCTATCCATTCTGAAGGAAATCAGCCCTGAGTGCTCACTGGAAGGACAGATCCTGCAATGCAGGAATCTCAGCTCAAGCATCCACGGCAGATGCGAAGTTCTGTTGCACTAGGAGAAGTCGCTCCTCTCACGCAATGGCATAGCTATATCCAACGGACGGAAGACAGCAGTATAGATGTATTGAGCGCCGCTCACCTTCTCTCGCTCTTGGGGGGCCGCGACTTGATGAGCAAACGGCCTTGTTTTGTTAATGGTAATCGGGATCGCGGAGAGCAGCTCCCCTAGGGGGCCACCAAGGAAGGAGCTCTCATCTAAAGCCAATATTGGGATCAGAGCAACTATTGATTAACACCAGCACCTTGGAAGAAGAAGCCTCGCTCTGTGTACAGGAGCGAGGAAGCCCTCCTTCCCGGAGGTATTTGGGAAGTGATGTATAACAATTTAATTAATTGTGCTGACACAGGTTATGACTTCCAAATTGATTGGAGAAGCTTGGAGTTTCACAGCTGAGAAGGTCTGTAGGAACTTCTTTGCTTGGAGAAGAGAAATCTTCATTCCGGATTTCATTTTTTTTTCTTGGACTCCGGAGTCATAATAGCTTCCATCTGCGACAACTCACTCCAGCACCCTTATTTCTCCTCTCTTAAACTTTAATCAAAATTCAACAAAGCAAAACAAAGAATCAGGCCAATTCTAGATCCACACGTCCTTCCACAGTGAGGACATTGGTTTCTGGGCGGGAATTGATCCCGATGTGGATTTGCCAAGCATGCCTTCCTCTTAGCACGTTTCTCCCTTGCGTCCTGAGTTCGAGTGTCTTCAAAGTCCATGACACCTTTGGTAAAGGCTGTTCTCCAACTAGAGCACTCGCAGGCAAGTGTTTCCCAGTTGTCGGTGTTTATACTACATTTTTTTAGATTTGCCTTGAGAGAGTCTTTAAACCTCTTTTGTTGACCACCAGCATTATGCTTTCCATTTTTAAGTTCGGAATAGAGTAGTTGCTTTGGAAGACAATAATCAGGCATCCGCACAACATGACCAGTCCAACGAAGTTGATGTTGAAGAATCCATGATTCTATTAAAGGAGCTGGGAGCATGTTGGCTGCAGGACTCTGCTCAAGAGGTCTCTTACTGTGTCACTCTGTAAGGAAATACAGAGGCCCTCTTTTTCGTCTCCTGGAGTGATGTCCTAATAATGTCATTGCCAATGCTTGATTTCTGCTCCTTTGGTGTATCGCTGTTCCTTTCTTCTCCCCCAGCAGGAGATCTCGCTTAACTATGTTCCTGTTGCTCTCGCTTCTCCTGCACTTTTCACGTTCCCAGGATCGCTCTTTATCCCACCTCCCTTTTGATCATTTCCGCCCTGCTTTGAGTTATTAAGCTGGACCCTTATTCATCCATCGGCTCTGACCTTCCGACCTGTAGCAGGTCTCACAGCTTCTTTCCGCACAGAGCCTCCTGCTGTGGACCTTTTGATAAAGAAAGCAGCAGTTCCATTAAAGGAGAGACTTTCGTTTGAATTCTCTCTCTCTCTCTCGCACACATGCTCACACTCGATAAATTCTTCTGTCCTATATGTCTGTTGGGATTTGAATCGGTAACGAAGAGAGTCCGTTGGCTTGGAAACTTTGGATCGAAAAGTGGAGTCTGAAGCACTGAGTCAAGCTTAAAAAGGTAAAGGGACCCCTGACCGTTAGGTCCAGTCGCGGACGACTCTGGGGTTGCAGCGCACATCTCGCTTTATTGGCCAAGGGAGCCAGTGTACAGCTTCCAGGTCATGTGGCCAGCAGAACTAAGCCACTACTGGCGAACCAGAGCAGAGCACGGAAATGCCGTTTACTTTCCCGCCGGAGCGGTACCTATTTATCTCCTTGCACTTTGACGTGCTTTCGAACTGCTAGGTGGGCAGGAGCTGGGACCGAACAACGGGAGCTCACCCCGTCGCAGGGATTTGAACTGCAGACCTTCCAATTGGCATATTTTAAACACGTAAGAAAAATCTCCTGGGAGCCTGATGCTGCTGGTGTTCTGCTATATTAAAATGAAGTCAAAATCCTGGACACCATGGCTTTCTTTTCCAGTCAATATCTCTGATTAAATGTTTACCACTGCAAGCAGATACCCCTTCAAAAACTGTTTTAGGCATGTGCAGATTCCTCTGATGCCACAAGTAGCAAGAAGAAACCGCCAAAAGGAGCTGGCTTATGATGAATCAGGCCATTGGTCCATCAAGCTCAATACTGGATTGTTGCAATGCACTCTGTGTGGGGCTTCTCTTTTGCATGATCCAGAAGCTGCAGGTAGTGCAGAATGCTGCAGCACGATTGCTGATGGGAGGGAGGCGTGGATCACGGTGAGGGTTTGCCAAGTGTGCCTTCCTCTTAGCACGTTTCTCCCTCACACACCAGTGTTTCCCAGTTGTTGGTGTTTATACTACATTTTTTTAGATTTGCCTTGAGAGAGTCTTTAAACCTCTTTTGTTGACCACCAGCATTACGCTTTCCATTTTTAAGTTCGGAATAGAGTAGCTGCTTTGGAAGACGATAATCAGAGCAGCCATTGTGACTGGTTGCCATCAATAGCCCTCTCCTCCAAGTTGGCCATTCCCGTTGGTGGCCAACACTGCCTCATGTGGTAGTGAGTTCCAGAGTGCAATAACGTGCTGCACACCTGGTCCTTCAGGGGCACAATTACCCCATTCAGGACCAGGGCATCCCCCATACCCGCCCGCCCCCTGTCCCCCCAAAACAGTACTTCTGTCTTGTCAGGATTCAACCTCAATCTGTTAGCCGCCATCCATCCTCTAACCGCCTCCAGACACTCACACAGGACCTTCACCGCCTTCACTGGTTCTGATTTGAAAGAGAGGTAGAGCTGGGTATCATCCGCATACTGATGAACACCCTCTCATGCCACTGCTTCCCTGCCTTTTCTCTAAACTTACACGTTCCCAACGCTGCGACCATTCTTCATTGTGGTGCTGGAGGTGATCTTCAGCTATGGGATGGCAGCATGTTGGGGAGGCTAGCTGCCACTCCTGAAAATGACAGCAAACGGACTGGGTTTGGGAGAACTCCCCCACTGTCTTCCAGAAAGCAACAAAGCAAGAAAAATTAAGCAGCTGTCAACACCATGACTCTGTTTACTAAAGCGAGCAGTGGCGACACCCTGACATTTATGGTGGTTCAAGGCTATCTGTGCCCAACGACCTGTGCAAAGGTGAGGAATTTGCAAGTATTAACAGAAACAGAAACTTGCAAATGCCGAGGATAAGTTTAGTAAGGTTGTGGCTGGTGGAGAGGGCTCCTATTCCTAGCCAGTGTGTTTTATTTTATTGATTTATTTTAAAAAGGTGACCCAAGGAGTGTTGTGTAGTTTGGCCCTTCCTGGCTGGCACATCAGTAGAGAATGCAGAGTGCTGCTGTTAGAGGCTGGATCTGTTTCTTTACGTATCGAAAGCAGTGGTTCCCAAACTTTTGGAGATCACCTCCCTCTTGGCACCGTAAACTTCTCCCCCAATGCCCCCTACCCTATTAAAAAGCTTTTTTTTTCAGAATAGTGGTTTCCACAACCCTCTAAGGAAGATAATAACACCATACAATTAAAAACAGCAGCAATTCATTGCGCACTGATTCCAAAATCAAATTAAAACTATTTAGTGATTTATACACCAAGTAAAAGAGTGAGAGTTTTCTAGATAGAGAGATAGATGATATAGATGATAGATAGATAGATAGATAGATGATAGATAGATAGATAGATAGATAGATAGATAGATAGATACTTTATTGTCATTGTACATAGTACATAGAAGTACCCCCTTCTCCTTCCCCAACTCTCTTCTGCCCCTCAACCTTATACTATATACAGCTTTAATGTATCACATCAAATATAACTCATCTGTAGAAAGGGCTTTATGATCTGATAATAGAGACAATGTATGTACTTTTGTACCCCAGGAAAATCTCTGATAAAAACAATAGAAAACTATTCAGTTATTTCCACCAAATTGATGAACTTGATCTAGTGTCATTTGTTGTTGTTTAGTCATTTAGTCGTGTCCGACTCTTCGTGACCCGATGGACCAGAGCACGCCAGGCACTCCTGTCTTCCACTGCCTCCCGCAGTTTGGTCAGACTCATGTTGGTAGCTTCAAGAACACTGTCCCACCATCTCGTCCTCTGTCGTCGCCTTCTCCTGGTGCTCTCCATCTTTCCCAATAGCAGCTTTTAAAGTGAGAGTCATTTACACCTTGAGTGCTCCTTGCCACACACCCCTTGCCTCTTATTGCCCTTTTAGGTAACCACACTGCCCCCAAGGGGTAGGAACACCCACTTTGGGAACCACTGACTTAAAGCGTTTCTACACCGCTTTTCGGGTGGCGCTGTGGGTTAAACCGCAGAGCCTAGGGCTTGCCGATCAGAAGGTCAGCAATTTGAATCCCCGCGACAGGGTGAGCTCCTGTTGCTTGGTCCCTGCTCCTGCCAACCTAGCAGTTTGAAAGCACGTCAAAGTGCAAGTAGATAAATAGGTACAGCTGCAGCGGGAAGGTAAATGGCGTTTCCGTGGGCTGCTCTGGTTTGCCAGAAGCGGCTTAGTCATGCTGGCCACATGACCCGGAAGCTGTACGCCGGCTCCCTCGGCCAATAAAGCGAGATGAGCGCCGCAACCCCAGAGTCATCCGCGACTGGACCTAACGGTCAGGGGTCCCTTTACCTTTACCTTTACACCGCTTTTAGGTTTGCAGACTCCTGAAGAATTAATAAAAGCAAGCATCAAAAACCAGAAGGCAGCAATCTTTTAAAAAACAAACAAGCAACAACAAGCAAACAGATATATGAAATAGATTTCACAGTTTCATATTGCAGTCTTGACACGACAAGGTAGTAGTAGCAGCTAAGACCTGTGGTGCCCCAGGGACTATTTTGACTGATTTTGTAGAGAGTCTCTGGACCAAACGACTCCACTGCCATGTCAATTCTGCGCAACGAGAGGACCAGACACCAATTTCTTCTCCTTACTTCTCAAGAAGCATTGTTTCATCATTAGCATGAATAATAAGAAATGAGAAATTCTATTTAGGAACTGCTTCCCGTGAGGCATCTCACAGTCGTCCAGCCCATTGGCGCTTCCGGGCCATGACGCTTGATGGTTCACCTTTTTGATGCGTTTATTTATTTCCTTTTCGTAATGCTTGCGCTTTTCCTTGGTTAACAAGAGGAAAATTTAAAAAAAGGAAGGAAGCAAAAAAGACCGAGCCATGTCAGTGCTGCAGTCGAGACAGAGGCTGGCTGTTTGTTGAAAGTTAGACACAGGTGAGAACGGAAATGTATGACTGCGTTGGAAAGTCAAATCTTAGCTTTCCAGATATTGGATCTGTGCACCCTAACAGACACACACCCCACAAATAAATAAAGAAGAATCTGGTAGAACAGATGAGACCTGTTGGATAAGAAAACAAGCAAACAGAAGCGTTCAAACAAAGCAGGAGGTGGCCCCCCCACCGCCCACTTGTCGGTGTAGCAAATATTGAAGTCAGGGAATCCTCAGTCCCTCCAGCAGTTGTCTGCCACCATCAGCATCACGGTTCTCTCTCAAGGAGGATGTGTCAACAGCATCCAGTGTTGACAACCTGCAAAGAATTCAGAGTAGAGAGGAGAACTCCATCAGAGGACTAAAATGTGACTTTGGTTTAAGAAGCAGAACCAATGCCAGATTTACATATAAGCTAAACAAGCTATAGCTTAGGGCCCCACTCTCTTGGGGGCCCCAAAAAAATTCAAAGAAAAAAAAAACCTGGATGTACATTTCCAAAATATAAGCTAAACAACAAGATAAACAACAAATATAAGATAAACAATATAAGATAAACAACAAATATAAGATAAACAAATATAAGATAAACAACAAATATAAGATAAACAACAAGATAAACAACAAATAAAACCTACATACAGCAACAGTATTTTGTGTTGTGTAGGCTCCCATGGGCCCCGCCTGCTAGCCTGCTCTCTGAAATATCACTGGGTTGCTCCTTTCTATATATAGGGTGCCTACATTCTGGGTGGCGCTGTGGGTTAAACCACAGAGCCTAGGGCTTGCCGATCAGAAGGTCGGCAGTTCGAATCCCTGCGACGGGGTGAGCTCCCATTGCTCGGTCCCTGCTCCTGCCCACCTAGCAGTTCGAAAGCACGTCAAAGTGTAAGTAGATCAATAGGTACCGCTCCGGCGGGAAGGTAAACGGCATTTCCGTGCGCTGCTCTGGTTCGCCAGAAGCGGCTTACTCATGCTGGCCACATGACCCGGAAGCTGTACGCCGGCTCCCTCGGTCAGTAATGCGAGATGAGTGCCGCAACCCCACACTTTCTCCAAGAAGCTGCTCAAACATCTGATCGGTGTTCTGTACTCCTCTGAAAAAGTGTGCATGCACACGAAAGCTCATACCAAGAACAAACTTAGTTGGTCTCTAAGGTGCTACTGGAAGGAATTTTTTATTATTATTATTCTGTTTCGACTACGGCAGACCAACACAGCTACCTACCTGTAACTTGCTCAATACTGTTTGCACTGACTGGCAGCAAAGCCTCTCCAGGATTTCATCCCCGGGCTCGCTGCCATCCCCACCCGCAGATGCCGGTGGGGATTGAAATTGGGCCCTTCTGCATGCAAGGCAGGTGTTTTCCCCTGAGCTGCACACATGCCTCTCTTTAACTGCCACGTCTCGAGCTCTGCAAAAAGTAGCTATTTTCTCGTGATTCCTGACAAATCTAGCTGGGCTCTGGGGTCCCGATATCTCGGTCCCATAGCTTCTACCAGTTGCGCATCCTTCCCTGCAGCTGCGCCCAACAGCCCTCCAAACAAATCCCCAATTTCCCGGCTCCAGCCTGCTAATCCCTCCTCCATGCCCTTTCATACAAGCTCAAACAGCTTTGTTTTGGAAAATTGCTAATTAGCAGCTTATGCCGTCTTAGCCACATTATGCAGGTTGATTGCAGAGCCGATCTCATAAGTTTCTGTCTCGGGGGACTGTGTCGAAGTGGAGGCGAGTCCTTCATGGCTCTCTCTCCGGAGCGCCCCCGGATAGTTTGGTTTCATTAGAGGAGGTAATTAGCGGCTTACGGCTACTCCAAAGGGCCATCTTGATTTTCTTTTTCAATCAAGCGCACTCGTTCAAAAGAACACTCTCCCCCTTTCCTGAACATCTAATCAGTCCCCAGTCCAAGGCTGATGGCTTTGCTTTCTGCTTCTAGGTCAAAATATGCATCTCGTTAGCAGGAACCCGAACTTTTGTATCAAGTGCACACTGATTCCTCTAAATGATCTGGCCATGTGTGAATTGGGCAGGGGTGGGGTGGACAAAGGAAGACACCACTTCTACTCTAAAACGATGGCAAAGTTTTCCAACGGGGGGGGGGGGACCCGGATCAGACTCTGCAAACTTGCATCGATCCCTCACCTGCACAGAGAGCAGGGTTGAGGTGCAACACTCCCTTAGCCACGTTGTGCTGAGCCTGGATTTCAGTCCTGACCACACCTTGAAGCAGCGAAGCTGCAGGAGCCATCAGGGCACAGTCCCATCACGGCATAATAATAATAATAATAATAATAATAATAATAATAATAATGGTAAATTATTTATACCCCGCCCATCTGGCTGGGTTTCCCCAGCCACTCTGGGCGGCTTCCAACAAAATTTTAAAATACAATAATTCATCAAATATCAAAAACTTCCCTAAACAGGGCTGCCTTCAGATGTCTTCTAAAAGTCAGATAGTTGTTTATTTCCTTGACATCTGATGGGAGGGCATTCCACAGGGAGGGAGCCACCACCGAGAAGGCCCTCTGCCTGGTTCCCTGTAACCTCACCTCTCGCAGTGAGGGAACCGCCAGAAGGCTCTTGGCGCTGGACCTCAGTGTCCGGGCAGAACAATGGGGGTGGAGACGCTCCTTCAGGTATACTGGGCCGAGGCCGTTTAGCACCAACACTTTGAATTGTGCTCAGAAACATTGCTGTTGTTTAGTCATGTCCAACTCTTCGTGACCCCATGGACCAGAGCATGCCAGGCACTCCTGTCTTCCACTGCCTCCCGCAGTTTGGTCAGACTCATGTTGGTAGCTTCGAGAACACTGTCCCACCATCTCGTCCTCTGTCGCCCCCTTCTCCTTGTGCCCTCCATCTTTCCCAACATCAGGGTCTTTTTCAGGGAGTCTTCTCTTCTCATGAGGTGGCCAAAGTATTTGAGCCTCAGCTTCAGGTGAGCACTCCTTCCAGTGAGCACTCAGGGCTGATTTCCTTCAGAATGGAGAGGTTGGATCTTCTTGCAGTCCATGGGACTCTCAAGAGTCTCCTCCAGCACCATAATTCAAAATCATCAATTCTTTGGCGATCAGTCTTCTTTATGGTCCAGCTCTCACTTCCGTACATCACTACTGGGAAGACCATAGCTTTAACTATACGGACCTTTGTCGGCAAGGTGATGTCTCTGCTTTTTAAGATGCTGTCTAGGTTTGTCATTGCTTTTCTCCCAAGAAGCAGGCGTCTTTTAATTTCATGACTGCTGTCACCATCTGAAGTGATCATGGAACCCAGAAACGTAGTGGGAGCCAATGTTGGTTTTTCATGACCGGTGTTATGTGGTCTCAGCAGCCACTCCCAGTCACCAGTCTGGCTGCCGCATTCTGGATTAGTTGTAGTTTCCAGGTCGCCTTCAAAGGTAGCCCCACGTAGAGCGCATTGCAGTAGTCCAAGCGGGAGATAACTAGAGCATGCACCACTCTGGCAAGACATTCTGCAGGCAGGGAGGGTCTCAGCCTGCGTACCAGATGGATCTGGTAGACAGCTGCCCTGGACACAGAATTGTCTGAACCCATAAGGAGGTAAGAAGATCGTGGCTGCTGGATCAGGGCCAAAGCGGGGGCTATCAAAACCAGCATCCTCTTCTCATGGTGTCTCCAACAGTGAAGGGAGAACATAGTCATCGTACCTGGTAGCTGCTGATAGCCTTGCGCTCATTTGTCTAGCCCAGGCACAGAGGACAGCTGCTCTGTTTATCAGTGAAGGTGCATTTGCATGTATATGTGTCTGGTTCCAGAATGTGTGTAAAAGCATTACAGGCGAGTGAATCTGTATATCCTGCTACACTGCGTTAGATTATGTCTAATCTCCCTCCGTGAGCATGTTGTGTTATACACACAGGTGTACAACATGGGATATGATGACTTGTTGATTTTTCAGCCAGATCGCTTTAAAAAAAATAAAAATGTGGTTTTTAAAATGTATTGACTTGTGCTCAGAATTGTTACTGGGATATGTTAAGAGGAAGCAAAATCCCAGACCATCGATAATACATGCTGAAAAGAGCAGAAATGTAGAAATGTGGTTATGTTCAGGGGGTGCGTGGAGAGCGGGGAGCAGCTGGAGCTGCAAAAATGGAGGAAAGTTTTAATGTTTTAATTACTCAGGGAAATGTGCTTTTAGCACAGAGTCCGAAAATGTTTGTCATTGCTTTTCTTTTGGGTCTGTGTGTTTATATGCATGTATATGACAGGAGTCAGCAACCTTTTTCAGCCGTGGGCCGGTCCACCATCCCTCAGAGCATGTGGTGGGCCGGACTATATATTTATTTTTTTTGTTGGGGGGGGGGAATGAACCAATTCCTATGCCCCACAAATAACCCAAAGATGCATTTTAAATAAAAGCACACATTCTACTCATGTAAAAACATGCTGATTCCCGGACCGTCCGCGGGCCAGATTGAGAAGGCGATTGGGCTGCATCCGGGCCCCGGGCCTTAGTTTGCCTACCCATGTTTCTGCTAACCTTCTTTAAATAGAATACAGTGGTACCTCTGGTTATGTACTTAATTCATTCCAGAGGTCCGTTCTTAACCTGAAGCACCACTTTAGCTAATGGGGCCTCCCACTGCTGCTGCGCCGCCGCTGCCCGATTTCTGTTCTCATCCTGAGGTTAAGTACCTTAACCCGAGGTACTATTTCTGGGTTAGCAGAGTCTGCAGGGGCGTACCCAGGATCAAAACTAGGGGGGGGGCAAGCCATGGTCGTTCAGGTTTGCTTTGAATGGACGCTGATCATTTTTGCTTCTACGGCTGCCTTCTGGGGGGGGGGCAGCTGCCCCCTCTGCCCCCCCTGGCTATGCCCATGAGAGTCTATAACCTGAAGTGTCTGTAACCCGAGGTACCGCTGTAATGGACTGTACCTACTGAGTAACTGGATCAAATGTACATCTAAAAATCCCCCAATAACTCTCAACCTGCTAAGAGTTATTAAGAACTTTCCTTCTCCAATAAAACAAAACAGTAGAATCATAGAATCATAGAGTTGGAAGAGACCACAAGGGCCATCCAGTCCAACCCCCTGCCAAGCAGGAAACACCATCAAAGCATTCCTGACAGGTGGCTGTCAAGCCTCTGCTTAAAGACCTCCAAAGAAGGAGACTCCACCACACTCCTTGGCAGCAAATTCCACTGTCGATCAGCTCTTACTGTCAGGAAGTTCCTTTCTAATGTTTAGGTGGAATCTTCTTTCTTGTAGTTTGGCACATAAGTCATTGGGGTGAAGAGTTCCACACCATATAAAGTACAAAAACTGACAAATGCACATACGCTATGCAGGGAGATTCCAACTAACCATTGGGAAGAACTTTCTGAGGGTGTTGCTCAACCCTCGAACAGGCAACCTCGGAAGGTGGTGGACTCTCCTTCCTTGGAGGTTTCTAAGCAGAGGTTGGATGCCCATCGGTCAGGGATTCCATAGCTGTGATTCCTGCATTGAAGGGGGGTTGGGCTGGATGACCTTTGGGGGTCCCTCCCAACTCCACAGTTCTATGGTTGCATGAGTCTCTAAGCTCAGGGTGTGTGTGTGTGTGTGTGCGAGCGCAGCATCTCCCTTCTCAGCTCAGGGAGGAAAAGGCCTTGTGACATCCCTCCAGAAAGCACAACCCTTCAGATCTGGTAAACGCTCTTCCAAAACTGACAGTCGCGCCCGGGGTCTGTCCTTCAAGAGTAACCTTTCGCGGTCGCTCAAGGGAAGGGTAATCAGCTGCAATGCCAGGTAAGCAAACCTGTCACCGGATCGGAGGCTTTCAGCTCAGAGAGCTCCCAAATGCGATGCCGTCCCCACCTGACAAACAAGGGTGTTGCTTCCCCAGAGAATAGCATAAATGTGCTTTATGGCCCAGTTGACAGCCTGGAGACGAAAGGTGTGTCTTTGTGCCTAGCAGCAGGTGATGCGGAGGGGCCAGGAGGGGGCCTGGCATTGATCTTGTGGCCAGGGCCGGCGCGTCCATTTAGGCAAACTAGGCAGTTGCCTAGGGCACCAAAATGGAGGGGGCGCTGGCCAGCCTGCCCCCCGCCGCCCGGTGCCGCCCCAATCAGCGGCGGAGCAAGCAGCTTGGGGCGAAAACCATGGCGGCGGGGGCGCCAAAATGGAGGGGGCGCTGGCCAGCCTGCCCCTCGCCCCCCGGTGCCGCCCCAACCAGCGGCAAAAACCACGGCGGCGCGGGGCGCCCGGCAGGACAGGGAGCGGGGCACCATACGTCATGCGCAATGACGTCACGTGGCCTGCCCCCTCGCCTAGGGCGCCAAAATCCGTGGCACCGGTCCTGCTTGTGGCTCTTGGTTTGTTGGGGAGGGAGACTCGCACAGGGTCCGTATCCCATTGCGCATGCAAGACTTTTCTTTTGTGGGGGAGGCAGCCTTGGAAAGCACTGCAGGGTTGCAAAGGGGGGCGGGGAGGAGAGAAAGTGCATTTGCAGAATAAGGTGTGACAGTATTCAGAAAGGAACAGAGAAAAGGAGGAGGGGAAAATACCTCTCTCCAGTAACCTTGAAATTCAATTTGAGAGATAAAAAGGGGGCTTGATAAAAAATGAGCGAGGAGCTTGCAGGGGGGAGCAAAGAACGACAGAAGAAAGGGAATGAGAAAGCCCGGAAGGGACGGGGTCGGTGCAAGTGGGGGGCAGGAGAGACGCTTTTGTGTGGGTCTTTTTTAAAAAATAATAATAATAAAGCAGACAATTATACGGCACAGAGGAAGAAAACAGACTTGCAAAGGAGAAGCATTAGATTTCATGAAATCCTGAAATAGGAGGGCGATGATCAGATGCAGGAATGCACTTCCTCCTGTATAAAATAATAATATGTTATTCCTGCCTAAAGGAGCCTGCTAAAGGAAGAAGATTGACTTCACAGAGGCTGCAAGGAGCTGTATCTGGATCAGGCTCCCTCTGGGCATGGGGTGCGGGTGCGACCCAAAGCCCAGCAGAAGCTGTGGGGTTGCAGAACAGAAGGTGGGATTCAGCTCAACTTTTGCCCTAGTGCAAGAATTACACAAGAACACCAGAAGAGCCTGCTGGATCCAGCCAGTGACCCACCTGGCCCAGCATCCTTTGCCCATGAACATTTGCCCAGACTCCACTTCCAGCAGAAGGAACAGAGCAGGGCTAGGAAAGGTCTCTAAGACTGGAGAAATGAGAAGCAGAATGGACATATCCTTTCATTCCTACTCGGAGGATGGTGGCCTGGGGGAAGTCCTGAGAGCCAGGGAGAGAGGTCTTGGGGGACCACATATGGATCCTGGACCTGACTCCCCCACCCCTGTTCCAGACCCTGGATGTAATGGTCTTCTTGGAGATGGGGGAGAGCCTTAGATGGTCAGATGTGAAGTCCAGGGCTTCAGGCAGGGATCTCTCCCAACCCCAGCTGGAGAAGCCAAGGATCGAACGTAGGCTGTTCTGCGTCCAAAGCAGATTCTCTAATCGGGGGTCTTTCTCTGGAGAGCCACTCCCAAGCAGTGTAGAGTCCCACTGTTTCTCAGACTTGGGTCCCCAGCTGTGGTTGGAATACAACTCCCATCATCCCTTGCTAGCAGGTAAAGGTAAAGGACCCCTGGACGGCCAAGTACAGTCAAAGGCGACTACGGGGTTGCGGCGCTCATCTCGCTTTCAGGCTCAGGGAGACAGTGTTTGTCCGCAGACAGCTTTCCGGGTCATGTGGCCAGCAGGACTAAACCGCTTCTGGAAACCAGAGCGCACAGAAACACCGTTTACCTTCCCACCTCAGGGGTACCTGTTTATCTACTTGCACTGGTGTGCTTTTGAACTGCTAGCGGGTGGTGCTGTGGTCCAAACCACTGAGCCGCTTTGGTTTGCCCATCTGAAGGTCAGTGGTTTGAATCCCCGTGATGGAGCGAGCTCCCATTGCTCTGTCCCGGTTCCTTGCTAGCAGAACCAGTGGTCAGGGATGATAGGAGTTGTAGTCCAACAACGACTGGGGACCGGAGTCTGAGAAACACTGGAGAACAGTGCATTACTGAGCTGGATGAGCCAATTGCAGCTTCCTCCCTCACATCCATACCTACAGTGCAAATTCCTCACAGTCCTCTTCTTGCCTCTTTCCTATGTCAGGAAACTGTGGTTCTGTGTGGTGTAGTGGTTAAGAGTGGTAGACTCATAATCTGGTGAACCGGGTTCGCTTCCCCTCTCCTCCACCTGCAGCTGCTGGGTGACCTTGGGCTAGTCACACTTCTCTGAAGTCTCTCAGCCCCACTCACCTCACAGAGGGTTTGTTGTGGGGGAGGAAGGGAAAGGAGAATGTGAGCCGCTTGGATACTCCTTCGGGTAGTGATAAAGCGGGATATCAAATCCAAACTCCCTTCTTCTTCTTCTTCTTCTTCTTCTTCTTCTTCTTCTTCTTCTTCTTCTTCTTCTTCTTCTGTTGGTGATGAGGGCCTTTGTCCAAGGCAAAACTCACCCTCAAGACAGGGGCCATGAAAGGGTAGCCCTCTCCTCCTCCAGGGTGCTATTTTGCGCTCCCGTCCTCCTGACACACCTTACGCAATCCTGCTCACTTTTCTCCGCAAATTGCAAAGCGCTTGTTGGCGGAAGTGCAGACAGGGCCAGCCCTGCCAGAGAGATCTGATTGCCAGACAGCGGCGATGATGAACTTACAAGTGGCCGCTGAATCGCAGAAACCCTTTGCGTGCATGTGCCACATTAGGAAGAATCATTTCCAGGTAAAATTTACAAACCCCGGACGATTCTAATTTGTTCGAAATTAGCCGTAAGTGGCTGTCTCTCGCTTGTACATTATCTAAATTACTAGCAAATTGGTCTGTTAGCTTTCATTACAGAGGACATGTGGTCGCAAAAAGCGTTATGTTTTGTGCTGTTGCGCGAAAGGGCGGCAGCGTTCGAGACCCGACTCGTGAGTTTCGTGGCGGATGCAAATTGGCTCCGCTTCAAGGCACCGTGTCAGTTGATGACTTCCCTTTATCATTTCGGGTTTTGTCTGAATGTAGGGGGAAAGCTCTCTGCCTGCTTTTCTGCAGTGTTTATTTTATTTTAAAAGGCTTGCGGGCCGCTGAATCACAAAATCTTTGGAGAGGCTTGCATGGCAAAATATTAGATGAAGGCGCTAAATAGCGTAAGAAGAGACTCCCGCTGGATCAGGCCAAAGGGGGGGGGCTGCTCTCCCAGGGGCCAAACAGATGTATCATTGGGAAGCCTGCAGGCTGGTCATCTGCTATGAGAAGCAGGATGACAGCCTCAATGGGGCTTTGACTCCAGAGGGGTCACCTTCTTCTGCATACCCTGCAGGTGTCCAGATTTTCCAGGGACGGTCCCGGCATTACAGAAGCTATCCCGGTTTCTGATTTGATCCCAGAAAAGCCCGGTTTTCCTTTTCCCTCCCTGCGAGTATAGGGCAGTATACAAATTTAATAAAATAATAATAAATAATAATAATTAAAAGAGGTCTGTGTGTAGGTGCAAAAATGGAGTCCTGTTTATACTGGGGGGGGGGGGAGTACCTGCACCAAATGAAGGAAATGTTGAAGCTGCCATATAAAGCCCTTTCTATAATTTTGAAGGAAAATGTCACCAATCCACTTAAAATTCTTTAATTGCGATGATTCAAGCAGCCAGCCATTTCTTAGGAAGCGAGGGAGGCGTTTATTCCTTTATTGTAAATGGAGCCTTATCCTGCAAGCCTTTACATGTCTACTCAGATGTAAGCCCCACTGTATTCAATGGAGCTTACTCTCAGATAACTAGCTAAACACTGGGCAGCCTTACACTGCAATCCTAAGCAGGTTTACTTGGAACTAAGTCCCACTGAGTTCAATAGGATTTACTCTCTGGTATGGTCTAAACCACAGAGCCTAGGGAGGTCAGCGGTTCGAATCCCCGCGATGGGGTGAGCTCCCGTTGCTCAGTCCCAGCTCCTGCCCACCTAGCAGTTTGAAAGCACGCCAGTGCAAGTATATAAATAGGTACCACTGCGGCGGGAAGGTAAACGGCGTTTCCGTGCGCTGCTCTGGTTCACCAGAAGCGGCTTAGTCATGCTGGCCACATGACCCGGAAAAATTGTCTGCGGACAAATATTGGCTCCCTCAGCCAGTAAAGTGAGATGAGTACCACAACCCCAGAGTCGTTCACGACTGGACTTAATGGTCAGGGGTACCTTTACCTTTTTATGATCCTGATCATTCTCACAGTTTCTGTTATTATTGTTGTCATTATTATTATTCTGCCTTTTCCCCTGAGTGGGACTCAAGTCAGCTTACAGCTAAAAAATTTTTTTCATTCCATTTATCTGTGCAAGGTGTTGTACAGAATCCCCACCCTCACACATTTTTTTCTTTTATAACGATCCTGCAAGGTAGGCCAGGCAGAGAGGTTGCCATTGGCTCAATGCAGCAGCTTGTATACATGGGTATATGTGTGTGGCAAGATCAAATGTGGGAGAAGCTTCTGGATGGAGTACAGTGGTACCTTGGTTCTCAAACTTAATCCGTTCCGGAAGTCTGTTCCAAAACCAAAGCATTCCAAAACCAAGACGCGCTTTCCCATAGAAAGGAATGCAAAATGGATTAATCCGTTCCAGACTTTAAAAAGCAGCAATTTAACATGAATTTTACTATGTAACGAGACCATTGATCCATAAAATGAAAGCAATAATCAATGTACTGCAGTCACACAATCAATCAATCAGTAGCTGAACTGGGTTCCGCATAGTCACAAAAAAAAGAGCCGCAGAAACAAAAATGCAAAATAGATTGCAAAAATAGACAGACCTCAGCTTAACACTCAAAATGGAAGTGTGGCACTCAAATCGGAAGCGTAACACTTAAAACTGAGCACATTCGGCTTCTGAAAAAAGTTCGCAAACTGGAACACTTACTTCCAGGTTTGCAGTGTTTGGGTTCCAAGTTGTTTGAGTACCAAGGTATCACTGTATAGACTGTCCCTATTTTCATCTGAAAAACGTTGGAACGGATGTGGACTCTCCTTCCTTGGAGGTTTCTAAGCAGAGGTTAGATGGCCATCTGTCACGGATGCTTGAGCTGAGATTTCTGCATTGCAGGGGGCTGGACTAGATGACACTTGGCTCCCTTCCAATGCTATAAATTCTATGATTTTAACTTTTCAAAACTCTTGCATTATTGTCGTTGATTATTTTCTTATTGATATTTTTATTGTTTTATATTTTTGTCCACCTCCTTGAGGAATTTTTTTAACAATCAAACAGTATATAAACTTTACAAAATAAAACGCCTAAAATAAACGTCTGGAGGGACATATTGCAGAATCAGCCATTATTGTTAATTATTATTAGTATTAAAAACATTCAATCTTTAATGAAAACTCTGGTGGTGCCATTTGCAAAGAAGCATCATTTGAGCTGGAGGAACGATGCGTTTTTCCAACTGCTGCATTGCGCCTTGAGATCCCCGTGGAAGCAGGAGGCGACGTTCCCTGAGGTTCTTTAGCAGAAATACGGAAGTGGAGTTTGGGGGTTACTTTAACAAGTGAGTGCCCAGGAAAGATCTCCATGCATAGTGGTGTGACCTAGATAAGGTGGGTTAGATATGTTGTCGCTAGTGTTTGTTTGCTTCTGAAAGGTCAGGCCACACGCTACCCAGAAAATAATTTTTGGAAGGGAACGAAAAAGTCAAGATATTTAAAGCTGCAAGAATCAGAAAACCTGATGCTATTTTGTACACACACACACACACACACACACACACACACCTGGATTTGAAACAACAACAACAACAAAAATCCTCCCAGTAGCACCTTAGAGACCAACTGAGTTTGTTATTGGTATGAACTTTCGTGTGCATGCACACTTCTTCAGATACCTGGATTTGTTCATAATTTAAATATGGATTTGCTAACGTCGCCAAACCCTACGCCAGAGGATAAATGGACACAAATCTGACATCAGGAATCACAAGACCAGTAGGAGAACACTTCAATCTCCCAGGACACTCTATACAAGATCTCAAAGTAGCTGTCTTATTGCAAAGGAATTTCAGAAATAGACTGGAAAGAGAAGTTGCTGAATTGCAACTCATTACCAAACTTAAAACCATGGAGAGACCTGGTCTGAATAGAGACATTGGATTCTTATCTCATTATACATGACTAAGCTATTTTTAACCTTCTCACCCCTTGCTTTTTCCTGTAGACCAATTGCAGTCCTTAACAGTCGTCAACAGGTTTACCACAGCTATCAGCCTATCACCCATTCCCACCACCCTTCTGAGTAATACCCCTCCCCACCCTCTCACTATATAAAAGGGTCTGGTGACTTCTGTTTCAGTGTATCTGAAGAAGTGTGCATGCACACGAAAGCTCATACCAAGAACAAACTCAGTTGGTCTCTAAGGTTTTTTCTTGTGTCGATTTTCTTGTGAACTGAAGAATTTCTACATGGAACTCTATGAAATGTGGAGAAACCTATCAATTTATAGGAAGACCTCCTGAATCAAGCCATACACTGGCTGTCAGCAGCTCTCCAAGATCTCAGGGAGTTGAAGCCAGGACCTTCTGGACTCAGAGCAGATGCTCTACCTCTGAGCTAGGGGACCTGCACTAAAGATTGGGAAAATGAGAAGCAGGGAAGAATTGGAATGGACCCATTTGCCCACCACTGCCTGGCCTGAGCACGACACACTCAACTTCTGTATGTGCAGCTGGTCAGCTGAAACATGCATCCGCGCCGCCTCGCATACCCTCCAACATTTCTCCGATGGAAATAGGGACGTCCCATTCCATCATGATAATTTTACTTTTTATACCCCACACATCTGACTGGGTTGCCCCAGCCACTCTGGGCAGCTTCCAACATATATAAAAACATAATAAAACGTTAAACATGTTTTTACAAAAACCTTTCCTATACAGGATTGACTTCAGGCGGCTCAGGGGTCGGATAACTCCATACCCTCCATGATTTCTTGAATGAAAATAGGGACATCCTAAGGAAAAGTGGGACATTCTGGGATCAAATCAGGAACCGGGACGGCTTCTCTAAATCAGGCGACGTTGCTGGAAAATAGGGAAACTTGGAGGGTCTGTTCTCACCCTGCAAAGTGCAATTGTGCTTTTGGCCTTCTTCTTCTTCTTTGGCGATCACTCATAGCTGAGTAAGATTGTCTTCCATGAACACGGTCTTAACAGTGGGTCCACAAGTGACTGTGGAGGCCAATTCTGGATCCACATGTCCTTCCACAGGGGGGGGGGCATTGGTTTCTGGGTGGGAGTTGATCATGGTGAGGGTTTGCCAAGCGTGCCTTGCTCTTAGCACATTTCTCCCTTGTGTCCTGAGTTCGAGCGTCTTCAAAGCCCATGACACCTTTGGTAAAGGCTGTTCTCCAATTGGAGCACTCTCAGGCCAGTGTTTCCCAGTTGTTGGTGTTTATACTACACTTGACAGAGTCTTTAAACCTCTTTTGTTGACCACCAGCATTACGCTTTCCATTCTTGAGTTTGGAATAGAGTAGTTGCTTTGGAAGATGATAATCAGGCATCCGCACAACATGACCAGTCCAACGAAGTTGATGTTGAAGAATCATTGCTTCGGCACGGGTGATCTTTGCTTCTTCCAGTACACTGGCATTAGTTCTCCTGTCTTCCCAAGTGATGTGTAAAAGAATTTCAGAGACACCGTTGATGGAATCTTTCAAGGAGTTGGAGATGGCGTTTATACCGGATGTCAGGGGTAGGCAACCTAAGGCCCGTGGGCTGGATGCGGCCCATTTGCATTCTCAATCCGGCCCATGGACGGTCCGGGAATCAGCATGTTTTTATATGAGTAGAATGTGTCCTTTTATTTAAAGTGGGTTATTTCTGGGTTATTTGTGGGGCATAGGAATTCGTTCATATTTTTTTTCAAAATATAGTCCGGCCCACCACATGGTCTGAGGGACGGTGGACCGGCCCACGGCTGAAAAAGGTTGCTGACCTCTGCCGTAAGTGGTCCATGTTTCACAAGCATACAGTAACGTCAGCAGTACAATGGCTTTGTAAACAAGCATTTTGGCTTCCCTGCAAATTAATTCCCTCCTTCTTAACTATGAGAAGCCAAGTTACAGGGAACCAGACAGAGGGCCTTCTCGGTAGTGGCGCCCGCCCTGTGGAACGCCCTCCCTTCAGATGTCAAAGAGAACAACAACTACCAGACCTTTAGAAGACATCTGAAGGCAGCCCTGTTTAGGGAGGCTTTTAATGTTTAATAGATTATTGTATTTTAATGTTCTGTTGGAAGCCGCCCAGAGTGGCTGGGGAAACCCAGCCAGATGGGCGGGGTATAAATAATAATAATAATAATTATTAAATGTCCCGGTCCTCAAACACTCTGCACTTCATTTGGGAGAACTCACAGAACTCAGGCAATGCTGGATTTCGGCATCAATGTCAGCCCTTGTGGAAAGATAACTGCCCAGGTAGGAGAAGTGATGGACACTTTCCAACGTTACACCATTGAGTTGGATTTGTGGCGCTGCAGAGTCGTTGCTTTGTGCTTGTTGTTTTTTTTGGATGTTGAGCGATAGGCCAAGCATCCAGTGCCTGAGCAATAGCCCCCACTGTTGTGGCTTTGTGGTTCCTTTTACAAGCCCCTCAAATACCTCCAAGATGAAGTATATTGTTGGCAACAGGGGACTGCTGCTCTGGACATGGTCAGGGAAGCCATGCTGGCAATATTTTTATGGGTATTAAGAGCCTGCCAAGTGGTGCCCACTCCAGTCGCTTTCGTCGTGTTTTATTTCCTACTCCCTTGCCCTTCCTAACTGTGGCTAGGAAAGTGCTCAGGACGTCCATCGTTGGGCCTGCAAAAGTCTTGTGTTATTTATTTTCTGTAGTATTCATATTCTGCTCTTCATCGAATGTTTTCAATCCCAGAGCGGGGGGAGCGAAGCAATAAAAAGGAATACAATACAAAAAAAGAAAAGAAAATCATATAAACAGGGCCAGTAAACAATGGAAAAGATGGTATGGTCGAATGGTAACCAGGCAAGATTGCAACAGCATAAATTAATATTTTCAATTCAACGGAGTGTGTGCCTTGGGATCTGCAGGGTTGTCAGGCCTCCAGGGTCTGTGAGCAGAGATCTCTGCAGCAGCTTCTGTGCCCCTTTGAGGGAGAAGGAAGGACAATAATTATAATAAAAATTAAATGTTTTATTACCATGCAAAAGTGGGGAAAGGGTGTTGCTTGACCTTGAGCAAAGGGAAGGTTTTGCCTCTAATGGATGAAGAGGAACCGCCATGCAGCTGGGGTGGCCATGAACCATGGCTGGGAGCTTGTTTGAGGGAAACGTATTCTGCAAATAAATAATAATAATAATGATGATGATGATGTCATACTAATTCAACCCTGGAATCTCCCATTCACTAAACAGCAGATGCCTAGGAAATGGAGGCTGGATTTTGAATGCTGAAGAGAAGACTAACACCTTTCCTCCTAGTCTCAATATAGAAAGAATGCAGAGTTGTGTGGGCTGGGGAGCCAGGTTGACGGGTTTTTTGCAGGTCTCACCCTGCGAGAACAGGATGCTGGACGTGATGGGCCATTGGCCTGATCCAGCAGATGCTCTTCTTACATTCTAAATCCCTGGGACAACTGATTGACTCTTAAACTGCACTGGGAACTGTAGTTTTGAGAGGAGAAGAGGGGGGTCAGCTGACAACTCTCAGCACCCTTAACAAACTTCAGCTCCCAGGGTTCTTAGGCGGAAGCCATATACCAAATTTTCCCATGTATTAGATTAGGTTTTTTTGACCAAAAATCATGTCAAAAAACTGGGGTTGTCCTATACATGGATAGTGGCATGCCGGGGGGGGGGGGGGGGAGCTGCGCGGATTTTCGGATTTGAAAATAAGGGATTTTTTTCAAACTTTCGGATTTGAAAATAAGGGCTGCCGCGAGGGCGGTGCAATGGCACCAAGTAGCCTCGCCACCCTGCGCTCCAGAGGCTGCGCGCGAACGGGTGAACGAAAGAGCGAGCGCGTAGACGGCAGGCAGGCTGTCTGTCTGGTTGGGCGTGAGGGTCTGGCTGCACAAGGCATGCAAGCTCCACCCCCAGTCGGTCTCAGACTCCTTATTGGCAGCCGAGCAACGCAGCTGAGGAGCCTCCCTGGCCGGCAGGGAGGGAGAGGAGCTGCTTCCTTTGAAATCCAGGAAATTTAAGGGATATCAACAATCCGGGATAGCAGCGGGAAATGCCATTGGAATAAGGGAGTTTCCCACCCAGAAAGGGAGGGTTGGCAGCTATGATTCCCCCCCCAAAAAAAGCTCAACAACTTTGGGCCATCTCCCCTCATTTTCTTTAAATTTAGTCCTCAGAAGTCGGGGGCGTCTTATACAGGGGGAAATACGGTATGTTTAAAGTGGTACGACATGGCTTTGACTGCAGGTGCAAGTGAGCACAGCCTCTCTTTTCCTGGGACCCCCATCTTCTCCATCCTTGCTTGCCCCTTCATCTCGCCTGCACAGACGGGGACCGATGTTGGCTCCAGTCCATCTCCTGTGGCTTAACTGCACTGGGGAGCCCATCCTTTGGAGTGAACAAAATCCCCCCCCCCGCCGCCTCTTTGCTGCCACCCACCCCCGGCCGAGCCTGCTAATCGATGCCATTTCCACCCGCCTCCAATGATGCATTGCTCTTTTTGGCGCAGTCCGTCTCCGCTATGCAAACCACCTCATCCAAAATATGAAGTATGGAGCGATAATGCATAAAACATCGGCCGCCGAGTAGGTTATTCTGAAGAGCCGTAAATTATGCAGGCTTCATGGAACTTTAAAGAAGTCTGTCGCTGTGGCAAATCAGAATCCCTCGAGAGCCGGTCGCGTAAGGCCCCCTCCTTGTGATTTGTGACTATTTCAGCAAATAAAAGTTTCAAATTCACTACAAACAGGCTTGAGATATATCTGTCTCTTGGAGAATGCTCTGGTGACTGGCGGCAGGAGACAGACGCCGAGAAGGGAGCCCTGCGGAGAGGGAGAGGATCTGAAATGGATTGATTCAGACACACACCCGGTCTTTGCGATGATGGGCAGCCTGAAACCACTTCGCGGGGGAGGGGGGAGCTTCCTGTGACATAAGAAGAACATCTTCTGGATCAGGCCAGTGGCCCATCGAGTCCAGCATCCTGTTCTCACAGTAGCCAACCAGATGCCTCTATTGCAGGGGTCCTTGGTAATTTATAGCAGTCAAAATTATAGAATGCAAGAACTCTGGCCAGGCAGTAGATCAGTTTTTCACACACAGAAGACACATTGGTACACTTTGACCATGAAAATTTAGCTGACGAAGAATTAACGAAACAGGGCCTTCTCCTGGAACAGGAATTTGCGGACACACGCGCGAAACCCTGTCTGTGGTGCCCACCCCTTTCCCCAAGAATGAGTCATGAGACCAGAGTATGGGATTAAATTGGCCACAGCTCCCGGCCAGGGGACCCCCGCTCGGTGCCGCAAACCCCGCCCACCTGAAAAGGGAGGGCGGAAATTATTTCAACTGGAATTTGTTGCAATACTATAATATTAAAACTGTTTGAAGATTCAAAAATGGATCTACTGCCTGGCCAGAGTTCTTGCATTCTATAATTTTGACTTCTATTGCAGGGGTCAGCAACCTTTTTCAGCCGTGGGCCGGTCCACCGTCCCTCAGACCTTGTGGGGGGCCAGACTATATTTTGGAAAAAATAATGAACGAATTCCTATGCCCCACAAATAACCCAGAGATGCATTTTAAATAAAAGGACAACATTCTACTCATGTAAAAACACGCTGATTCCCACACCATCCATGGGCCAGATTGAGAAGGTGATTGGGCCGCATCCAGCCCATGGGCCTTAGGTTGCCTACCCCTGCTCTATTGGGAAGCAGGACCTGAGCACAGGAGCCCTCTCTCTCCTGGGGTTTCCAGGAACAGTCCCAGAATTACTGAAGCAGTCTCGGCTTCTGATTTGATCCCAGGCGAGGTGCTGATTGTTCCCAGCACCCAGTCTGCCAGGAGTCTGCCTGGCGGATCTGCTGTGAAACAGCCCTTTGACAGCCTTCCTAAAGCCGGCGCTGATTTCAATGGCTGCTGTTTGCAATCCTTGATTGAAGCAGGTTGCAAATTGTTCTGCCGCCTGAGGAATCAGCAGCCAAGAAGCCAAAATCATGGCAATCTCCTTGCAGGAGAGGGCAGGAGGAAGGCTCCCCCTCACCTGCTATGATGTTTCAAGGAAGGGACGCGGGTGGCACTGTGTTCTAAACCACTGAGCCTCTTGGGCTTGCCGATCAGAAGGTCGGCGGTTCGAATCCCCGCGACGGGGTGAGCTCTCATTACTCTGTCCCACCGCCTGCCAACCTAGCAGTTTGAAAGCACACCAGTGCAAGTAGATAAATAGATACCACTGCGGCAGGAAGGTAAACAGCATTTCTGTGCGCTCTGGTTTCCGTCACGGTGTTCCGTTGCACCAGAAGCAGCTTAGTCCTGCTGGCCACATGACTCGGAAAGCTGTCTGTGGATAAATGCCGGCTCCCTTGGCCTGAAATAATAATAATAATAATAATAATAATAATAATAATAATAATAATAATAATAATATATTATTTGTACCCCGCCCATTTGGCTGAGTTTCCCCAGCCACTCTGGGTGGCTCCCAATCAAGTGTTAAAAACAATACAGCATTAAATATTAAAAACTTCCCTAAACAGGGCTGTCTTCAGATGTCTTTTAAAAATAGGATAGCTGCTTATTTCCTTGAAATCTGCTGGAAGGGCGTTCCACAGGGCGGGCGCCACTACCGAGAAGGCCCTCTGTCTGGTTCCCTGTAGCTTTGCTTCTCATCAGTGAGGGAACCGCCAGAAGGCCCTCAGAGCTGGACCTCTGTGTCCGGGCAGAACGATGGGGGTGGAGACGCTCCTTCAGGTATACAGGACCGAGGCCGTTTAGGGCTTTAAAGGTCAGCACCAACACTTTGAATTGTGCTCGGAAACGTACTGGGAGCCAATGTAGTTCTCTCAGGACCGGTGTTATGTGGTCCCGGCGGCCACTCCCAGTCACCAGTCTAGCTGCCGCATTCTGGATTAATTGCAGTTTCCGGATCACCTTCCAAGGTAGCCCCACGTAGAGCACATGGCAGTAGTCCAAGCAGGAGATAACTAGAGCATGCACCACTCTGGCGAGACAGTCTGCGGGCAGGTAGGGTCTCATCCTGCGTCCCAGATGGAGCTGGTAGACAGCTCCCCTGGATACAGAATTAACCTGTCCGCGGGCAGGAAGGGTCTCAGCCTGTGTCCTGGTGGACAGCTGCCCTGGATACGGAATTAACCTGTCTGCGGGCAGGTAGGGTCTCAGCCTGCATACCAGATGGAGCTGCCCTGGACACAGAATTAACCCGCGCCTCCATGGACAGCTGTGAGTCCAAAATGACTCCCAGGCTGCGCACCTGGTCCTTCAGGGGCACAGTTACCCCATTCAGGACCAGTGAACTAGGAGCTTCCCCAGCCAGACCCACCTGAAAACCCTAGTCCAGGTATGCCTCTAGCACCCTCCCTCACCTTCATCGAATACCGAAATTCATCAGAAGGGGAAAAATCTGCCTAGAGGACCTGTGATTTTAGGGGAGGGGGGGCGGAGAGTTGAGGAAAAGAGAAAGAACTTTAATTGCCCTCCCGAGGACTCAGAATGACCTGTAACTCTCAGCGCTGTTTAAAACAGTCTAATCTCCTGCCTGTCAATCAAGCAGATGCCTGGAGCCGCAAAAGGTCTTTGCTCCTCCACAGGCTGGAAGGTTCTGGCCCATTAATAGCCTGAAGGCTGGAGGAAAGATGACCGAGGAGGGCAGCTTCTCTGTAGGGTCCCAGCAGAGCCAGGCAGCCAAAGGAAGTAGCTAATGACGATGGTCACAAAGGACATGTGGGTCATTGCTGGGGGATGTGCAAAACTGGGAATGTCTCTTCTGTCATTTATTTGTTTTTCAGCACTTAGGCCCAAACAACCAGATGCACACAGGGAGGATGGAGGACACACCTGGATTACACAGGGAACGCATCTAAGAGTCTTAGGCCTTATCCACATTCCCACTTGTCTGCTGCTTCCTCCCCAGGAAAAACTGCTCTTTAGTACTCAATCGGAGCAAACAGCAATGCAAGTTTTCACCAGATGGACATTTGCTCTGAATCAGCACTAGAGAGTGGTTTT
Source organism: Darevskia nairensis (assembly GCA_034642065.1). NCBI lineage: Eukaryota > Metazoa > Chordata > Lepidosauria > Squamata > Lacertidae > Darevskia > Darevskia nairensis. The sequence continues at coordinate 1,270,220 of JAWWNI010000210.1, read as the reverse complement.
TCCCTGGGAGAGGAGAGGGGCAAGATGAAAACGGCTCAGAGCTGTACTTTCTAGGCACAGGACGAGTGGCAATGTGCCCATAATAGACCACAAGCTTAATGGAGCCCACAATGTGATGCAGCAGCAAAAAAGGCTAGTGCTATTCTAAGCTGCATCAACCGAAGTGTAGCGTCCGGATCAAGGGAAGGAATACCTGTAGTCCCACTCTATTCTACCTTGGTCAGGCCACACCTGGAGTCCACTTCTGAGCACCACAATTTAAGGATGATCCTGACAAGCTGGAACGTGGGCAGAGGAGGGTGACCAAGTTATTAAACAGTCTGGAAATAAAGCCTGGTGAGGAACGGTCGAGGGAGTTGGGTATGTTTAGCCTGGGAAAGAAGAGACTGAGAGGAGGTAGGATAGCCATCTTCAAACATCTCAAGGGCTGTCATATGGAGGATGGAACAACCTTGTTTTCTGCTGTTCCAGAGGGTAGGAACCAATGGATTCAAAGGAGAGGAAAGGCGATTCTGACATAATATTAGGAAGATCTAGAATAGAATAGAATAGAATAGAATAGAATAGAATAGAATAGAATAGAATAGAATATATTTTATTGTCATTGTCCCCTTCGAGGACAATGAAATTTCTCGGCTGCTCCATCCACCCAGATAGGGCACTCCACGCAAAAAAAACAACAACTACAAAAACACTGATTAAAACCATACACACTGATTAAAACCATACAGTATGATAAAACATAACAGGTAAGATTAGATGACTTCAAAGTCCAGGCTTCCCATTCAAGGCCGCGATCGCTCTGGAGAAGAAGCTGTTTCTAAGACGGCTTGTTCTTGTTGTCATCGTCCTGTATCTCCGTCCCGATGGCAAAAGTTCAAAGAGACAGTGACCAGGATGCGATGGATCTTTCACTATGTCCAGTGCCTTTCTGTGGCACCTCATGGCATAAATCTGCTCTAAGGTGGAGAGCGAGCAGCCAACAATGCTCTCTGCTGCCTTAACAACTCTGCACAGCCCCATCCTATCCTGGGTAGTACAGCTTCCGTACCACACACAGAAGCCATAAGTGAGCACGCTCTCAATGGCACAGTGATAGAAGGCAAGCAGCAGCTTTTGCGGAAGATGGTTTTTCCTTAAAATTCTCAGGAAGTACAGTCTCTGTTGCGCCTTCTTCACAAGCCCCCTTATGTTTGCACTCCAGGACAGATCCTCCTGTAATTCAATGCCCAGAAATCTGAACGTTGTTACCCTCTCCACGCAGATTCCATCAATCAAAAGTGGCTGGACATTGTTCTTCTGCCTCCTGAAGTCCACCACAAGCTCCTTCGTTTTCTTTGTGTTTATGAGCAAGTTATTAACTCTGCACCACACTGTCAGCTGCTCCACCTCATCGCTATAGTCTGTTTCACCCTCCTTATCAGAGATGAGCCCAATCACGGTTGTGTCATCTGCAAATTTGACAACCCTATTACTAGGGTGAGCAGCGACACAATCATACGTGTAGAGAGTATAAAGGAGCGGACTAAGCACGCATCGCCGTGGTGTTCCTGTGTTAGTCCTGAGCATATTAGAGGTATAAGGGCCCAACCGAACCCTCTGGGGGCGATCTCTGCTCTCTGCTGCCTTAACAACTCTGCCCAACCCCATCCTGTCCTTGGTAGTACAGCTTCCGTACCACACACATAAGCCAGAAGTGAGCGCGCTCTCAATGGCACAGGGATAGAAGGCAAGCAGCTTTCTGCTTTCTTTCTGATAGTAAGAGCTGTTCAATGGACTTCCTCGGAAGGTGGTGGGCTATCTTTCACTCCGGACTTTTAAGCAGAGGTTGGGGGGGGGGGCATAGCTGTCAACCTTTCCCTTTTCTTGCGAGGAATCCTATTCGGAATAATGGAATTTCCCGGGGGGAAAGGGGAAAGTTGACAGCTGGGGGTGGGTGGGTAATCTGCCAGGGGTTCTTTAGTTGTGATTCCTACCTGGGGCTCCTCCTCCTGCCAGAAAGTTCTTCCTAATAGTTAGTTGGAATCTCCTTTCTTGCAATTTGAATTCTTCGTTTGAGTTCCACCCAGGAGAAGGACAGCTTACAGGCAGTGAAAAGAAACTCTTAAATCCTTGTTGTGTGGAGGGAATGTTGTAAAAAGGAGAGAGCCAGGAGATTTTCTGACGATTGAAGAAATTTGCTGATGAGTTTACAGCCTTCTGTGCCTGGGATTGCTCTGTCTGATAAGGCTGTTGCTTAGTTACCCGGTTGCAACTCCGCTTGTTATGTGACTTAATGTCTACTCGTGTGTAAGGCCAAGGTGAGGGAAGGGCTCTGTGTGATTTATAGGCCTGGCGGCTCTGCTTTTTGTGGGTTCTGACCTGGCAAAACTGTCTCCAGCATCACAAACGGTGTGGTTGACTGAAGAAAACCTGTTGCAATCCCCTCTCCTCTCCCGCTTCTTGCAGATCCCCCCGCCGTGGAGCCCGCCTTCCTGGAGATCCGGCAGGGCCAAGGCCGAAGCGTCACCATGACCTGCCGCGTGCTGAGGGCCTACCCAACCCGCGTCTTGACCTTTGAGTGGCGGCTGGGCAACAAACTCCTTCGGACGGGGCAGTTTGATGCCCAGGACTCCACCGAGTACACGATCCGGAGCCTTTCCAGGGACAGCTATGGGATTTACAACTGCAACATCATCAACGAGGCGGGGGCCGGGAGGTGCACCTTTCTGGTGACAGGTAGGCTTCCCCCGTGCCGCTCGGTCTGGGGCTGGCAGGCCAGGATGGGGCAGGGGACAGAGGCTTCCCCCCACCCCCACCCCCAGGATTGCCATGATCCCAAGGTCTGCAGTGCGCACTCCAGCGCATGAAAATGTGGAACAGGTGCCTTCTCTCTTGGGTGCAAAAGATAGGCCACCTCCCTCCATCACTGATCAGTGTGGGCAGGCAGTGGTCACTCTGTGATGGAGAAAAGGCAGTGCGCATGCGTTGAGAGCATGTTGTCATAATTGTGTGTAGGTGTGGGGGAGAAAGAGAGAGAGAGAGAGAGAGAGAGAGAGAGAGAGAGAGAGAGAGAGAGAGAGAGACTCCAAGTGTCCCTATTTTCCAGTGACAGTCCCGGATTTACAGGACTTGTCCCGGCTTCTGACTTGATCCTGGAATGTCCTGCTTTTCATTATTATTATTATTATTATTATTATTATTATTATTATTATTTATATGCCACCCTATACATAGAGGTCTCAGGGTGGTTCACAGAAAAGATCACAATATATAAAAACAAAATAAAAACAATAACCCAATAACCCCCCCTCCCAAAAGCCACATTCTAAAAGGGTGTTGGATGTCAATAAGATCAACCAAAGGGCTGGTTAAAAAGGAATGTTTTTGCCTGGTGCCTAAAGGTATATAATGAAGGCGCCAGGCAAACTTCCCCAGGGAGAGTATTCCACAAATGGGGAGCCACTGCAGAGAAGGCCCCGTTCTCATGTTGCCACCCTCGGACTTCTCAAGGAGGAGGCATGCGAAGGAGGGCCTCAGAGGATGACCTCAGGGTCCAGATAGGTTCATCTGGAAAGAGGCGGTCCTTAAGGTATTGCGGTCCTGATCCGTTCCTTAGGACACCCCTATTTTCACTGGAGAAATGTTGGAAGGCATCCTGCATGTGTGTGTAGGAAGGACTTGCACATTTAGGATGCAATTTAGACAAATTCATGGAGGGGAAGGGTAAAAAAATAAAAAGGTAAAGGACCCCTGGACGGTGAAGTCCAGTCAAAGGCGACTATGGGGTTGCGGCGCTCATCTCGCTTTCAGGCCGAGGTAGATGGCGTTGGTCCACAGACAGCTTTCCAGGTCATGTGGCCAGCAGGATTAAACCGCTTCTGGTGCAATGGAACATCGTGGCGGAAACCAGAGCGCACAGAAATGCTGTTTACCTTCCCACCACTGCAGTACCTATTTATCTACTTGCACTGGTGTGCTTTCTAACTGCCAGGCTGGTAGGAGCTGGGACAGAGCAACGGGAGCTCACCCCATCACGGGGATTCGAACCGCGGAGGCAAAAATGCTTCTGAATGCCAGTTTCTGGAAACCGCAGGAGGGGAGGTTCCTTCTGTGTTTGCATCCTCCTTGCTGGTTCCCCTCAGGCCCCTGGTTGGCCCCTGTGAGAGCAGGATGCTGAGCTAGATGGGCCATGGGCCTGATCCAGCAGGCTCTTCTGATGTTCCTTGGGGTGAGGAGAAGGAATGTGCGGGGGGAGGCAGGCTTTGCATCATCTCTGGATTGCTTGCCTTGAGCTCAGCTTTGGATTCTCCACCTTCCACAGAGTTGCGTGTCGAGGTCCCCAAACCACCCCTCAAATGAAACACACTTCAGACAGAAATTTAAGTTTAAGGTTTTTGGCATGATTTTGTCCACAACTTTATTAAAATACAAAATATGTGAGTGGTTGCTTGGGCATTGGTTCAGACTATCTGTCCCGCTGGGGACAGAACTGACATTCGTCAGTAAAGGGAAAACTCTTTGGGGAGAGAATGGGAGCCGGGGGTCAGACCCTCGCCTCTCCCCAAATGCTCCCAGGGGCTCTTGCGTGGCCCTGGCCCCTGACGGGGGATACGGACAAAAGCATGGCGAGCCCCTGGATTCCTTTAACGGCATTCCTCGCACAGCAGCAGCATTGGAGGGGCAGCCACAGCCAATCCTGACCCCTCCACCAACCAAATTAATAACCAATGCCTAATCACCAACCTTACAAGTTGTGACTAATTGCTACGCAGTAGGCGAAAACCCAATGGCACCAGCCAATCAGCCAAATGGAAAAAATTCCTACCAGGCCCCTGCCCCAAAAGCAGACGACCCCATGACAGGCATAGCAAGGTCAAACACAGAGGCCTAATAAAGGGAAGGAGGTGGGTGGGAGATCCGATGCACGCAGCAAAGAGGAATATCACACTGCGAGCCAAGCAGTATATAGTCACTGGGCTGTCCATCAACAAATTGCAACATAGAAATCACCCCAACAACACCCAGGACCCAATCACAGCAGTGGCCATCTATATGATCCCGCCCAGCAACAGAGGGGTGACTTGCTGGCCCCCACCGCAACACGTGGGGGAATACAGTGGTACTATTACTAATACAGTGGAATACAGTGGTACTATTACTTCCCTTGATCTAGGAGTATAGCATCTAGATCAAGGGAAGTAATAGTACCACTGTATTCCGCTCTGGTCAGACCTCACCTGGAATACTGTGTCCAGTTCTGGGCACCACAGTTCAAGAAGGATACGGACAAGCTGGAAAGTGTCCAGAGGAGGGCAACCAAAATGGTCAAAGGCCTGGAAACGATGCCGTATGAGGAACGGCTTAGGGAGCTGGGTATGTTTAGCCTGGAGAAGAGAAGGTTAAGGGGTGATATGATAGCCATGTTCAAATATATAAAAGGATGTCATATAGAGGAGGGAGAAAGGTTGTTTTCTGCTGCTCCAGAGAAGTGGACATGGAGCAATGGATTCAAACTACAAGAAAGAAGATTCCACCTAAACATTAGAAAGAACTTCCTGACAGTGAGAGCTGTTCGACAGTGGAATTTGCTGCCAAGGAGTGTGGTGGAGTCTCCTTCTTTGGAGGTCTTTAAGCAGAGGCTTGACAGCCACCTGTCAGGAATGCTTTGATTGTGTTTCCTGCTTGGCAGGGGGTTGGACTGGATGGCCCTTGTGGTCTCTTCCAACTCTATGATTCTATGATTCCAAAATTATTCTGTTGCTAGTCCAGGGTCTGATGCAACCACTGGGATGGTGGAGGCAACAATGGGTCTAATGAGGTATCAAGTGTTAGGACTCTTTTCCCGCGTTGCAGTCATGGGATTGTTTATATCACATGGCGGTGTATGTTTTCATTCCGCATTGTGGGAAGTGACGGAGACAGGATGTTTTTATTACTGTGTTTCTGTGATATAGGACTTTTGCCCTTTGTCCTTTTATCTTTGATTTCTGATACTGAAGAGGAAGGAGCTGAGTCAAGATGCTCCAAGGGTGTATATGTAAATAAACGTAGTTTAGCCAAAAAGCTGCACTACAGAGTCTGTGAGAGATTTTACTTTCTTGGGCTCCATGATCACTGCAGATGGTGAAAGCAGCCACGAAATTGAAAGGCGCCTGCTTCTTGGGAGAAAAGCAATGACAAACCTAGACAGCATCTTAAAAAGCAGAGACATCACCTTGCCCACAAAGGTCTGTCTAGTTAAAGCTATGGTTTTCCCAGTAGTGATGTATGGAAGTGAGAGCTGGACCATAAACAAGGCTGATTTCCGAAGAATGGATGCTTTTGAATTATGGTGCTGGAGGAGACCCTTGAGAGTCCCATGGACTGCAAGAAGATCAAACCTATCCATTCTGAAGGAAATCAGCCCTGAGTGCTCACTGGAAGGACAGATCCTGAAGCTGAGGCTCCAAGACTTTGGCCACCTCATGAGAACAGAAGACTCCCTGGAAAAGACCCTGATGCTGGGAAAGATGGAGGGCACAAGGAAAAGGGGATGACAGAGGACGAGATGGTTGGACAGTGTTCTTGAAGCTACCAACATGAGTCTGACCAAACTGCGGGAGGTAGTGGAAGACAGGAGGGCCTGGCGTGCTCTGGTCCATGGGGTCACGAAGAGTCGGACACGACTAAATGACTAAGCAACAACAACCACTGAGTCTGTACGCTGTCTGCCTATACTCCGCTGATCCTGAAGTGTGCTGATACCTCTTGGTATCAGTCGCTGTGATGTTTGGGCTGGAGAAAGATTTTGAATCTCCCGAATGAATGACCAGGCGGGAGAGAACATGCCAGTCGGGCATGTGTCTCTGCCAGACTCCTACTCGTGTGTAGGACCATCTCTGCCAGCAGGACCACTTGGAGTTGCTCAGGGCACTCCTTAGTCACCGATGCCACATCCTCCTGGAATGAAATGGTTTTGATATTTGGTGCTGGCACCAATGCCAAACGGAAACCCAAATTCTATGGGGGGACGAGCTGTTTCTTCAAAAGCAAAAGGGTTTGCTCTTTGATGGTTTCAATGCAACGGACTCAAATGGCAAGGAAGGAAATTCTGATTAAACATTAGGAAGGACGCTAGGATGTTTGCTGGAAATGTAAGGAGAAAGACTTTCTACCACACGTGGTGGATGTGCAGGATAACAAAAACATTATGGGAAATGATTTATAATGCGTTGCGAAAAAATGTTTAAAATAACATTTGTGAAAAAACCAGATGCTTTTTGGTTAGGCATTTTAGGTACAGAGATTCAGAGGGAGAAGAAATGACTACTCATGTACGTGACAAAAGCAGCAAGGATACTACTGGCCCAGAGATGGAAAGAAGGCGAATGGCAGGTGAAGAAGGACTATGCTGAAATGGCGAAAATGACTGGGAAAATCAGAAACCAGGAAGAGAAGAATTTTAAGAAGGAATGGGAAAAATTTATAATGTACTTAAGAGAACATTGTAAACAACTCAAAACTTTGGCAGGATTTGAGTAATGCTTGTAATGTACAAAAAACAATGGGAAAATGGACAACATTCTTTTACTAATGTAGATAAAATAAGCAGATGGAATAATGGATTGATAATGGTAACCATGGAAGGGTGGAGGGAAGTCAAGGGATTCAGAGAATCCTAAATGAGGAGGTGATTGATTTGTTTGAATTTAAACTTGTTATGTAAAACCAGAAGCTGTGCGCCGGCTCCCTCGGCCAATAAAGCGAGATGAGCGCCACAACCCCAATGGTCAGGGGTCCCTTTACCTTTACCTATATAAAACTTAATAAAAATATTATAAAAAAGGAAGGACATTAGGAAGAACTTCTGATGGGAAGAGCTGTTTGATAGTGGAATGGGCTCCCTTGGAAGGTGGTGGACTGTCCTTCCTTGGAAGGTTATAAGCAGAGGTTGGATGGCCATCTGTCAAGGGTGCTTTGCGATTCTATGATTCAGTGGGACCTCAGAAGACAAAACAAACCCAGACAAACAAGTAAAGGGATTAAAGGTAAAGGTAAAGGGACCCCTGACCATTAGGTCCAGTCGTGTCCGACTCTGGGGTTGCGACGCTCATCTCGCTTTATTGGCCGAGAGCCGGCGTACAGCTTCCAGGTCATGTGGCCAGCAGGAATAAGCCGCTTCTGGCAAACCAGAGCAGCGCACGGCAATGCCGTTTACCTTCCCGCCTCACCTTCCTATTTATCTACTTGCACTTTGACTTGCTTTTGAACTGCTAGGTTGGCAGGAGCAGGGACCGAGCAACGGGAGCTCACCCCGTCGCAGGGATTCGAACCACCGACCTTCTGATCAGCAAGCTCTAGGCTCTGTGGTTTAACCCACAGCACCACCTGGGTCCCCAGACAAACAAGTAGATGAACCCAAAGTTGGCTAACTTGTTTAAGAATACCACAAGCCTTCTGAATGTGGTTTCTCCAAGGAGAAACAAGGAAATTATGAAAGGCCAAGGAAGAGGCACTTCATAAAAACCATGCACTGAGCGGAGAAAATGGATACAGAAAGGGTTTTCTCTGTTGTAATACGAGAACCTCATGGAAATCCATTGAAGCCGATTGCTGTAAGGTTCAGGGTGGATAAAAGGAAGCACTTTTTCACGCAGCGCAGAGTTAAACTGCAGCACTCGCTCCCCCAGGAGGCAGGGATGGCCACCCACTTAGATGGCTTCAAAAGAGAACGAGGCAAAATTGTGGAGGAGGGAAAGCCTATTGACGGCTACCGGCCAGGATGGCTCTGCTCTGGCTCCACAGTTGGAGGCAGCAATGCTTTTGAAGGCCAGTTGCTGGAAACCCAAGGAAGGGAGAGTTCTCTCGTGCTGAAATCCCATTTGCAGGTTTCCCATGGGGTAATCTAGATCAGGCATGTCCAACAGGTAGATCGTGATCTACCGGTAGATCACCGGACGTCTGCGGTAGATCACTGGTAGATCATTGGCTCCCCCAAAGAAGCTGACCAACTGTGGCTCCCCTAAAAAAGCTCAACATTTTACCTCCACCCTGAAAAAAACTCAACAACTTTGACCTGAACCCCAAAAAGTGGGTAGATCACTGCCCAGTTCTTAACTCTGTGAGTAGATCGCAGTCTCTTGGGAGTTGGCCACCCCTGATCTAGATGACAACTGTAAGAACAGGATGCTGGACTCGAGGGGCCATTGGGCTAATGCAGCAGGGTCTCACGTTCTGAAAGCCTCTCAGCCCCCCCACAGACATGAAACGGCCCTCAAGGTTAAAAACAAAACACTCAACAAGAACTCAAGACTGTTTGCAACCTCCAGAGCCCACTCTGTAAACAGTTGTCTGCCACAGGGCAAAATCGTGATTTCTTTTTTTTAAAGACCTTGTTCTACAAATTATCTCATAACAACCCACACAATGGTTTGCAATATCCTTTTTCTTTTTTCTTTTGCAATGCAATAAAACCAAGCGAAGTGTTCAGCCTAGGATCCAGGATTGCGTCATGAAGACAGGAATCAATCCCAAACAGAAGACAAAGAGTGATCCAAGGATTTTGCATGGGCTGGTGTACCTTTCTCTGCCTATCTATAAGTTATGTTGATGAGAGGTTCCATAATGCCTTTGATGCAATGGGTGCCAACAGGCAGAATGAGGCATCGGCAGGTAATGGGGCCTCGATCCTGCACCTCTCTTTGTAGGGAAGAGCTGAGAGATAGGGAGCGGGTCCCTGATCCAACCCTGCCAGCGCTGTGTGGATGGGGAAAGTATGTCAAGCTCAGTTTATCATTTTTAAATTTGGTTCTGTGCATTTTCAGATCGGCTTGTGATTGTTATTTTTTAAAGTCCTCATGAAAAATGTTGTGCAATCATCCCTAATGCCATCCATTTTCACCAATATATCCATTTTTTAAAATGCACCTTTAACCCCAGTAAATTCGTTCTTGTACACATTAGTCTGGAGAACAAGACTGCAAATTTTGGAAGACAACGAATTTCCATAGGCGGTTGTGCATCATGAATTCTCCCCGCATCCCTACATGAGAGAAATGTGGGCTAGAAGGAGAGTCATCCAAAGCTGAATTGGGTGGCATTAATATCCCTTGAGTTGACAGTTACATCCTTCTTTTGGGGCATAAAAAGAGCCTTTTGGGTCTGACCGGTCACCCATCTAGTCCAGCATCTGGTTCTCACAATTGCCAAGAAGTTGCCCCAATGGGAAACACATCAGGTGGATGGAAATCAACACCCCTCTCCCTTTCTGTGGTTTCTAGCAACTGGTACCCAGGAGCATTGCTGCCTCCAGAACTCAACTTTCTCTATTTTGGTTTTCCATAAAATGTTTTGGGCCACAATTCCAAATCACCATTCTGGTCGATGGGAGTTGTAGCACGCAACATCTGGGAGGCACAACATCAGGTTGCAGGCGGCTGCCCATCGCGGTTGAATAATCTGCTCTGAATGAACAGCCTGAGTGACGATCGGCTGGTCTGCCTTGCGGAGCCCCAGAACATCTCCCCATTGCATCAGGCTCCTGACAAGTCTCTCCGTCCTTCCCGCCTGTCTTCAGTCCCAGGCAGACCAGAGAGAAGAGGAAAGAAAGATGATCAAGTGTCTAATGCACACCTCAGGGGGGAGCGATGGAGCTGCGCTTGCTCGTAATGGGATTTACTATTCACAGTTTTGTGGATTAACAGGAGAACCCCTAATTACAGATGTGACTTTGTAAGAAGGCTAAGACAGAAGGAATCTCAGTTTATTTTCATGTTTAAGACGCTTCATCCAGAAGGGTTGAATTCAGAAATGGATCTTGGTTGTTTTATTTAGTTTAGCTGCAAGAGTGATGTCACTTTAACTGTAATCAGCCTTGATTATTATGTAATTCACCTGGTATCTTGGAGGGGCTTATAAGCCTTCACAGTTCTATTCACCGGTAGCAGTGGTTACATAGTCTATGACCACTGCTCCGTGAAAAGTTTATCATATGGCAAGGTATGTAATTATTTGTTATTACGTTTATTCATTATGTATGTATTGTACTGTTTTCATGGTTGCATTTCCACACGGAGGTTTAGTTTTCTTTTGTTCATGTCTTACAGCATTGCAAGCTGAAGAAGTTTTCCACGAAACAGTGCTTTACCGGAACACTGTCTTATTATTTTTTCATAAAGAATAAAGAAACATTACATTTATCATTTTCATACCAAGATTGGCCGTTGTGTCGCATCATTTTGGTTTTCTGCTCGTAATGGGTGGCAAATTGTTGGGCAATGAGTGCCAGAGCTATTAAACAGGGACTCGGCAGCGAGCAGGAGGGACGTTAATGGCCCCCCAGGCTCCGCTCTGCGCCGGCAATTTGGGCTTCCGGCAACGCAGTGGAGCTGAGCACAAAAGCAACCGTGTCAAAGGGATTCTTTTCAGATAGCGGGGTCTCCTTCATGGAGAGCACGTAGAATCATAGAATCATAGCGTTGGAAGAGACCCCAAGGGCCATCCAGTCCAACCCCCTGCCAAGCAGGAAACACCTTAGAGAATCCTTAGAGAAGCAATTTGAGGCATCTTGGCCAGCCCTAGGGAGTCTCCCAGAACCCACGCAAGAATGCATTAAAAGAAATTCATGCGACATTTTTTTAAAAACCAGCTAAAGTTCCCATTCCTGCATTACGGGGGGTTGGCCTAGATGACCTTTGGGCTCCTTTCCAACTCCACAATTCTACTATTCTATGATTTCCCACCACGAACTCCATCACCATCCAAAGCCAGACCTATCAGATTGTTTTATGTTGCTTATGAAAGACTCCCAAAGTCCTGGGAATTTTGAAATGTGCAAAGTTCCATAGTGTCAAGGATCTGCCTGCCCCTGCCAGTCCAGCTCTGAGTGTTTATAGAGAGCCGCAACCTGTGTTAACAACAGATTAATCTTCAAGTGAATCTGGCAGTCCCGTCTCGGGGGAGAAGCAGTTAGTGGCTGGGAGCCAGGGAGTGCCAGGTGTCCAGGGAGTTAGTGGGAGACCTGGCAGCACCCAGCAGACTCGCTCGGAGGGGGAAACGTCAGTTCCGGCGTATATCTCACGTAGGAGGAGAAGGCGGCAATTTAGGATGCCGAAACTTTGGTGTTGGCGCCAAAACAGGAGGGAGGCACTTCCGGATTCTGCTAGTGACTGAGCAGACATGATAAGACTGAGCTCTGCACTGTAAATAGCTTGGCACTTAATAAAAAGACTTGAAGACAAATGGCTTTGGCATTTCTATTGAACAACCGATAAGAGAACCTGACACATAGAAACCACGGAAGCCACCAAGCAAGGACGCTTGCTATATTTATTTTTGCAGAAGGACCAAAGTTCAGTGGGAAAGCATTTGTTTTCAGTGCAAATTGTTCCATTTGCAGCCTTCAGGTTTTCAGAAGAACGGTTTCAACAAGACAGCATTAGATAAGAGGAAGGGTCGCAGACAGTTAAACTATAAAGCACCTGATTTGCATGAAGAGGGTCCCAGGTTCAATCCCGGGGAACCTCCTCTGTCTGGAACCCCCTGGGTAGCTGGTACCCTCAAGTCCATTGAATACCCCAGAGACATCCGCTGTAATTGATAGCACTGAACTGAATGTGTTTTCTTGTGGGGCCATGAGAACAAATCCCTTGTAATTCTCTCCTGCCTGGCCGCCATGGCCTCCCTGCAAAAGGAGATTTGATTATCAGACTGACTGTTAGTTATTAGCTTCAGCTTTTAAGTCCAAATGAAAGTTGGAGGTTATAAACCAGCAGCATAAGTTATAAGTTTCCATAGGAGCCTTAAGGATGGTTGGCGCGATGTTTAAACCTCCCACAAGAACAGGGAGAACAGAAGTCTCTTTTTTCCTAGCTGTGCCATCCAGGGTGGCAGTTTCCAAGTCCTGCAGGCCATGTATCTGGTTCCTCTTTGAAGCCCTGACCCTCCAGCAGGCAAAGTTCAAACCAAGCCATCCCTCACCTTTGATGCTCTGAGGCTCTGGTTCAATTCACACAGGCAGTTTAACACATCAGAGCTCCCACGACGTGGCCTTTTGGGTCCGGCTGAGTCATCCGGCAAATGTTCTGTGACGTCTTGGGCCCCATGTCGAGACCTTCATGTGCTGCCTCCTCATTCAGTCGGCAGTTCAGAGAGCCAGCCTATGCAAAGAGAGAAACGTCCTTCCTGGAGATTGCCAGGCTTTTTAGTTTATGAGAAAAGGCGGTAAGTGGGGACATGGTAGAAGTTTATCAAATAATGAGTTATCAACCCCCCTGCAATGTGCAATGCAGGAATCTCGGCTGAAGCATCCCTGACAGGTGGTTCATCCAACCTCTGCTTTAAAACCTCTAAGGAAGGAGAGTCCGCCACCTCTCATAGGAGTCCGTTCCACTGCTGAACAGCTCTTACTGTCAGAAAGTGTTTCCAAATGTTTCGTCGGAATCTCCTTTCTTGCAACTTGGAGCCAACATTGGTTCGGGTCCTACCCTCCAGAGCAGGAGAAAACAAGCTTGCTCCCTCCTCCATGTGACAGCCTTGAGATATTTGAAGATGGCTACCATCTCGGGTGGGGCTGTAGGTTAAACCACAGAGCCTAGGGCTTGCCGATCAGAAGGTCGGTAGTTCGAATCCCTGCGACGGGGTGAGCTCCCGTTGCTCAGTCCCAGCTCCTGCCAACCTAGCCGTTCGAAAGCACGTCAAAGTACAAGTAGATAAATAGGTACCGCTCCGGCGGGAAGGTAAACTGTGTTTCTGTGCCCTGCTCTGGTTCGCCAGAAGTGGCTTAGTCACGCTGGCCACATGACCCGGAAGCTGTACGCCGGCTCCCTCGGCCACTAAAGCGAGATAGGTGCCGCAACCCCAGAGTCAGACACAACTGGACCTAATGGTCAGGGGTCCCTTTACCTTTTACCTTTACTAAAATGGGATCGTTATTTTTATGCTGCTGGATCGCAACCTACCACCTCAATCCCAATCTACCATGTCTAGTTTATGAATTGGGCAGGCATGTGCCAGGATTTTATATTTAATCCTGAGCCGCCACGCCACAATTCTGACTTCAGAGGACATCCCAGAATAGATAAGGAGAGGGTCTATAGCGATATCAAACCAAACCCACGAGGAACCAGGCTCAAAAGGGATCTTTTGTGGGTTCAGGAAAGCACAATATGGCAGCAGCAAGGAGATGTCTAATTATTTTGCAACAGACACAGCCTGACCAAACTACAGTCTGCAGGAATAACTAAAGGCTGTTCATTAAACCGCAGACTATTTAATACTGCCAGTGCCTTTATTTTTCAGTTATGAAAGCACTTGATCCGCCAATGACCCCCACACACCTACGAGCTCCAGTTTAAACAGAAACGCATCTGTGTCCCTCCGTTCACTTCCATCATCACACTGACCTCGGCGGTGCCACAAAATGTCAGGGCAGGATTAAGCCCACCCTGTACATTTCCTCCCGTAGTCAAAACTCTGTTTTAAGTCTTCTAAGCTTCCAGTAAATTAGCGCTGTGGGTCTTTTCAAAGACGCTTTGGCACGTCCGCTTTGACGCAGCCGCTACGCCGATTATGGGGCTTTGTGTCTACGGAAGGTAAATCGGAAACGTGACCCTGGCAGGCTGCCTCTCTGTCGCAGGAGGCTCGGACGGTAATTAATTTTTGCGTGGTTTGAATGGACTGGGCTCAAAATCCCAGTGGCTCATAAACTGGAATGATGCTCCATGCGCCCTCCGAGCCTCGCGGGAACATTGTTCGGCTGTTGAGCTCCATCCATCTCTTGAGATAAGGTGGTCGGATGCCTGGGAGATGGAATCATTGAACTGCAGAGCTGGAAGGGACCCCCAGAGTCATCTAGTCCAACCTCCTGCAATGCAGAAATCACAAGTAAAGGATCTCCAACAGGTGGCCATCCAACCTGCATGAACAAACCTCCAAGGAAGGAGAGTGCATCACCATCTGAGGGAGACTGTTCCATGATGGAACAGCTCTTGCTGTCGGAAGGTTCTTCCTGATGTTTAGCCAAAAACTCCTTTCTTGCCATTTGAAACCATGGGTTCAAGTGTCCAGAGCAGGGGAGACCAAGCTTGCTCCCTCTTCCTTGTGACAGCCTTTAAGACATTTGGATAGATGACTATGTTGTCACCTCTCCATCTTCTCTTCTCCAGGGTCAGAGGGCTTCTTCTTGTTTGGCAATCCCTCGTAGCCGAGTAAGATTGTCTTCCATAAACACGGTTTTAACAATGAGTCCATAAGTGACTCTGGAGGCCAATTCTGGATCCACACATCCTTCCACAGGGGGGAAATTGGTTTCCAGGTGGGAGATGATCCCAGTGAGGGTTTGCCAAGCGTGCCTTCCTCTTAGCACGTTTCTCCCTTGTGTCCTGAGTTCAAACATCTTCAAAGCCCATGACACCTTTGGTCAAGGCTGTTCTCCAACTGGAGCGCTCTCAGACCACTGTTTCCCAGTCGTCAGGGTTTATACCACATTTTTTAAGATTTGCCTTGAGACAGTCTTTAAACCTCTTTTGCTGACCACCAGCATTGCGCTTTCCATTTTTAAGTTCGGAATAGAGTAGTTGCTTTGGAAGACGATAATCAGGCATCCAAACCACATGACCAGTCCAAGAAAGTTGATGTTGAAGAATCATTGCTTCGACGCTGGTGATCTTTGCTTCTTCCAGTACACTGCCTGTTTCCCCAAGTGATGTGTAAAAATTTTCGGAGACACAATTGATGGAATCTTTCGAGGAGTTGGAGATGGTGTTTATAAGTGGTCCATGTTTTGCAAGCATACAGAACTCCCTCAGTTGTTCCTCACAAGGCCTGGCCTTTTCACTCTGATTTGGAATGCCGCCCTGAGAAGAGGGTGGCAATTTTTTTCACTTGTGTGTGTGTGTGTGTGTGTGTGTGTGTGTTTTCCTAGAAGACCTATCTCTCCTTTGTGCTCCTCTCTTGACAGTGCTTTGCAGCATTCTTGGGTTGCTTGTTGTAAGCAATTTTTATATTTTGCACCTTGTTGCTTTGATTATGCTGTAAGGCACTTCGTACACCTTGCTAATGAAGTGGGTAGGAATAAACAAATACATACGAAGGTGCATTATGGGGTTTCTGGAGCATTTTCCAGAGTGTCCCCTTCACCCCTTTCCAAAGGCGACTGGGGACATAGCTTCACCGTCCCTAGAATCATAGAATCGTAGAGTTGGAAGAGACCACAAAGGCCATCCAGTCCAACCCCGTGCCAATCAGGAAACACCATCAAAGCATTCCTGACAGGTGGCTGTCAAGCCTCTGCTTAAAGACCTCCAAAGAAGGAGACTCCACCACACTCCTTGGCAGCAAATTCCACTGTCAAACAGCTCTTACTGTCAGGAAGTTCTTCCTAATGTTTAGGTGGAATCTTCTTTCTTGTAGTTTGAATCCATTGCTCCGTGTCCGCTTCTCTGGAGCAGCAGAAAACAACCTTTCTCCCTCCTCTATATGACACCCTTTTATATATTTGAACATGGCTATCATATCACCCCTTAACCTTCTCTTCTCCAGGCTAAACATACCCAGCTCCCTAAGCCGTTCCTCATAACGCATCGTTTCCAGGCCTTTGACCATTTTTGGTTGCCCTCCTCTGGACACGTTCCAGCTTGTCAGTATCCTTCTTGAACTGTGGTGCCCAGAACTGGACACAGTATTCCAGGTGTGTCCCTTATCCTGATTGGCCAAGCACATGAAAGCTGCCATGTAATTTCTAAAACAGAGATGTAGTTGGACTCCAGCTCCCATCATTCCTCGATCTGGAAGCTGCAGTTGGTGCAGAATGCTGCAGCGCGATTGCTGACAGGAGTGAGGCCTTGTCAGCATAGAAAGCCTGGACTCTTTTTAGGACGAAAACATTCTTGTTCAGATAAGCCTGTCCAGATGTGAATATTAATCTGTTTTCGTATTTTGACTTTTTGTATGTTTACAGACTTTTTGTATGCATTTTTTCCTTGATTTTATCAATTTATATTTTTGTTATTTGAGGTTTGAGGTTTGCTTTTACACTCAGGAGGTGTATAAAATTCATGAAATAAATAAACCCCTGATTGATGGCTGTGTGGAGAGGCAGTGCGGTGTAATGGTTAGTGTCGGACTGTGGCCTGAGAGACCAGGATTCGATGATATTGGACTCTAGCCTCCATTAGATGCAGTTGTGGTGGCCAAAATATTTCTATACTGATAGACCTATTCCAGTTATTACTGCTGACTTGGCAAAGCAGGCAGCAGACAACACAGTGTTTGTCATTTTACAAAATGAGGGTATATTACCAGAAGAGGAATCATTGTTTAAATACTCTGTCTTCCAAATGGCTTTGTACCAAAACCATCAACTGCAGTGCAAAGATATGAAAGAAGTTCTGCATTAATTTGGATTCCCTACAACAAGTATTACAAAGTTTGGTGTTGGGGCTATGCTGAATATCTGCATGACTGTGCCCCTGGAGGAATCAGAGAAAGGATTAGTGTTCCTGTGCTCAGGTCTTACTTGAGAGTTTCCCATATGCATCTGGTTGGCCAATGTGAAAACAGGATGCTGAACTAGATGGGCCATTGGCCTCATCCAGCAGACTCTGCTTATGTAGTGACAGAAGCCTAGTGTATTTGTTGCTGTTTAGTCGTTTAGTCATGTCCAACTCTTCGTGACCCCCTGGACCAGAGCACGCCAGGCCCTCCTGTCTTCCACTGCCTCCCGCAGTTTAGTCAGACTCATAGATTGGTTGATTGGTTATCTGGACACATGGTCAACAGACCCTGGACACCTTCCACCAGAAATTCAATGACTTTCACCCCACCATCAACCTAACAATGAACCAATCTATGCGAGAAATACATTTTTTGGACTCTACTATAAAAATACAAGATGGGCACATAGACACCACCTTATACCGTAAACCAACTGACCGACAAACATATCTACATGCTTCTAGCTACCATCCCAAATATACCAAACAATCCATTGTATATAGCCAGGCCCTACGGCAGACCAACAGGCTACCTACCTGTAACTGGGACTCTGGGGTTGTGAGCTCAGCACGCTGTATAGGCCGAGGGAGCGGGCGTTTGTCCACAGTTTAACCACGCACTATGCGTGATGAGCACTTGCTGTGGTCTGTCTTGCTCTCTGGAATGTAGCCCATGAGGATGTGAGGCTCTTAGGAAAAACCTGGTGGGTTGCAGCTCAGAGATAGGAAGGGTGGAGCATCTGCTGTCCTTGCAGAATCTCAACTTCCATCCCCAGCATCTCCAGTAAGGAGTAGGGGATGGTCCTTCCCGAAAGCCTGCAGAGCATCTGCCAGTCACTGTAGACAACACTGAGCTAGATGGACCCAATGGCCTGATTCTGAATAGGACAGCTTCCTCTCCTTTTACGTCACAGGAATTCCCCACATAAGATAAGATAATCTTTATTGTCATTGTCCCCTTGCGGGGACAACGGAATTACTCGGCTGCTGCATCCACCCAGACAGACCACTCCACGCAAATTCAAAACAACTACAAAAACACTGATTATAACCATACAGTATGAGACAGCATAACAGGTAAGATTAGATGACTTTCAAAGTCCAGGCTTCCCATTCAAGGCCGAGATCACTCTGGAGAAGAAGCTGTTCCTGAGACGGCTTGTTATTGTCCTCATCGTCCTGTATCTCCGTCCCGACGGCAAGAGCTCAAAGAGACGGTGACCAGGATGCGATGGATATTTTACTATGTTCAGTGTCTTTCTTTGGCACCTCATGACATAAATCTACTCTAAGGTGGAGAGCGAGCAGCCAATAATGCTCTCTGCTGCCTTAACAACTCTGCACAACCCCATCCTGTCCTGGGTAGTACAGCTTCCGTACCACACACATAAGCCATAAGTGAGCACGCTCTCAATGGCACAGTGATAGAAGGCAAGCAGCAGCTTTTGCGGAAGATGGTTTTTCCTTAGAATTCTCAAAAGTACAGTCTCTGTTGCGCCTTCTTCACAAACCCCCTTGTGTTGACACTCCAGGACAGATCCTCCTGTAATTCAATGGCCAGAAATCTGAATGTTGTTACCCTCTCCACACAGATTCCATCAATCAAAAGTGGCTGGACATTGTTCTTCTGCCTCCTGAAGTCCACCACAAGCTCCTTTGTTTTCTTTGTATTTATGAGCAAGTTGTTAGCTCTGTACCACTCTGTCAGCTGCTCCACCTCATCTCTATAGTCCGTTTCACCCTCCTTATCAGAGATGAGCCCAATCACGGTTGTGTCATCTGCAAATTTGACAACCCTATTACTAGGGTGAGCAGCGACACAATCGTATGTATAGAGAATATAAAGGAGCGGACTGAGAACGCATCCCTGTGGTGTTCCTGTGTTAGTCCTGAGCATATTAGAGGTATAAGGGCCCAACCGAACCCTCTGGGGGCGATCTGACAGAAAGTCCAATATCCACCCACAAAGTGATAATGAGAGCCCCAGATCTCCCATCAGAACCAATATGGGCCCCTCAATCCTGCCATGTGTCATTGTAAGGGAAGTGACCTTTCAGGAGATATGGTGACAGTAGCACTTATTTGCATCAGTTACAGGCTTGTTGCAGGAAATGTGCAGAGCGTCATAGAGCTGTGGAGTTGGAAGGGGACCAAACGGTCATCTAGTCCAACCCCTCTGCAATGCATGCGATGCACCCTCTGAAATTCACACTTCTCTGAATTGCACGGTGCAGTTCTCCAGCCAAGGAATGTGTATGAAAATGGATATACTAGCGTAAATGTCTCTCTCTGTGTATATAGAAATATGTTCTATTAGGGTAAATTGCTTTGCAAAAAAAAAAAAAAAAAAAAAGTGGGTCTATTAGCCAAAAGCTGCCTAGAAAATGTATTTATCAGCAGAAATTCTCATTGTAATGCTGGTGAATTTTCATGAGGATTTATAAAAGTAATAATTGCCAAGTTGCTGCAGGAATGTGGAGGACTGGGTTTAAGATGGGGGGGGGGAGGAATGGGAGATTGAGAGAAACTGAAATTAACGGCTCTGTCCCTGGTCTCTAGGATAAGCCAGTGACACACTTTTTTTTGCACTGGGAGGATGAAGCTGGAGTTGGGGAAACAAGATTGCTGGGGTTGGACTAGATGACCCCTGGGGTTCTTCTTCAATTCTTTGATTCTGTGCTGGAGGAAAGGCAGAATAAATCCCTGCTCTTTCCCTCTTCATCCAGCAGGGGTCACGTTTGCTTAGTTTTGGGTCTGTGGACTTTCTGTTCTCTGAGAAAGGGAAGCAGGGGAGCATTGAAGAAACTGGGTCCACTTCTTGGGATTGTGCCTGCTCCAGAGATCCCGCTGTGCACATCTTAAGTCCGATAATTGTATAATTAATGGAAGCAGGAGAAAAAGGGAGAGAGGATCGGTTGGTGCAGGAAGGTGGAGAGCAATTTGCAATGGGAAGAATGGTCTCCTCCAACAGACCCCGGCTGCTTGAAGATGTGAAAATCACCCTTTGCGTATCTAATTCAAACTGACGGCATGCCTTCCCCGTTGCACAGACAGAGGAGCGGAATCTGCGTCTGCATTTATTATCGGCTCTTCATAAAATATATATTGCGCCATAAAGGCCAAGCGGGTAATACAAAGCATCTTTCAGGCTGGCTGCAGCCGGCCATAACTCGCAGGGTAAATATACTGCTTTGTTTAGGATTTATAAGCCACAGGCCTCGTAAGGAGAGGAACCAAGACTTGCGAGGGGATCAGCAGATTCGCCCCCACCCCCCACATCTTCAGAACTGTTTAGGGAACAGCCAGGGCCCTAAACCCCACAAGGAGCGTCCAGGAGGCTCGTGGAGTCGTAAAGTTGGAAGGGACCCCCAAAGGTCATCCAGCCCAGCCCCCTGCAGTGTATGAATCACAGCATCCCTGACAGGCTCCCTGCTACAAAGGGCTGTGCTCCTGGGGCAGGTGATGCAGTGGAAACCAAACAGCTGAGACAGTTGTGTAATGAAGCTTGAGGCTGGACCTACATAAGAAGCTAAGAAAATCCTGCAGGTTGAGGCCAATGGCTCATCTAATCCAACAACCTTTTCTCCCAGGGGCCAACCAGATGCCCCCAGTGCGAAACCTGCAAGCAGAACATGAGCACAAGAGTGCCCCCCCCTCCTGTGGTTGCCAGTAACTGGTATTCAGAAGCATTGCTGCCTCCAGCCCTGGAAGCAGAGTAGAACTATGTGAGCTTCCGACATAAGAGACTCAATGGGCCACTGGTCTGATCCAGCACACTCCTCTTGCAATCTTGTGCTCTTAGTGGTGATCCCAAAAGGAGCAAATTCTTGAGCAAAAATGTCCTCCCCACAGAATGCCATCTGTGATCATCTGTGATTCCTACTGCAGTTTGATGTGACTGGATGCATAAAAACGCTTTTTGGAAATGAAACATTCTCCAGACCTATTAGGTATTATTCAAAACTTTACTTGCAGAACTTTTTTCAAAAAGATACAGAAACATCAAATGATGCATCCAAACAGTTCCATAGGACATATGCCAGTCCGAGACATAAACTCAGCATCTTACAACATATGAACTAACTCCAACAGTCCTAGAAGCAGAGGTCTGTCTCTCCCCACAACCTGCATTCCAGCCTGAGGCTGTTTTCCTGGAGAGCTGCCTTTCTTCCATGGAGTCTGAGAACAAAGACTCCAGCCACCCACTTTCCAGGATGGCGGATTTGCAATTCAACACCTCTCATGTGATCTAAGGTTAAACACTCACGCGTTGGCTAGCAGAAAACAACCATCATTAATTACCAACTCAGTTAAAGCTCAGAGTCCCTTAGAGTTAAACCGTTTCACCCATACCACTGGCATTCCCATTTCAGTGAATATTAAACAATTATGCTTAACGATTGCTTCATTGCAGGGGGAGGGGGACAAGTTGACCTTCCAATTCTACAGCCCTTTTTATTTTCTCTACAAACTTTGTTGTTGTTGTTTAAAAAAAAAACAAAAAAAACCATCCCCAATTACCGCCACCCAGTTCTATGATATGATGCTGCTGCGATCTCTTCCGCCGAGAATGTGGAGGAATGCAAAAATGCTCTTTCTTCCCCGAGCCATTTAAGAAAGGGAAGTGTAAACAGTTGTGTCTGCTTTCCCTGCCTCAAATTCTTTGCCAAATTGGTAATTATGAGAACGAGGCTTTGAGACTTGATGCGCCTGATCTTTCTGGGGGAGAGGAAATGCTTCCCCGCCATCTGCAGGAGCGCCGTTCCCCAGTTCATTTCCTCCACCGCACCCTGTCAGACTAATCGCTGCGTCTCCCTGTCTCTCTCTCTCTCTCTCTCTCTCTCTCTCTCTGTGTGTGTATTTATGGAAAACGCAGAGAGTGCTAAACGAACACACAACATATCCATTAAGGTCTTTGGGATGTGGCCAGGGTTTCTGGAGTCCCTGTCTGCACAGGAAGGCTGTAGCTCCTTGGCAGAACATCTGCTTTGAATGCAGAAAGTCCCGGCGGCATCTCCTTGTAGGGCTGAGAGCATCCCCTGCCCCAACCCCCTGGAGGAATGCTGCCAGTCAGTGCAGGATATACTGAGCAAAATGGACCAATGGTCTGGTTCATTATAAGGCACTTTCCTACGTCCCTAAGACGTCAAAACTGGGAGTTGTGTCATGATAAGCCGGTTGAGACAGTGCAGTGTAGTGGTTAATGCATCCGATCCGTTTCGAAGCCTGAACCGGTTTCTGTCTCTCGGACTCCCCTGCCTCACAGAGTTGCTGTGAGGAGAAACGAAGGGGGGGGGGGAGAACCAAGCACATCATTTTCAGCTCTGTGGCGGAAAGGTGGAATATGAACGATAGCAACAATTAAACTGTTAAGCGCTAAAGGGGCATAATGGCTGTGGGGTGGATGAGAGCTGCACAGACTCAAACCTCATATTAGTAAGCGGAAGTGGTCTCAGACAAGCTGCCCATTCCGAGCCTCAGTTTCCCTTCTGCAATATTTGTTTTGTTGTATTACAATACTAGAGCAAATGGACCTCTGTGTGGGGTTCAGCAATGCAATTAAAACAGTTATTCTGTTAATAAAATAAAGCACAGAGCGGCTGCTTCCATTATTAATGGGCTCATTGGAGGTTTTTCCACAGAGGGATTATTTAGCCGTGATTCCTGCATTGCAGTGAGTTGGGCTAGATGACCCTTGGGGTCCCTTCCAACTCTACAATTCTGCAAGCCTCTAAGTCCAAGCCTCTTTGAGCTTTGTAGGTCATCTCCCACCCCTCAAATTGAGACTCGACACATATCGAGATCCCCCCATGGGACACAAATACCGAGCCCCCTTCTAACAATAAGTCCTACATACATATTTGTACATAATGCACACATCATAAGCCGCTTGCTGCATTTCAGCGCGGAAACCTGCAAGCAATCCTGTTTCCTCAAACAGAGGGAGGAAACCCCTAGACAGTGCAAACGGAGCATATTGGTCTGTACATGTGTATTTTGGGGGGGGGGGGGTGGCAATTGGATATTCAGTTTGAAGAAAGGGACTTTGCACCAGAACATTGCCAAAGTGTTGAGTTCAAAGCTTTTGGGTTTGCTGGGTTCTCCTGGCTCTGCTTCTGGAAGGCAAATTCTCTCTCACACACTCAGAGCCGGTGGATCAGGCCAAAGGCCCATCTAGTCCCGCTCTCACAGGGGCCAAGCAGGAGACTCTTCTGGGAAACTGATGAGCAGCATTCAGGCGTAAGAGCAACTCTCCCCTCCTCTGGTTTCCAGCAAATGGTGTTGCTGCCTCTGGAGGAGGAAGAGGAGGAGGAGGGGGAGGAGAAGAAGAAGAAGAAGAAGAAGAAGAAGAAGAAGAAGAAGAAGAAGAAGAAGAAGAAGAAGAAGAAGAAGAATTTATTATTTGTACCCTGCCCATCTGGCCGAGTTTCCCCAGGCACTCTGGGCGGATTCCAATCAAATATTAAAACAATACAGCATTAAATATTAAAAACTTCCCTAAACAGGGCTGCCTTCAGGTATTTTCTGAATGTCAGATAGTTGTTTATCTCTTTGACCTCTACTGGGAGGGCATTCCACAGGGCGGGCGCCACTACCGAGAAGGCCCTCTGTCTGGTTCCCTATAACCTCACCTCTCACAATGAGGGAACTGCCAGAAGGCCCTCGGAGCTGGATCTCAGTGTCCGGGCTGAATGGTGGGAGTGGAGACGCTCCTTCAGGTATACTGGACCGAGGCCGTTTAGGGCTTTCAAGGTCAGCACCAACACTTTCTCCAGATTACGAGTCCACCGCTCTTAACCACTACACCACACTGGCTCTCAGTGTGGAGAGAGAACATAGCCGTTTGGGCTAGTATCCATCAATAGGCATCTCTTCCATCAATTTGCCTAATTCACTTTTGAAGCCAGAGAGGTTGGTGGCCCCTCCTTTCTGTGGGAGATAGTTCCAAAGTTTAACACTGCACTGCCTGGATAAGTCCTTCCTTTGCTCTGCCCTGAATCTTCCACATTCTGCTACATTGGAAGTCTTCTTCTTTCTTTGGCAATCCCTCGTAGCCAAATAAGATTGTCTTCCATAAACACGGTTTTAACAATGAGTCCGTAAGTGACTGTGGAGGCCAATTCTGGATCCACACGTCCTTTCACAGTGGGGACATGGGTTTCCGGGCGGGAGTTGATCACGGTGTGGATTTGCCAAGCGTGCCTTCCTCTTAGCACGTTTCTCTTTTGCGTCCTGAGTTCGAGCATCTTCAAAGCCCAGGACACCTTTGGTAAAGGCTGTTCTCCAACTGGAGCACTCGCAGGCCAGTGTTTCCCAATTGTTGGTGTTTATACTACATTTTTTAAGATTTGCCTTGAGAGAGTCTTTAAACCTCTTTTGTTGACCGCCAGCATTATGCTTTCCATTTTTAAGTTCGGAATAGAGTAGTTGCTTTGGAAGACGGTCATCAGGCATCCACACAACATGACCAGCCCAACGAAGTTGATGTTGAAGATTCATTGCAGCAATGATTCATTGGAAGTACACAATTTCCATCTCTCTCTCTCTCTCTCTCTCTCTCTCTCTCTCTCTCTCTCTCTCTCTCTCTCTCACACACACACACACACACACACACTTGTGTTGCTTTGAGTTCAGCACCGCAATCTCTGTTCCGTATTGATCCTCCTGCTCACAGGGCAGGCGAAACCTCTTTGAACTCGAGAGATCCTGCGCTTTCCTCCCCTGCTCTTTGGAGGCGCCAAGCCCACAGTCGATAACAAATGCCGTGGAGATGGAAGGTTCTTTGTGAGCGGAATTTTAACTGAAATTCTCCTGCCTGGGCTGACAAGCGCTCCAGAGCATCTCCTTTCAAGGCAGAGGCCAGCTCTGTCGGGAATCACAACCTAGAAGGGACCACGAGTTCCATTTCCTGTGGGAGAAAATATCCTACACTCCACTAACATTGATACATTTCACAATGTAGGGCAATGTTGCTCTGAGCTCAAATGTGTATAAAGGACTTGTTCAGACGTTTATTGTTCATTGATTTATTCAAAGGCCACTTATATCCCTCTCTTTGCTCAGGAGGGCTCCTGGAGCAGCTTACGTGTCAAGGAAAGCAACAAAGTCCTTGCCCTCAGTCTAAAATGACATGGCACAAAAGGAAACAGGGATGGGGAGGGAAGAGGAAAACAAGCAAGCTGAGGCACCAAGTATTAAGATCAGCAAATAAAACCCACTCCATTTTAGAATCAGAATTGTAGAGTTGGAAGGGATCCTGAGGGTCATCCAGTCCAACCCCCTGCAATGGAGCCTTTCTGTATTATGTCTTTTGTGTTCTTATTTTGCATGTTTATGCTGTGATCCGCCCTGTGGTCTTTGGATGAAGGGCAGTATAAAAATTTAATAAATAAATAAAATGTGGCATGCATTCCGTAATGAAATGCAAGAGTCCCCATCTATATTGGCATTCTGCCTGCTTTGGAAGATGCATCTGTTTACACCGGCACACCCTCCATCGTTCAACCTGAGCCTCTTGTTTTTAATCGCTGTGGTGTTGTTTTTTTAATGGGATTGCTTTACCATGTATTTTATTTATGAATGTTTATAGTTTGAACTCGTCCGGAGCACGAGAACGGGGCCTTCTCTGCAGTGGCTCCCCATCTGTGCAATGCTTTCCCCAGGGAGGCTCACCTGGCACCTTCATTATACACCTTTAGGCGCCAGGCAAAAACGTTCCTTTTCAACCAGGCCTTTGGTTGACCTGATCGACATCCCAGACCCTTTTGAAATGTGGTTCTTTGGGAGGGGAGGGGTATTATTGGGTTATTGCTTTTATTTTTATTTTATATACTGTGATCTTTTTGTGTGAACCACCCTGAGACCTCCAGGTATAGGGAGGGATATAAATTCAAATAATAATAATAATAATAATAATAATAATAATAATAATAATAATAATAATAATAGGCTATTGGTGGCCATGATGGCAACGCTCTGTCTCCCTTGCCAGAGGCACCAATTCTTCTGAACCCTAGTGGCTGGAGATCCCAGGAGGGGAGAGGGCTCTGGTGCTCGGATCCTGCTTGCCTCCAGGTATTGAGTTGGCTGCTGTGAGAACAGGATGCTGGACTAGATGGGCCATTGGCCTGATCCAGATGCCTCCTCTTCTTCCGTTCTCAAGATGCATGATCTAGAGAGGGGTCAGCAAACCTTTTCAGCAGGGGGCCGGTCCACTGTCCCTCAGACCTTGTGGGGGGCTGGACTATATTTGGGGGGGTGAACGAATTCCTATGCCCCACAAATACCCCAGAGATGCATTTTAAATAAAAGAACACATTCTATGCATGTAAAAACACCAGGCAGGCCCCACAAATAACCCAGAGATGCATTTTAAATAAAAGCATACATTCTACTCATGTAAAAACACCAGGCAGGCCCCACAAATAACCCAGAGATGCATTTTAAATAAAAGCATACATTCTACTCATGTAAAAACACCAGGCAGGCCCCACAAATAACCCAGAGATGCATTTTAAATAAAAGAACACATTCTACGCATGCAAAAACACGCTGATTCCTGGACCGTCCGCGGGCCGGATTGAGAAGTTGATTGGGCCGGATCCGGCCCCTGGGCCTTAGTTTGCCTATCCATGACTAGAAACATGATGTGCGCACACTGTTTGTTTTCTTGCTGCTTTGACTTCCCCTCCTCTCGCCTGACCCTCGTTCCTCTCTTCCCTGCAGGCAAAGCCTATGCCCCGGAGTTCTACTACGACACCTACAACCCTCTGTGGCAGAATCGGGCCCGCGTCTACGCCTACAGCCTCGAGTGGACTCAGATGAACCCGGACGCTGTGGACCGCATCCTCACGTACCACCTGGGCATCCGGCAGGTGAGAGGCTCTGGGGCTTCTTCCGAAGCAGGGCGCAGTGCCTTCCCCCCAACTCCAATCTCATCTCCTGTTTCAAATCGCTTTTTGTCTCTGTCAATTAGATGTTTGGGGGGTGTACAAAAGAGGGTTTTCGATGTACAAAATGAATTTGCACCTCTCTAGGATGCAGAGCTGAACAGGAAGATGAAAGACGCGGTCCCTGTTCAGGCTGGAGGGCTGCAGGAATCTCAGCAAAAAAAAAAAAAAAGGAGAGATGTTTTGCAGCGGAGACAGACACCTGCAGTGTCATCACAATCTGCTGCATGAGCTTCATGTTGTGTTTTTTTTCCTGGTTGTTGAGGGTGTCGAGGGAAAGGCAGGAGGGGCACAGAACTCTGTCCATGGAGCCCAAGATATTTCAAATGCAACTCTTTTGGCTACAAAGATGGAGAGCTGGTTGCGCCTGAATCTTGTGGTGCCGTTTTCTGACCAAACGACGTGCATACATTTATTAGAGGAAAGTGCACATACAAATATCCATTTCAGTGGAAATAACATACCCAAACTCATCATTTTAAGGATAAAATTGCTCTCAGAAAGGGGTAGATTTGGGGAAACCACAGAAACAAAACTGTACAGGAGGAGAGATCAGTGCTAAAATGCTGGTGCCTTTTCACGAGGACTTTAAAAATAATAATCTCAAAGTGGTGTAGAAAGCTGAATGGCCTTTAGGAATTAAATCACCCCACTTTGGCAAAAGTTGGCATCTCTCCCGCCTCGTCGCATCACTTGGGCAAAGGTCAAAGGTTGCTTGAGGTCCCTCGCAGGTATGTGACATAGGTATGGCTGTTGAGTTGCACATTTATAATCCCATTATGGAATAGCGAGTGGCGCTGTGGGTTAAACCACAGAGCCTAGGGCTTGCCAATCAGAAGGTCGGCAGTTTGAATCTCTGCAATGGGCTGAGCTCCCGTTGCTCGGTCCCTGCTCCTGCCAACCTAGCAGTTCGAAAGCGCATCAAAGTGCAAGTAGATAGATAGGTACAGCTCTGGCGGGAAAGGTAAACAGCGTTTCCGTGCGCTGCTCTGGTTCACTAGAAGCGGCTTAGTCATGCTGGCCACATGACCCGGAAGCTGTACGCTGGCTCCCTCGGCCAGTAAAGCGAGATGAGCACCGCAACCCCAGAGTCGGTGACGACTGGACCTAATGGTCAGGGGTCCCTTTACCTTTACCTTTTATGGAATAGCACATGCATAAGGAGGCTGGCTTCTTCTGCAAAGGAACTGGGTGCATTACCTCCAGATTATTTTCCTAAATGGACTGCCAACTCGGTCACTGGTGTAAGGCACTCCCAGGACGTCTTGCAAAGCTTGAGTGGTGATTGAGAGCAGGTAAGAAAAAGTCCTTCTTTGCACAGCACAGAGCTAAATTGTGGAACTCTCTCCCACAATGACCAAAAACCACAATGGCTTTAGAAGAGGATTCAGCAAATAAATGGGAGGGAGGGCTATCTCAATGGCTACCAGCCACAAATAGCTTCTGCTCTGCCTCCACAGTCGGAGGCAGCAAAGGAAACCACGGGATGAGAGGAGATCTGGTCCTCATGTTCTGCTTGCGGGCATCTTCTCGGTAACTGTGAGAGCAGGATGGTGGACTAAATGGGCCATTGGCCTGATCCAGCAGGCTCTTCTTATATTCTTAAGGTAGATCCGCCTTTGCCAACCTGGTGCCCTTTCAGATGTTACAGCTAACATCAGCCTCAGCCAACACAGCACTGATGGGAGCCGTAACCATAGAATCATCGAACTGTAGAGTTGGGAGGGATCCCAAGGGTCATCTAGTCCAACCCCCTGCAATGCAAGAACCTCAACTTAAGCATCCGTTATTTATTTATTTCATTTTTATACCACCTTTCATCCAAAGATTTCATAGTGGTTTGCAACATAAAATCACGATACAGAAACCACAAAATACATATAATGGAACCTCAGTTTTCGAGCATCTAGGAAGTTGAACGTTTCGGTTTTCAAACGCCGAAAACCCGGAGGTAATTGCTTCCGTTTCCGAACGCGTCTCGAAAATTGAGGCGCGTTTCTCAATTTTCTCCATTGAAATTGCAGGCAGACCTTTGCGCCTCAGTTTTGAAAGTTGAACGGTTTTCCGGAACAGATTACGTTTGACAGCCGAGGTTCCACTGTAGTAGAAATAAGAACAACAACAACAAACCGAGAACTGCGCCTTCCACAACACAGTTAAAATGGCATCAGATGTCAATCAGCCAAAGTCCTGGTTTAAGAGGAACATTTCCACCTGGTGCCTCAAGGTGTATAATGTAGGTGCCTCGTGAACCTCCCTGGGGAGAGCATCTCAGAAACGGGGAGCCACTGCAGAGAAGGCCCCGTTCTTGTGTTGCCACCCTCCTGACCTCTTGTGGAGGAGTCACACAATGAAGGGTCTCAGATGATGAATGTAGAGTCTGGTTCAGTTCATATGGGGAGAGGCAGTCCTTGAGGTATTGCTGTCAGGTGGCCCCCCAACCGCTGCTTAAATACCTCCAGAGATGAAGAGTCCCCCACCTTCTGAGGGAGTTCATTACACTGCTACACAACTTTTATTTACAGGTAGGTAGCCGTGTTAGTCTGCCGTAGTCAAAACAAAATAAAAAATAAAAAAATTCCTTCCAGTAGCACCTTGTTGTTGTTTAGTCGTTTAGTCATGTACAACTCTTCGTGACCCCATGGACCAGAGCACGCCGGGCACGCCTGTCTTCCACTGCCTCCCGCAGTTTGGTCAGACTCATGTTGGTAGCTTCGAGAACACTGTCCCACCATCTCGTCCTCTGTCGTCCCCTTCTCCTTGTGCCCTCCATCTTTCCCATGGATCACTTCATGGATCACTGCCTTGTCGTGGCGAAGGAGCTTGAATAACTCAGAGAAACGATGAGCTTTGCCATGCAGGGCCACCCAAGATGGACAGGTCATAGTGGAGAGTTTTGACTAAACGTGATCCACCTGAAGCAGGAACTGGCAAGCCACTCCAGTATCCCTGCCAAGAAAACTCCATGGACAAAGACACTAGTAGCACCTTAAAGGTAAAGAGACCCCTGACAATTAGGTCCAGTCGTGACCGACTCTGGAGTTGCGGCGCTCATCTCGTTCTATAGGCCGAGGGGGCTGGCATACAGCTTCCGGGTCATGTGGCCAGCATGACAAAGCCGCTTCTGGCGAACCAGAGCAGCACACAGAAACGCCGTTTACCTTCCCGCTGCAGCGGTAACTATTTATCTACTTGCACTTTGACGTGCTTTCAAACTGCTAGGTTGGCAGGAGCTGGGACCGAGCAACGGGAGCTCACCCCGTCACGGGGATTCGAACCACCGACCTTCTGATCAGCAAGCCCTAGGCTCTGTGGTTTAACCCACAGCGCCACCCGCATCCCTTAGTAGCACCTTAGAGACCAACTAAGTTTGTTCTTGGTATGAGCTTTCGTGTGCATGCACACTAAGGTACAACTTTTATAGTTCTTGGTCTCAAACATCAGGAGGGCACCAGATCATAGAATCCTAGAGTTGGAAGAGACCACAAGGGCCATCCAGTCCAACCCCCTGCCAAGCAGGAAACACCATCAAAGCATTCCTGACAGGTGGCTGTCAAGCCTCTGCTTAAAGACCTCCAAAGAAGGAGACTCCACCACACTCCTTGGCAGCAAATTCCACTGTCAAACAGCTCTTACTGTCAGGAAGTTCTTCCTAATGTTTAGGAAGTAGTTTGAATCCATTGCTCCGTGTCCGCTTCTCTGGAGCAGCAGAAAACAACCTTTCTCCCTCCTCTATATGGCATCCTTTTATATATTTGAACATGGCTATCATATCACCCCTTAACCTTCTCTTCTCCAGGCTAAACATACCCAGCTCCCTAAGCCGTTCCTCATAAGGCATCATTTCCAAGCCTTTGACCATTTTGGTTGCCCTCCTCTGGACACGTTCCAGCTTGTCAGGATCCTTCTTGAACTGTGGTGCCCAGAACTGGACACAGTATTCCAGGTGAGGTCTGACCAGAGCGGAATACAGTGGTACTATTCCTTCCCTTGATCTAGATGCTATACTCCTATTGATGCAGCCCAGAATTGCATTGGCTTTTTTAGCTGCTGCATCAGCAAAGGCCGACCTAGACTTTGCAGGATAAACCAATGGCAAAGTGAGAAGATTATGGGCAGCCTTTGGCCTCGGCTGAGGACAACGTCCTGATGAGCAGAGAACCAAGGTCAATTCTTTGTACATCATTGACTAGTTCCTGACTATCCCTGTGGATGAGATGATGCAAAGCGAAGGCTGCCTTTTGTATCCGCCTGCCAGCGTTGGTCTGGAACAATAATTGCGTCCTCCTTTATCTGAGGAGTTACACGAGCACTTTGATATTCATTACGTCCTCACAAGTGACACCTGCGAGGCGGGCTTGTCTTCAGAAAGGCAAGATGGTGGGACGTGCTCAGCGCTCCCCGGATCGGCTGCTCGAGACACAGGGCCCCCGGGCAAAGCTTACAAGGCATTATCAAAGAGCACTCGTGGAGATAAGCGGCTTTTGAAAGGGCTGACATGTCTGCGATGGGGAGTTGGCTCACCTCGGCTCTCGTGGCAAGAGCACGTTTCAGGCAAAGCGACAGGATCTGAGCTGCTTGCCGTTTGGTAGGGAAGCTCAAAGCGTTCTGGAACAGCTCCGCTCGGGCCTCGCACTATTTGCTTTCTTGCTAAACAAGGAAGGTGGGACTGTGCCAAGAGGGGACGCAAATCTGAGACGGTTCTGTCAGCTTGCACTTAAGAACATTTGAAGAATTCTGGTGGATAAGGCTTGTCGTCTGGCATCCTGTTCTCACAGGGGCCAAATAACCCTAAGAATCCAGATAGACTTCCTCAGGACTTGGAGGCTCCATAATAAAATAAGATGAGCCTGCTGCACCAGGCCTGTGGCCCTTCCAGTCCAGCATCCTGTTCTCACAGTCAGGGCCGTCTTAGCCATAGAGGCTAGTGGTGCGGGGAACCACGGCGACCACATTCTGGAGGGCGCCAGGGAAGAGGCGGAGGCTGGACGTGGTGCTTCCCGGCATCAGCTAGCTGCCCTCGTCCGCCTCCGCCATGCCGTGCTGCGCCCGGAGCCTCCTCCCTGCCGGAGGAGCTGCCCTCCAGCCCCGCCGGCATTGCCGCCCTCGCCCGCCTCTGTCAGCAGCCCTCTCCAGCCAAAGCGGAATACCTGGCTGCAAAGTTTGCACCAAGCCCTGCGGCCCTCCTCGTGTTTGCTGCGGAGTAAAGCGCCGCGTAAACACGCCGAGCCCACATGCCTCGGAGGAGCAGGCTGAGCGGCTGAAAGTGCAGCCACAAACTTACTCGCGAGGAAGCACGCCCGCCACCCCCGTCTCCCAAACACAATGGGGGAATTTGCGCCCTTGGCAACTCCCGACCCCTTTACTTCGGCAGGGGGCTCGTGAGCTGCTGCTGCTGCCGAACTTGCTAGTCTTATCAACCGGGAGCCTCCGTTCCGCCAAGGAGCCGCCCTCCAGCTGCTGCCCGCCCAGAGGGAAACGTGGGGGTGGGGGGCGCAGGAGGGATCCTTGCACCACAGCGCCAGATAAGCTTAAGACGGCCTTCCTCACAGTGGCCAACCTGTGGGTGCCTGTGGGGAACCAGCAAGCAGGATTCAAGCACAAGAGGAGATCTCCCCTCCTGCAGTTTCCAGCAGCTGGTCTTCAGAAGCATTGCTGCTTCCGGCTGCGAAGGCAGAGCAGAGCCATCCTGGATAGTAGCCATCAATAGCCCTCTCCTCCTCCATGAATTGGTCCAATCCTCTTTTACAGCCATCCAAATCGGTGGTCACCTCTGCCTCCTGTGGGAGGCAGTTCCACAGTTTACCTCTGCACCGTGTGAAGAAGTGAATGGTCACAAATGGCCTAGAAATGGCCCCTACCAGAAGAGGCTCAAATCAGTTGATCTATGGGCTGTCCCCTAAAGTTATGGTGATTGGGCCAGGAAGGGGTGCCAAGAACATCCATTTTCATTCATTTGCGTTCATTTGGGTAATTGGTTCATTCATTCATTAAGCGCAAATCCATAAATGTGCACACTGCAAAACCTCAGTGATGGTGCCAGTGATGGTTTAGGAAGGATGGATGTTTAGCCTGGAGAAGAGAAGGCTGTGAGGTGAGGTGATTGGGGAGCAAGCTTGTTTTCTCCTGCTCTGGAAGGGAGGACCAAATGACGAGAAAGGACATTCCAACTAAATATTAGCAAAGGTGGCATTTTTCCATCTTCGACGTATCAAGCAGTTGGTCCCTTACCTCTCTCGCCCTGATCTGGCCACAGTGATCCATGCGACGGTCACCTCCAGGCTTGATTATTGTAACTCGCTCTACGCGGGGCTTCCCTTGAAGCTGACCCAGAAACTCCAGCGGGTGCAGAATGCCGCGGCGAGGCTCCTTACGGGGTCTTTGCTGAGGTACCACATTCATCCAGTGCTTTACCAGCTTCACTGGCTCCCGGTGGAGTACAGGATCAGGTTTAAGGTGCTGGTTTTGACCTTTAAAGCCCTATGCGGCCTAGGACCCTTGTACCTACGGGACCGCCTCTCCCGGTATGCCCCGCAAAGGACCTTAAGGTCCACAAATAACAACATTTTGGAGGTCCCGAGCCACAAGGTTGTTAGACTGGTCTCAACTAGGGCCAGGGCCTTTTCAGTACTGGCCCCAACTTGATGGAACACTCTGTCACAAGAGACCAGGGCCCTGCGGGATTTGACATCTTTCCGCAGGGCCTGCAAGACAGAGCTGTTCCGCCTAGCCTTCGGGTTGGACTCAGTCTGCTGTTTTCCTCCCCTTGGTTTTTTTGGGGGCGCTAAATGAAGCGGCATTTTAAATTTTAAATTGTCTTTTAACCTGTATTTTAATTAACGGTTTTTCTTTTTATACTTTATTGTAATTTTACTGATGTGAGCCGCCCTGAGCCCGGTTTCGGCTGGGAAGGGCGGGGTATAAATAAAAATTATTATTATTATTATTATTATTATTATTATTATTAGGCAAGAACCGTTCATCAGTAAAGCGATCTCCCTCGGGAAATGGTGGGCTTGCCACTGGAGGTTTCTAAGCAGAGCTTGGCTGGCCACCTGCCATGGATGCTTTAGTTGAGATTCCTGCATTGCAGAGGGTTGGACTAGAGGACCTTTGGGGGTCCCTTCCAACTCCACAGTATTGTCCTCACCCACCTTGGAACCTTATGGTGAAGGGTGAGTAGGACATCTTTCAAATAAATAGCCACAATCTTTTAAATGTCCAGAAGTGCCCATTAGGGAGGCTTCACTTGGAGCTGCTCTCGACTTCGTTGGTTATGTGACTCAACTGCAAATGGGGATTTTCACGTGTGTGTTTGTTTGAGGAAGAGAGACAGAGACTCCGCTCTCTTCCTTCATTATTGCCGCGATATCTCCTGGAGCCAGGGTGATAATTAGACGCCTTCTTCCCTGTTAACACCTGCTGAGAATTTGCTTAAGAGTTAGTCTGCCCAGCGATAACGTTCAAGAAATCTCTCAATGCAAACACATTTGCAAAAGCGAATATCCCTCTTTGACTCAGTTGTGGAACCTGATAAGGAGTGGGAATGAGTGTTAAATAATACAGTTTGATCTTTACGCACACCAGTCTTCCTGGGGTGGCTTGAAGGCGGATCAAATTCTCACCCACGTGTTAAAAAGGGGGGGAAATCAGTTCAAGGGACTTTCCTCATCTGCAACCGTAACACCTTAAAAAATCATTCATGGGTCCTGTGCCCCCTTTTGCCCCAAGGAAAGGCAGCTATGGGCCACTTCAATCCTATGTCTGCTGTTGTAGGACTTGACCCCATTGAGCTCAATGCAATTTAAACTCTGAGTAGACATGCCGTATTTTTCGCTTCATAAGACACACTTTTTTCCTCCTAAAAAGTAAGGGGAAATGTCTATGTGTCTTATGGAGTGAATGTGTGGTCCCTGGAGCTGAACTGCCCAGGGGCAAAAGCAGATTGTGCTTTTTTAAAAAGAGAGAGAGAGAGAAGGGGGTGTTGAAAGGAAGCCCCTCTGAGCAGCTGCTCAGCAAACGATGGGGGAGAGAGATAAGGGAGAGAGATTCCAGCCTTGCCCCCTTTGCAGAGGGAGGCTGTTTCCCCAGCGACATGTGACTGGCTGATTAGATTATCTGTCTGGAAACTGTAGAAATGGCTCCCTTTCCTGAAGCTGCAGAACTGTGAGTTAAACCCCATGAAACAGGATTTTTTTCCCTTTGCAAAGTAAGCTGAACAACTTTGAGCTGATCCTCCAAAAATGGGGCTTTTCTCCTTTGCAAAAGAAGCTACAGAAATTTGTGCTGATCCTCAAAAAATTGGAGCTTTTCCCCTCTAAAAACTAGGTGCGTCCTATGGTCAGGTGCGCCTCATAGAGCGAAAAATACGGTACTTAGGGCTGCAGTCTTAGTCATGTTTCCCTGGGGTTGCAGATAAAAGAAAGCTCTTCATTCAAGCTATGGAACTCCCTCCCACAAGAGGCAGCGATGGCTGCCAACTTGGATAGCTTTAAAGGGGAATTGGACAGATTTGTGGAGGAGATACTATGTTTTGCTTCCACGGCAGATGCTTCCGAATACCAGTTTCTGGAAATTGCAAGAAAGGAGAGAGCTCTGGTGCTCAAATTCCATTTGCAGGTTTCACTTTGGGGCTTCTGGTTGGCCACTGTGAGTGCAGGATGTTGTGCTAGATGGGCCATTGGCCTGATCCAGCAAGCTCTACTTATGTTCTCATTGAAATCCATGAGAATTCCTTCTGAGAAGGCATGGTGAGGACTGTGCTGTCGATTCTAGGTGTTATCTTGCTATCCAGATTTGCCCAAGGATGTTGAGGCTCCAGGTGGACTGCAGTGGTTTGTGGTTCACCATCTGCCATTTTTCCATGGTTGGAAAGCAGAGCAGGGAACATCTGTTCATCCCTAGCGAACTCCTTGCGCAGCCGAGTGTGGATCTCTGTGTGGCTTAATGGCATAGTCACATCCTTTACACAGCTGTGTGGATCTTTTCAGACACCAACTTTGGTCCAGATTGCAACTGGATCTGTACCAAGAACATCCTTCACCATTTCTGTTTCTCCTCTGTTGTTCAAAAGTGTATTCCTTACCCTTTGCTTTTGCAACTCCAGTTTTCTGCTGTGACATACACAAGCTGGTTAGGGATGGAGGTTGGAGCTCAAGGTGACAAGGGGAGGTTGACGAAGAAGGTGACGGGTTTGGAAACCAAGCCTGATGAGAAATGGTTGCGGGAATTCATAGAATCATAGAATCCTAGAGTTGGAAGAGACCCCAAGGGCCATCCAGTCCAACCCCCTGCCAAGCAGGAAACACCATCAAAGCATTCCTGACAGGTGTCCGTCAAGCCTCTGCTTCAAGACATCCAAAGAAGGAGACTCCACCACCCTCCTTGGCAGCAAATCCCACTGTCGAACAGCTCTTACTGTCAGGAAGTTCTTCCTAATGTTTAGGTGGAATCTTCCTTCTTGTAGTTTGAATCCATTGCTCCGTGTCCTCTTCTCAGGAGCAGCAGAAAACAAATTTTCTCCCTCCTCTATAGGACATCCTTTTATATATTTGAACATGGCTATCATATCCCCCCTTAACCTTCTCTTCTCCAGGCTAAACATACCCAGCTCCCTAAGCCGTTCCTCATAAGGCATCGTTTCCAGGCCTTTGACCATTTTGGTTGCCCTCCTCTGGACACGTTCCAGCTTGTCAGTATCCTTCTTGAACTGTGGTGCCCAGAACTGGACACAGTATTCCAGGTGAGGTCTGACCAGAGCGGAATACAGTGGTACTATTACTTCCCTTGATCTAGATGCTATACTCCTATTGATGCAGCCCAGAATTGCATTGGCTTTTTTAGCTGCTACATCACACTGTTGACTCATGTCAAGTTTGTGGTCTGCCAAGACTCCTAGATCCTTTTTACTTGTACTGCTCTCTGTTTAGCCTGGAGAAGAGAAGAAGACTGAGAGGTGAGATGATGGCCACCTTCCAATATTTGAAGGGCTGCTGTTTTCTGCTGCTCCAGAAAGTAGGACCCAAACTGATGGATTCAAATGACAGGAAAGGAGATTCTAAGTAAAGATCAGGAAGAACTTTCTGACAGGGAGAGCTGTCCAACAGAGGTTGGATGACCACCTGCCATGGATGTTTTAGCTGAGATCCCTGCATTGCAGGGGGTTGGACTAGATGACCCTCATGTTCCTTCCAACTCTACAATTCTATGA
The DNA here is from genome assembly GCA_034642065.1 of Darevskia nairensis. Lineage (NCBI taxonomy): Eukaryota > Metazoa > Chordata > Lepidosauria > Squamata > Lacertidae > Darevskia > Darevskia nairensis. The sequence continues at coordinate 1,232,607 of JAWWNI010000210.1, read as the reverse complement.
TTCCATGAATCCATTTTCTGTCTTTTGGGAACATTTTCTGCAGTGTCAAAAAGTCCATCACTTTCAATTTTTTATGGCTGTGTCCTAAAGTCAGGGAGGGGAACCAGCCCTGTGGCCAAACCTTGGCATTATCAGGACCGTGCTCTAACCAACTGAGCTATCCAGCTATCCAGGGATTGGAATATTTGGGTGACTGTCAGTGGCAGACAAATTGTATATATCAAGGCGACTCTTGCCTTTATGGAGTGGGCTAGGGTTCGTTTTTATTTATTTTCCATTCATTTCATAAAATCTATATCCCACTTGATTGTAGAAGAAACTCAAAGATTTAAAAAAATTCAAATTATCACTAAAACTTTTACAACCATAATTTAAAACATACACACAGTTAAAGCCACAATAGAGTAGACTAAAACTAAGTAAAACTCAAACTTCCTAAACATCTGGGTAAGGTAAAGGTAAAGGGGCCTCTGACCATTAGGTCCAGTCGTGTCCGACTCTGGGGTCGTGGCACTCATCTCGCTTTATTGGCCGAGGGAGCCCGCGTACAGCTTCAGGGTCATGTGGCCAGCAGGACTAAGCCGCTTCTGGCGAACCAGAGCAGCGCACGGAAACGCCGTATACCTTCCCGCCAGAGCGGTACCTATTTATCTACTTGCACTTTTTGGCATGCTTTCGAACTGCTAGGTTGACAGGAGCAGGGATCGAGCAACGGGAGCTCACCCCGTCACGGGGATTCGAACCGCCAACCTTCTGATCAGCAAGCCCTAGGCTCTGTGGTTTAGACCACAGCGCCACCTGGGTCCCGTAAACATCTGGGTAGGCTTGTCTAAATAAGAATGTATTCCGCAGGTGCTGAAAAGAATACAGTGGAGATGCCTGCCTGGTATCAATAGGCAGGGAGTTCCAAAGTTTTCTTTCTAATCTTTAAGCCCTGCTCACTAAAGCTTGAAGAACCCATATAGAATCATGGAATTGCAGAACTGGAAGAGACCCTGAGGGCCATCTAGGGAGGCCAAACCACTGCAATGCAGGAATATGCTCAGCCCCTGAAATCAGACTTAGTTTCTGTTCCACCTTCAGACTGGCAGTTGCCAGAGTCAGGGTCGTCTTGGTGTTGGCTCCGCATCTGTGGAATGTCCTGAACAGCAGCTGCCTTTAAGCAGACCTTCAAAACTTTTTTGTTTTGCTTGCTGTTTGGTTGATTTTTGTCATCCATGCTGGCGGTGAGTTGCTGTTGTCTGGCTGGTTTTGATCATCTTTAATTGCGTATGAACTATTGTTGTCATTTTAAGTTTTACAGTCGCCGCAAGCTGCCTCGGGAGGGTTTCTCGCTCTGAAAAACGGAATAAAAACAAAGCGATAAATGGAGGGTTTTTCATCTCACAGCTGCTGTGCTAAAGGAGCTCTCAACCTATGCAAAACGAAAATGGCTGAGACCCTTTTTTTGTCAAAATTTCCACACACTTTTGTTGGAGAAAACATCATCTCATTTCCATCTTTGGCAAAGAGTTGATTTTGGAGAGCGGGTGTCGAGTGCTCCGACTGAGAGGTTTAGATTGCCTTGCCTTGATTTCTTAAATTAACCACCCTGTTGGAGAGGGGGTGCTTAATCCACAATCTGACACTTGGGTTTTATTCCAGACGCCATCCAGGGCCAAGTTAACCGGGAGAAGAGCTCTCTTCTAAAGCAGCGAAGCCCACAGAGCTTTTCGGATCTTGTTTGCAAGAGGGTTATGGATGGCCAACACTAAAATAGAACGGGATGAAATACAGCTCAGAATCTGGGCCAGGAGAAAAATAATTTCTCTACCGGGGCTAAAGCACGTCCTTGGAGGTAATTGTTTCCTTCCATGGTAATTATTTTGGAAGAACTCCCAAGGACATAAAAGGGATTGTGTACATCACGATGTCCCTTAGACTCGGCACCTGATTCGTCAGAATGGGTTGTAGGTAAAGGGACCCCTGACTGTTAGGTCCAGTCGCGGATGACTCTGGGGTTGTGGTGCTCATCTTGCTCTATAGGCCAAGGGAGCCGGCGTTTGTCCGCAGACAGCTTCCGGGTCATGTGGCCAGCAGGACTAAGCCGCTTCTGGCGAACCAGAGCAGCGCACGGAAACGCCGTTTACCTTCCCAACAGAGCAGTACCTATTTATCTACTTGCACTTTGATGTGCTTTCTGGAGAGCCTTTGTGGTGTAGTGGTTAAGAGCAGTAGACTCGTAATCTGGGGAACCGGGTTCGCGTCTCCGCTCCTCCACATGCAGCTGCTGGGTGACCTTGGGCTACTCACACTTCTTTGAAGTCTCTCAGCCCCACTCACCTCACAGAGGGTTTGTTGTGGGGGAGGAAGGGAAAGGAGAATGTGAGCCGCTTTGAGACTCCTTCGGGTAGTGATAAAGAGGGATATCAAATCCAAACTCTTCTTCTTCTGAACTGCTAGATTGGCAGGAGCTGGGACCGAGGAACGGGAGCTCACCCCATTGCGGGGATTCCAACTGCCGACCTTCTGATTGGCAAGTCCTAGGCTCTGTGGTTTAGACCACAGTGCCACCCGCTTTCCCATCAGAATAATAATAATAATAATAATAATAATAATAATAATAATACTTTTTTATTTGTACCCCGCCCATCTGGCCGGGTCCCCCCAGCCACTCTGGGCGGCCTCCAACAGACACCAAAATATATTAAAATATCACAAATTAAAAACTTCCCTAAATAGGACTGCCTTGAGGTATTTTCTGAATGTCAGATAGTTGTTCATCGCTCTGACCTCTGATGGGAGGGCGTTCCACAGGGCGGGCGCCACTACTGAGAAGGCCCACTGCCTGGTTCCCTGTAGCTTTGCTTCTCGCAGTGAGGGAACCACCAGAAGGCCCTCGGCGCTGGATCTCACTGGTTGCACTGCCCCAAATTCACCTCTGGATTTGAGACCAAGTGCGTTGTCCTGGTCCTAACCTTTGAGCATCTCCCTGCTTGCCTAGAACTCTATGGACACATCCTAGAATCATAGCTGGAAGGTGTGCGGAGGAGGGCGACCCAAATTATCAAGGGACTAGAAACCTTGGTCCTTTTTCCCAAGAGTGACACAGTCTCAACCCTCCTCCCTCTGCCCAGTAAGACACCAAGTCTGTGGCCCCTGGAAGGTTGACTCAGGGTAACAGTGGCCCTCAGATGAAAAGAAGGTGACCCAGTCGAGATGTTTAAGAGTCTGTCACCCTCCTGTCCTTTGGGCGTCTCGCCTCCTTTTAATTTTTAATTTTTTTAATTGCTACGGCCATTTCATTCCCTTGAGCACAAAAGTCTATTTTGCTTGCTCCATCTTCCATGGGCGCAGCCCTTCAGATATTTGAACATCGCCATCCTATCCCCTCTCGGTCTTCTGTTCTCCAGGCTAAACAAAATTCTGATCTTTTCCCAAGTCACTCTGTGCTCCCTCCGTTTCAATCTGTGCTTGAACAAAGCTCTTCATTTCCCGCATTTTAAAAGACTTTGCAACTCCACGCCAGTCTGGGCCTTCGAGGCTTCCGAATAGGCATTACAAAGTGAGGCTGTCAAAAAGGCTGCCCCGTGGAGTTCTGGGGAGCTCGGGGTGTTTTGTGTTGTTACAGCAGAGCAACGTGGGGTTTTTTAAAACTTAAATGAAGCTTTTCGCTAAACAAAAACAAAATATCCTCTATGCCTGTGCTTTAGCAAAAATAAAATAAAAATAAAAATCCTGAGCTCTTCATTTCTCCATGTGCAAAATCTTGGCCGGAATCATAGAATTGTAGGTTGGGAAGGGACCCAGAGGGTCATTTAGCCCAACCCACTTAAATCTAGGGATGACCCCTGCAGTGCAGATCCCTTGGAGCCCAGAGAAACATAGAATATGTATGGTAAGAGCAGAGAGACAGGTCCTGCTTATGGGCTTCCAACTAATCCAGAATGCGGCAGCTAGACTGGTGACTGGGAGCGGCCGCCGAGACCACATAACACCGGTCTTGAAAGACCTTCATTGGATCCCAGTACGTTTCTGAGCACAATTCAAAGTGTTGGTGCTGACCTTGAAAGCCCAAAATGGCCTCGATCCAGTATACCTGAAGGAGCGTCTCCACCCCCATCGTCCAGCCTGGACACTGAGGTCCAGCTCCGAGGGCCTTCTGGCAGTTCCCTCCCTGCAAGAAGTGAGGTTAAAGGGAACCAGGCAGAGGGCCTTCTCGGTAGTGGCGCCTGCCCTGTGCAATGCCCTCCCATCAGATGTCAAAGAGAACAACAACTACCAGACTTTTAGAAGACATCTGAAGGCAGCCCTGTTTAGGGAAGCTTTTAATGTTTGATCTTTTACTATTTTGTTGGAAGCCAGCCAGAGCGGCTGGGGAAACCCAGCCGGATGGGTGGGGTGTAAATAATAAATTTATTATTATTATTATTATTATTATTATTATTATTATTATTATTCCTAATGGGGCATCCTGAGAACAGGAAGCTGGGCTATTTAAGCACATAAAAATATCCTGCAGAATCATGCAAGCTGCCCATCCACTCCAGCATCCTGTTCTCACCACCAGATGCCCCGAGAAGAAACCAGCAAGCAGGATGTGAGTGCAGAGCACTTGCTCCCCTCCTGTAGTCTCCAGCCAGTGGCCTTGAGAATCATTAATGGTTCCAGCTGCAGATGGGCCACTGGCCTGATCCAGCACCCCTGCTCTTTTGCCCTACTGTTTTCTAGAGAGTTTCACCAGCCTTCTCGTAAGTGGTTCCGAGCAGACTCCAGAAATGGCAAGCGGAGGAGCCTCTTCAAAGCCACGCCAATCACATCTTGATTGATGGGAGGACACAGGAGGCGATATCGGCAACTTCCAGGATCCTGAAAGGGCAGATAAGGGTGTCAATCACTTGGCAGATGGAGCAGGAGTGGTCCTTCCCTGCGCAGATGGATGGATGATTCACCACCCGCCTGCCACCCTTTCTTTCCTTCATCCTTCTTCCAAGGCTTCTTGTTGAATAACAAGGAATAAATGGCAAGAGAGTAAACTGACAGGAGCAATGAAGTCTCGCTGCATGGGGCAACTTAGAAAGAGACTTCTCTGAGTTGCCTCCACCCGTGGGAGAGATGGGCTGCGGTGCTCAGACACTCTTGGAAGTGGCAAACCATCCCTGCCGCCTCGTCAATGCAGATGCTCAATTTTCTTTAATTTCCCAGCGAGACAAAAGTCTGTCTGGATCTGAGTGAGAAACGACCCAGATTCCACTGGAGATCAATCGCCCGGCTCTGTGGCAGAATTCCTTAAAGCAGCGCCTCTTGTCATTCTGCCGCTGTTCCCTGACAGAGCGAGTGCTAAACACATGTCAAGAGGGTTTTGACGGGCAACAATCTTGTGAAAGTTGAAAACCTTTAAGTTTCCGGAGCGAGCTGTCCTCCCTACCGCACCAGCACCCTTCCGGCTGCAACGGCGTCGATCACCAAGATCCCTTGGAGCTGAAAATATTGAGCTGTCACTCAAGCTCGGCAGGAGGAGACGAAGCCAGTGAAAGGAAACAGGACCTGTCATTGTCTGCTCCTCTCTCTCTCTCTCTCTCTCTCTCTCTCTCTCTCTCTCTCATATATGGGTGACCATCGTAACCTGGCAAAAGGCCTCAGTCAATGCTGCTTGAGGAAAAGCAAGCAATGCCCAGATTCACCTTAAAGCTCTCTTTTTATTCAGGTACCTGGTTGTTGTTTTGGCATCTGTCTGTCTCAGAAGACAATGGAACCAGGGCCTGCTTCCCCATAGGCACTAGGGGGTGTGGGGCACCCAGGTACTGGGCTCTCAGGGGGCCAGGGTGAGAGTCCAAGGCAGAGATTTGGAGTCTGGAGATTGAAGAGAGCCAGGCCAGCCGACAGCTGCTGCTGAGCGGAGCGGAGCCCGTTGGAGCATCGCAGGCTTTCCTGCTGCGGGCGCTGAGACAGCCGGTCGGCTCCGCTCTCCTGCGCGCCTGGGATTGGCGGGCCGTCGAGAGGCGCACAGCTTCTCTCCCAATCCTCTGCAGGGATTGCTCTCCTCTCACAGCGGCATGGGAGAGAGTTGCATGCCCCCCAAAAAAGCTCAACAACTCTGAGTTACCCCCCTTAAAAAAGCTCAATAACTTTAGCCTGCTCCCCCCCCAAAAAAATTGGGGGTGCTAGGCAGTTTTTTGCACCCCGGCGCCACATATGCTAAAGACAGCCCTGAATGGAACAGTGCACCTTTGTAGGTGAAGTCAGACTGTTGAAGAGTTACAGCATCTGCTGTGGCTGTAGAGACCGATACAGGAGAGACATGTTTTGTTGCAGCTGGGGCAGATGAAGGTGTCCGGTTGTGCTGCTGCAGATGCACCTTGGAGTTTCTTCTCTCTGCACTCCTCCCAACGGTCATTCCTCCTCTGGTCACTGCTGCGGATGCACAACCTGACTGTCTGTCTCCAGGCACTGCGGTCGTCTGCAAGGGATTCATTCCCACACGGCGGGGTCGATGTCGCCAGACTTCATGTCACATTTGCAGCATCTTTGTAGCCCAGAGTTGTTCTGCCAACAGGCCTGGTGCCTGAAACCAGTTCCACATGGAGCGTGTCCTTGGGGGTCTTGCCATCTTCCATTGTGTGGACGTGACCAAACCAGCGTAGACATCGCGGAGACAATAGTGTGAACATGCCAGGAATGTGGGCTTGGGAGAGCACATCTCTCTCTGGCTTGAGACACCTGGCTTGAGACCAGTACATGTGAAAAGGATCTAGGAGTCTTGGTAGACCATAAACTTGACATGAGTCAACAGTGTGATGCAGCAGCTAAAAAAGCCAATGCAATTCTGGGCTGCATCAATAGGAGTATAGCATCTAGATCAAGGGAAGTAATAGTACCACTGCATTCCGCTCTGGTCAGACCTCACCTGGAATACTGTGTCCAGTTCTGGGCACCACAGTTCAAGAAGGATACTGACAAGCTGGAACGTGTCCAGAGGAGGGCAACCAAAATGGTCAAAGGCTTTGAAACGATGCCTTATGAGGAACGGCTTAGGGAGCTGGGTATGTTTAGCCTGGAGAAGAGAAGGTTCAGGGGTGATATGATAGCCATGTTCAAATATATAAAAGGATGTCATATAGAGGAGGGAGAAAGGTTGTTTTCTGCTGGTCCAGAGAAGAGGACACGGAGCAATGGATTCAAACTACAAGAAAGAAGATTCCACCTAAACATGAGGAAGAACTTCCTGACAGTAAGAGCTGTTCGACAGTGGAATTTGCTGCCAAGGAGGGTGGTGGAGTCTCCTTCTTTGGAGGTCTTTAAGCAGAGGCTTGACAGCCACCTGTCAGGAATGCTTTGATGGTGTTTCCTGCTTGGCAGGGGGTTGGACTGGATGGCCCTTGTGGTCTCTTCCAATTCTAGGATTCTATGATTCTATCCTTGTTTGGGACTGTCCTGCCATGTGATGCCCAGCACCTTCTTGATGCAACGCATGTGGAAAGGCACCTGACGCTTGTAAGTTGCTCACAAACGACTTCCATAAAGCAGCATGCTCAACACACAAGCCTGGATGAGCGTCAAGTCCTCTGAGCTGCATGCAGAATGTCGGGAATATTTATACGTGGTTTGTCACACGAAGCACAAGGTCTAAGAACGTAAGAAGAACCTGCTGGCTGTTCTCACAGGGGCTGAACAGTTGCCTATGGGAAACAGGAGAGCAGGATCCAACCACAAGAGCCCTTTCCCCTCCAGCAATGTCCAGCATAGCCAGCTTGGCCAGTAGTCATCGGACACCATCATTGCCTCCAACCCCCTGATCGTTTTGGCTGCCCTTCAAAATATAAAATGAAGCCATTAATACTGATTTCCAGCTTATTGCTACACTGCTAACAGCAGCAAAACAGTGTCTTGCGGGGAAATGGAAAAATAAAGATTCCCCCCCTACCGTGTGTAATTGGTTAAGAAAAATTTGGCAAACTGCCTTAATGATAAAAAATTATGAGAGAAACACAATCAAGAAAACAAATTAATGGAGAGGTAGGCCCTGTTTTTACATTTCTGGAATTCCAATGTAAATGGTGATATTTTTTCCTTTCAATTTATTCACCATACTGTAGAGGGTGTTTGCTTGTTTGTTTGTTTGTTTTTGTTTGTTTGTTTGCTTGCTTGCTTGCCTGCTATGTTCTCTCCCCCACCACTACCACCCAATGTCTTTTTATTGTTTTCTTTCCTATTTCATTTGTATATAATGGTCTTGGCCACAAATTTAAATAAATACCAGCAATGGGGAGTTCAAAGCAAACTTTCGGCATGTTCTGAAATTGCTGCCTGCCCTTTCAATTCATCTTGCATAATAGCCCAGTTATTCTCCTGTCCCAGGCAGTCTGCGGTTACATGTGTCAGGACACAACTTTGCTCTTTTGCAGCTAAGCGATACAGGAATCATTAAATGCCACGCCACCTTTTGTTCCAGGTCGCTCTCCTTCCCATTTTAACTGGGGCCGAGTTCGGCATCTATAACCCTACATCCCGAGCCAAACTTATTGATTCCTCTGAGACACTTAAATGAAATGGAAGCAACAAAGGGATTTGCGGTATCTTAAAGATGAACGTGCTCATGACCTTTCGTGGACTACAGTTTATGCCCTAGCCAAGGTGTTAGTCTCCAAGGGCGCATAAGATTCTTGGTTCCAACACACTTGGAGGAGAGAGCTATCAATGGCTATTATCCAGGATGGCTCGGCTCTGCCTCTGCAGTTGGAAGCAGCAATGCTTCTGAACACAAGTTGCTGGAAACCGCAGGATGGGAGAATTGCTGCTGTTCTCAAATCTACTTGCAAGTTTGCCCCAATTATTATTGGTGCTGACCTTTAAGCCCTAAACAGCCTTGGTCCAGTATACCTGAAGGAGCATCTCCACCCGCATCGTTCAGCCTGAGGTCCAGTTCCAAGGACCTTCTGGCGGTTCCCTCACTACGAGAAGCCAAGTTACAGGGAACCAGGCAGAGGGCCTTCTCGGTAGTGGCACCCGCCCTGTGGAACGCCCTCCCTTCAGATGTCAAAGAGAACAACAACTACCAGACTTTTAGAAGACATCTGAAGGCAGCCCTGTTTAGGGAAGCTTTTAATGTTTGATTGATTATTGTATTTTAATGTTTTGTTGGAAGCCGCCCAGAGTGGCTGGGGAAACGCAGCCAGATGAGCGGGGTATAAATAATAAATTATTATTATTATTATTATTATTATTATTATTATTATTATTTGGTTGGCCTCTATGAGAACAGGAGGCTGGACAGGATGGGCAACTGGCCTGATCCAGGAGGGCACCTCTGACATTGTTGTCAAGCTCTACCTTTTTAATCATGGTTTTTTTATGATTAAATTGATTAATTTAGGAATGTCCTTTTGCATATTTGCCACAATACTTTTTTTTTTACAGACATATCATGAAGCAACTAACGTTGTTTTTAAAACAGTGGGCAGGGTGTGGTTGTGTGCAGACACCTAACTGAAAATCGGTTTTAAAATGATCCCAAATTTATTGATTTGAATTGTTTGTTTATTATTAAATTTGTATACCGCACTTCACCCGAATATCACAGGGCAATTCACAACAAATGAACTCCTGGTGCAAAGACCTTCTCATCTAGCTGGGAAAGCTGGGGGGGGGGAGAGAATTGGCTTCAATCACTTCTGGAAAGCACAGAGAGTGGGCTTTTATTGCTTTTTTGATCCGTTCTTCAGGGCTATATTGCCGTTTTACATGTTGGAAGCAGCTCTGTGAGAGAATGGCCTTGAAAATCAGCCGCAAGAGCTCAAAACAAGCAAACAAATTTGCTCACTTACTGGTACATCCTAATGAATAATGGAGAGTGGCCCATCCATTTCCTTCTGGGGTCAAATGGAAACTCTCTCTGCAAGCAAACCATCTCCCGATGCAATTTCCCAGAGATGAAGCAATGTTTAAAGAGGCATCTCTGCTCTGGCTTCCTTGCACCTGGAGCGGTTTGTTCCCATCAACAAGGCTAGCGTGGGATGTCAAAGGAAATCAAGCCTACACACTGTGGTTGGGCAAAGGTTTGTTAAAAGACTCCGTTTATGAAAACAAGGCAATTGCATCCACCAGCCAGACATTGTTCTGAACTGATTAATAGGATTTTCTCTCTACATACATAGAAATCGTAGAATCGTAGAGCTGGAAGGGGCCACAAGCGTAATCTACTCCAACCCCCCTGCGATGCAAGAATCACAGCAAAAGAATGCCAGGCAGATGGCCATCCAGAGTGTTTGAGGACCGGGACATTCACAGGAAAACCAAAATATTGGTTTACAAAGCTATTGTACTACCAACCTAACTGTGTGCTTGTGAAACATGGACCACAAACATGCATCCCGGCACTGTCCGTACAGTGCTGGAGTGGCGGCGCCGGCAACCCGCTATGTAGCACACATGTGCAGCGTCACTACGTAGCGACGCCATGCATGTGCACTACGTAGCGACGTCCCACCCCCTGGGTGCACATCATGTTTGCCACTCCGGGTGCCCAAGCGGCTTCCTACACCTCTGCCCTCAAGGTACCTTCCAACTCTACAATTCTATGATTCTGTGACTGGGTCCATTTTGTATTTACAGTTGTACCTTGGTTCTCAAACGTAATCTGTTCCGGAAGTCCATTCGACTTCCAAAAATGTTCAAAAACCAAGGTGCGGCTTCCGATTGGCTGCAGGAGCTCCAGACCTTTCAGTTTTAACTATCTGTTGTCTTTTAGAGTGGGTGGGCTGTTTCAACATACAATATATCTTTTTCCTGGTTTTATGTAAAAACAAAATAGAAAATAAAAAAATCATTCCCGTAGCACCTTAGAGACCAACTAAGTTTTCAGATACAGTGGAACCTCGACTTACGAATTTAATGCGTTCCGACGCGATTTTCGTAAGTCGAAAACATTCGTAAGTCGAATCCCCATAGGAATGCATTGAGCGAAAAAAAATTCGTAAGTCGAAAAAATCCTATCAAAAATTCGTAAGTCGAAAAAATCCTATTCAAAGCGGCCACGACTTCCTTTCGTAAGTCGAAAAATTCGGTTGCGGCGGCCATTTTGTTTCTCCCGGAAGTCATTCGGAAGTCGAAAAAAACGTAAGTCGAATCGCTCATAAGTCGAGGTTCCACTGTACACTGAAACAGAAGTCACCAGACCCTTATATATAGTGAGAGGGTGGGGAGGGGTATTACTCAGAGGGGTGGTGGGAATGGGTGATAGGCTGATAGCTGTAGTAAACCTGTTGACGACTGTTAACGGCTGCAATTAGTCTTACAGGAAAAAGCAAGGGGTGAGAAGGTTAAAAATAGCTTTTGTTGTTCCGTCGTTCAGTCGTGTCCGACTCTTCGTGACCCCATGGACCAGAGCATGCCAGACACGCCTATCCTTCACTGCCTCTCGCAGTTTGGTCAGACTCATGTTGGTAGCTTCGAGAACACTGTCCAGCCATCTCATCCTCTGTCGTCCCCTTCTCCTTGTGCCCTCAATCTTTCCCAACATCATCAAAAATAGCTTAGTCATGTATAATGAGATAAGAACCCAAGGTCTTTATTCATACCAGATCTCTCCATGGTTTTAAGTCTGGTAATGTGTTGCAATTCAGCAACTTCTCTTTCCAGTCTATTTCTGAAATTCCTTTGCAATAAGACAGCTACTTTGAGATCTTGTATAGAGTGTCCTGAGAGATTGAAGTGTTCTCCTACTGGTTTCTCTGTCTTGTGATTCCTGATGTCAGATTTATGTCCATTTATCCTTTGGAGTAGAGTTTGACCTGTTTGTCCAATATAGAGAGCTGAAGGGCACTGTTGGCATTTGATGGCATACACAATGTTAGACGATGAGCAATTAAATAGTCCTGAGATGGTATGTTTGATGTTGTTGGGGCCAGTAATGGTGTTGTCCGGGTGTATGTGGCAGCAAAGTTGGCATCTGGGTTTATTGCAGGCTCTGGTTCCAGTGTCTGTGTTAAGTCTGGTTGTAGTATTATTGTGGGTGAGGAGTTGTTTAAGATTGGGTGGCTGTCTGTAGGCGATGAAAGGTCTTCTTCCCAGAGCTTGAGAAAGAGAACTGTCATTGTCTAGGAGAGGTTGCAGATCTCTGATGATTGATGATGCGTTGTAGTGGTTTAACTTGGGAGCTGTATGTGATTACTTGTGGTGTTCTACTACCACTATAAATCACATACAGCTCCCAAGTTAAAACAGTACAATGACACTTCTCAGTACAATGACACTGGCACTAATTGCAGTTGTTAACCGTCATCAACAGGTTTACCACAGCTACCAGCCTATCTCCCATTCCCACCACCCTTCTGAGTAATACCCCTCTCACTATATATAAGGGTCTGGTGACTTCTGTTTCAGTGTATCTGAAGAAGTGTGCATGCACACGAAAGTTCATACCAAGAACAAACTTAGTTGGTCTCTAAGGTGCTACTGGAAGGATATTTTTTATTTTTTATTTTGTTTTGACTATGGCAGACCAACACGGCTACCTACCTGTAACTGGTTTTATGTAGTTTTCTTCCCTAAGTTGTTCTGTACTTCGTTTTGAGTTTCTGGGCAAAAAAATTAAGCAACTAATATATTTCATAAGTAAACATCTTTCTGGTTTTGTCAGGTTTTGCACTTCTCATTTGCGTGTTTTGAGCATCTGGAACTCAGCAGCCTTCTCGCCTCTTGCTTCTAGGCCGGACAGCAGCGCTGGTGGGAGCAGGAAATTGCCGTGAACCTGAAGATCCAGAAGGGAGAGTTGATCACCTACAACCTGACCGAGCTGATCAAGCCTGAGGCTTACGAAGTCCGCCTGACCCCGGTCACCATATTCGGAGACGGAGACTCGACCATACGCGTGATCAAATACAGCGGTAAGAATATTTGCTTCATCGTAGTAATTTCATAGAATCATAGAATTGTAGATTGTAAAGAACCACCCCTCGAAACCTCACAGCAGCTTACGGAAAAGGCAAGACAATAAAGCCACCAGGAAAAGAAATAATTAACTAAAAAAAAAAAAAAACAGATTAAAATGTGCAGACAACCCCAGAAGTAAAGGTAAAGGTAAAGGTACCCCTGAGCATTAGGTCCAGTTGTGTCCGACTCTGGGGTTGCGGCGCTCATCTCGCATTATTGGCCAAGAGCCGGCATACAGCTTCCGGGTCATGTGGCCAGCATGACTAAGCCGCTTCTGGCGATCCAGAGCAGCACACGGAAACGCCGTTTACCTTCCCGCCAGAGCGGTTCCTATTTATCTACTTGCACTTTGATGTGCTTTCAAACTGCTAGGTGGGCAGGAGCTGGGACCGAGCAACGGGAGCTCACCCCGTCGCGGGGATTCAAACTGCTGACCTTCTGATCGGCAAGCCCTAGGCTCTGTGGTTTAGACCACAGCGCCACCCACCCCGGAAGTACACACTGCAAATCGCAGAGGGTTGCTTTGCAAGCACTGCATTGTAGGAAGGGAGAACTGGGTGATCCTATGGGGTCCCTAATTCTGGAATCCTAGGAAATGTGGCTCTTCAAAGCTTTAGACAATATCCCTCCCTCAACAAATGGCGTTTTCCCCCCTTTGCAGCAATAGGACAGGAGGGTGTCTCGCTTCGCAGTAATGGAACATTAGATTCCAGTAGCACTTTTAAAGCCAATTAATCGTATTAATAGTGCATAAACCTTTTGTCGGCTGAAACGTCCTCCTCCAAATGCCAGGAACGGAACTGTTATCAGCCAGTAACCAAAGGCAGTTAATTGAATGTTTACAATCTCCCTCCACCTCGTTTTTAAAGGGGGAATTTTCCACATTGTAAGTACATCATCATAAAAAAGGCTGCTTTTTATAGCATGAGAGGAAGCCAGAGCCCCTCGCTAGGGCCTTGGCTCAGCCTGCCAAGCAGATCCATCACGCTTGCAGCACTTGGGTGCCGGCAGGATCAGGTCCCAATAGCAGGAGGTGCTGCAGAGGAAGTGAGATGCCGTGAAGTCTGCTGCCTAGGCACAGAGCTACCTGCTCTCTTCTGCCTTGGTCAGGCCCAGGGGAGTCTTTAGCGTATGCAGCGCCAGGGTACAAAGATCCACCCAGCGCCCCCAAGTCTGACATGCACCGCCATTGTGAATGACAAGAGCCACTGCGCAATTTCTGTTCTCGTCCTGAAGCAAAGCTCTTAATTCAAGGTACTATTTCTGGGTTAGCGGAGTCTGTAACCTGAAGCGTCTGTAACCTGAAGCATCTGTAACCTGAGGTACCACTGTATACGTTTTGGTAACACCTGGGTATATATGTATTTTGTTTTTCTAGCTTGATCAAAATTATTTATTCTTTCATAACAGGAAGATTGTTAAGAGCTTAGGTGGCTTCAGAGGTGGGCGCCTGGCGCCCCCCAGAATTTGGCGCCCGGGTGCCTTGCACCCCGGGTAAAGACGGCCCTGGTCAGACCCCACCTGGAGTCCTGTGTCCAGTTCTGGGCACCGCAATCTAAGAAGGATACTGACAAACTGATAAGCTGGAAGGTGTGCAGAGGAGGGCAGCCAAGATGATCCAGGGTCTGGAAACCAAGCCTTGCGGTGAACGGTCCAACCCTGGGTGCAGAGGCCAGCCATCCTGGCTAGGAGCCATCAATTGTCTCCTCTTCTCCATGAATTTGTCCAAAGTTCTTTTAAAACCATCTAGGCTTGGCGGCTTTCACTGCCTCCTCTGGGAGTGAGTTCAATAGTTTACCTATGCCCTGGGTGAAAAAGTCCTTTTTAAAAAAATCTGTCCTGAATAGCATCTCCGTTGCAGGCACATGCACATGTATGTATATACTTGGCTGGTGCTCCTGCGCGAAAAAAGTAGGAGGGCAACATCTTTTTCAAAGAATGAGTCATTTTGGCTTGTGCAAAGTGCCACACATGCAATTAGAAGTTTATTGAGAATATTAATAGTCTGATTCATGGCTCTTTGGCTGCGGACTGGAAAGAGAGAAGTGGGGGGAGAGCGAAAGATTAGTCATGCTACCAACTGGGTTGTAAATTCTTCCTTAACTCCTGCATTCGTCTTGTTTTACGTTTGAAGTCCCGCATGGTAAATGTTTACGATATCTCCTGCGTTCCTCGTGACTCACTGCTGCAAATGAGCCTGTTATACAGGTATCGTCTGAGGCTATCTCTATGACAACGCCAAGCACTCAAGGTGGATGCAATCAAATCTCCTCCGGAAATATGCAGGAATAAGTGGATTACTTCATCTAGATTCTAATTATTATTTATCTGCTTGCATGCCACCTTTTTGCCAAAGGTGGTTTTATGGTTTGGACAATGGTTTTCAGAGGAGACTGAGAGACGATATGAGAGCCGTCTTCAAATATCTCAAGGGCTGTCCCATGGAATATGGAGCAAGTTTGTTGCCTCCTGCTCTGGAGGGCAAGACTCGAACCAATGACATCAAGTTACAAGAAAGGAGATTCAGAAGAACTTTCTGACAGCAAGAGCTCTTTGACAAAGGAATCGTCTCCCTCAGGAGGTGGTGGACTCTCCTTCCTTGGGAGGTTTTCAAGCAGAGGTTGGGTGACCACCTGTCATTTAGATGAGATTCCTGCATTGCAGGAGCTTAGATGACCCTCAGGTTTCCTTCCAACTGTACATTTCAATTATTCTATGGTTTTATAGTTAGAAATATGGAATAGCGGGGAGGAGCATTCAGTTATTGGCTCTTACGCATTGGTGCATAACAACGTTGCATCATGACCAGGTGGGATGTTCTAGGACAGGCACGTCCAACAGGTAGATCACGACCTACTGGTAGATCGCGGGGTGTTCCTGGTAGATCTCTGGTCCCTCAGGGATCTCCTTCCCCCCAAAAATAAAACAACAACAACAACAATAAAAGCTCAACAGCTACTGCTTCCTTAAATAAAGCTCAATTACTCTGACTTCCTAAGAAAAGCTGAACAACTTTGCCTTTCCCAAAAAAGCTCAAAAAATAAAATTTAAAAAATTCTTTCCAGTAGCTGAAACAGAAGTCACCAAACCTGTTGACAACTGTTAACGACTGCAATTAGTCTTACAGTTGTCAATTAGTCTTAACAGTTGGTTTACCACAGCCATCAGCCTATCACCCATTCCCACCACCCTTCTGAGTAATACCCCTCCCCACCCTCTCACCATATATAAGGGTCTGGTGACTTCTGTTTCAGTGTATCTGAAGAAGTGTGCATGCACACGAAAGCTCATACCAAGAACAAACTGAGTTGGTCTCTAAGGTGCTACTGGAAGGAATTTTTTTAATTTTATTTTTTGACTATGGCAGACCAACACGGCTACCTACCAGTAACCAAAAAAGCTCAGCAACTTTTGGTTCCTAGCAAAAAAGTTGACCATCAGATTAAGGTCCACTATTTGACTACAGATTCAGGACCCTAAACTGTGTTTTATATAATTGACTTTTTATTATGTCCTGCGTATATCGCAATGCTCATTCTGTTCCATTCATTCATTTGCTTCCTTAAAAAAAAGCTCAACAACTTTGATCCACCCAACAGCAATGGGTAGATCACTGCCAGTTTTTTAATACTGTGAGTAGATCGCAGTCTATTGGGAGTCGGACGCCCCTGTTCTAGGAGGAGGTAGTTGCTCCTGCTGATGTGAGGGAGGCAGCTCCACTGCCTTAGGGATGGGAGAGATAATCGATCCATTTCACATTGAAAGGCAAATCTATGTAATTCGCACTTTCTGAAATGATGTGCCAACTGAAACAGAGGCACCTTTTCCAAATTTTCTCCTCTCTGAATTTTGCACTGCGGTTCTCCAGCCTAGTAATGTGCACACAAATGCATAGATTTGCATAGAAATGCACATCTTAGCGAAACTGCCAAACCGAGAAGTGTCTGTTGGGGGAAATTGCTTTGCATTTTCTCCTCTCGACAAACCTGCGAAGTAAGTTGGAACTGGCTTGAGGTCCTGCGGTGAGCTGCATGGCCGAGGCGGGATCCGAACCCGGGTCTCTCTCGGGTCGTAGCCCAGCGCTCTATCCACCCCCCTGCACTGGTTCGCCACCCTCTCTCCCACCCATTCGGCGCTAGAACTTTCAGAAGGGACAGCAGAAGAATCACCGTGAGCTGCAGCTCCCCCCCCCAACCTACATTTCCAGCTTCTCTTTTCCCTGCTGTTCCCTGACATTCAAATAACTAAGTTGCGTTTGTTTCTGTGCTCCTGTCACTCACAGGGGAGGTGAGCCTTGTTTGCCAGCCCACCCATTCCGCCCTGGCCGCCACGCTGAGAACAATATGAATATTGCGCCATTCAAGGTCCGCCATTAATGATAGCTTCTCTAAAAGCCACAAAGTTTGGCGACAAAGCGAGTGTCGCTCAGCGCCGCCCCCCACAATTTGGGTTCATTTGGAGTCAGGAGAAAGGAAAAAAATAAAGTGTGTTCCTCAGCAAATGAGTAGTAATTGTGTTAGCAAACACGGAGAGGGCGATCTTGAATAATTGACTACGTTTTTCCTGTGGAAAATTACACGGGAAGCAAATCGCTGATTATTCTTCTTAGAGAAAGGAATGGGGGGGATAACATATAAAGGCAGTGCAGCTGAATCAAAGTGTTCTTTCAAAAGGGTTTTTGCTGAGTCAAATTTCAGACCAGGGTAGCACTCGAATTGCGCTTGACTTGAATGGGCTCAGATCCGTAAATGTGGAAAGGATGGCACTGGTGCCGTTTTTGATGGGCATCCAATGAAGGTGAATGGGGGGGGATTCGGGACAAACAAAATAAAGTCCTTCATGCAGTGCATAGTCAAACTTTGGAACTCCCTGCCACAGGAGGCAGTGGCAGCCACCAACCTAGATGGCTTTAAAAGAGGATTGGACTGATTCATGGAGGAGGAGAGGGCTATCGATGGCTCCAACCAGGATGAAGTCCACGCTGTGCCTTCACAGCTGGAGGCAGCAATGCTTCTGAAGACCCGTTTCTGGAAACCACAGGAGGAGAGGTTGCTCCTGTGCTCAGATACTTCTTGCGGATTTCCAAAGGCGTCTGGGTGGCCACCTAAGGCAGCATTTGAATGACCTCTGTGTAAAATAACAACAACAAAAACAAGGAAAATAGATACGAAAAGGTGAAAGAAATAATAATAATAATAATAATAATAATAATAATAATACCTTTATTGTCATTGTACAACCTGTGTACAATGAAATTAAACGAGCCTCCCTTCCCCCCCCCCAACACTCAATCTCTTATTGAACAACACACCACCTCGCAAGTCAATTTCGCTATGTTATTTTCCATTCAACAGCCTAACAGCCCACGGATAGAAGCTATTTTTTAGACCGTTGGTATGGCTGATTATAATTCCATATCTCCTGCCCGAGGGTAGAAGATTAAAGAGGTGATGGCCGGGGTGTGAGTCATCCCTGAGAATTTTTCTCGCTCTCCTAAGGCAACGATCCCTTGCGATGTCATCTAGCGGACTCAAGGGACAGCCCATGATATCATGTGCTGTATTCACCACCCTCTGTAGAGACTTTCTGTCCGTGGCTGTCAGGCCAGCATACCACACTATGATACAATATGAAAGGAGCCTGCTACAATATTGTGGACCGGTAGAAGGAGGTCATCAATTGTTGTTTAACATTGTTCTTTCGCAAGACCCTGAGGAAATGGAGTCTCTGTTGGGCCTTTCTGACCACCTGAGTTATGCTGATTTTCCAAGTGAGGTCCTCACTAAGGTAAACTCCCAGGAATTTAAAGGAGGAGACTCTCTCCACACAGCCCCCCCCCCGATATACAACGGGGCAGGTTTCCCTCTCTTCCTCCAGAAGAGCAGACTATTCTTCTGAAGAGTTGCCTGGGAGAAGACAGAGCATCCGAGTGAATGAGATGGGCTGGAGAAAGGAAGCAGAGGTCTTGCCTGCAAAGACCTCTTGGGCAAGCCACACATTTCTTTACACATTGCAAACTATGGCACATGCTTCCAGAGGAGGCTAGAATGGGTACCACCTTGGGTGGCCTTGAAATCAGGAACATACAAATTCATGGAGGGGAAGGCTGTTGGTGGCTAGTGTTTCTGGGAATTTGCAGGAGGGGAGGGTGCTGTTGCATTCATGATCGGATTTCAGGTTCTTCCCAGGCATCTGGGTGGCCACCGAGAGAACAGGATGCTGAACCAGGTGGGCCATTGGCCTGATCCAGCAGGCTCTTCTCATCCTCTTATATACACAATGCTTTTCAAACCTATTTCCATGAAACATGACAGGGATGGGGAATCTGTGGCCTTCCAGATGTTTTTGGATTACAGCCCCCACCCTGCTAGACCATTGACTATGGTGCCTGGGCCTGATGTGAGTTGGCATTTAACAACATCGAGTGGGAGCAAAAGTTCCCGTATCCCCGAAATAAGACACAGAAGAACAAGTGGGTTCTGGATATTCCGATCTGAGAGCTTCCCTTCCCCTGTAGCCTTGGAGTCACATGGCATCATTTATCTTTGTATTTATTTTATTTTATTTTATTTATAAAATTTCCACTCCTTTGCAGGAATTTATTTATTTATTAAATCTCCGACGTATCAGCAAGAGCCGGGCAGAGTGCCAGGATTTCCTTCCCCATTCCCTCCATTTCAGAAGTCGTTTTACTGAAACATGAATATAAGCTTACAAAATAAACCCATTTGAACCGGAGGCGAAATGTTCATTTTAAAGCATTTATGTCATACGAGTAATTATGTAATGCCTTTCACTTTAAAGGAATAAGGCCAGTGCAAAGTTAATATTAAAAAAAAACTGGACAAAATTAAACTGACAAAACGAAAAAACGCAGCATCAGAAATCCCACTTTCTGTGGGTGGTTTTGTATGCACACCATTTAGATGTATGAAAAATGGAGGTCTTAAATAAATAAATGCAAATGCCTTAAATCAAACGAACTGAGAATGGAATTTAAGTGGATTTGGAAAGATAATTAGAGGGGGCAGAGAATCAGCCACAAATTTCTCATCAGCATGTGCAGAAATTAATTAATTTTAGGATCTTCTCTCTCCTTCCCTTCTAGCCCCGATGAATCCTCACCTACGTAAGTATTTGCAATACCTGGTTTCTGCATCAATTAGAATGAAATGTCAATAAAAATAATCTATGGTATGCTTAGGGAAGTTGCTTGCCTCTCTGTTTGCTAAGCGTTTGGACTCCTCTTCAGATGTCATGACCCAATTTTGCATGATGCTTCCTTAGATCAAGGGAGCAGCTTTTTGCCTATGTTGGGATATGGTTGGGCGCCATTTTGAATCAAGATGGCAGACCGAACTTTTCAAAGCAGCACTGATTTTAACCAAATTTTGCATGATGGTTCCTGAGATCATGGGAACAGGTATTCATCGATGTTGGGATACAGTTAGATGCTGAACGGAACCTCTCTAAACATTCCCAAACAATGCTGGCTACGATCCTGCTATTTATTGATGCAAGGAGGAATGTGACATAGCACTAAGGAGATCACTCCATAATTGCAAACATTTCTGCTTGCCTCATGGAACAATCTCGCACTACTATAGAGTTTGGTGCAACCTACAGCCTGATCCCACGCATGTTTACCTAGCTGCAAGTCCTCCTGAATTCAATGGGTTTTGCAGCCCGATCCCAGGCAGGCTTTCTCAGAAGTCCCATTGAATTCCGACGAATTTTCAGCTAAACCTACCTAGGGATGTTCTGCTCTGCTTTACTGCCACCCCCCCCCCACTTCCTTCCACCGCTGCTCCTTCCTGCCCCCACCAAGAAATCTTCTACATCAGGCATGTCCAACCGGTCGATCACTGGGTGTCCCTGGTCGATAGCATGATCCAGATTGATTTCCCAATAACAATCAATTGTTGAAAAGCTCAACAACTTTGGTCAATCTAATGGGTAGATCGCTGTCATTTTTTTAAATAGTGGAAGTAGATCACAGTCTCTTGGGAGTTGGACATGCCTGTTCTATGTGTTTCTGCATGCAGGCAAAGGCTTTGCTTGACCTCCCAGGCTGTCTACTCCTAGAGGTTGCCAGGGCTAAGGTCCAAAGTGGAGCCTTGTCTCGGGGTTGTCTGCATTCCGCCTGCTTGAGAAGATGAGCCCCAAACGCTTCCCGGTTGTTGAAATCCTCTTTTTTTCATGCGAATGCGGTGTCCGTCTGTTGGCAGGAGAATTCCACTGCGGCTTTGAAGACGGCAACATTTGTTTGTTCACCCAAGACGAGAAGGACAACTTTGACTGGACGAGGCAAAACATTATCCTCCGGGACACCAAGTACACCCCAAACACAGGGCCCAGCGCTGACCGGTCAGGATCCAAGGAAGGTAAAGTTCATATCTTGGCCTAAAGCTCAGATGACCACACACAAGAGCTCCTTCACTCTTCCATGTGTAATGTCCTGGGTACCCTGGGTGATGGACTCTGTTGGGAGAGACACTAGGGGAATGTGTCCCTTGAGCATCTTTATTTATTTTATTTTATTTATTTATTTTATTTATATATTTATTTTATTTTATTTCTCCTGGTATGCCCCGCAGAGGACCTTAAGGTCCACAAATAACAACATTTTGGAGGTCCTGAGCCACAAGGTTGTTAGACTGGTCTCAACTAGGGCCAGGGCCTTTTCAGTACTGGCCCCAACTTGGTGGAACACTCTGTCACAAGAGACCAGGGCCCTGCGGGATTTGACATCTTTCCGCAGGGCCTGCAAGACAGAGCTGTTCCGCCTGGCCTTTGGGTTGGACTCAGCCTGATGTTTTTTCCTCCGCTTATGGTTTTGATTTTGGGTGATAAATAAAGCTGCATTTAAATTTTAAATTGTATTTTAACTTGTATTTAATGTTTTTTCTTTCTTTTATATTTTATTGTAATTTTTATTGGTGTTAGCCGCCCTGAGCCCGGTTTTGGCTGGGAAGGGCGGGGTATAAATAAAATTTATTTATTTATTATTATTATTATTATTATTATTATTATTATTATTATTATACCGCCCTATACCCAAAGGTCTCAGAGCTGTTCACAAAAAGGATCACATACATAAAATCAAAATACAAACGACAACCCAATAGAACCCCCCTAGAAAGAGCCAGCATTTTTAAAAAAGGCATAGGATGTAGATCAGATCAGGCAAAGGCCTGGATAAAAAGGAACGCTTTTGCCTGGCGCCTAAAGGTGTATAGTGAAAGCGCCAGGTGAACTTCCCTGGGGAGAGCATTCCACAGACAGGGAGCCACTGCAGAGAAGGCCATGTTCTTGTGTTGCCACCCTCCGGACCTCTTGAGGAGGAGGCACATGAAGGAGGTCCTCAGAAGATGATCTCAGAGTCCGGGTAGGTTCACATGGAAAGAGGCGATCCTTGAGGTATTGTGGTCCTGAGCCATTTAAGGCTTTATAGGTCAAAACCAACACTTTGAATTGGGCCCGGAAACTAATCGGTAGCCAGTGCAGTCGGACCAGGATCGGTGTAATATGCTCAAACCGTCTTGCTCCGGTGAGCAACTTGGCCACTGAATTTTACACCAGCTGAAGTTTCCGAACTGCCTTCAGAGGCAGCCCTACGTAGAACGCATTGCAGTAATCTAACCTTGAGGTTACCTTATGTGCTGGGGACAAGATTCAGGACCTCCAATCTCAGACATCTCTGGGAAGGATGCTACCATTTGAGCTAGGAACGTTTAAGTCTAATATGTCCTGATTGCACATTCATAGGAAGTTGCAATTGGCCTTTGGGACCCTGGAATGGAAATAAATGGGACCCACATATTTTGCTCCGTGGTTCCCCAAACGGCTGGTACTGCCGCTGGGGGGAATTACCTAGGGAGGGTGCAGAGAGGTAAGAGGGGTGGCAGGGGGACCCTGGAAGCGGCAATTTAAAATTCCTGCTAGGTGACTCTAAACTAGACATTGGGAATCTGGCGTCATTTCATCATGCTCACCCATCGCATTAAGAATTTACTGAAAAGTGACATAATTGCTAAATGTGGCCTCTAAGACTCTTGCTAAATGGCTGTCGGAGCCTGGAAAGCTGGGATCATTGGATCGACTTCATCAGTTTTGTTGAATCAATTTAAAGCCCTAAATGGCTTCGGTCCTGTATACCTGAAGGAGCGTCTCCACCCCCATCGTTCAGCCCGGACACTGAGGTCCAGCGCCGAGGGCCTTCTGGCGGTTCCCTCACTGCGAGAAGTACGGTTACAGGGAACCAGACAGAGGGCCTTCTCGGTAGTGGCGCCCGCCCTGTGGAACGCCCTCCCACCAGATGTCAAAGAGAACAACAACTATCAGACCTTTAGAAGACATCTGAAGGCAGCCCTGTTTAGGGAGGCTTTTAATGTTTTATAGATTACTAGTAACTTATGCCCGTTAAATTAACGGGCGCTAGAACAGGTGCTAGGGCAACAGGGATGCTATGCGCAGAGCTGACTGAGCGGCTCTCGCTTATCTCGTTTTTTTTTCTAACAACGCGAGAGCCGCATGACGTAGCCAGCTCTGCGCATAGCGTCCCTGTTGCCCTAGCAACATCGGGGACACGCGCAGAGCTGAGCCCGGCCGCCCAAAGTCTCTGCGCTCCAATTCCCAACGGCTGTCTGTGGGGCACATGCGCAGTAGCGCAATCCCAGGGACACAGGGGCTGGACGCAGAGACACTTGCACTTTATTATATGTGATTGTATTTTAATGTTTTGTTGAAAGCCGCCCAGAGTGGCTGGGGAAACCCAGCCAGATGGGCGGGGTATAAATAATAAATTATTATTATTATTATTATTTATTAAACCAGGTTTCCCAAACTTGGGTCTCCAGCTGTTTTTGAACCACAACTCCCATCATTCCTAGCTAACAGGACCAGTGGTCAGGGATGGTGTCAACTGTAGCCCAAAAGCAGCTGGAGACACAAGTTTGGGAAAGCCTGAATTAAACGGAATAGTTCGACTGTATTTTGAATGTGTGCGCAATTAATTGCTACCGTTTTGAATTTCATTGCATTGCCAGCTTCCTTAGTGGGTCATGCAAACAGCTATTCTGAATAATGCTTTTTATAGGGAAGGGAGCCCTGGGGGGTGACTTTATGGAACCAAGGGGGCGGTGGTCCCCCACAAAAGTTTGTGAACCATTGATTTACCTGCTGACGGTCTACAGCAGGGGTAGGTAACCTAAGGCCCGTGGGCCGGATGCAGCCCAATCACTTCTCAGTCCATCCCACGGACAGTCCTGGAATCAGCGTGTTTTTACATGAGTAGAATGTGTCCTTTTATTTAAAAAGCATCTCTGGGTTATTTGTGGGGCATAGGAATTCATTCATTTTTTTCCCTTCAAAATATAGTCCGGCCCCCCCACATGGTCTGAGGGATGGTGGACCGGCCCACGGCTGAAAAAGGTTGCTGACCCCTGTTCTACAGCCTGGGCAGAAGGAGAAGCTCTTTCCTGGGTTCGGTTGCATCTCGCCGCTTGACCTTGCTGTTTCCTCTTTGCAGGGTTCTTCATGTACATTGAAGCCTCCAGTCCCAGGAAGGAAGGAGACCGGGCCCGGCTGACCAGCCCTCTTTTCAGCATCCCCCCCAAAAACCCCTACGGAGCCACCAACACGGCATACTGCTTCAGCTTCTATTACAACATGTACGGACAACACATAGGTGAGCTGATTCTGCCGCTCGTGTTAATTTCACTGCAGTCACGAGATTGTGTTGTTGTTTAGCCGTTTAGCCGTGTCTGCCTCTTCGTGACCCCATGGACCAGAGCACGCCAGGCACTCCTGTCTTCCACTGCCTCCCGCAGTTTGGTCAGACTCATGTTGGCAGCTTCGAGAACACTGTCCAACCGTCTCGTCCTTTGTCGTCCCCTTCTCCTTGTGCCCTCCATCTTTCCCAACATCAGGGTCTTTTCCAGGGGGTCTTCTCTTCTCCTGAAGTGGCCAAAGTCTTGGAGCCTCAGCTTCAGGATCTGTCCTTCCAGTGAGCACTCAGGGCTGATTTCCTTCAGAATGGAGAGGTTTGATCTTCTTGCAGTCCATGGGACTCTCAAGAGTCTCCTCCAGCACCATAATTCAAAAGCATCAATTCTTCGGCGATCAGCCTTCTTGATGGTCCAGCTCTCACTTCCGTACATTACTACTGGGAAAACCATAGCTTTAACTATACGGACCTTTGTCAGCAAGGTGATGTCTCGTCTTTTTAAGATGCTGTTTAGGTTTGTCATTGCTTTTCTCCCAAGAAGCAGGCGTCTTTTAATTTTGTGACTGCTGTCACCATCTGCAGTGATTATGGAACCCAAGAAAGTGAAATCCCTCACTGCCTCCATTTCTTCCCCTTCTATTTGCCAGGAGGTGATGGGACCAGTAGCCATGATCTTAGTTTTTTTGATGTTGAGCTTCAGACCATATTATTTTACGCTCTCCTCTTTCACCCTCATTAAAAGGTTCTTTAACTCCTCCTCCCTTTCTGCCATCAAGGTTGTGACATCAGCATATCTGAGGTTGTTTTTATTTATTTATTTATTTATTTATTTATTTATTTATTTATATACAACTTTATTGGTTAAAATCAATCAGTACATCCAACCAAACAACAATCACAACAGACAAGACACGCAAACAAAAATAAAACAAGATACAAAGGAAAAAAAGAAGAAAGAAAAACAATAAAAGATCTTCCAACCTATCTTGTATTGCAGTGTTTTTTTTTTACCCATAGTTCTTTATATACCTTCTCCAATTTGCTATTCCTTTTACTTATTCGTGCTATAGCCTTTTATTTCTTATAGAAGATTGTGTCTATCTATCATTTTACCGGTATACTCTTTAAATTTCCCCCAGTCTTTCTCTAATCTTTGAGTTGAAACCCCTCTAATTTCTCCAATCTTCATTGCCATTTTTTGGTATGTTATTACTTTCAATTGCCATTCTTTAACTTTAACTTTAACAAGGTTCTTTAACTCCTCCTCCCTTTCTGCCATCAAGGTTGTATCATCAGCATATCTGAGGTTGTTGATATTTCTTCCGGCAATCTTAATTCCGGTTTGGGATTCATCCAGTCCAGCCTTTCGCATGATGAATTCTGCATATAAGTTAAATCAGGCATCCCAAACTTGGCCCTCCAGATGTTTTGGGACTACAATTCCCATCATCCCTGACCACTGGTCTTGTTAGCTAGGGATGATGGGAGTTGTAGTCCCAAAACATCTGGAGGGCCGAGTTTGGGGATTTTGTTGTTGTTGTTGTTGTTTAGTCGTGTCCGACTCTTCGTGACCCCATGGACCAGAGCACGCCAGGCCCTCCTGTCTTCCACTGCCTCTCGCAGTTTGGTCAGACTCATGTTGGCAGCTTTGAGAACACTGTCCAACCATCTGGTCCTCTGTCGTCCCCTTCTCCTTGTGCCCTCCATCTTTCCCAACATCAGGGTCTTTTCCAGGGAGTCTTCTCTTCTCATGAGGTGGCCAAAGTCTTGGAGCCTCAGCTTCAGGGTCTGTCCTTCCAGTGAACACTAAATGTATGGACAACACATAGGTGAGCTGATTCCGCTGCTCACGTTAATTTCACTGCTGTCATTAGATACGTTTACCCAGATCTTCTGAGTGAGGTTGAATGTTCTCTAGGCAGGGAAGTTGCCTCTCCTCCTCCTCCTCCTCCTCCTCCTCTCCTCTTCTCCCCTTTGACCTTTATTCCGTCCTTCATCTCCAGCTCCTGGTCTTTGGGGATGAACTGAGACTGCTTAGCAAACATTGCTACTGGCCTTGCCCTTTTCAGCATCTCTTGCTTGACCTTCGGAGAGAATTCAGATGTGGAGAAGTTAGTGGAAGAGAGCTCTGGCTTAGCTAAATGCCTCAGGGAGGTCCATTGTCTCTCACCGCGGCCAGCCTTTATTCTTAATGGGCTTTTTCAAAGTGCTGAGAAGCTTGAATGTTCATGAACATCCCATTACACCTCAGCCGTTAGAATCAGAGAAACGTAGAGTTGAAAGGGACCTCGAAGGTCCTCTAGTCCAACCCCCTGCAATGCAGGAATCTCAGCTCAAGCATCCCTGACAAATGGCCAGCCAAGCTCTGCTTAAAAACCTCCAGGGAAGGAGAGCTGGTAACTAGGAAGAATTCATCTCAGTTTGCCTGGAGCCAGAAAGTGGAGCTTTCAAAGACTTTAGCCTGCTTTTACCTGTTGGCCATACCTCATTTGGGGAATAAACTGGCAAACCCACTATCTATTTATTTATTTATTTATTTATTTATTTATTTATTTATTTATTTATAGATGCGTTCTCATACTAAGTCAGCCTAGCCCTTGGCTGAAAGGTGCCCCTGCTATCTGAGACCCTCCTCCCCCCTTAACAGGAGATGTTGACGCTCTGCACGCCAAGCAGTTGTTCTGCCCCTGAGCTACAGCCAGTTATTTATTTATTTGTGGTTATTAATTGGACTTATTAGCCGCTTTGGTCTATTATTATTAATATTTTCTATGACTCAGAAAATAAGACAATGCAAAAATAAAAACCTACTCCATGCTTTGTGCTTCAGTTCCGGTACCTGAACAATCTCTACACAGCCCAAATAATGACCGCAAAATGTTGTCAAAATATGGCATTGATTTTGCAGAGAGGCGTGCAGATTTATTTTATGTTATTTCATTTATATAAAAAAAATTCTGTACTGCTGCATCATTAAATATATGTGTATATCAAAGCTGTTTACAACAAAAGTACAATAAAAACCATATAAAGAGTTAAAATCTGACATCAATCAAGTACTGAGTGAAGGTTGTATTCATAAGTACCTGGCAAAATAGAAAGGTTTTCAGCAGGCATTTAAAAGCTGGCACAGAAGGCACTTGCTGAATCTCTAGTGGCAAGGAGTTCCACAGGACTCGACTAGTTTCTTATCGCTACCAAGTGTGCCTCACCAACTCAGGGAATGGCCAACAACACTCGTGCAGATGATCTCAGAGATCGAGTTGGGATCGAGGGGTTCAGGCGATCCCTGAGAGACTCCGGACATAAATTGTTCAGGGCTTTGGGAATTAATCCAAGAACTTCGAACCCAGCTCTGTACTGGATGTGCAACCAGTGCAGCTGTTTTAACCACGGTGTGTCGTGTTCATCAGCAACCCATCAACATTCTGCACCAGTTGGAGCCTCCAAACCAGACCCAGTCTCTGGCCCTGCTGGGCACAAGTAGCAGGTGGCCCTCAGATGGTCACCCAGATATGAATATGGCCCTCGGGCCTGAAAAGGACTCCCTGCGCCTCTTTCTGGGACATGAAGCCACAGGTCTGGCTGTGGATTCCTTCCGCCAATGGCCACATCGCAAGGCTTGGCTGGCCGGCCGGCCGCCTCCGTCTTTCATCGCTGCCTGAGATTATTCATCGTCGGAAATCTTTCAGCCAGAATCCGTGCCAAGGGATTTTGGAAACTGTTAAATTAGGGTAATGGAGCTGGAAGAGGGCAGGGAGCTTCCTGAGCTAAACTGACATCTGCTGCACAAAAGGTTCCCCCCCCCCCAAGTCTGGGGGAAAGGACTGGGAGTTCGAGCACCCCAGCGTCTTAAGTCCTTCTTAAGCTCTTTGCGGAGATCAAACGAGGCTGGCTGGCAACATCCATATGCATGAAAGCTCTGCTCCTTCTTAGAAGTGGGAACGAAAGGCCTCGCCGGACAGACACGTGTTTGGGGGATAAGCTCCTTTCAAACTTCTCTGGGGTTACTCTTCCGCAATTCACCAAGTCAGTTGGAACGAGCGTCTGAGGCAGTCGCCAAGTGCCCTCGGGGGTTTGAGGTCTGAATAGGGCAGGTGCTACTCTGAGCCTTTGCAAGGAGACATTCGCTGGCAAAAGGAAAACAATATATATCAGTAGAATATAGATCTGTTCATTTTTAACACTCACATACAAATCTATATATATAAAACCGTTCAAGTTGGATGTTTGTTAACAATCGCCTTTCTCCGTAACCACTTGATCGATTCCATTCAGATTTGGACACAACGTTCCATGGCCATATGGGAGTGATCATATGTACTTACATTGCACAAATACCACACCTTTCTCAAGTAAAAATGTGCTTTTGTGCAAAAAAATATAGCGCCCTCCAGTGGACGTTAAACAGCACAGCACAACACACCTGTTTCTGACCCCTCCTCCTCCTTTCCCGACGTCACTACCACCATCCAATCGACAGACAGACCACCCACAAACTCTACTGCTGGCTCCGCCGGCGGGTATAGAACCACGCCGGGAGGAATCGCCATTTTCGCGGTTTGCAACGCTACCTTGACCGGCTGTAGAGAGAGGCCGGACGACAACGCCGCTACTCACATTTTGGACCACATACCACACCTTCCACAGATACAAACGTGTTCTTATAAAAACAAACATACAGCCCACCACTACACGTCAACAACATCGAAGAAGGCCTTTGACAAAATCAGGACAAAGAACCTCATAGACTAAAATAGTAGTAATAAACAGTTGTAGAAACGAAGACAAAAATGGGAGGGGCAAACGGAGAACACATAGACTGAACTTCAACGAGATAAGGTGTAAGTAAACATACGCTTTCTCTTTCATACTGGATCTTACTTTTGCATTTCACCAAATCAGCCACAGCAAGGCGTGGCCGGGTCAGCTAGTAGGGATATATTTCAGTTTCTAATCTCACCATCTCCCTAAAGTTCAGGGCGCGTAAACATGCATTTTTATAATAATTGCTAATAATACTGCTAATAATGTTAATAATAACTGCTGCTACTACTACTGCTCCATTAAACTAACACAATGAAAATTCTCCATTAAAATATAAAATGTGATGAGCAGAACAATAATACAGTCGTACCTTGGTTTTTCGAACAGCTTAGTTCTCGAATGTTTTGGTTCCCGAGCGCCGCAAACGCGGAAGTGACTGTTCTGGTTTGCAAACTATTTTTGGAAGCCAAATGTCCGACGCGGCTTCCGCGCTTCGGTTTTTGAACGTTTTGAAAGTCAAACGGACTTCGGGAACAGATTCCGTTCGACTTCCAAGGTACTCATAGTGCCCCGACCACTCTGCACGGCTTCCAACACAAATAAAAACATAATAAAACACCCAACAATAAGATCTGCAATAAATAAAATAAATGATCCCCGCCGCTGGACCAAAATTTCAGCCTTAAAAGCCAGCAGGAAAAGGCAGGGTATCTAAAACAGTGCAAGGAGGTATGAGGCAGGGATGGCCACCAACTTAAAAAGGTAAAGGTAAAGGACCCCTGACAGTTAAGTCCAGCCATGAACGACTCTGGGGTTGCGGTGCTCATCTCGCTTTACTGGCCGAGGGAGCCGACGTTTGTCCGCAGACAGTTTTTCCAGGTCATGTGGCCAGCATGACTAAGCCGCTACTGGCGAAACCAGAGCAGCACATGGAAACGCCGTTTACCTTCCCGCCGGAGCGGTTCCTATTTATCTACTTGCACTTTGACATGCTTTCGAACTGCTAGGTTGGCAGGAGCAGGGACTGAGCAACGGGAACTCACCCTGTTGCGGGGATTTGAACCGCCGACCTTCTGATCGGCAAGCCCTAGGCTCTGTGGTTTAACCCACAGTGCCACCCGCCAACTTGCTTTGCTTTAAAAGAGGATTAGGCAAATTCTTGAAGGAGGAGAGGGATAGCGATGGCAGCTGGCCCTGCCTGCCCTGCCCTCGTCTTCACAGTGTGATGCTTCTGAATCCCAGTTGCTGGAAACCGCAGGAGGGGGGAGTTGCTCTTATGCTCGGATCCTGTTTTCAGGTTTATGACTGGCATCTGGTTGGCCACTGTGAGAACAGGATGCTGGACTAGACGGGCCCCCTTTGGTCTGATCCAGCAGACTCTACTTAGGTATCTTCAAATCACTGCTAATGCATTTGCAAAGCTAAGCAGGGTCTGGTGTGGTTTCAGATTGGATAAGGAGAACTGTGTGTTGAGATTCCTGCATTGCATAGGGTTGGACTAGATGCCCCTGGGGGTCCCTTCCAAGTCTACAGTTCTGTGATTCTGCGAGTCTGTAATTCAAGAGCTCTGGCTCAGTGGCCCATTTCAGGTTTCTCTTGCGGCATCCCATCACCCAACATCTCACAACCTCCTAACATTTGCCTTCTGCTTTGTGTGTTTGTTTCTCCCCACAAAGGAACCTTGAATGTCTACCTGCGGTTAAAGAACCAGGCTTCCATAGAAAACCCCTTCTGGTCTTCGAGCGGCAACAAAGGGCAGCATTGGTCTCAGGCCCGAGTGAATATACACCCAAACACATCGTTTCAGGTAAGGAAGGGATGGTTGTCTTAGAGGAGGAGGAAAGGAAGGTCAATGGGCCCTAGTCTCACATTCAACCCACGTTTTCTGGGTTTCCTCCTTTATAAAAACCGACCTGCCATGCACAAAGCACAAGCAACGTGCCTACGGGTTGCACAATTCCACTCAATCCCAACAAAAATTATATGAAACGCAAACGATCACAATTATTTTGCAAAGAAAAACATGGCAGCAGTTCATAGCAGCATTGAGGTTCCTCTACTTTTTTAAGAAAAATTTTTATGCACGAATGTGCACTCATGGGAGCAAGCAAACTGCCAGCAAAAAGCTTATAAATTGATTTCAGTGTTTTGAAGTTTTTTGAGGGGTTGTGGGCAGGATCCAAAACAGCCTGGAACAAAAGAGAAGAATCTCCAGGCAGGAATCATCAGCCATAACTGCACTGAGCTTTGGATGTCTCATATTGCAAGTGCTAGAGACACGGGGATCCCACTGAGATTCTGCAGGTGTTCAGTTCTTTCCTCCAATTTAACAAACTGAAGCTCCAATCTGATTATCGCCAAAAGCAGCCAGTGAGATTATTGACTTGAATGTAATCTGCCCTGAGAACCTTGGACGAAAGGTTCTCTAGAATCATAGGACTGAGGAGTTGGAAGGGACCCCCAAGGATCATCTAGTACAACCCCCTGCAATGCAGGAATCTCAGCTGAAGCAACCCTGACAGGTGGCCATCATAGTAATAAATCCCCATAGTCGTCTGCTACAAGCCTACCCACTTGTCAGGGAGCTCTGAATACCAATTGCTGGGAATAAAGCATGGAGGAGAGATCTCGCACTCAGGTCCTTCTGGCAGGCTTCCCATGGACACCTGGTTGGTCCCTGTGAGAGCAGGATGCAAACTAGATGGGCCTCCATTGGCCTAATCCTTCTTCAGGACCCTCCTTATATTCTCCTGAGTTAGTTGCTTTGCCATTGGTGGGGCTTACTTCTGAGTAATGGATTGCACTGTGTTTGTCTAAATAGCCACCCAAGTCAGGAGGACATTCCTGTTATGATATACCCGACCTGGGGCAAGTTTTGAGACTGCCCCAAAAGCCAGAGCACATCAGTTTAGCACATCCCCGGCTACAGAGAGTCCGGAGTGCCAGTTAATATGTGATTGTTCCCAGA
This sequence comes from Darevskia nairensis, assembly GCA_034642065.1. Taxonomy (NCBI): domain Eukaryota; kingdom Metazoa; phylum Chordata; class Lepidosauria; order Squamata; family Lacertidae; genus Darevskia; species Darevskia nairensis. The sequence continues at coordinate 1,200,235 of JAWWNI010000210.1, read as the reverse complement.
TAGAAAACAATACACACATAGCCTTTAGGCTAATCTATTTATTCCAAGTAATTGTGCAGATTTCACTGCTGCCAGCCCGTGTAAACAGGTCTGCCATTTCACCGTCCGTCAGGCTTGAGGACAAGCAGTAAAAGTAAAAGTGAAGTGAGCGCGCAGGCTCAGATTACAACAGTACATTCCATAGCAGGAAGTAAACAAAACATACTCTCTCACAGGTCTGTGTGAGAGATAAAAGCTACACCATTGCAGTCACACAGCTTTGGCCACTTGACTTGGACATAATTCATAACAACCTCCCCCGAATTTTGACAAAGAGAGAGTGGCAAAAGCTAAAGCATCATCAAGAGAATAAAACAAACAATTATCATATACAAAGTATGAACCTGTCGTCTGTGTTCCACCTGTGGAACTCTCTGAGACTGGATTTACCAGATTGAACCTCCTGGGCGCTGAAGCTCAAATTTGGAATAGCATGTCTTCCTTTGGGACGGTCACGGGCACAGGAGACTCGTGCTCCTGGTCTTAGATGTAACGTCCAAAGATGGATGAAATTAAGAGTCTTCTGAACTGGCAGACGGTGGCTGAGGTCCATTAGTTCCATTATTATACTGTGTTACTCATCTCTTCGTTTGGGATGCTGATCAAAGCATCTTTTTCTTTTGCATATGATGACATTGCTGATTAAGCATCAATATTGGACTTTATATTGCTAGGCAAAGTATTCTCTCCCCTCTTGCATATGCATCTGAAAAGGTCTTTAGGTCTGGAGCATATGCAGATGATTGGCAGATGCTGGTTCTGGTTTCTCGCTCATGGCTGATGAACAAATTTGTGTTAATGCACCTGCCAGAGCTACGGGGCTGGATTTCACACGTTGCAGAGGAAATGAAGATATGGCTGCTTTTGAGGGGCATCCCATGAACTCCAAGTTATCCCTGTGGCGCACTCACAACCATGTTGCCTTCTCATAGATACCTCCAACTCAGTGGGGCTTGCATCTCAGTAGCCATGGTTAGAACTGCATTGCAACTAGGGATATAATACAGCACTGATTTCCATTCTGAGACATATTTGCTGCATGCGGCTCTGTTTCCACTCTGCTGCGATTCTGAGAAAACCTGCTTTTTTTCCACCTCACCTGTGACCTCATTTCCCATGATTAATTACACCATCGGTTGTGTAACTATTAGGCTAGTCCACCCCATTTATTTCAATGCAAAGGAAACACAATGCAAATTGAAGAGGGGGGGAGGAGGAGGCAATAATCAATTGTGTGTCATTTGCAGGATGAAAACAACAATGAATACTGATGTGGGGGGGCATTCAGACCAAGAGGGAAACTGCTTACAACTAATACCCCAGAGGACAGGATCACACTTCAAAATGACCTTAGCAGATTAGAGAACTGGGCCAAGGCAAACAGGATGAATTTTAACAGGGAGAAATGTAAAGTACTACACTTGGGCAAAAAAAAATGAAAGGCACAAATACAGGATGGGTGACACCTGGCTTGAGAGCAGTACATGTGAAAAGGATCTAGGAGTCTTGGTAGACCACAAACTTGACATGAGTCAACAGTGTGATGCAGCAGCTAAAAAGCCAATGCAATTCTGGGCTGCATCAATAGGAGTATAGCATCTAGATCAAGGGAAGTAATAGTACCACTGTATTCCACTCTGGTCAGACCTCACCTGTAATACTGTGTCCAGTTCTGGGCACCACAGTTCAAGAAGGATACTGACAAGCTGGAACGTGTCCAGAGGAGGGCAACCAAAATGGTCAAAGGCCTGAAACGATGCCTTATGAGGAACGGCTTAGGGAGCTGGGTATGTTTAGCCTGGAGAAGAGAAGGTTAAGGGGTGATAGGATAGCCATGTTCAAATATATAAAAGGATGTCATATAGAGGAGGGAGAAAGGTTGTTTTCTGCTGCTCCAGAGAAGCGGACACGGAGCAATGGATTCAAACTACAAGAAAGAAGATTCCACCTAAACATTAGGAAGAACTTCCTGACAGTAAGAGCTGTTCGACAGTGGAATTTGCTGCCCAAGAGTGTGGTGGAGTCTCCTTCTTGGAGGTCTTTAAGCAGAGGCTTGACAGCCACCTGTCAGGAATGCTTTGATGGTGTTTCCTGCTTGGCAGGGGGTTGGACTGGATGGCCCTTGTGGTCTCTTCCAATTCTATGATTCTATGATTCTATAGAGAGGGCAGGAGATAGTGAATGTGAGTCCCATGGGGTTCTAGCCTATGCAGTGTACCCCAAGAACTTTGCCATTCTCAAGATACACCCCACCAAAAAAAAAAACCCAACCCAGATGCATCTGTGATGTTTATTGCCTTTGCATAACTCATTGCTAACTCCAGTGTCCTGTCCTTCTGACTTTCCCCATGTAGAGGACTAGCGAGAGTCTGTTTCAGTGGAATCATTCAATTTGTCCATTCGCTCTTGGAGTTTCCCGCCTCCCTGGTTCCCCTGCCCCTCCTTTTCTTATTTTACAGCATAAAACAAATTTAGGGCCGTGAAAACGCTGAACAAATAAAGCAGAATAAATGTCAGCACAGCTAGAACTTTAAATTACTTTCTTTCTTTTTTGCAGCTCCTGGGCCAACCAAACTTTATTTTGCATTCAGAGCCTAAATGGGAAGGGATGTAAACCTCCCAGTTAATTTTAAGTGGAGTGAATCTCTGTCTACAGTAAATGCAGTTGCTCCAGCACAGAAATTAAAGCTTTTTATAGGTTAATTCGCACACTGAAGTGCATCCAAGATTTATTTTATTCTTTCCAGGCCCACATATCATCGGCGGAGCATTTCTCATCTGAAGAGGGGATTATGAATGCTTTGCAGCAATCCCTGATTCTAAATGACCAGCTAAGGCAGGGATAAATTATAGCAAGAGCATTTTCTAGTATAAACTAGAATTTAACATTACCAGAGTGCTGTTTTGTATAGATGAAAAGAGTGCCAGTCCTTGCCCAAAGGACCTTCTGAGATCTCACTGCAGTCTCGCAGTCTGACAGTCTGACATAGCCCTTTTCTGGACCACCATAAGATATGCATGAACCACAAAGAATCATAGAATCATAGAGAGTTGAAGGAACCCCCAAGGGTCATCTAGTCCAACCACCGCACTGCAGGAATCACAGCTAAAGAATCTCTGACAGATAACCACCCAACCTCTGCTGTAAAACCTACAAGGAAGGAGAGTCTATCACTTTGCATGTACTCCATCCCATGGCAAGCAGCTCTTGCCATCAGAAAGTTTTCCCTAATGTTTAGTTGGAATCTCCTTTCCTATCATTGGAATGCATCGATTTGAAGATGGCTCTCATTGAACCCCACCTATCCACAATTCAGGCTATTGGGCCAGATGACATGAGGGGTGCCCATAGAAGGAGGAAGATCACCCATTCCAGGTGATGGAGGAACATGACACACAGAAGCAGGACTGTCAGGAGCCATGCTGTGTCCCTGGAGCTGCAAAATTGATTCCTTGCCCTTATCTCAGACACTGATCCGGAGCCAGAGGAGAAAAGACAGCAGTTGCCTCATGGTTTCAGTTGTCTCTGTACTAATGCACAGAGTATGGGAAACAAGCAAGACGAATTTGAGCTTTTGATTCAGGATGGCAAATATGACCTGGTAGGCATTACTGAATCAAAAGGAATAGACCAAACAGGAAGGGAGGAGGAGTAGCATTGAATGTAAAGGATATGCACACTGTGAAGAAAAGAGTATATGGGTAAAAATTTTAGATGAGGGAAACAAGTGTTATCTTACTGTGGGGGGGGGGGGGTCTGTTATAGATCTCCAAGCCAGTCTGAAGACTTGGGTGATGCCTTCTTATTTTATTATTATTAATATTTTGCATTTAATCTTTATTGATTTTTTAGTATACATCACAATTATAATTCTCCATCAGAGATGTACATAAAAAGAAAAAAATACTTAAATGTTGAAAATAAAATAAAATTATATAGTAAAGTATTAAGACTTCCCTCCACTTTTTGGTCCTCTGTAATTCTATATTAACTGCATAATGAAAAACCCAGGCATCCCAAACTTTGGCCCATCCAGATGTTTTGGACTACAGTTCCCATCATCCCTCACCACTGGTCCTGTTAGCTAGGGATCATGGAGTTGTAGGCCAAAACATCTGGAGGGCCGCAGTTTGGGATGCTGGAATAACATCTAGCTTATATTTATCCAATATATCCATTAGTTATGTCACCTTGCAGGAATCATTCAAGCCCTGCCAAAGATTTCAGATGTTTACAATTATCTTTTAGGTATTGTCTGTATTTGTCCCATTCTGTGTTCTGTGTTTGGTCGTCATGTTTCCTAACTTTCCCTGTTATAATATAATAATAATAATAATATATTATTTATACCCCGCCCATCTGGCTGGGTTTCCCCAGCCACTCTGGGCGGCTTTCAACAGAGCGTTAAAATACAATAATCTATAAAACATTAAAAGCCTCCCTAAACAGGGCTGCCTTCAGATGTCTTCTAAAGGTCTGATAGTTGTTATTCTCTTTGACATCTGAAGGGAGGGCGTTCCACAGGGTGGGTGCCACTACCGAGAGTTAGTCTTGTCATCTCAGCGTACTCAAATAGCCATTCCATTTTTGTCGATTTTTGTCTCCTTTCCAACATTGGGCTAATAGCATTCTCTCGGATGTGGTTGCATACATAAATAACGTCCTCAAATCTTTTGGTACATCTATGCCTATAATACCTAGGAGAAAGGCTTCAGGTTGTTTGACGAAGGTTAACTAAAATCATTTAGTTTGTTGTAAATCATATCCCAAATTCCTTTTTCTTTTTGCATTTCCACCACATATGGTACATAGTAAAGAAACGTAAAGAAACAGAAGGAACTGTGGATGATGCCTTCTTGAAGCAGATTACCAAACATTCAGAAAGGAGAGATATAGTAGTCATAGGAGATTCAACTGGCCCTGGATCTGTTGGAAGCAACTCTGCAGGCACGATCCCCTATTGCTGTTGCTCCTGCTGCGCTGATCATCTTTTTCCTGTGATCTCATTGCAGGTTGTTTTGAAGGAATCCGTGGCAAGGGCATCGAAGGCGACATCGCCATCGACGACATCTCGATTGTGGAAGGCGAATGCACAAAAGAGGACTATGTAAACAATCGTAAGTGCCTCTTGGACCCCCCCTCGTCCTCACAGCAGCGTCCCAGCCACAATCTGCTCCAAGGCCCCAGTGTAAATGTAATAATCTGAAAAGAAGTGTGCATGCACACGAAAGCTCATACCAAAAACAAACTTAAGGTAAAGGTAAAGGGACCCCTGACCATTAGATCCAGTCATGTCCGACTCTGGGGTTACGGCGCTCATCTCGCTTTATTGGCCGAGGGAGCCGGCGTACAGCTTCCAGGTCATGTGGCCAGCATGACTAAGCCGCTTCTGGCGAACCAGAGCAGCGCACGGAAACGCTGTTTACCTTCCCACCGGAGCGGTACCTATTTATCTACTTGCACTTTGACATGCTTTCGAACTGCTAGGTTGGCAGGAGCTGGGACCGAGCAACGGGAGATCACCCCGTCGCAGGGATTCGAACCGCCGACCTTCTGATCAGCAAGCCCTAGGCTCTGTGGTTTAACCCACAGTGTGTCGTGTCCCCAATGGTAACTGTAGCTAGCTGTCAAGAACGCACGCCACTCCGAGAAGTCAGCGGAATAAGTCTTGAAGTTTATTGTACAGCACACAGAGAAACGTGGAAAGTCCGTGAGGATTCTGAAGAGGCCACCTCAGAATCCCCCTTTAATACACCTTGCTGGGTGACTCCCAATTCCCCCCTCCCTTCTGCCCTAAAGGTCCGGGGGCGATCCACTTCCCCACCCGGGATGGTTTGGACAAAAGAGTTAACTGCTCTGGTCTACCTGCACTATTCATGGGTGCTTTTTACATTGTTATTGTGATACTGCCGGTTCCCCGCTGATGGCTCGTTAGCGGTCGTTATCGCCCATCCTGGGGTTGTTTACCCCGTGGGGCATGCCTGGGCGAGGTTGGGCCTTGCTGCACTTGGTTTAACCCCTGCATGCCTGGCTCCGCTGTTGCCCCCTTTCCTGGCCCGCTGCATGGTTCCCCTTCCTGGCGCCTGCATGGCGCGACCACACTGTCTAGTCGGGTCGCGACATCCTGCCCCCCCGAAACTGACACCCCCCTCCCCTGGGGAGCGTCCTGGGTCCCGGGGCCCCCCGGCCGGTTCGGCCACTGCTGGTGGAATCTCTTGACCAGCTGTGGGGCCAAAACGTCCGACGCCCACACCCATTCTCGGTCCCCCGTTGCGAAGTCCTTCCACTCCACCAGGTACTGCAGACGCCCTCTGTGGAATCTGGAGTCCAAAATGTCCTTGACCTCATGGTGCTCCCCTCCCGCCAGGATCAGCGGGGTGGGTGGCGCCGCCACGGGGTGCCAACCGTCGTCCTCCGGGGACTTCTTCAGCAAGCTGAAGTGGAACACCGGGTGTATCTGTCGCAAGTTCTTTGGGAGTTCCAGCTTCGCAGAAACTCCGTTGATTACCTCTAACACTTTAAACGGGCCCAAGTACCGGGGCCCGAGTTTCTTGCTGGGGAGGCCCAGCTTCAGATGCCGCGTGGACAGGTAGACCCGGCACCCCGCTTTGATGTCCCCCGCCGGTCTCCTTCGCTGGTCCGCCGTCCTCTTCTGCGCCGCCTTGACCTCCAGCAGTTGTTCCCGAAGGGACTCCCAGCACCTGGCCGTCCTCTCTCTCCACTTTCCGAGCTCCTCCGGCTCCCGGGCGGTGGGCTCCCCCAAGTCCGGCAGGTGCCTCAGGTCGGTCCCGTAGACCACGGCGAAGGGGGACATCTCCGTGCTGCTGTGTACGGAGTTATTATAAGCGAACTCCGCCAACGGAAGCAGCTGTGACCAGTCGTCCTGCTGGTAGCAGCCAAAACATCGCAGGTACTGCTCCAGCACCTGGTTGACACGTTCCGTCTGTCCGTCAGTCTGGGGGGTGGTAGGCCGAGCTGAGTCCCTGCTCGATCCCCAGCAATCCCAGGAACGCCTTCCAAAATCGGGACACAAACTGGGAGCCGCGGTCGGAAATGACCTTGTCTGGAACCCCATGGAGCCGGAAGATGTGCTCCATGAACAGCTTTGCCACCTGGGTGGCGGTAGGCAGTGAGGCGCAGGGCACGAAATGGGCTTGCTTGGAGAACAGGTCCACCACGACCCATATTGCTGTTTTGCCTCGGCTGGGTGGCAGATCCGTAATAAAGTCCATGGAGATCACCGACCAGGGTCGAGGTGGGACCTCCAGGGGCTGTAGGAGGCCCTGCGGCTTGCCCACTGCCGGCTTGCAGGTGAGGCAGATGGGGCAGCCCGCAACGTAGTCCTTGACATCTTTACGGAGCGTGGGCCACCAGAAGCTCCGCCGAACCAGCTTCCACGTCTTGACGAAGCCGAAGTGCCCAGCCGCTTTGGCGTCGTGGCATGCTTCCAGGGCGGCCCTCCGGAGGGGTTCCGGGACGTACGCGGCGCTCCCTCTTTGCCAGATGTCCCCTTCCAGTGTCAAGGAGTCCTGCAGGTTCTGTAGTTCCGTGTCTGTCGGATACGCTGCCACTAGTCTGTCACGGAGCGCTGCAGAAGGCTGGCTGCGCTCCCGGGGGGGTGTCCCAACTTGACCCCCTGTCTGTCCCTCTTCCCTCCTAGCCTGGTTACGGGTGGTGACGGCTCGGGCTAAGTGTTTGTCCTCAAATAGCGGACGCATCTCTGTGCGGGCGTCCGCCTCGTACTGGGGCAGGCGAGACAGGGCGTCCGCGAGGAAGTTGTCCTTCCCGGGGATGTGGCTTAGCTGGAAATCGTACCGGGAGAAGAACTCTGCCCACCGCATGTGCTTGGCGGTCAGCTTCCGCGGCTGTCGGAGGGCCTCGAGGTTGCGGTGGTCTGTCCAGACCTCGAACGGTTCCCTTGCCCCCTCCAGCCAGTGCCTCCACTCCTCAAGCGCCATGCGGATGGCCGCTGCCTCCTTCTCCCAGGTAGACCAGTTCCTTTCCGCCTTCCCAAACTTCCGGGACAGGTATGCCCCGGGCCTCAGACGGCCCTCCCCGTCCCTCTGCAGGAGTACCGCTCCCATGGCCACATCACTAGCGTCTACCTGTACCACCATGGGCCGGGCTGGATCCACATGGATCAGCGTAGGCTCGGCGGCGAACGCCTCTTTGAGCCCCTGGAAAGCCTCCTCCGCCCGGGACCCCCAATCCAGAGCCGCCCCAGGACGCTTGGCCCCCTTTCCTTTCCCCTTGGTACCTAGGAGATCGGTGAGGGGGGTCACCAAGGCCGAATAGTTGGGCAAAAAGCCCCTGCAGAAATTTGCGAACCCTAGCAGGCTCTGGAGTTGGCGCCGTGTCCGCGGCCGCTCCCACCCCAGGACTGCCTCCACCTTCTGGGGATCCATGGCCACCCCCGCCGCCGAGATCCTATACCCCAGGTAATCTAAGGAGGGACGGTGGAACTCGCATTTGGGCAACTTGACGTATAGGTGGTTGTCCAGGAGTCTCTGCAAGACCTCCCGGACCAACCGGACGTGTTCCCGGGGGTCCCGACTGTACACCAGCACATCGTCCAGGTAGACCACCACCCCTTTGTACAGGAGGTCGTGGAGTACCTCGTTGATGAGACTCATGAACACCCCCGGGGCCCCGCTCAATCCGAACGGCATTACCAGGAACTCGAACTGTCCAAACTGGCAGTTAAAAGCCGTCTTCCATTCGTCCCCCCTCCCGGACCCGCACCCGGTAGTATGCCTCCCTTAAGTCTAGCTTTGTGAAGATCGTGCCGGTACCCAACTGGTCCAGCAGATCCGGGATGAGGGGGAGCGGGTACGCGTTCCCTGCCGCTATGGCGTTCAACCCTCTATAGTCCTGGCACAACCTCCGGGTGCCATCCTTCTTGCCCACGAAGATGACCGGAGCCCCCATGGGGCTCTTGGCGGGGCGGATGAACCCTCTGGCCAGATTCTTGTCCAGGAACTCCCTGAGGTCCTGGAGTTCCTCCCCGGACATCTTGTAGATGCGTCCCTTGGGGAGGACCGCATCTTCTGGGATGTCGATGGCGCAATCTGTGCGGCGGTGGGGGGGCAGCTCGTCTGCCTCGGTTTCCCCGAACACCGCCGCCAGATCCCGGTACTCCGGGGGTATCTCCGGCGCCACCACATCCAGCTTGCCCTCGTCCCCGTGGACCCCTTTGGCCTCCCCCTTTCCGGGGCACTGGGGGTCCGATTCGACCCTGTGCTGCCCACACCTATCCAGGTCGAACGTCAGGCGCCCTGAGCGCCAGTCTACTATGGGGTTATGTTCCATCAGCCAATCCAACCCCAGCACTACCTGGTACCCATCCGTGGGGACCCTAACTAGCATCCTGGACTCCCGGTGGTCCCCCACCCACAAGGAGACCGGCCCCACTTCCACCCCAAACGGACCCCCCTTTATGGGACTGCCGTCCATCTGGACGAAAACTAAGGGGGTGCTCCGAACCTGGGTGGGCAAGTCCAGTTCCTTGGCCACTTCGGGGTGCAGCATACTGTGGTCGCAGCCCGAGTCCAGCAGCGCATCTCCCGTCCATTGTTTGCCGCCGTCCGGGTTTTCCAGCCTCACCCGGACCAGGTTGGGTGGTCTTCCCGCCCGTTTCTTGGGGTCCATTGACCCTGGCGGGACCTGCAGCCGGGCGTCCTTCACTGCAGGTCCTGGTCGTTTCCCGACTCCGCGCCTTCGGAGTCGGACTGGCGCTTTTCCCTCGGCTCCGACGCGACAGCCGCCCGGCTCCCAGTCTTGGGTGTCCGGTTGGTTCCCGACGTCGCTTGGGACCCTGCCGGGGTCCGAACCTCTCCTGGGGGTCGCTCGGGGCACGCCACCGCATAGTGTCCTGCCCCCCCGCACCTGATGCAGAGTCCATCCCGGCGTCTCCTCTCCCGTTCCGGGTCGGGGGTGCGCTTGTGCCGGGGGACCCCCGCGCCATTGGCGGGACGGGGGGTCCCCGAGTTCTCCGCGGGCCTTCGGTCCTTGCCCGCCCTGGGTCCTAGCTCCAGCATCCCCAGGTCTGCTTCCAACTGAGCCACCATGCGGCACCAGCCGTCCAGCGTCGACAGCTCCCGAGGGGTCCCTTTCCTACGGCCCACTTGCGGAGCTCAGGATGGAGGCCCTCCTTGAAGTAGTGGACTAGGACCTCCTCGTTCCAGGAGGAGATTTGGGCGGCCTCCCCCCTGAACATGTCTACATAGTCCTGAACCGGGAGACCCCCTTGCCTGGCCTTCTGGACCCGTCGCTTCGCCTTCTCCTCCGCCTGCGGGTCTTGGAAGCGCTCTCGAAGGGCCGCCAAGAAGTCCTCCAGGTTGGCCAGGGCCGGATCCCTGCGGTCGACCAGGAGCATGGCCCACTGGCCGGCCTTCCCCTGCAGGGAGGAGATGACCGCCGCTACCAAGTCCTCTGGGTCGCAGTCGTCTCCCCCGTACCTTCTGGCGTGGTTCCTTGCGTGGAAGATGAAGGTGGAGAGTTCCGCCGGGTCCCCCTCGAAAATGGCCTTCAGCTCCGGGGGCGGCCTGCGCCGCGCCGTCGCCCTCCCACGGACGTGCCTCCCGCGGGTCTCCGGGGTCGCTGCAGCGCGCTCGTCCTCGCTGCTGTCGCCCGTGGAACTCCCCGCCGCTACGTCGTCCTCCAGCCGGCTGCTGCGACGTCTTGGCGGGGGAAACACCTGCCCCCTCAGGGCCGTCCCGTCCGACCACGTCAGTCGTTGAGTCACTCCGGGCTCCTGACCTGAGCCCTTCCTTGGGGTCTGCCGACTGCAGACCCCCGATCCCGCGTGGCCTTGGCTCCCGCCGCCGCTACGACTTGTCCGGGGCACCGCGCCCCCACAGGCCTGGTCCAACAACCGGCCTGACTCCTCGCCGACCCGCAGCCGCTCCCAGATGAGGTGGTTCAGCTGCTCCTGGAGTCGCCGTAGCTCGTCCAGGCTCCCGCTGTCTGGCCTGGCCGAGGGAAGGCTCCGTTGGTCTGAGGTAAACAGATCCGCCAGCCGCTCGAGTAGGGCGCTCGAGGTAACGGGGGTCTGAAAACGTGCCGCTCCGCGCCATGGGGTCGCCATCTCGGTAGCTGCCGGTAAGCGATCCCAACACGATACGGACGTTGAAGTTTTTTCGTGAGAATCCTCACTATGTCGTGTCCCCAATGGTAACTGTAGCTAGCTGTCAAGAACGCACGCCACTCCGAGAAGTCAGCGGAATAAGTCTTGAAGTTTATTGTACAGCACACAGAGAAACGTGGAAAGTCCGTGAGGATTCTGAAGAGGCCACCTCAGAATCCCCCTTTAATACACCTTGCTGGGTGACTCCCAATTCCCCCCTCCCTTCTGCCCTAAAGGTCCGGGGGCGATCCACTTCCCCACCCGGGATGGTTTGGACAAAAGAGTTAACTGCTCTGGTCTACCTGCACTATTCATGGGTGCTTTTTACATTGTTATTGTGATACTGCCGGTTCCCCGCTGATGGCTCGTTAGCGGTCGTTATCGCCCATCCTGGGGTTGTTTACCCCGTGGGGCATGCCTGGGCGAGGTTGGGCCTTGCTGCACTTGGTTTAACCCCTGCATGCCTGGCTCCGCTGTTGCCCCCTTTCCTGGCCCGCTGCATGGTTCCCCTTCCTGGCGCCTGCATGGCGCGACCACACTGTCTAGTCGGGTCGCGACACAGTGCCACCTGGGTCCCTAAAACAAACTTAGTTGGTCTCTAAGGTGCTACTGGAAGGAATTTTTTTATTTTTTATTTTGTTTTGACTATGGCAGGCCAACACGGCTACCTACCTGTAACTGTAATAATCTAGACAAAATAAAAAAAAAAATTCTTCCAGTAGCACCTTAGAGACCAACTAAGTTTGTTCTTGGTATGAGCTTTCGTGTGCATGCACACTACCTGTAACTGTAATAATCTAGGTTCTTTCTTTCTTTCTTTCTTTCTTTCTTTCTTTCTTTCTTTCTTTCAACTTATACACTGCCCTATAGCCTGAGGTCTCAGGGTGGTTCACAACAAGACGACAACATATAAAATCAAACCAAAAGCAATAACCCAATAAACCCCCTTCCCAAAAAAAGCCACATTCTAAAAGGGTGTTGGATGTCAATCAGATCAACCAAAGGCCTGGTTAAAAAGGAACGTTTTTGCCTGGCGCCTAAAGGTGTATGATGAAGGCGCCAGGCGCACTTCCCTGGGGAGAGCATTCCACAAATGAGGAGCCACTGCAGAGAAGGCCCTGTTTCTCGTGCTGCCACTCTCCGGACCTCTCGAGGAGGAGGCACATGAAGGAGGACCTCAGAGGATGATCTCAGGGACTGGGTAGGTTCATATGAGGCGGTCCTTGAGGTATCACAGTCCTGAGCCGTTTAAGTTCGAACCCTTGAGCATAACCACAGGAGCCCCTTTCCAGACTGCATCCATGGGAATGAACAGGAAGATCTAGGAAATATGACAAGAGCGACGATCCTGAAAATAAAAGTGGCAAAAATTTGACATATATATATATGCTATAATAAATGGGTAGAAACTGCAATTGATAAATGCTTTTATCTGGGATGGGAAGAAAAAACGGGCTTAGAGGAAGGCGCAATAAATAAACCATGATCAACAGGAGGGCTTGTTGCGTATTCTAAATATAAGCCACTACTAAGGAACAGGTAAATTCAGTGGCGTAGCAGGGGAGGCATGGGGGCCGTGGCCCTGGGTGCACAATCAGGGGGGGGGGGCTAGACATACACACACCCCGCAGAGACATCATAGAATCATAGAATCCTAGAGTTGGAAGAGACCCCAAGGGCCATCCAGTCCAACCCCCTGCCAAGCAGGAAACACCATTAAAGCATTCCTGACAGGTGGCTGTCAAGCCTCTGCTTAAAGACCTCCAAAGAAGGAGACTCCACCACACTCCTTGGCAGCAAGTTCCACTGTCGAACAGCTCTTACTGTCAGGAAATTCCTTGTGCCCTGTCATCAGTGGGGGCTGGAGAGCACGGAGGGTGAAGATCCCCCTCTGTGTGTCCTGCCCCCAGCCCCAGTTCCCCCTTCCCAGCACGGAGGGTGAAGATCCCCCTCTGTGTGTCCTGCCCCCAGCCCCAGTTCCCCCTTCCCAGGGTGAATCATGACCCAAGGACAGAGAGAGGCTGTGCCACCCAATCTCCTGGACTGGGGCGTGCAAGGGCGCCCCTGTGCCGGTGCTACAGTGGACTCCTTCCGTGTCACGCCCCCTTTGGGGACTTGCCCCTTGCGCACTGTTTAGTTGCGCTCCACCTCTGAGTAAATTGCAATGGGTTACGCCAAGGGTCAGCAAACATTTTCCACAGGGGGCCGGTCCACTGTCCCTCAGACCTTGTGGGGGGCCAGACTATATTTTTTGGGGGGAGATCCCCCCACTGACTCTCCCCTCCCTTCTCCACAGCACCAGGCAAGCCCTGGTGGCTGCTTACCTGTGCCTTGCGAGCGGCAGGGGCTGGCAGCGGAGGAGGAGGAGGGGCGCTGAGCGGTGCGAAAGGGCTGGCTCCAGAGAGGGGCTGCTTAAAATGGCGCTCAGCCAGCTCAGCCCAGGCCCCTTCCTCCTCTAGGCAGGGCGGGGAGAAGCCAGGAGGAGGGAGGGAGGAAGGAAGCACCACTGCGGTGTGTGTGAGGGGGAGGGAAATGGCACAGCCCAAACGATCAGAATCCACACGCCGATCCACACAGTGATTCCTGCACCGTCCGCGGGCCGGATCCAGAAGGCAATTGGGCCGGATCTGGCCCCCAGGCCTTAGTTTGCCGACATGGGTTACGCCTTAGTTTACAGAAGATCAATATTTGTTTGTTTGTTTGCTTGCTTGTTTCCTGCCCTTCACCCTAAGGTCTCTGAGCAGGTTAAAGCGCTATAATTCAGCAGAGCATTAGAACATTAAAACGCTACGGCAGATTGCTCCTATTTCTCCGGTTCCCTCTTCCACGCACATCTCCTCGTATTACGGCATGAAATGTGTAAGAGGCTTAATGTCTCGTGACTGCTTCCTTTGGAACAGAAGACTTGCAAGCGGGGAAACAGCCCCTTAATCGCAATTTAAGTGGCTAACCGCTCTGTCCCTTTAGCCCAGGACGCTGCTCGTTGGTCATTAACCCCACGCCGCATTCAGGCCAACCCTGAATTGAAGCTATGGGTTGCTCAGAAGGGTGAACTAGCCAGAAAGGGGGGAGAAATACAGGTCTAGTTAATGGCATTACAGAACAAGATGCACAACTGGAAAAATAGAATTGTTGGAAGGGACAGCCAGGGTCCTGTAGTCCAATCCTCTGCAGGGCCGTCTTTAGCATATGCAGCGCCGGGGTGCAAAAAAACTGCCCAGCACCCCCAATTTTTTTGGGAGGGGGGGCAGGCCAAAGTTGTTGAGCTTTTTTTCAGGGGGCAGCTCAGAATTGTTGAGCTTTTTGGGGGGCACCCAACTCTCTCCTCTGCCACTGTGATGGCCCGCCAGCCCAGGTGCGCAGGTGAGCAGAGCTAGCCGGCTGCCTAATCGCCCACCACAGGAAGGCCTGCGGCGCTCCGATGGGCTCTGCTCCTCTTGGCGGAGGCTGTTGGCTGCCTGGCTCTTCAATCCCCGGACTCCCAATTGCGTGTTGAGGTCCCCCATTCACCCCCCAAATAACACACACCACAGACAGTATTTACAGTTTGGTTTTTGGCATGATTTTGGCCACAACTTTATTGAAATACAAATCGATGTGAGTGGTTGCATAGGCATTGGTTCAAGCTATCTGCCCCCTAAGGGACAGAACCTGACAGCCGTCAGAATGGGAGAGCACTTATTGGGATTGAGATTATGAGTGGGGTCATGACTCTACAATATGCCCCACACATGCTCCCAGGAGCTCTTGCGACGGCCCTGGCCCCCAAGCGGAGGGATACGGACAAGCAATGGTGAGCCCCTGGATTCCTTTAACGGAATTCCCTGCGCATCAGCAACCATTAGAGGGGCAGGCTTATCCCCTCCAGCAACGAACACATACAAACCAATGCCTAACCACCAACCTTACAAGTTGTGACTAATTGCTATGTAGTAGGCGAAAACCAGAAGGCACCAGCCAATCAGCCAACTGGGAAAAATTCCTACCAGGCCCCTACCCCAACGGCAGACGGCCCCATGACAGGCATAGCAAGATCAACACAGGGGCCTAAGTAATAGGGAGAGGACGGGCGGGAGATCCGTTGCACGCAGCAAAGAGGACTGACCAAGCGTGCACAGGGGTTATAAACCCCAAGAAACCCAGGCAAAATTGCAACATTTACTTTTACCCAACAACAGCCCCAGGGCCAATCAGAGTTGAGGCCACAGCCAAAAACTCCCCAGCAACATAGAGGGGTGAATTTGCAGGCCCCACCGCAATGCGTGCTCTCTTTGAGAACCCGACTTCTCGGCCCCGGACTCTCGGCCTGGCTCCCCTGAGAGCCCGCCGCCTGGGTGCCCCGCATCCCTAGCACCTATGGGTAAGCCGGCCCTGAGCCCCTGTTAGCAACTGAACCTCCAGGTCATACCATTGAAAGGGGAGGAGGATAATGAACTTATCGAGCAAATTCCGCACTGAAAGACTATACTTCTAGCAATGATGGAAGGACAGTTTCCTAGAAAAATGTGCTTTCAAGGAGGAATGCATCTGAAATCTGGTCAGATTTTTGTGAGGGCCAAAAACTGCATTGAACTGGACTTAAGAGTGGGAAACAGGAAAGGGAGAATTCTGTCCGTCCATTGAATCCTCAGAGGCCTGCCAATGCTTGCTAACTCTCTTTCCCCTTCTCTCTTCAGATATACCTTCGGCAACAGTCAGGACTCTGCCACATATACGGATTTTCCCCGTTTTCCTTCTCATGTCTGTCTTAAGTCATCAGAGGTGACCTTATTCCGGCAGAGGCTACAGCAGATGAGGTGGCATGAGGAAAAGAGAACATTTTTAAAAAGAAACAAAAACTACCAAAGATTCCTCCACTGACTGACTCAAAAACGATTTTTTAAAAAAATAAAAAAGAAGATGATGATGAAGAAGAAGAATCAAACATTAAAAAAATATAAATATATATAAAAAAGGGAGCCTTGGGAGTTTATAAAAGACGAAAGAGATGGAGTGACAAAGGGGCTGCGGACGCCACAGTTTTCCACGTGGAAGTGAAGGAGAGAGACCTTCAGGTGCTTTTGTGGTTAATTAGAGACGAACAAACGAAACCAGAGAGAGAGAGAGAGAAAGACACACACACACACACATATACACACACACAGCATTCATTGGAAGAACTCTGTCAAAGAGCTATAGAATTCCTTGTTCAAAGCACAAAGTCATGGCTTGTTTTGTTTCAAATGAATAGCTCGCTTGTTGCCATGGAGGCCCTAATGACTTGCCAACGGAGAGATAGATTTCGTGAAAGAGAGAGAGAGCGTGGAAGAAGGGGGGAAGGAGGAGAGAGCCCAGTCCCTACACCTCACTGCAAAACAGGGTAGAAGATGAGCCTGCATTTCTGTTCTCCCCCTTCCACACGAGGTTTTCCCCTGCATCGAGTCCCACGCCGCTGTTTCAGGACCCCTTTCCTCGCCGCTGGCCGCTGCCCCCCGGGAAGAAGGACCCGGCGGAACCCGATCTCTTCTTGAAGACATTCTCGTTTCAGTTCCCCATGGCAAGGCTAGATCAACGGTATGCGGCCTCCTCGCTTTGCATGCATCGACGTAACTCCGGGAACGTACTGACGTTCGGCGGCGACACGGGTTTGTCCAAAGTTGGCTTGCGGCCACTCGGACGCCATGCCCGGACGCCATCTTCCCCTGCCCCCAGGCCCTCACGCCCTCTGAGACCCCTTTCCTCCTCCTCCTCCTCCTCCTCCTCGCTCTGCCCCTCCCCTCCCGGAGTCATCCGTTTGAACCAAGTGACGAAACCAAACTACCATCTTTTTTTCTAAAATGCCATGGAAACCAAGTGCCTTCAACAATAACAAGCCTGAGGAGAAGAAAAACGTGGGGGGTGGGGGTGAGGAAATGAAATCGCGGAGGGAAGAAGGTTGCAGGTTCAGGGGACGTTTGCAAAAACAAAAAAACACTTCTCTTTTTTTTCCCCTAAAGAGCAAAAAAATAATAAATAAATAAAAAGTCCATCGTAAACGCCGAAGAGGAATGGCAAAGAGCAAAAGCTGCAACCTGCTTCTGGAGATGGATTGACTTGGAAGCCCCTTGCGGGCAGAGACCTTCCCAACAGCCATGGCCTTTCGACGTAGCGCCCGTGAGAAATTGGTGCCTGCTTGATCCTGGGGGGGAACAGGGGCAGCCCTTGCTTTCCAGGGTACCAAGTGAGGTTGACTGGAGGAGTTGTAATAGAAGGTGGTTCACACACACAGAGACACACACAGACACACAGAGTTTTCCTTACTCTAACCTCTGCTGCGCAAAACCAGATGGGTCCTTACGTTTTGCGAGCTGAGGAAGCAGGGGGAGGCCAACGGGGCGAGGGGGAAGCAAACAGACTCTTTGCAGCAAAATGCAGGCCAGCCCACCTGGTTTCATGTCAAAAACACGGAGAAGAGAAGTCCTCTGCCCTTTCATCAGACTCTTGTGCAAAATTGTGAAATATTATTTTATTATTTTAGCAAAATTTAAAGAGAAAAAAAAATACAGAAAAAAAAACCAACGACAGCAAATCACTTTTACAAAAAAAAAAAATAAAAGAAAAAAATTAAACCTGTACAAATTATTTTCAGTTACCTGGCTCCATCCCATACCTATAATCAGCCAATTTTTCCCAATACACTGTAAATTTCCCCTTCTATACAAGTCGGTAATGGAAAAAAAAATTGAAGACCTTTTTCCTTAAATTATCTCAGCTTTTGACTTCATTAAAAAGAAAAAGAGTTTTGCCTAAGCAAAGAGTTATTATAATTATTACGGATATTCTGCATTCTTTCAGAACCCTGGGGGTGGAAAGGGGGGGGAAGCGTGTGTGCAAATAATTTGGATATTAAAAGGCGGAAAATAAAAGTTCAACATTTGAAAACAGTAATATTTCAAACAAAAAGCACAAAGAGACACAGGTTAACAATGAGGAGGCTTGATTTTATATTTAAAAAAAAAAATCTGTAGAAAAACGTTTGTGCCGATGATTCAGTCATTCAACTGAAAGAGATAATTTTACAACTATGTTCAATAAAGCTTATTTCCAGGTAAGGTATTGGTAAGTGGTGATTATGTTTGTTGAACACTCCAGCCACCCAGAGGTCCCCAGCTTCAGGGATGATGATGATGATGATAATAATAATAATAATAATTAATAATGCTGGCAAATGTTTCCGCAAAGTGTGGTTTTCTTGGTGGTGATGATGATGAGAACAGCATTGTGTGCCACAAAACGAGGCTGTTGCCTAGCAACTGGAATAATAACAATCATCAGAAAAACACTATAATGATGTGGCTGGCTGTTGTTATCATAAAGTACTGGACTGTGTGCAATGAACTCCCAACACACGCACGCACACAACACAACACAGTTCTAATTAGAGAACTGATAAGTAAGTTGCAGGAAACTAAATTCAGTTGTAAGTAAACCTTACCTAGAAACTAGAACCAAAATTGGTGGAGGAGAGGCTAAGACAAAGACGGCAAACAAACAAGAATAGAATGGGAACGAATGGGATATATTGGGACAGGATTCAAAAGAAACACAAGCGGCGCAATTGCCAGCCAATTCCACCAAACATTTTATGAGACAGAACATCTCTCATCAAGTAAAGTCTAGCTCTGCCCCCAGTTGCTGTGATTGGAGAGTGTTGAGTGAGGTCATAGCATTCTAGGCTAATCTTGCATCTCTCATTAGGCAAAGTCTAGCTCCGCCCCCAATTGCTGTGATTGGAGAGTGTTGAGCGAGGTCATAGCATTCTAGGCTAATCTTGCATCTCTCATTAGGCAAAGTCTAGCTCCGCCTCCAATTGCTGTGATTGGAGAGTGTTGAGTGAGGTCACAGCATTCTAGGCTAATCTTGCATCCCTCATTAGGCAAAGTCTAGCTCCGCCCCCAATTGCTGTGATTGGAGAGTGTTGAGTGAGGTCATAGCATTCTAGGCTAATCTTGCATCCCTCATTAGGCAAAGTCTAGCTCCGCCTCCAATTGCTGTGATTGGAGGGTGTTGAGTGAGGTCATAGCATTCTAGGCTTATCTTGCATCCCTCATTAGGCAAAGTCTAGCTCCGCCCCCAATTGCTGTGATTGGAGAGTGTTGAGTGAGGTCATAGCATTCTAGGCTAATCTTGCATCCCTCATTAGGCAAAGTCTAGCTCCGCCTCCAATTGCTGTGATTGGAGGGTGTTGAGTGAGGTCATAGCATTCTACGCTTATCTTGCATCCCTCATTAGGCAAAGTCTAGCTCCGCCTCCAATTGCTGTGATTGGAGAGTGTTGAGTGAGGTCATAGCATTCTAGGCTTATCTTGCATCCCTCATTAGGCAAAGTCTAGCTCCGCCCCCAATTGCTGTGATTGGAGAGTGTTGAGTGAGGTCATAGCATTCTAGGCTTATCTTGCATCCCTCATTAGGCAAAGTCTAGCTCCGCCCCCAATTGCTGTGATTGGAGAGCATTGAGTGAAGTCACAGCATTCTAGGCTTATCTTGCATCCCTCATTAGGCAAAGTCTAGCTCCGCCTCCAATTGCTGTGATTGGAGAGTGTTGAGTGAGATCATAGCATTCTAGGCTAATCTTGCATCCCTCATTAGGCAAAGTCTAGCTCCGCCCCCAATTGCTGTGATTGGAGAGTGTTGGGTAAGATCATTCTAGTCCTCCCCCAAGTCCTCTCCTCCCCCTGGTCTTCTCCTTATGGGGTGTTGAGGAAGTTGGGTATGTTTAGCCTGGACAAGAGGAGACTGAGAGGAGATACGAGAGCCATCTTGAAATATCTCAAGGGCTGTCCCGTGGAAGAGGGAGGAAGCTTGTTTTCTCCTGCTCCAGAGGGTAGAACTCAAACCCATGGCTTCAAGTTGTAAGAAAGGAGATCCTAACTAAACATCAGGAAGAACTTTCAGACAGTGAGAATGAAATGGACTTCCTTGGGAGATGGTGAACTCTTGTTCCTTGAAGGTTTTTATGTGGAGGATGGATAGTCATCTGTCATGGATGCTTTAGTTGAGATTCCTGTATTGCAGCATTTGGACTAGATGACTCTTGGGGTCCCTTCCAACTCTGTAATTCCATGATTCTATGTAGTGACCCCCCTGGGGTGCTAACCCCCCAAAGAACTCCCTTTCTTTTCCCTGCATGTGGACATGAGCTTGCTCTTCACCATTATGTCAGCGCAGGAATTCCTTTCCACAGGGAGAAGCCAAACTTTAGACGTGCAAAGAGTTGAATTGATCCTTTATTGTAAAATAATAATAATAATAATAATAATAATAATAATAATAATAATAATAATTTAAACCTGTCTATTTCATGTTTTCACATGGTTTGCTCAGGACGTTTTGCTGCCTAGTGCAGAAATCAAAATATTATTATTATTATTATTATTATTATTATGTTTTGTTTTGTTTTATATTTAAATTCAATGAAATAAACAAATAATAATAATAATAATCCATAAACAGGTCCTCGTGATATTACAACAGGGCAAAGGCAGCTTGAGATTGAACAGTTTCATTATGTACTCCAAAACATTATGAAAAATACCTATTTTTGCAGAAATCTGTTAGGATGATTTATATGTATTATTTTTTAATACGCTAACTTGATCATTGTTACTATAGACCAGTTGGGGTCTATTGCATTGGGAAAAAATCTGATTATTATTATTATTATTATTATTATTTCGTTCATTTATCCCAAACCCTCTCTGTGAGAGCCTTCCATTAGAAAACATTAGATAGAAAAAGTGTACGTCAACTTGTCTGTTTCACCTTCTCATCCAACCACAGTCCTTGAAGTGCAACTTACTCAACCCATTTTTATTGTACGTATCAGAACCCTCCTTGTACTTTATCCAAAGTTGTTTTCCACTTTAACATTCCGCTGTTCAGTTCCTCTTCAACCAGCTCTCTCCAGTCTTGTGCCTAGGTTGCCCTCTTGTGTATGTGACCCTGGACTCAGTAATAATGGATCTAACAGGGATTCCACCCGGGGCGGAGGAATGGGGGTGCGGTGGGGGCGGTTCGCCCCAGGTGTCATCACTGAGGGAGGTGACAAAATGCTGGGCGGCACTCACCGCAGGGCCTGCAGTGCGCCCGAGCCACGCTTCTCTCCTGGGAGTGACGCGGTGGCTTGGGCACCCACAGGCTCCGCGCTGCCCCAAACGGTCCGCCTGTAGGGCAGCTGAGTGGGAAGAGGCAGGCAGACTCCTCAAAGGTCCCACGGAGTGTCCTGCCCCGTCTGGCCCCGTCCCTGGGCACAGGGCACGCACGCCACCCCAGGCACCCAATCGGCTTATTCCACCGCTGACCCCACCGCATGCAAGGCTGTGGCTGTGATCTGCAACCCTTTGTGACCAGGGACAGTGTGTGAGGGTGTGTGTTGATGGAGTCAGGGAATGCAGTGGTGAGAGAGGGTTGATGCCCACAGCCATGTTCTCTCTCCATGCAATGTGAATTGGGTGGAAAGGGAAAACCATGGATAGGGTCAGTTTTGACCCAAATTATGCATCAAGCAATTGTATAGCATAGCAGATGGATGCCCCATGGCCCCACCATATGTTTTTTAATACGCTAACTTAATCATTGTTACTATATACCAGTTGGGGTATATAGATGTTTCAAGGAGGGCATCCTGATCAAGTTTGCAGATGACACCAAATTGGGAGGGGTGGCTAATACCCCAGAGGACAGGATCACACTTCAAAATGACCTTAACAGATTAGAGAACTGGGCCAAGGCGAACAGGGTGAATTTTAACAGGGAGAAATGTAAAGTACTACACTTGGGCAAAAAAAATGAAAGGCACAAATACAGGATGGGTGACACCTGGCTTGAGAGCAGTACATGTGAAAAGGATCTAGGAGTCTTGGTGGACCATAAACTTGACATGAGTCAACAGTGTGATGCAGCAGCTAAAAAAGCCAATGCAATTCTGGGCTGCATCAATAGGAGTATAGCATGTAGATCAAGGGAAGTAATAGTACCACTGTATTCCGCTCTGGTCAGACCTCACCTGGAATACTGTGTCCAGTTCTGGGCACCACAGTTCAAGAAGGATACTGACAAGCTAGAACGTGTCCAGAAGAGGGCAACCAAAATGGTCAAAGGCTTGGAAACGATGCCTTATGAGGAACGGCTTAGGGAGCTGGCTTTGTTTAGCCTGGAGAAGAGAAGGTTAAGGGGTGATATGATAGCCATGTTCAAATATATCAAAGGATGTCATATAGAGGAGGGAGAAAGGTTGTTTTCTGCTGCTCCAGAAAAGCGGACACGGAGCAATGGATTCAAACTACAAGAAAGAAGATTCCACCTAAACATTAGGAAGAACTTCCTGACAGTAAGAGCTGTTCGACAGTGGAATTTGCTGCCAAGGAGTGTGGTGGAGTCTCCTTCTTTGGAGGTCTTTAAGCAGAGGCTTGACAGCCATCTGTCAAGAATGCTTTGATGGTGTTCCTGCTTGGCAGGGGGTTGGACTGGATGGCCCTTGGGGTCTCTTCCAACTCTATGATTCTATGATTCTAAGACACAGGCAACTAGCTTGTATGGATGTGGATTTCAGAAGAGTGACTCAGATGTGCAGGAATACATGCCACCCTAAGGATGCCAGGGCTCCTGCCCCAATAAATGGGGATTGTGAGTTCTCCAAGGAAATTCCTGCCCTGGCATCAGGGACAGTACTTCATGGGAGAACCCAGGGGTCTCCCAAGATCAAGAGATTATGTGATCTCAAGTGGTTTTGGGGTCTTTTTTTCTTTGCTCGCAGGAGTGTGAACCTGTTCCCTTCCTCTCTGCTTTACAAGGCCAGCCTCTCTGCAACCTGCTAATAAATCATCTCTGTTGTTAACAAATGGTAATCACATCCTGTGGACGGCCATTAAGAGAGGCTGAATGAGTTTGGAATGACCTTTAAACCCTCTCTAATTTTCATTAGTGGTGCCGCTACGGGCTCTGTGGGGGGGTCTTCGCTGCAATGCTCCCCCCCCGCCCCCGCTGGGCATGAATGCTAATCCACGGCTCACATCAGCAGAGAGTGGCCACTTGAGTGGGAACTAGGCGAGCCAGACAATCAAGAACTTTCAGGACAATGCGAAGGGAGGTCCTCTGCTTCTTAATCTGCATCCCGCCCGGCAAGGGGCAACACAGCTCTCAGAAACCATCAACCTGTTCAGAGGCTGTTCAAAGGCAGGTGGAAGAGGCTCGGGATTTAAACCCAAATGGAAATTGCATTCTAGGCAATAGGCTTCTCCTTCTTCTTTGGCAATCCCTCATAGCCGAGTCAGATTGTCTTCCATAAACACAGTTTTAACAATGAAGTCCGTAAGTGACTGTGGAGGCCAATTCTGGATCCACACGTCCTTCCACAGTGGGGACATTGGTTTCCGGGCGGGAGTTGATCTTTTACGACCGCTAGGTGGTGTCCCCACTGGGCGCACGGTAATCCAGTCAGGGAAAAAGGGAGGCAATGTTTAGGGCACCATTTCTAGCCCCTCCCCCTTTTCAGGGTGAGCAGAGTGGATCATAAAAAGGGCTGCTCAGTCCTGGATACATCTGCCAAGCTGCTCAACTGCCTTGTTCCTTGAGTCAGAGTGACTGAATCTGTATCCACTGCCCATGTGCCGGTTCATGACTAGGGGCTTCCAGATTTCACGATCCTGCCCCCATTACCATTTGCCGATCGCCATGGGACTTTGGGGGTTTGGGTTTGGGATGGGTTTTTGGAAGACGCCTGTGCGTGAATTTGTTTTATGTGCGTAGATCAGGGCACGCTGACCAACGCACAGTCTTCGCAGTAAGGCTCTGTAATGATGGCATGAGTAATGATGACGACAGGTAGATTCTTATCTGCTGCAGCCTTCATCTGCCTTCACAGCCGTTGTAACATAACGCTTGTCATATTCCGCCTGTTCTGCCGTTGAGGACTTCTTGGGTCATTCTTTGTCTAGCTCCTCCCCTTTGACCTTACCGCCTTGGGTGACTCTGTTGGGAGTACGAGATTCCCAATGGCTTCGCTCACAAGGGTCATAGGAACATGCAAGTCCTCTCACCACGACAAGGTGACGATCCAGCGAGTAAGAGGCAATAGGCAACCAGCAAAACATTCACTTCTCAGTGCAGCACCTGTCAGCGGTGATGTGGAGCACATTATTATTATTCCATGTGACTTTTAGAAGACATCTGAAGGCAACCCTGTTTAGGGAAGTTTTCAATGTTTGATGTTTTATCGTGTTCTTAATATTCTGTTGGGAGCCGCCCCAAGTGGCTGGGGAAACCCAGCAAGATGGACGGGGTATGAATAATAATTCATTATTAAATTATTATTATTATTATTCCCCTCCAGCTGGTGGGGCTCGGGGGGGACCCGGTGGCTCAGGCACCTTGCAGACCTAGTGCCACCCAGGGCAATCTTCTCCTTCCACCGCCCCCTGGCTACACCACTGGGGTTCACCCCTTAGCCTTTTCTTCTCCCAAAAATGTCCCGAAAGGCAGCAGAGGTTTAGGATCAGAGTTTTCCTTCTAGGTGGGCTACCTTCCCAGGTGGATGAGCCCCACCTGCCCCTCACTTTCCTCTACAGCACATGCGGAAACCACCTTCTGGACCATCGGACCCACTCTTGGTCTCGTCCACTCGATCCAAAGACAGGCAGGGGAAAATCCATAACTCACCAAGTCTTTTAAACCTATCGGCTACGTTCACCTGGTTTAGCTGGGCAGATGAAGCCATTTCCCATGATGCTGACAGCATCTAGGAGCTACAGGTGGGAGCTGAGTGCAGGGTGGGGACCAAAGGTGGGCAAACTGCCCCAGAAGGAGCACAGTGTGTTCCCCACCAGAGGTACCACTTCATCCCCAACACCCCACACACCCACTTAAGTAGTTTACCAACCTAATATTCTCTTCCCAATATACTGTGTTGCTTCTTTGCACTCCTTTTATTTTCACTGTATTGATTTGTTTCATCTACTTCAATGAAATCTTTAAAGAAATAACAAGAAGAAGAACATTAAAAAATAAACAACATCCTAACTTCCAGGGCCACTATGAGAATTATGACTTGGGTCATTCTATCGCACCATACAAATCCTATGGTTTATGGATCACGACGGCTGGCCTTTGACAAGAGAGGAGATCTCACTCCTGTGCTTCAATTCACCCACTGAGCTCCGCTTCCTTCCTTCTAATGCCCCCTGGAGTGGATCCCATCGGAACAGGGAGCCTCCTTCTGACACCCCCACCCAAATGGCTTTGTTTTGGACACCCCCACCCAAATGGCAGCCGCTTGGGGACTTGCGAGTGTCTAGGAGGGCGGAAGCGATCTGGCCCCCACTGCTTCCACCTTTCTTTAAAGGCACGTTTCATTCAAGACAAATAGGTGGGAACGAACCGCGGATATCATTACATCCCACTTCATCACTACATAATGTATTTTTAATTGACTGGAGACAGGATCAAGTGCCCTCCAGTTGTTAATTAAAATAATGCCAAGTATTGATTCCAGCCTCTGACTTGCTTCGACGGCAATCCTGGTTTCCTGCGGATGATGAAGAGTTCATCATATGCTCCCTGAAGACCATCCCTTCCAGACGGGAGGAGAGCCCAGGTTGCAGGAGCTCTTGCAACTTTCCTATCAACCCTCAAGGCTCAAAGCTGCCACCAGATCTTGCAGAAGCTCCAACGGCTGCGCGAAACCATACGCCTTGGTTTTTTGGACTGCTCACCAATCTGGTTCGCCGCATGATTTAGCTTCATTTATTTCCCTGCTTACATCACAATCCTACCAATTTCTACTCGGAATTCCAAGAGGAAGGGATGGAGAACTCTTGTTTATTCATTTTCCTCCAGCCTGATTTTCCCAGTCTTCAGTTCAGTTCTCTCTCTCTCTAAAAAAAACAACTCCTGGTTTTGAAAACTCTTCTCCTGCTGCTACCAATGCTGTTTGTCAGTTCCTCATTCCTCATCTCCCACGACCCAGCTCTGTGGCTCGCCTGGAGGAATTTCAGAATCCAGGGGCTTCCAATCTGTTTCTCTAGCTGTACAACTTCTGGAGTTCTTCAGAAATTCCAGATTTATTTACTTTTTAATCCATTGCTTCATTGCAAGGACAGTGAGTGCGGAAATACTTATTCTTTCCCCTTGATTTCACTCAACTGGAGTGTTTCTTTTTGGCTTTCAGACTAATTCATAAGAGGGTTTAGCGGGACATCTATGATTCATTAGCATTTAACGTTTCTATTCATTAAGCGGCTTCAATTAATTCTCCCTTAATGTCAGCTCCTTCTCTCACATCCTCTAAGGAAAGTTCTGCCTGTTGCTATGGCAATTTCTTCTGGGTTACTAGATTTGGGACAGAACATAAGAAGATAGTCCCGCTTGGACTACTGCAATGCTCTCTATGTGGGGCTACCTTTGAAGGTGACCCAGCAACTGCAATTAATCCAGAATGTGGCAGCTAAACTGGTGACTGGGAGTGGCCACTGAGACCACATAACACTGGTCCTGAGAGAGCTACATTGGCTCCCAGTACGTTTCCGAGCACAATTCAAAGTGTTGGTGCTGACCTTTAAAGCCCTAAACTGCCTCGATCCAGTATACCTGAAGGAGCGTCTCCACTCCCGTTATTCAGCCCGGACACTGAGATCCAGCGCCGAGGGCCTTCTGGCGGTTCCCTCACTGCGAGAAGCAAAGCTACAGGGAACCAGGCAGAGGGCCTTTTCGGTAGTGGCGCCCGCCCTGTGGAACGCCCTCCCATCAGAGGTTAAAAGGATCAACAACTATCCTACATTTAGAAAACACCTGAAGGCAGCCCTGTTCAGGGAAGTTTTTAACCTGTGATATTTTAATGTATTTTAATATCTGTTGGAGGCTGCCCAGAGTGGCTGGGGGGACCCAGCCAGATGGGTGGGGTAAAAATAATAAATTATTATTATTATTATTATTATTATTATTATTATTATTATTATTAGAGCCTGCTAGATCAGACCAGTGACCAGCCTGGTCCAACTTCCTGTTCAAACAGTGGTCAACCAGATACAGTGGAACCTCGTGTTACGTACTGTCCTCCTTGCAAACGCTGCGGATTATGAGATCCGCTAACCCGGAAGTAGATGCCCCTTGTTGCGAACTTTGCCCTGGGATGCGAGCAGAAGTTGTGTGCTAGTGGCGCAGCGGCAGCGGGAGGCCCCATTAGCGAAAGCACGCCTCGGGTTATGAATGGTTTCAGCTTAAGAATGGACCTCCGGAATGAATTAAGTCCGTAACCGGAGGTACCACTGTACCTGGAGGAAGCCCGCAAGCAGGATTCGAGCCCAAGACCTCTCTCTCACCTCCTGCATTTCCCAAAAAACTGGTATTCAGAAGCATTGAGAAGAGAAGAGAAGAGACGATAACCATGTTTCTCCTAAAATAAGACACCGTCTTATATATTTTTTCCTCAAAAAAAAGACAGTATGGCTTATTTTCTGGAGATGTCTTATTTTAACCGCTCCGCGTCGGTACACTGCATAGCCACGCCTATCCAGGCTGTCTTAAGGGAGAGGCGCCGTGTCACTATGTCTTATTTTCGGGTGTGGCTTATTTTCGGGGTATGGCTTATATTTCACAAATGCGTAGAAATCCTGCTACGGCTTATTTTATGGCTACGTCTTATTTTAGGAGAAACAGGGTATTTATTGTCATTGTCCCCTTGCGGGAACAATGAAATTACTTGGTTGCTCTATCCACTCAGATAAGGCACTCCACATAAATTTAAAAATAACTACAAAACACTAATTAAAACAGTACAATACAATACAATACAATATAACAAGTAAAATAAAATGACTTCAAAGTCCAGACTTTCCATTCAAGGCCGAAATTGCTCTGGAGAAGAAACTCTTCCTGAGACGGCTTGTTCTCACCTTCATTGTCCTGTATCTCCGTCCCGGTGGCAGGAGAACGAAGAAACAGTGACCAGGGTGTGACGGATCTCCTACTATGTCCAGTGCCTTTCTGTGGCACCTGGTGGTATAAATTTGCTCTAAGGTGGCAAGTGATCAGCCAATAATGCTTTCTGCTGTCTTAACAATTCTGCACAACCCCATCCTATCCTGGGTAGTACAGCTTCTGTACCAAACACATAAACCATAAGTGAGCACGCTCTCAATGGCACAGTGATAGAAGGCAGGCAGCAGCTTTTGCGGAAGATGGTTTTTTCTTAGAATGCTATGTTGGCAGAGCATAGACATTCTGGCAAGTAGCTTTTCATAGCCCTGTCTCCTCCACGGATTTGCCTAATCCTCTTCTAAACCCATTCAAGTTGGTGGCCATCACTCCCTCCTGTGGAAGTGAGTTCCACAGTTTAACTATATGTGGTGTGAACAAGTCCTTCCTTTTATCTGCCCTGAACCTTCCAACATTTAACTTCAGTGGATGTCTGCAGGTTCTGGTGTTACGGGAGCAGGAGAAAAGCTTTCCTCTCTCCAATTTCCCCATGCCAGACATGGTTTTATAAACCTCTATCCAGCCACCTCTCACTTGCCTTTCCTCTAAACTTAAAAAGCCCCAAATGCTGCAACCATTCTCCACAGGGCCGTTGCTCCATTCCCTGGATCATTTTGGCAGCCCTTTTCTGAACCTTTTCCAACTCAACAATATCCTTTTCGAGGCCAGGCGGCCAGAACCATACGCAGCGCTCCAAATATGGCCACCCTTCTCATAGCGAAAAGAGAGGATCTTCCAAAATGCACTGATTTGCTTAATTCTGGTTGTGTGTAGAGGTCACCAAGCCACCCCCACCAATAATTCACACAAGAGACATAATTTTTGTTTGGGTTTTTGGCATGGTTTTGGCCACAACTTTATTGAAATACAAAACATGTGAGTGGTTGCGTAGGCATTGGTTCACGCTGTCCGACGGGACAGAGCTGACCACTTGTCAGCGAAGAAAGACTAGCTGTCCGGCGGGACAGAGCTGACCACTTGTCAGCGAAGGGAAACCAAACTGGGGAGAGTTAACGGAGGCTGGGAAGCAGAGACCTCCCCCTCCCTAGGGGTCCTCAGGGGCTCATGCGCGGCCCTGCAACCATACCGGGTTCGGACAAGCATGTCGAGCCCCTGGATTCCTTTAACGGAATTCCCATCACACCATGATCACTTTTGGAGGGCTACCACCCTCCCATTAACCACAGAACCAATGCCTAACCGCAGGACCGGTGCTAGGGTTTTTCGCGCCCTAGGTGAAAATTGCGGGGCACCCGGCGTGCAGGGGGCAGGACACCGTACGTCATGCACAATGACGTCACGTGCCCTGCCCCCTGCGCCCCGGGCGCTGCGCGCGCTGGGTACTGCCGGGCGCTGCGCGAGCCGGGCGCTGCCGGGCACTGCTGGGTGCTGCGCGAGCCGGGCGCTGCTGGGCGCTGTGCGAGCCGGGCGCTGCCGGGCACTGCGTGCCCCGGGAGCTCCGCGCCGCCGCGATTTTCGGCTCTGTTTGGGGCGGGGGCGGGGGGCGGCGGGGGGGGCGGGGGCGGGGGCAGGCTGGCCTGCGCCCCCTCCATTTTGGCACTCTAGGCAGTTGCCTAGTTCGCCTAAATGGACGCTCCGGCCCTGCCTAACCGCCAACCTTACAAGTTGTGACTAGTTGCTACGTAGTAGGCGAAAACCAAGTGGCACAGCCAATCAGCCAAATGGAAAAATTCCTACTAGGCCCCTGCCTCAACAGCAGACGACCCCATGACAGGCAACAGCAAGGTCAACCAGGCCTATACCGGGGGGGGGGGGGGAGATCCGAAGCTCGCAGCAAAGAGGGTGGTTGCATCATGTGCATACCTATTTAAAGGACGCTGGGCTGTCCATCACCAATTGATACATGTGTTTTTCCCCAGCAACACACTGGGTCAATACTAGCTGTGGCCAGCAAGCCAAACCCCCAGCTACAAGGGGAGGTGGCTTTCCTGCCCCCACCGCAACACGAGCTCTCTTTGTAATGGAGAATTCGCTTTGCAGAATCCCTCCTTCTGCGATCGGGGACAGAATATTGGCTAAACTGGCACCGAATAACAAGAGCTTTGAAGTCCAGGAATCGAGGCAAAGCCCTGGGTGCCAAACTGCCCATCGTGAGCACCCTTTGCACCGTGCCAGGGAAGACAAATGAGTGGAATTATTTCTCCTGCCTTCTAACATATTGTAACAAAACAAACAAAAAAGCAATTCCGGGCGGGGAGGGGGCCGCCCAGCCAGCTTCCGTTTTTCCACGTGTGCCAGGAATTTTGATTTGCTCGTATCCCCATGCTCGGCCCTCTGAATTAGCATATAAAACTGTTCCAAATGAAAGAGATAATCAGTTACGTGGCCCTGGCTGCTTCCAGAGTCGCCAGGCTGAGGGCCAACTCCTTTTGTCTTCCGCACTGTTCCTTGATCCACGTCAATAATACATATTCAGCAGGAAAAGAAAAGCTATTAACCAAACATCCAAGATCAGATCCCCTCCTCCCCTATTTTTCTTTTTTTTTTAAATCCTCACCACACACAATCCCATACTGGAAGGGTAATTTATTCCTCCTAGTTTCCTTTGGCACAAAAGACGTGGCGGAAGAAAACCCGTGGAAAAGAAGAAAAGAACGGGAGAGAGCCTGAAAGGGTTCCAGCGTTTCATTAATTAGCGCCAGCACAAACAGAAGCTCTGCAAATATTTGCGTGGCACTAATTTGATATATCTAATTAAATGCTATTTATTAAATTAGGGCTGCAGCCCGTCGCTGCTCGCCTAACCGTTTGAGACAAGGCAGATCTCCCCCCCCCCCCCCCGTGCATTGTTGCTGCCAATTAAATTGAGTCATCTTTGTTAAATGGCTTGTGAGGTCGCCTTGCCCACCTGCTGGGAAAGGCTGCTGGGTGGGACCCTGAAGAACCTAAGGCAAGCCAGCTGGATCAGGCCAAAGAAGAAGAAGAAGAAGAGTTTGGATTTGATATCCCACTTTATCAGTACCCGAAGGAGTCTCCAAGCGGCTCACATTCTCCTTTCCCTTCCTCCCCCACCACAAACACTCTGTGAGGTGAGTGGGGCTGAGAGACTTCAGAGAAGTGGGACTAGCCCAAGGTCACCCAGCAGCTGCATGTGAAGGAGTGGAGACACGAACCCGGTTCCCCAGATTACGAGTCTACCGCTCTTAACCACTGCACCACACTGGCTCTCCAGCATCCTGTTCTCACGGTGACGAACCAGATGCCCCAATGGGAAACCCACAAGAAGGGGAGGCAGCAGGATGTCTTGATCCCTTTGGGAAGCAAGCTGCCACTTTAGCTGTCGCTCTCCACATTTCAGTCATGAGGACAATGTCCTCCACTTATGGTTCCCCCATGGCAGGAGTGTCCTTTTTCCATCCAGAGGGCCAGGGCTTTCTGTTAAAGCAGGCATGTCCAACTCCCAAGAGATTGCGATCTACTCCCTCTATAAAACAAAAACTGGCAGTGATCTACCCATTGGATTAACCAAAGTTGTTGAGCTTTTTTGGGCAGCCGAAGTTGTTAAGCCTTTTTTAGAGAAACCAGAGTTGTTGAGCTTTTAGTTAGTTAGCTGATCATTCAAGATCACGAGATTGACCAGGATTGAGCAGAGATGCAGAGCAGTTAGAATCATAGAATCATAGAATCATAGAGTTGGAAGAGACCACAAGGGCCATCCAGTCCAACCCCCTGCCAAGCAGGAAACACCATCAAAGCATTCCTGGCAGGTGGCTGTCAAGCCTCTGCTTAAAGACCTCCAAAGAAGGAGACTCCACCACACTCCTTGGCAGCAAATTCCACTGTCAAACAGCTCTTACTGTCAGGAAGTTCTTCCGAATGTTTAGGTGGAATCTTCTTTCTTGTAGTTTGAATCCATTGCTCCATGTCCGCTTCTCTGGAGCAGCAGAAAACAACCTTTCTCCCTCCTCTATATGACATCCTTTTATATATTTGAACATGGCTATCATATCACCCCTTAACCTTCTCTTCTCCAGGCTAAACATACCCAGCTCCCTAAGCCGTTCCTCATAAGGCATCATTTCCAGGCCTTTGACCATTTTGGTTGCCCTCCTCTGGACACGTTCCAGCTTGTCAGTATCCTTCTTGAACTGTGGTGCCCAGAACTGGACACAGTATTCCAGGTGAGGTCTGACCAGAGCGGAATACAGTGGTACTATTACTTCCCTTGATCTAGATGCTATACTCCTATTGATGCAGCCCAGAATTGCATGGGCTTTTTTAGCTGCTGCATCACACTGTTGACTCATGTCAAGTTTGTGGTCTACCAAGACTCCTAGATCCTTTTCACATGTACTGCCCTCAAGCCAGGTGTCACCCATCCTGTATTTGTGCCTTTCATTTTTTTTTGCCCAAGTGTAGTACTTTACATTTCTCCCTGTTAAAATTCATCTTGTTTGCTTTGGCCCAATTCTCTAATCTGTTAAGGTCATTTTGAAGTGTGATCCTGTCCTCTGGGGTATTAGCCACCCCTCCCAATTTGGTGTCATCTGCAAACTTGATCAGGATGTTGATTGCGATCAACTGGCTAGACATGCCTGTGTTAAAGAATCCCTGACAGATGGCCATCCAAACTCTGCTTAAGCCTCCAAGGAAGGAAAATCCTCCATCTTCTGATGAAGACCATTCCACTGTCCAACAGGAAACACGCTTGCTCCATCTTACATGAGACAGCCCTTCAGATCAACCATTCCTCCAGACCTTCTTGGTTGCCCTCCTCTCCAACACATGCAAGATTACTGCAAGCACGGCACTGTGTCCTGCCATAAGCCATGGACCCAAACAGGGATCCCCGGATCAAGGCGAGAGCCTGCTTTCTTCATCCTGCAAAGTATTGGCTGCCTGGCGAATCAACGACTCTATTTTAAGCAAATGCTAATGGCAAGCCATTAGGTAGAAGCTCAAATGGGTAGTCTTTCACGCTGCAAAAATATGATATATTTAGCCAAGGCAATCTTAAATAAAAACAGGGGTAATTACTTGCTTTTTTTCTCGCCCCCTCCAAACTATGTATATATATATTTTTTCAAGAAGTGGGAAAGCTGACCTTACATGCACATTTTCCCTCAAGGAATCCATTAGTCTCTTTCTATTGCTTTGCATAGCAAGGAATAATAGTTCACAATGGAAGTGGCATGATTGGAGGGAGCTGAATTGGAGGAAAAGAGGGGGCAGGTTGCGTGTGGAACAGAGAGCCATTTCCCATTCTTCGGCTGCCTGCGTTTTGTTCCAAAGCACTTGTCAGTTCTTTTATGCCTTGCTACTAGATGTTTCAACAGCGAGAAATACCCCACTATTTTAAAAAGCGAATTCACGGCCATGATGCATTCAGCGAAGCAGGAGGAGTCGGCTCCTGCCGAGGCAAGGGAAAACAGCCCATCGGCAAGGCAGCCTCCAGGAAGGATCCCACCTGCATTGCTAAAGGTTTCTCCTGGATTTTCAAGAGTTGGTGGGGGGTTTTCCTGCAGAGCGAGGGGGTACAGGGAACTCTTGGGAGAACCACATCACGCGGGCAACGGGGAAGAAATATGATTCGCTTCGCATTTAAATGTGGGCCTACCCAATTTGCAGCATGGCCTGGTGGTTAGAGTGTCGGACCAGGACTTGGGAGACGGGGGCTCAAATCCCCACTCGGACATGGAGCCCATAGGGTGACCTTGGGGACTGGTCACTGCCTCTCGGCCTAAGCTACCTCACAGGGTTGTTGTGGGGATTAATGAGGAGGGGGAGAGCCATGTCGGCCACCTTGAGCAGCTCGGAGAAGAAGGAGGGAAATCAATGCAGCAGCAGCAGTGGCAACAAGCACAGTACGTTTCCAAGCACAATTCAAAGTGTTGGTGCTGACCTTTAAAGCCCTAAACGGCCTCGGTCCAGTATACCTGAAGGAGCGTCTCCACCCCCAGCATCCAGCCCGGACACTGAGATCCAGCTCCGAGGGCCTTCTGGCGGTTCCCTCACTGCGAGAAGCCAAGTTACAGGGAACCAGACAGAGGGCCTTCTCGGTGGTGGCACCCGCACTGTGAAACGCCCTCCCACCAGATGTCAAAGAGAACAACAACTACCAGACTTTTAGAAGACATCTGAAGGCAGCCCTGTTTAGGGAAGCTTTGAATGTTTAATAGACTATTGTATTTTAATATTCTGTTGGAAGCCGCCCAGAGTGGCTGGGGAAGTCCAGCCAGATGGGTGGGGTATAAATAATAAATTATTATTATTATTACTATTATTATTATTATTATTATGATGCTTGTGGGGTGCTGCTAGCCACCCGCACGGCGAGCGTCTGGGAGCGTGGCGAGCATGGCGGGGGTGCAGCGATGTCACCCCCCAGGATGGCACTCGGAGTGAGCTGCACCCCCTTCTCCACCAGTGCTTCTCTGAACTTTGCATCGCAGTGTACAAAAACATATCTACTAGGACCTAAGAATGCATATGTTCATGAAAACTGCATGCAAAATTGCATTCTATTGGGGCAAATTGCTTTTCAAAAAATGACCCAAGGCAAAATTACATGTGAAATGTGTTTATTAGCAGAAATTCACATTAAAAGACCGCTGAATTTTGCTGAGGACTTTAAAAATAAATGAGAAACTGAAATGGACAGATTCTACTTCCATCCACTGCGCTCGGAATGGGCTCCTGTAAAACTGGGAGCATCGATGTGGATGGTGCTGTGCATGTTGCATGGCTTCCTGGGATTTGTAGTTTGGTGCACCTCATCCCAGCTGGAAGTTGCCATGAAAGACTTAAGAAGCTACTTAGTTTTTCATCCTGGAAGGAACTTCTCTGCATGTGCCAGAAGTGCAGGAGTTCAACTTGCTGAGGATGCAACTGCGCAGAATCAATCTAACATTCATTGCCATGAAAGAACTTTTTTTTGGGGGGAGGGGTTTGCTCAATTCCTGGTTCAAACAGCTCTCCAGTCGTGAATGACTAGGCAGTCCTAGGCAAACCATGAGCCCCACAGCTTACCCCCACCCTGAAGTCTGCAAAAGGAGCATAAGAATACTGGTCCACCTGACGGATTCATTATAAGGGCAAGAGATTAATGTACCTCCGACTCACCTTTTTGACGGCAAGGGCTGCTTGACAGTGGGACAGACTCCCTTGGAAACACAGCTGCCGAGTTGCGCCCAATATGTGGGAATGTTCAGGGTGGCAGGAGATGATATATTGTTTATTAATACCCTTCCTAACTTACACTAGCAAGTTCCTTTACGTAGCAGAGTTACATTCCCCTCTTTTTACATGTACAGCGGATAGTTGGTTGCAGGCTCGTGTGAGCCTCTCACTATTATACAATTCAGTCTGGTAGGTTCCCTTGAGTCCCTCCTTAAAGAATAAAGATGCCACAATCTTATTCAAAGATAATATTGCAATTTGGTTATTTTTTAAAAAAATTATTGGATTATGATTTGATGGATTTGTTAATTGGCTGTTTTTGTTGGGAAATTAATAAAAATTATTTTTTTTTTTAAAGAGAGAGAGAGAGAGAATGAGAAGCGCTGTCATTGAGTCAAGCACCGCTGTTGTGAATGACAAGCGCCGCCACTGGTGCGGCGCATCTTTGGTAAATGAGCGCAGAAAGCAACAAGTCCTTTAATAATAATAATAATTTTTTTTAATTTATACCCCGCCCTTCCCAGCCAAGACCGGGCTCAGAGCGGCTAACAACCATAAAAACCACAACAAAACATACAAAACAATCAATTGAAATGCAAGTTAAAATGCAATTTAAAATTTAAAATGCAGCCTCATTTTTAAGTAGCCCACCAATAAAACCATAAAGGAATAAAACATCAGGGTTAAACTAAAACCAACCCAAAGGCCAGGCGGAACAGCTCCGTCTTGCAGGCCCTGCAGAAAGATGCCAAATCCTGCAGGGCCCTGGTCTCTTGTGACTGACCATTCCACCAGGTCGGGGCCAGTACTGAGAAGGCCCTGGCCCTAGTTGAGGCCAGCCTAGCATCCTTGTGGCTCGGGACCTCCAAAATATTATTATTTGAGGACCTGAAGGTCCTACACGGGGCATACCAGGAGAGGCGGTCCCTTACTGTTTAGTGAAACATAGAATCATAGAATCCTAGAATCCTAGAGTTGGAAGAGACCCCAAGGGCCATCCAGTCCAACCCCCTGCCAAGCAGGAAACACCATCAAAGCATTCCTGACAGGTGGCTGTCAAGCCTCTGCTTAAAGACCTCCAAAGAAGGAGACTCCACCACACACCTTGGCAGCAAATTCCACTGTCGAACAGCTCTTACTGTCAGGAAGTTCTATCTAATGTTTAGGTGGAATCTTCTTTCTTGTATACTTTCTTGAAACAGTAGGTATACATTTTGGTAATACCTAGGTATATATGTATTTTGTTTTTCTAGCTTGTTCAAAATTATTTATTATTGCATAACAGGTAGATAGTTAAGAGCTTAGGCGGTTTCAGCGGCAGGTACCTGGCGCCCCCCAGAATTCAGCGCCCGGGTGCCCCACACCCCTGGGTAAAGACGGCCCTGAGGACCATGCCTTCCACTTACGGTTCCCCCAGGGCAGGCATGCCCTTTCCCCACCCAGAGCGCCAGGGCTTTCTGTGAAGAGAGGGACTGTGCCAGAAAGGCAGCCTTCTCTGGGATGATAAGCCCGGGCTCCCAAGGTGGTCGCTGAGTTCTGGACCGGGTAGATTTGTACTATTGACTTTCTTTCTTGCTAAGCCAGAAATCATCAGATCCTATTACGGAGGGGGGAAATAATACATGGATTTCATCCTGTAATAAATCATAAACCAGATTGGATTTACAATAGCCGAGTGGATCAATGGAGGCAAAAAATAGCTGGAGGCTGAGCTTTATTGGCAGCAAGGATGCACAACAGGCATCCTGACCTTTCAAAAGTAATAATTGCTCCTTAGCTGTCGTCCGGCGGGGGGGGGGGAGCAGAGGGCAGCCTAGCCTCCTTTGTCCATTTAAACCTTCACTTTGGGAGCCAGTAGGTGTCAGTTACCGCAAAATGGTAATAGTATTTATGTCTCCGTCAAATGCTTTTTTTGAGTGATACAAAACCCAGATACGTCAAAATCTCGCGTGGCATTTCTGGTCCCCAGGATCAAATCAAATATTATTTATTGCATTAGCCATATGGCCATAGCACAGAATGAGAAACCAGGCAGAAACCTGTCGTGAATGTACATAAAATACAACAGATACATTTTGTACAAATACATTTAAAAACTTTAAGTGTAAAATCATGCTGAGTAAAACAGATAAAATAAGAAGCAATAACAGGGCATGTCGACTGTGACTATGTCAGGAAAATATAGATAGCCACACCACATGTGGTCCCCAGGAATTAAGGGAGCTCTAGAGTCCCTGGAAAGGACGCGGATGGCGCTGTGGGTTAAACTACAGAGCCTAGGACTTGCCGATCAGAAGGTCAGCGGTTCGAATCCTGTTGCTCTGTCCCAGCTCCTGCCCACCTAGCAGTTTGAAAGCACATCAAAGTGCAAGTAGATAAATAGGTACCGCTCCAGCAGGAAGGTAAGCGGCGTTTCCGTGAGCTGCTCTGGTTCGCCAGAAGTGGCTTAGTCATACTGGCCACATGACCCGGAAGCTGTACGCCGGCTCCCTCGGCGAGATGAGCACCACAACCCCAGAGTCGGTCATGACTGTACCTAATGGTCAGGGGTCCCTTTACCTAGAGTCCCTGGAAGCAGCAGGAGGACAGAGCAAAGCAGATCTCTTGCTGTTGAAGAGGAGGAGGAGGAGGAAGAAGAAGAAGAAGAAGAATTTGGATTTGATATCCCGCTTTATCACTACCCGAAGGAGTCTCAAAGCACTAACATTCTCCTTTCCCTTCCTCCCCCACAACAAAGACTCTGTGAGGTGAGTGGGGCTGAGAGACTTCAGAGAAGTGGGACTAGCCCAAGGTCACCCAGCAGCTGCATGGGGAGGAGTGGGGAATCGAATCCGGTTCACCAGGTTACGAGTCCATTGCTCCTAACCACTACACCACACTGGCTCTGTGGAACGACTATGGAGGAGAAGGTGGACTCAGCTGAAGAGCTGCACCTGTGCCAAGCAACGGTAAGCCAACCTAGATGGCTTTCAAAGAGGATTGGCCAATTTCATGGAGGAGAAAGCTATCAAAGGCTACTAGCTATGATGGTCTCACAGTCAGAGGCAAAAATGTTTCTGAATACCAGTTGCTGGAAACTGCAGGTGTGGAGAAGGCTCTTGTGCTCAAATCCTGCTTGCTTGTCTCCCAAAGGCATCCAAAGAGATAACAGGATTGCGGCTTCCCACGTGGGAAGCCAGAGACCAGGGATATGGGTCAAGGGCAATTTCCAATGAAAGGCAGCGAAGGGAGGTCAATGGGCTAGTTCCCAAGGCAGCAGCTAGTCCAGCATCCTGTTCCCAGTGGCCAAACAGATGCCTATGGGAAACTCAGATTGAGGTTGAATCCTGGCAAGACAGAAATACTGATTTGGGGGGATGGGGGCGGGCAGGTGTGGGGGATTCCCTGGTCCTGAATGGGGTAACTGTGCCCCTGAAGGACCAGGTGCGCAGCCTGGGAGTCATTCTGGACTCACAGCTGTCCATGGAGGCGCAGGTCAATTCTGTGTCCAGGGCGGCTGTCTACCAGCTCCATCTGGTACGCAGGATGAGACCCTGCCTGCAGACTGTCTCGCCAGAGTGGTGCATGCTCTGGTTATCTCCCGCTTGGACTACTGCCATGCGCTCTACGTGGGGCTACCTTGGAAGGTGACCCAGAAACTACAAGTAATCCAGAATGTGGCAGCCAGACTGGTGACTGGGAGTGGCCACCAAGACCATATAACACCATATAACAACATTGGCTCCCAGTAAGACCTTTAAAGCCCTAAACGGCCTCAATCCAGTATACCTGAAGGAGCGTCTCCACCCCCATCGTTCTGCCCGGACACTGAGGTCCAGCTCCGAGGGCCTTCTGGTGGTTCCCTCACTGCGAGAAGCCAAGTTACAGGGAACCAGGCAGTGGGCCTTCTCGGTGGTGGCGCCCGCCCTGTGGAATGCCCTCTCATTAGATGTCAAGGAAATAAACAACTACCTGACTTTTAGAAGACATCTGTAGGCAGCCTTGTTTAGGGGAGTTTTTAATGCTTGACGTTTTATTAAGCTCTTAATATGCTGTTGGGAGCTGCCCTGAGTAGCTGGGGGAACCCAGTCAGAGGGGCGGGGTATAAATAAATAAATAAATAAATAAATAAATAAATAAATAAATAAACAAACAAACAAACAAACAAACAAATAAATATTCCATTTACAGGTAGGTAGCCGTGTTGGTCTGCCGTAGTCAAAACAAAATAAAAAAATTCCTTCCAGTAGCACCTTAGAGACCAACTAATTTGGTTATTGGTATAAGCTTTTGAGAAGAAGTATGCGTGCACACGAAAGCTCATACCAAGAACAAACTTAGCTGGTCTCTAAGGTGCTACTGGAAGAAATAAATTATTATTATTACTCAAAGCAGAATTTGAGCACAAGAGCCCTCTCCCCTCCTGTGGTCTTTAGAGGCACTTCTACCACCAACCATGGAGACATAGCATAGCCATTGAGACTAGGACAGTGATGGCTAACCTTGACACTCCAGATGTTTTGGGACTACAACTCCCATCATCCCTGACCACTGATCCTGTTAGCTAGGGATGATGGGAGTTGTAGTTCCAAAACATCTGGGGTGTCAAGGTTAGCCATCACTGGACTAGGAGCCTTACCCTCTATGAATTTGTCTAACTTTCTTTTAAAGCCCCCAGGTCGGTGGCCATCGCTGCCTCCTGCAGCAGTGAGTTCCACAGTTTAAGTAAGTTCTTTCACTTCTCTGTCCTGGATTTTCCAACAGCCCCGTTGTCAAGGTTGATGAGAGTTGTAATCCCAACAACCCTTGGGAGAACATCAAGTTCCCCATCCGAACTTTCAGAGCTCTGATATTCCTCCATGAGAAATCCTGGCTGAAGCGCCAAAACTGTTGACTGAGCTGCTCTGGCCTAAATTAGGCAAGAGATGAGAGCAGATCATAATGATCCGGTCTTGTATGGAAATCTATCAATCTATTACTTTTTAGCTGGGAAGCGAGTGTGTCTAAAAAGGCAGAGGGGACAAAGTCATCCAAATAATCTGTCTTTTTTCCTCTCTTTCCCCGGCGAGAAAATCATTTACAATAACAACTTGCTCATTTCTCCTTCTTTAACCTTCTCCTTCCATTACTTATCTGCCCATAATAACATTTTTTGCTCTTCCATCCTGCCGGCTTCCCTCGTAAGTCTACTTTCTCCTTCCACAGTAAATTCATCATTCCGGTTTGGGTCATTAATCTCTGCTTTCTCTTCCAAAGATAATACATGTTTAATGGCTGTGGGATGTAATATCGTGGCAAGACCAGAAGTGTTTGACATGCAATTGAAGGGCAGCAGAAATTATGTTCTCCCAAATGTAGCTTGGGTGACGTGCCTGCTATGAGAAGCGGCTCCGGGGGCTTTCAGGGGCTGCGCTGCGGGGCTCAGGGTGCTCTGGGGAGAAGCAGGTATTCACACTGTCAGTTTCAACCATCCCTGCGTTGATGTTTGCACTGAGCCAACCATATGGTAGGGGAATAAAGTGGGGAGCAGCCTGACGGAAAGGATCAGGCACACGGGGGACTCTCTGGCCCGTGCTTTGCACCTAATGAGCATGACCAAATTGAACTGAACTGAAAATCCCATTTCTTTGTCTAATAGCACCAATCCAACACAGGATACAGGTGTCCCCAGTGCCGGATTTACGTATAAACTAAACAAGCTATAGCCAGGGCCGGCGCTTCCATTTAGGCGACCTAAGCAGTTGCCTAGAGTGCCAAAATGGAGGGGGCGCTGGCCAGCTTGCCCCTCGCCCCCTGCCGCCGCCCGGTGCCGCCCCAACCAGCGGTGAAAACTGCTGCGGCACGGGGCACCCGGCAGGGCAGGGGGCGGGGCACCGCACATCATGCGCAATGACGTCACGTGGCCCGCCCCCTCGCCTAGGGCGCCAAAATCCGTGGCACCGGTCCTGGCTATAGCTTACGGGCCCACTCTCTTGGGAGCCCCCAAAAAATTTAAAGGAGAGAAACCTGGATGTCCATTTCCAAAATATAAGATAAAAAAACAAATGAAATAAAACCTACATACAGCAACAGTGTTTTGTGTTGTGTAGGCTCTTATGATGTAAGTCATGGGCCCCGCCTGCTAGCCTGCTCCCTCAAATATCTCTGGTTTACTCAGTTCTATATCAATTACTTTGATGAAATACATATTTTGTTATGTGCAAATGGCTTTAGATACCTATGAGGTCCATAAATTACCATATACCATATATTCAGCACAAAAAACCAGTGATAATTTGCTGTTGGCAAAGGACAGCTGGACATATAAAGGGGCCCATTACCTTCAGGAGCTGAGGGCCTCATCAAACCTAAATCTGGCCTTGGGTAGCCCCATGCTCAAATTCCAGAAATCCACCTGCCAAGGCGTCTGGTTGGGGAAGGGGTGATGACCGATGGACTGTGGCTCAGGGGTAGAGAACTTGCTTTGCATTCAGAAGTTCACGGGTTCAATCCCTGGCAACTCCCTACCCTCCCACTATATATAAGGGTCTGGTGACTTCTGTTTCAGTGTATCTGAAGAAGTGTGCATGCACACGAAAGCTCATACCAAGAACAAACTTAGTTGGTCTCTAAGGTGCTACTGGAAGCAGGGGCGTAGCAAGGGGGCGGGGGACGGGCTGCCCCAGGTTCCACCCCAGAGGGGGGTGACACTTTTTTTTAATTTTAACTTCATTGAAAAAAAAAGAGATAATAGACACACACACACACACACACACACAAAACCCCCACACCTCACAAAGTGGCACCATCAGAGGGGGGTGACACTTTTTATTTTTATTTATTTTATTATTATTTTTTACATTTTTAAATTATTTTTTATTTTATTTTTTTATTTTAACTTTATTGGAAAAAAAGAGATAATAGACACACACACACACACACACACACACACACACACAAAACCCCCACACCTCACAAAGTGGCACCATCAGAGGGGGGTAACACTTTTTATTTTTATTTATTTTATTTTATTTTTTACATTTTTAAATTATTTTTTTATTTTATTTTTTTATTTTAACTTTATTGAAAAAAAAGAGATAATAGACACACACACACAAAACCCCCACACCTCACAAAGTGGCACCATCAGAGGGGGGGTAACACTTTTTATTTTTATTTATTTTATTTTATTTTTTACATTTTTAAATTATTTTTTATTTTTTTTATTTTCACTTTATTGAAAAAAAAGAGATAATAGACACACACACACAAAACCCCCACACCTCGCAAAGTAGCACCATCAGAGGGGGGTGACACTTTTTAATTTTTTTAAAATTAAAGTGGTGGGGGGGACGGACAAAAAAAATTCCGCCCCAGGTACCACCTGGGCTTGCTACGCCTCTGACTGGAAGGATTTTTTTTATTTTTTATTTCACTTTCAGAGAAGTTTGCAGAACAGCTGCTGGACTTTTTTAACTTGATGGGATATTGATCCACCTCCTTTTCTCCTACATAAGACAGGGGAAGAAGGGATTCCACAGGGCTGAGCCCCAGAAACCTTTCCTTCCCACAAAGGAGAAAGCTCAGAAGTGCTAAAAAGTTGCAGACTTCAAAAAGCCAGCCCCGTTTCCTGGAGCTAATGTGTTGCTCAGCTAATTGCTGTGCAAAATGCATGCCTGGCAGCCGGGTTGGATTAGAATGGATCTCCGTTCCTCTCCATCTCCTCCTAAAATCTCTGAGGTCCCCTCTGAAATGTCATTTTTCACCACGTTCAGCTTTGCATGGCAGGCGAGTTTAAAATAAATAAATGTGTAATGCCACGAGATGTCATTAAAGGCCATCTATCTCCAGGAATTGCTGGTTAAGAATGAAGAGATGCAGGTAATATTCCATAACTCTAATTTATAAAAGCCTATAAATCCTATTAGTCCCTTGTACATGATTCTGTTGACACAAAAGATTTCACGTTGTAAAATGAAAGAAGAAGGAAAAAACCACACAAGAGTAATGGATCACTGAGAAAGCCCCGAAGAAAAATGATATCACGGGGGGGGGGCAGTTTGAGAAACAGCGTATCTTTCACCAGAGTAATAGTCTTGAACTCAAATGTGGGCTGAGTTTTGAGAAAGTAATTCTGGGCTGCATCAATAGGAGTATAGCATCTAGATCAAGGGAAGTAATAGTACCACTGTATTCCGCTCTGGTCAGACCTCACCTGGAATACTGTGTCCAG
Source organism: Darevskia nairensis (assembly GCA_034642065.1). NCBI lineage: Eukaryota > Metazoa > Chordata > Lepidosauria > Squamata > Lacertidae > Darevskia > Darevskia nairensis. The sequence continues at coordinate 1,156,754 of JAWWNI010000210.1, read as the reverse complement.
TTCTGGGCACCACAGTTCAAGAAGGATACTGACAAGCTGGAACGTGTCCAGAGGAGGGCAACCAAAATGGTCAAAGGCCTGGAAACGATGCCTTATGAGGAACGGCTTAGGAAGCTGGGTATGTTTAGAAGAGAAGGTTAAGGGGTGATATGATAGCCATGTTCAAATATATAAAAGGATGTCATATAGAAGAAGGAGAAAAGTTGTTTTCTGCTGCTCCTGAGAAGAGGACACGGAGCAATGGATTCAAACTACAAGAAAGAACATTCCACCTAAACATTAGAAAGAACTTCCTGACAGTAAGAGCTGTTCAACAGTGGAATTTGCTGCCCAGGAGTGTGGTGGAGTCTCCTTCTTTGGAGGTCTTTAAGCAGAGGCTTGACAGCCACCTGTCAGGAATGCTTTGATGGTGTTTCCTGCTTGGCAGGGGGTTGGACTGGATGGCCCTTGGGGTCTCTTCCAACTCTATGATTCTATGATTCTACGATTCTAAGTATTTGCTAAGTTCTTAAAGAAATGGGAGTGCCTGATCACCTCATCCGTCTCCTGAGAAATCTCTATGTGGGACAAGAAGCTACAGTTAGAACTGGATATGGAATAACTGATTGGTTCAAAATTGGGAAAGGAGTACGACAAGGCTGTATATTGTCTCCCTGCTTATTTAACTTATATGCAGAATTCATCATGCGAAAGGCTGGACTGGATGAATCCCAAACCGGAATTAAGATTGCTGGAAGAAATATCAACAACCTCAGATATGCTGATGATACAACCTTGATGGCAGAAAGTGAGGAGGAATTAAAGAACCTTTTAATGAGGGTGAAAGAGGAGAGCGCAAAATATGGTCTGAAGCTCAACATCAAAAAAACTAAGATCATGGCCACTGGTCCCATCACCTCCTGGCAAATAGAAGGGGAAGAAATGGAGGCAGTGAGAGATTTCACTTTCTTGGGTTCCATGATCACTGGAGATGGTGACAGCAGTCACGAAATTAGAAGACGCCTGCTTCTTGGGAGAAAAGCAATGACAAACCTAGACAGCATCTTAAAAAGCAAAGACATCACCTTGCCAACAAAGGTCCGTATAGTTAAAGCTATGGTTTTCCCAGTAGTAATGTACGGAAGTGAGAGCTGGACCATAAAGAAGGCTGATCGCCGAAGAATTGATGCTTTTGAATTATGGTGCTGGACGAGACTCTTGAGAGTCCCATGGACTGCAAGAAGATCAAACCTATCCATTCTTAAAGAAATCAGCCCTGAGTGCTCACTAGAAGGACAGATCCTGAGGTTAAGGCTCCAGTACTTTGGCCACCTCATGAGAAGAGAAGACTCCCTAGAAAAGACCCTGATGTTGGGAAAGATTGAGGGCACAAGGAGAAGGGGACGACAGAGGATGAGATGGTTGGACAGTGTTCTCGAAGCTACTAACATGAGTTTGGCCAAACTGCGAGAGGCAGTGAAGGATAGGCGTGCCTGGCGTGCTCTGGTCCATGGGGTCACGAAGAGTCGGACACGACTGAACGACTGAACAACAACAACAAGTATTTGCCAGAGCTGAAAGAGGGTCCAACTAGACAAAGAGGGAGGAACAATATTTTTCAAAAATAAAGTCTATTGGTTATTTTCATTTTCTGCCAGGACTGGGTGCTCTTTCTCACCTTGGTCACCTATTCTGAGGGGACAAAGCCTGCCTAACTTCAGGAAGATAACTGTAGTGGTTCTCTCACATTGTCATTTTAGGGTGGGTACAATACAGTGGTAACTTGGTTCTCAAACGCCTTGGTACTCAAACAACTTGGAACCCAAACATGGCAAACCTGGAAGTCAGTGTTCCTGTTTGTGAACTTTTTTCGGAAGCCGAACGTTCTCCATTTTGAGTACCACGCTTCCGATTTGAGTGTTACACTGAGGTCTGTCTGTTTTTGCCATTTATTTTGCTTTGTTTTTGCAGCTCTTTTTTTGTGACTGTGTGGAACCCAGTTCAGCTACTGATTGATGGATTGTGTGACTGCAGTACATTGTTCATTGCTTTCATTTTATGTATCAATGGTCTCTTTAGATAGTAAATTTCATGTTAAATTGTTGATTTAGGGGTTGTTTTTAAAAGTCTGGAACAGATTAATCCATTTTGCATTCCTTTCTATGGGAAAGCGCGCCTTGGTTTGGGAACGCTTTGGTTTTGGAACGGACTTCCGGAACGGATTAAGTTTGAGAACCAGGGTACCACTGTACAGCAATGCTTCTGAGTAACAGTTGCTGGAAACCACAGGAGAGGAGAGATGCTCTTGTGCTCAGGTCCTCAAATCCTCAAGTTGTAGAGTTGGAAGGAACCCCGAGGATTGTCTAGTCCAACTGCAGGCAATGCAGGAATCTCAACTAAATCACACATGGCAGGTGGCCAAAGGCATCATAGAAGTGTAGAGTTTTCCACCTGCATCTGATCATTGTGAGAGCAGGATGGTGGCTTGGATGGGCCATTAGCCTGATCCAACAGGTTCTTCCAATGTTCTGATGACTCTGGTACCCCAAGGGACATTGGTAGGGGTGGGATTCTGCCTCCTTCCACCCTGTGGAACACCCTCCCACCAGATGTCAAGGAAATAAACAACTATCTGACTTTCAGAAGACATCTGAAGGCAGCCCTGTTTAGGGAAGTTATAATGGCTGATGTTTTACTGTATTTTTAATATTTTGTTGGAAGCCGCCCAGAGTGGCTGGGGAAACCCAGCTATATGGGAGGGGTATAAATAATAATTTGTTGTTGTTGTTGTTGTCCTTCTACTCCCTGGGAGAGCAATTTCAGTCTTGGCTGAAATAAGAAAAGAAAATCCCTAGGAAAGGCTGAATTGCGGGGGACATCACACCCCACCAAGGACTCTGTTATCCTGAAGGTCCACTTGGGACTCTAAAAAAATAATGTTAAAAAGGGGGGTAGTCTTATACACAGAGGCAATCTCCCCCATTTTCTAAATTTTGAGTCCCCAAAAATAGGGGGAGCCATATACATGGGGACGTGTTATACATGGAAAAATAAAGTATATGCTTTGTATATGCAATATAACATTGTGCCGCCAGGTGGCGTCGTGGAGCCTCGTTTTTCTCTACCTGTTTTCCCTGCTTAAATTTACAACGCGTTTAGCTGAAACGCTTCTTTGATGTGTCCCGATCCAGCCTTGGCCTACCAGCCATGGACAGAGCATGAAGAAGACAGCACACTCCCGTGGTTTTTCCCCATAAACTGGTACCTACCTGGTGGCACAGCACCAGAGAATGTGGAGACCCTGAAAGGTTCAGCATTTTCTGCAAAAGGTGTTTGCCAAGTCACTCCTCTGCTAAAGAAGTTAATAAACCTTGGCTCTGGAGGAAAGAAACCCCAGCAGAACACCAGGGAGAGAACAGACAGCTCCTAATGAGACCGAGAGGTTGTTAGGGATGTCCTCTCTCAATTACAATTAGATGCTACTGCTTCTCTTTATAGTAATTCAGTTATCATCGTAAATTCATTAGGAGGCAAACATTAGCTCCTTCTCTGCCAAGAGCACCAAGGAGCTAGCTCGGCATGGCAAACACCGGTCCTCATTAGGAAGCTGTGAAATATTCCTGGTGACACGTCAAGGAAGCTTCCGGAATGCGCTGGAAACAGATGAAGCCATTAGGCGTCTTCTCTGCGTTTTTGCATTCTATAAATGGATCAGGGAGGGAGGGAGCCCATAAACCACAGATTTGCAGGCTGGGAGACTAAAACGGAGAGGAAAACTCTCATCGCCATCCCTCCAATAGGGCAGGTTTCACCCCATCGCTGGGACAGCCCTATTCCAGCCTGCCGCACATGAATAGCAAACTGAGAAGCAGTGTGGTATAGTGGTCAGAGGCGTGAACTAGGGCCCACGAGAGGCCAGTGTTCAAATCCCTGCTCGGCTGCCAAATGCAGTCTCTCAGCCTCACCTGGGGTTGTTGCGAGGATGAGATGGGAAGGAAGAGGACAACCTACGCCATCTGGAGCTCTTTGGAGAAAAAGGTGGCAGATCGAGGCAGGCTTGCTGAAGGAGAAGCTCATTCCAGGAAGAGGGCAAGGCAATGAACAGGAGCTTCAAATAATAATAATAATAATAATAATAATAATAATAATAATAATAATAATTTATTTATACCCCAGCCACTCATGGCGGCTCCCAACAGAATATTAAAAGCATGATAAAACATCAAACATTAAAAGGGCTGCCTTCAGATGTCTTCTAAAAGTCAGGTACAGTGGTACCTTGGGTTACATACGCTTCAGGTAACAGACGCTTCAGGTTACAGACTCTGCTAACCCAGAAATAGTACATTGGGTTAAGAACTTTGCTTCAGGATGAGAACAGAAATTGGGCAGCGGCAGCAGGAGGCCTCATTAGCTAAAGTGGTGCTTCAGGTTAAGAACGTTTTCAGGTTAAGAACAGACCTCCGGAACAAATTAAGTATGTAACCAGAGGTACCACTGTAGTTGTTTATTTCCTTGACATCTGATGGGAGGGTGTTCCACAAGGCGGGCGCCACCACCGAGAAGGCCCTCTGCCTGGTTCCCTGTAACCTCACTTCTTGCAGGGAGGGAACCGCCAGAAGGCCCTCGGAGCTGGACCTCAGTGTCTGGGCAGAACGATGGGGGTGGAGACGCTTCCTCAGGTATACTGGGCTGAGGCCGTTTAGGGCTTTAAAGGTCAGCACCAACACTTTGAATTGTGCTCGGACAGATGGCCATCTCACCACTGTTCAAAAACCTCCAGCAAGTCCATCACCTTCCAAGGGAGTCTGTTCTACTGCTGAATGGCTCTTGGTTCCAGAATCTTCTTCCTAACATTGAGTTGGAATCTCAGTGTGGTGTAGTGGTTAAGAGACTTGTAATCTGGGGAACCGGGTTCGCGTCTCCGCTCCTCCACATGCAGCTGCTGGGTGACCTTGGGCTAGTCACACTTCTCTGAAGTCTCTCAGCCCCACTCACCCCACAGAGTGTTTGTTGTGGGGGAGGAAGGGAAAGGAGAATGTGAGCCGCTTGGAGACTCCTTCGGGTAGTGATAAAGCGGGATATCAAATCCAAACTCTTCTTCTTCTTCCTTTCTTGTCATTTGAATGCATTGGTTTGGGCCCTCCCCTCCAGAGCAGCAGAAATCAAACCTGCTCCATCTTCCACGGGACAGCCCTTCAGAAATTTGAAGAGGGCTGTCGTGTCCAGTGGTGTAGCAAGGTCAGGTGGTACCCGGTGCGGAAAATTTCTTGTCACCGCCCCCTGTTGAAATCTAGTTGGACTCCCAAGAGACTGCAATCTACTCACAGTATAAAAAGACTAGCTGTGATCTACCCATTGCCATTGCCAGGAGTTGTTGAGCTTTTCTTAGGGGAGGGTTGGCTAAAGATGTTGAGATTTTTTTGGGGGGGTGGCCAAAGTTGTTTTTTTGGGGGGGGATTACAAGCTTTCAGTCCTGAGTTGAGGGAGCTTCTCTTCTTCCCTCCACCCCCCGCTTGTTCGCTCGCCTGCCTCCTTCCCGTCCTCTCCCTGCCTACCTGCATGCCCCCTCCTGCAGCCTGGGAGCACAGGGCTGTCAAAACAAAGGGGGATTAATAATAATAATAATAATAATAATAATAATAATTTATTATTTATACCCCACCCACCTGGCTGGGTTTCCCCAGCCACTCTGGGCGGCTTCCAACAAAATGTTAAAATACAATAGCCTATTAAACATTAAAAGCTTCCCTAAACAGGGCTGCCTTCAGATGTCTTCTAAAAGTCTGGTAGTTGTTGTTCTCTTTGACATCTGCTGGGAGGGCGTTCCACAGGGCGGGTGCCACTACCGAGAAGGCCCTCTGCCTGGTTCCCTGTAACTTGGCTTCTTGCAGTGAGGGAACTGCCAGAAGGCCCTATGCGCTGGACCTAAGTGTCCGGGCTGAACGATGGGGGTGGAGACGCTCCTTCAGGTATACCGGACCGAGGGAAGGGGGGAAGGCAGCTGGCAAAGTGGTGCAGCTCCCCCACCATCCCCCGACGGTTGGGGTAAGTGGCAGTCGAGGGCAGGCGGCATGCCAAATGTCACCCCCTCGCAGATGACATCCGGGGCAGTCCGCCCCCACCTTGCTCCGCCCCTGCTCATATCACCTCTCCATCTTCTCTTCTCCATACCCAACTCACTCCCCCAATTCTAGGATTCTAGGATTCATGGACTCAGAAAGTCAAGTTTCCTTTTCCATCAATTTGCTTTCACTGCCCCCGAGGACCTAAAAATATACTAATAACCAGATGTCTGATTTCCTCCCACCAGCCTCATTCTGCTTCAGGTCGTTCCAGATGCCTCCTCCGCCTCCTGGTTTGCAGTCCCAGAATGGCATTTTCTCGGCCTGTTTGCCATTTGTGACACAAGGCGGTGAAACCTGATGGCTCTCCCCAGGAAGGTCTAATGATGAGAGGATTGGCTTGGGGAGCAGGTGAGTCCATAAATGGGCTTTAACAGTGACTCTGGAGCCCTGAGCTGGTGTGTAAAATCTCCTCGGGTTTTAGTGCCTCGATATCGGGTGGCTGCAAAGCTCTGAGCCAGCAGCCCAGTCCTGCCCTGGGAGCACAGAGGGGCCCGAGGATCCAGCATTTGCAAACTCCTGATGGTGCCTGGTAGGGAGAAATTTGCACCAGGTTGCATTTTAAAGGTGATACATGCTTTCCAAAAAAGAAGAAGATGCAAATGAAAAACAGGGACCCTCCTTCAAAATTAGCTATGCTCTGTCTCTATAATTGGAGGAAGTCAATGCTTCTGAATCCAGCAGGTTTTTCTCAAGTTCTTACGAGCTTATGTTCTTAGACATATTTTATTTTATTTTATTTTATTTTATTTTATTTTATTTTATTTTATTTTATTTTATTTTATTTTATTTTATTTTATTTTATTTTATTTGACAAAGTAATTATAATAAATAAATAAGAATAAAAATGTGCACCCCACCATGTAGTGGTTAAGAGCGGTGGACTCATAATCTGGTGAACCGGGTTTGCTTCCCCTCTCCTCCACATGCAGCTTCTCTGAAGTCTCTCAGCCCCACTCACCTCACAGAGGGTTTGCGGGGAGGAAGGGAAAGGAGAACGTGAGCCACTTGGAGACTCCTTAGGGTAGTGATAAAGCAGGATATCAGATCCAAACAACTCCTCCTCCTTCTCCTTCTCCTTCTCCTTCTCCTTCTCCTTCTCCTTCTCCTTCTCCTCCTCCTCTTCTTTTTCTTCCATTGTAACTATCCAACTTCCCAAAATTTCAACACCTCTTTCAATGGTTTGATCCTTTCCATTTTAACAGTGCAAATTGTACAAACACTCTCCCTATCTCCCCAGAATCATTTCTCCTGCATATTCCCCGTCTTACCTTAACGGCACTTGTTAATTTATCATGAATAGCTACCGGTATATCCCACACCTCTTTATACCATTCTTCCATTTTATATTCTGCTCGCCCCTTCCACTTCCTAGCTATAAATAATGCATGCAGCTGTCAATAAATTGGTGAGCAAGTACCTTCATAGCCTGCAAACCTTCCACCCCATCCTAAATTGATAATAATGCTACCTCTGGACTTTCGGTCAGCTTTGATCCAGTGATTTCTGTTATCTCCTTAAACATCCTTTGCCCCCCAAAATTGTACAGATTTACACCCCCATCGCATGTGGACATAATTCCCGGTTTCCTGGCATCCCCTCCAACATAACACCGAATATTCCTTGTTTATTTGATTTAATCTGCCTGGTGTTCAAGACCATCTCCAAACTAATTTATAATATATATATTTTTATTCTTATAGACAACATTTTCAACGTACGTTTCTCCCATATTTCTCCCCAGCTTGGACTATCTGTCTGCCCTGTTGTCTCCTTTCCCCACACCTCTTCTTAGTCCTTTCTTTTTAACTGGAGACACCAGGAATTGAAACTGGGACCAGTTCAGCTGCCTGCAAAACCACTGGGATATTGGCCCCTCTGTAAGGGACAGGTGAGTGGGCACCAGCCTGCTGGTGTGCTTGGAAGGTGTCCAAACTTGCAACGTGCCAGGAATCTGCCTAAAATGTGCAGTCTTTTGTGCGCAACATAATTAGGATGTTTTTGCAAAGACTGAAGCCTCCAGCACACAGCTCTTTGAAACAAGTGGCAGCGATGCCGTTCCCCACCGGTGGAAGCCGTTCCGGCAGCTCCGTCTGGAGAAAGGGGCTGCTCTCTCCACTTGCTTCGTGCCCCACTAGGAGGAGCTACCGTCTCGTGGAATGAAATCCACAGGGGTAACAACTTCACTGTGGCACAGGCTTTAACGGACCCAACAGAAAGCGCTTCTTCAGAGTTGTGCAATGTTATTCTCAGCTGATGCAAAGGGTCTGCCCAAGACAATCAGCTGCTGAGATGCAGCAGCAAATGGCAGCCCTTTGACTCCTTCCTGTTGTTGTTTAGTCATTCAGTCGTGTCCGCCTCTTCGTGACCCCATGGACCAGAGCACGCCATGCACTCCTGTCTTCCACTGCCTCCCGCAGTTTGCTCAGACTCATGTTGGTAGCTTCGAGAACACTGTCCAACCATCTCGTCCTCTGTCGTCCCCTTCTCCTTGTGCCCTCCATCTTTCCCAACATCAGTGTCTTTTCCAGGGAGTCTTCTCTTCTCATGAGGTGGCCAAAGTCTTGCAGCCTCAGCTTCAGGATCTGTCCTTCTAGTGAGCACTCAGGGCTGATTTCCTTCAGAATGGATAGGTCTGATCTTCTTGCAGTCCATGGGACTCTCAAGAGTCTCCTCCAGCACCAGAATTCAAAATTCATGATCCTTCCTACCCCACCCCAAAAGTCAAGGGGCAGAGCATCCATCAGAAGAGCCTGCTGGATCCAGTCAAAAAGGGCCCGTCTAGTCCAGCACCCTGTTCTTTCAGTGGCCAACCAGATGCCTGTGGTGAACCTGCAAGCAGGATCCAAGCACACAACCAATAAGATAAGATAAGATAATTTATTGTCATTGCACAAGTACAAGCACAACGCTATACAAGTGCAACGAAATTGCATGCCGTCCCATTAAAAAAACAGAAAGAAACAAAAAGCAGCACAAAACACACACACACCAAAAAAAAGCCACACATACACCCATCACAGCTCTCCAAGGTCATATTATCTGGTTACAGCATTTAAGGTGGTTATAGCTCTTGGGTAGAAACTGTTCTTCAGTCTATTTGTTCTTGATCTAATTGTTCTATATCTTCTACCCGAAGGCAGTGGTGCAAAGAGACTATATCCTGGATGAGATGGATCCTTATGGGAGAGGATGACCAATAATATTTTGGGCTGTGGTTATGACCTTCTGAAGTATCTTCTTCTCCCTGGCTGTGCAGCTGGAGAACCAAGCACCAACTCTCTCCTTCTGTGGTTTCCAGAAACTGGTTTCCAGAAGCATCACTGCCTCTGACTACAAAGTCAGAGTACGGCCTCTCTAATGCCTCGCAGCCATCGAAAGCCCTCTCCTCCACAAATTTGTGTTATAAGAAAAACTGCTCCTTTTCCCTTATGGGGTACCCAAGAGCCCATATAGAGTCCTTATGTAGGTTCTCTATCAGTAGGAGAAAATAACAGAGGCCAGCCAGAGAATATTGAGAAGCAAAGCAGCTAGTAAGCCTGATCTTTATTAAAGCTGTTGCAACAGGGTGCTCACAACCTTACGTAAGAGGCAGGAGGGACCCAGAACAATGGTGTGTAAGCTCTTATATAGACTTTTGAACCCCCCCCCCCGTAGTCCAAGACCACCACCCTGAAACATCATACATACATCACAGAAGGAGGCGGTCAACAGCAGAGGAGGCGGTCTACTACAGCAGAAATCCTGTCTGCCAGGATACCTGATAATGGTCACTGACTGCATTACCTGGGCAGCCTGGCCATTCTTTTGTGATGGTAAATACTCAGTTCCTGAATCCAGGTCACAGGCTCACCCTATTCATACACAGATACGCCCTTTGTGAGCAAAGAGACAACGGGGAGGTTTTCCCATTTCCTTCCTCCTTGCAGAGAAACATTTGAGCTCAATTTGGAAGAGTCAAAATGGTTTCAGGATTGCTCTCCTGTACTATTTCAGACGCGTGGTTTATATACTTATGTATGTGTTTGCCTGTACATTTATGAACATTTATTTTATATCTTAGACCTTATAATCCTCATAACATTTGTCTAATCCTGTTTTAAAACCATCCAGGTGGGTGGCCATCATTGCCTCTAGTGGGATCCAGTTCCACAGCATAACTATGTGCTGAGTGAAAAAGTCCTTTCTTTTATCTGCCCCAAATCTTCCAACATTCAGTTCCAGTGTTTGGATAGAGGGAGAAAACATTTCCTCTCGCCGCTTTCTCCATGCTAGGCATCATTTTGTAAGCTTCTATCATATTGCCTCTTCCTCGCCTTTTCTCTAATCGAGGGATGGCTAACCTTGACACTCCAGATGTTTTGGGACTACAACTCCCATCATCCCTGACCACTGGTCCTGTTAGCTAGGAATGATGGGAGTTGTAGTTCCAAAACATCTGGAGTGTCAAGGTTAGCCATCACTGCTCTAATCTAAAAAGTTCCAAATGCTGCAACCTTTTTAAATAAGGGCTAGGGAGAAGAACATCCCACAAGCGCCTCTTCTTTCTGCCCTGCCTTCAAAGATGTGGCAACGATCAATTAAATAGCTAATGATTTGCTGCTCTGTCGTGACATCCAATATCAGCTGCCTGAGTCAGCTGCCTCATGCTGCCCAATGGTAGGAATGGCCCTGTGTGATTTCCCTTGGACAGGAAGTCTAAAGCAGTGGTTCTGAGTGGGTGGGACCACCCCCAGGGGGCGCTAAGAAACGAGGGGTGACAGGGGGGCTGGAGGTGTAAATGACTATCAGGCTTTGAAAAGCTGGTCTCGCTGGATCAATTCCATCCCTTTTGTTGAATTAATTAAACGAAATAGTTTTAATTGGATTTTAAAAGAATGCGCAATTGATTGTTACCGTTTTGAATTTTGCCGTGTTATTATCTTACTCAGTGCGTCGTGCAAACTACTATTATGGATAATGCTTTTTATAACATAGACTAGGGGATGCCAGGAATGAGTTTGTGGAACTCAGGAGGTGGTGGCGCAAAAGGGTTTGCAGAGCACTGAGTAAAGAATTTCAGATCTGTTAATTCAGAAGGAAGGAAGGAAGGAAGGAAGGAAGGAAGGAAGGAAGGAAGGAAGGAAGGAAGGAAGGAAGGAAGCTAGCTGAAGAGGTCCACCTGAGGCATAGCTGTCAACTTTCGGATTTGAAAATAAGGGATTTTTCCCAACTTTCGGATTTGAAAATAAGGGATGTCACCAGGGTGGTGCAAAGGCACCAAGTAGCCTCACCACCCTGCGCTCCAGAGGCTGCGCACGAACGGGTGAGCGAAAGAGCGAGCGCGTAGACAGCAGGAGGCTGTCTGTCTGGTTGGGCGTGAGGGTCTGGCTGCACAAGGCATGCAAGCTCCGCCCCCAGTCGGTCTCAGACTCCTTATTGGCAGCCGAGCAACGCAGCTGAGGAGCCTCCCTGGCCAGCAGGGAGGGAGAGGAGCTGCTTCCTTTGAAATCCGGGAAATTTAAGGGATATCAACAATCCAGGATAGCAGTGGGGAAGGCATTGGAATTCGGGAGTTTCCTGCCAAAAAAGGGAGGGTTGACAGCTATGACTTGAGGGGAGCTTTGTAAAATATGGTGCAGAGACAGAGGCTAGAGAGAAATTGCCCCTTTCTGCTCCTAATTTGGGCCCCTCCGATAACGTTGATTTGCAGTAGGTCCAGGACAGGTGAAAGAAAGTGCTTTATGCAATGCATAATTAAACTTATGGCATTTGCTGCCCAAGGCGGTCCTGTTGGCCTCTCTACCGTGAAGGTTTGCACTCCGATAAACAATGTCATTAGTCTCCTGGCCGTGTTTGTTTCCTGCCGGGTGAGTCATGTGGGTCCTCGATTCTTTTGGCCAACAGCGTAAGCAGGAGTGGGGAAACCGTGGCACCTCTAGATGCCTCGGGGGCTCCCACCTGCCAGCAGAGAGCACAGCATGAAGGAAGGGGTTTGCATCTGGGACTTGCATCTCTCCAGAAGCAGACACTCAGAAGTCCACGGCTTCCGAATACGATGGTTTGCATATGAAGGCAAGGTCACTGCTGGTGGGGTTGCTGCCCCTTGGCACTTTTGACTTCCCTGTGTCAAATGACAGACACTCTGATTCCAGCAACAGCCTTTGATTTGATTATTTATTTTCTGTACCACTTAATATGTTATATATATTTTCTATACACCAGTGTGGTGTAATGGTTAAGAGCAGTGGACTCGTAATCTGAAGCGTTTGGATTTGATATTCCGCTTTATCACTACCCGAAGGAGTCTCAAAGCAGCTAACATTCTCCTTTCCCTTCCTCCCCCACAACAAACACTCTGTGAGGTGAGTGGGGCTGAGAGACTTCAGAGAAGTGGGACTAGCCCAAGGTCACCCAGCAGCTACATGTGGAGGAGCGGAGACGCGAACCCGGTTCCCCAGATTACGAGTCCACCGCTCTTAACCACTACACCACACTGGCTCTCTGGTGTAGTAATCTGGTAATCTGGTGAACCGGGTTCGATTCCCCGCTCTTCCACATGCAGCTGCTGGGTGACCTTGGGCTAGTCACACTTCTCTGAAGTCTCTCAGCCCCACTCACCTCACAGAGTGTTTGTTGGGGGGGGGGAGGAAGGGAAAGGAGAATGTGAGCCGCTTTGAGACTCCTTCGGGTAGTGATAAAGCGGGATATCAATTCCAAACTCTTCTTCTTCTTCTTCTTCTTCTTCTTCTTCTTCTTCTTCTTCTTCTAATATATTAAAAATATCTCCAAGTTGTGGGCAAAAAAACTGAAGCGACAGGAGACAACTTAAACAAAATATTACAAAAATACAGAGTTGCCTATAAAAATGTTACATTAAGACCAAGTTACTAATAGATCAATATCAATTCATTTTTCCTTCCGGAACGCCGCCCCTCTGCATCCACATAAACCCTCATCTCACCCACAACAGTCTCACAATGAGTCTCGCTTTCAATTTGCTTTTTATGGGCAGACTCAAGGGGGATGGAACTGTCTCCCCTGGGAGGTTGTGGACTCTCCTTCCTTGGAGGTTTTTAAGCAGCGGTTGGCTGGCCATCTGCCAGGGATGCTTGAGCTGAGATTCCTGCATTGCAGGGGGCTGGACTGGATGACCCTCAAGGTCTCTTCCAACGCTAAGATTCAATCATTCTATGACCCTTTAGTTCCCTTCCAGCTCCCCAGTTGTATGGAACTTTCAGTAAGAAACTCCAGTCTTTTAGAAGAAGCACAGCATCAACCAGCTGGCTATCGTGCTCCCCGTCATACTACAAAACTAAAAATCCAAATCTACAAATTATAGTCTTGCAAAGATATTCCAATTTGAGCATCTCTCCCCCCCCCCTTTTTTTTTCTTTTCAGGGCAACCGTGACAGGGAGATGATGAACACTCATCAAGCACCAAACTGTCGGAAAGATGCCAAACAAGAGATGGAGTCCCTGATTGACAGAAATCCATGCGGAAACTCCATTTGCATAAAAATAGAACGCTAATTTGGGCTGAGCAAGGTAGACGCTCGCAGTGTTCTCGTTTGGGGTTTTAAATGCGTTCGTGCAATCAGGAAATTCACATTTCTTGATTGATTGGTTCGAGTACATTGATGCGAAAGGAGTATTGTTTAAAGGAGCCCCCCCCCCCATTTATGGGGTTGTGGTTCAGATGCTGCTATCTCAGGGGTTGTTATTCTACCCAGGCTGTCAGTCGCTCGCGTCACAAACCCCATAGTTCTTCCAGTGGTGTTTCTGTTATGAGATGTGGAATAAAAAATCCATTTTGAGGGTTCAGTACGGAGGCTCACACCAAATTGGCCAGACTTTATTCAATAATGCATTTCTAGAGGGTCTGCGAGAGCCTTCCATTATGATGCACACTATATACCGTAGTGGGAAATACACCATCTTGGCTGTTTCATCCACCCCTTTGCACCAACATCTCTCATCCAACTACAGTCCTTGGAAACACTTACTCAACCCAAGCTGAGATGCTGGTTTGTTGGTTTTTCACTGTACCTGTCAGAGCCTTCCTTGTACCTTATCTGGTGCTGTTTTTCACTCTTAACAGTCAGCTGTTAGGTTCCTCCTAAACTGGTTCCTGCCAGCACTGGCGGAGGAAGGTGGCCCGTGGGGGCGGTTCGCCCAGGGTGTCATCCATGAGGGGGGTGACATCGCCGCCCCTCCGCCCCTGGGATGCTCTCTGCGGGTGGTGCCCCCCAGGACGCTCTCTGTGGGCAGCGCCCCCCTGGGATGCTAGCCCTGCCCCATGGGCGGCTAGCCGTGCCCCTGGGTGCACAGCATGTGCGCCACTCCAGGTGCCGGAGCAGCTAGCTCCGCCACTGCCTGCCAGTTATATGGCCAGGTCGTATTCTTCTGATAATGGGTTTTGCAGAATTTCCACCTGAGGGACTGCGATGCTCTGAATCTGTGGCTGCTGGGGCATAATTTCTCCTGGACATGTCTCCGGAGTTATGGCTACTGGTTGGCCCTTCACTCTCTCTGCCCAGGGCCAATTGAGGGGGCAGGTCCCAGAGCTCAAAGCCAGAGAAGACTAGGAAGGCATTCACTGAATCAAATAATATTCAAATTATGTCTCTCTCCTTCTTTTTTGGCCCCAAGTTGTTAAGAGCTTTATATACTAACGCACTGAACTCGACCTGGTAGCGGAATAGCAACCAGTTCTCTGAGCACAGGAACTGCACGCTGACAAAACCGCACTCCTGTCAGCAATTGTGCTGCAGCATTCTTCACCAGCTGCAGAACAAGGGAAGCCCCGCATAAAGTGCTTTGCATTGATCCAGCCTTGAAGTAACCGATGCACAAACTACTGTGGCCAGGCATTCCCAGGCCAGTATTGGCTGTACCTGTTGGACTGTGGTTGGTAAAAAGCACTTCTGGACGCTGAGGCTACCTGAGTCTCCAGCGACAGAGCTGGATCCAGAAACACCTGCAGGCTGCAAGCCTTTAGGGAGAGACAGCTGTGAGCATGCATGCCAAGTGTGGTGAGCATGAGAGCCAGTGTGGTGCAGTGGTTAAGAGCGGTAGACTCGTAATCTGGGGAACTGGGTTCGCTTCCCCGCTCCTCCACATGCAGCTGCTGGGTGACCTTGGGCTAGTCACACTTCTTTGGAGTCTCTCAGCCCCACTCGCCTCACAGAGGGTTTGTTGTGGGGGAGGAAGGGAAAGGAGAATGTGAGCCGCTTTGAGACTCCTTAGGGTAGTGACAAAGCGGGATATCAAATCCAAACTCTTCTTCTTCTTCAAGTATCCCGGGAAAAACAGGACATTTTTCCATGCAAGATCACAGCGGCCATTTGGGGTGCTGCAATCTCATGCACTCTTGTGCTGCGATCTCAGGGTCATGTGAATGTGTCACAGAAGATGTGCATCCTGGTTTTTTTTTCTGTAAAAAAGTTGGATGGTATGTGAGAGCTTGTGGGAGGTGCAATATTCCAGAATGGTTGTAAAGAATGTCTGGGTTTTTTTTCTCCCCAGTTCAAGCCTTATCCTGATAAGCACCCACTTTTTAAAAGAGGCCGACCTTAAACCTTCATTATCTTCTTGAAAACAACGCTATCCAAACCAACGTTTAAATAAAATAATGCAGCAGGTCCCTCATTGTTTCCTGCCGAAAGCTGTGCGAAAATGCCGGCCTCCTTCAAAGGGATTATGCTCTTTGCTAAACATTTATTCACCCTCGAAGGTGAAATAATCTCTGCAAATTTCCCCTTCTCTTTTCCCATGAGTGCAGCAACCCTAAAATCATAAATTTAACCATTGCCCAGAGCAACAACAAACCAGGCCCAAGAGCCTGGATCTGTGGATTATGGATATTCACACCAAAGGGGAGGGCGGATGAGGAAGCAGAAAGCAAAAGGGAGATGCTATATGATTTGACAAATCTTTTGCTCTGCAGAGAAAGTGTTGACAAAGGCAGAGTCCAAGGCAGTACGAGCCCTTGTGATGTTTGCTACGTCTGAGCTGAAAAATAAAATGTCTCACTTTCTTCAAAACAAAATAAAAAATAAAAAAATTCCTTCCAGTAGCACCTTAGAGACCAACTAAGTTTGTTCTTGGTATGAGCTTTCGTGTGCATGCACACGAAAGCTCATACCAAGAACAAACTTAGTTGGTCTCTAAGGTGCTACTGGAAGGAATTTTTTTTATTTTGTTTTGACTATGACAGACCAACACGGCTATCTACCTGTCCAGCAAGTCCATCACCTTCCAAGGGAGTCTCTTCTTCTGCTGAATGGCTCTTGCTATCAGAAAATTCTTCCTAACATTGAGTTGGAATCTCGTTTCTTGTCATTTGAATCTTTTGGGTTTGAGGCCTCTGCTCTGGAACAGGAGAAAACCAGTTTGCTCCCTCTTCCATGTGACAGCCCTTCAGATATTTGAAGGTGGCTCTCATGTCACCTCTCAGTCTCCTCTTCTCCAGACCCTCGGTCATCCTGGCCGCCCTGCCCTGAACACGTCCCAGGTTGTAGATATCCTCCTTAAATTGGGGTGGCCAGAACTGGACACAGGAATCTAGTACAATGTCCTCTAATTTGACTTTGGATCTGGGCCAAAGCATTTGGGGAAGGATGTGCATTGTGCATCCTTGAGAATGAGCTGCGGTAGTGATTGACTCTTCGTGTGTCAGTCTCACCCACTCCCTGTTGGTTGATGGAGCATGAATCCAGTGTTACCGGATGCCACCATTTGCTTCTCTTAAGGTAAGGTAAAGGACCCCTGGATGGTTAAGTCCAGTCAGAGGCGAATATGGGGTTGGGGTGCTCATCTCGCTTTCAGGCAGAGGGAGTCGGCGTTTGTCCGCAGACAGCTTTCCGGGTCATGTGGCCAGCAGGATTAAACAGCTTCCGGCACACGAAGGACCGTGACGGAAACCAGAGTGCACAGAAATGCCATTTACTTTCCCTCCACGGTGGTACCTATTTATCTACTTGCACTGGTGTGCTTTCGAACTGCTAGGTTGGCAGGAGCTGGGACAGAGCAACGGGAGCTCATTTCGTCTCAGGGATTCGAACCAACAACCTTCCAATCGGCAAGCCCAAGAGGCTCAGTAGTTTAGACCACTGCGCCACCCACATCCCCTGTTGACCCTTAACACCCTGCTGACCCTTTGAGGAAAGGTTAAAAGAAGGGAAGTTTTTTTAATGAAAAAAATCCTTCCTATATCTTCCTATAGACATAAAAACGGAATGCTGTCATCACCCTGGAGATGATTAAGAATGCATCTTTCCACAATCGTCGATTTAAGTCTGCTTTTAACCTGTTTGTTTGTTTGTTTGTTTGTTTGTTTGTTTGTTTGTTTGTTTCACTGTCTGTTTTTATGTTTTGCAAACCACTATGGTCTTCTTTCTCGTGAAATAGCAGCCTATGAGTGCTTTTTCATAAACAAAGAAAACAAAACAAAAGCTGCTGAGATGCTTTGATTGTGTTTTCTGGTTGCTAAGCCTTCAGCCTCACATATTTTGGAGGCAGGCCTAAAACTTGCTGCTTTTGAAAGGTGCTCAGAAACTCCAACTAGCTCAAAGAGCTACAGCCAGATTCCTGACCAGGGCTGGCTATAGGGAGCAGATGGCTACCAGTCTGCCTCTGGGCACAACTCAAAGGGCTGGTTATGAGCTATAAAGCCCTATATGGCTTAGGTCTAGGCTATGGGAACCTGCCCAGACTCTGACATCTTCAGGGAAGGTATTTATTTTGGTCCTGCCACCCTCCCAGGCACTCTTGATGGGGACGCAGGAGAGGGCCTTATTGGTGGTGGCTTCTCCCAGGCAACTTTGGAACTCCCTGCCTAGAAGAGCCAGACTAGTTCCCTCACCTGTTGCCTACCAGCAGGTGAAGACCTTATTCCAACAGGCTTTAGGGACCTGACTGCTTTTAATGAAAGGGCTGGCGCTGTGCTGTTTTTATTGTAAGCAGCTGTGTGTTTTTAACAGAATATATATATATATATAGTTTTACTTCTATTAATGTCTAATTGTTTTTTAATTGTTGTTTTTCTTCTATGGTTTTAGCTGTTCTTATCTTATCTATAAGCCTTTTGAGTCAGGGGAAAAGGTGGGGTATAAACAAATATATAATTGTTGGCACTTGCCAATTATATATATAATTGTTGGCACTTGCCCCTGAGACGGCAGGGTCATTCCCACACATGTTTTCCCACTTTGTCGTTGAATTCCCTGCCTAGGTTCTCGCAAGATGTTTGCAGTTTATCATCCGACGACGGTGGGTTTATTGCTACCCCGGAGCGAGAGGAAGTGGCTGAGCGCACATACCGTAGCCAGGCAAGTCTCAGTTCGGCGGCGGCAGAGCCTGCTGAGCTCAGATGAAGGAAGACGCAGCTTCATTCATCCACTGGCTGGTGTTCGTGTCTCCGATGGAGGATGCCTTCATTTCGCTCTCCGCTCCCAAACAGAAGAGCACAAAGCGAAGTGAGGCGGTTGCCTCCTTTCAGCATGGATTCAGCTTCAGCCCATGTGCGGGTCCCAAACATCAGCCCACAGGCACTGGCGTCGCAGGGGGGCGGGGGAGGCGGTACGCCCCGGGTTCCATGCGGGGGAGGGGGTAACAGTTGGGCTGGCGTTGCTCCCGCGGCACCCTTGGGAGGCGCCGCACCAAAAGCAGCAGCGGCGGCACACACACCCGAGCCGCCGATCGTGTGCGGCGGCTCGGGGGGTGCCACCACTGCTTTTGGCACGGCGCTTCCCAAGGGCGCCGTGGGTGCAGCAGTGGCCTGGCGACGGAGTGTGCATGCGCGGCATTTCACGCATGCGCACTCCGTCGTGATGTTGCGTTGTGACGTCACGACGCAACGTCATGATGCCCCGCCCCCAGGGGAAGCCTCTGTTCGCCGCCCCAGGCGGCGAGGAGGCTTCCTCCGCCCCTGCCCACAGGGCCGTCTTAAGCATATCTGGCGCCGTGGTGCAAAGAGCCCTCCGACGCCCCCTGGCAACTCCGAAATAAGGGAGGGGCAGTGTGGTGTAGTGGTTAAGAGCAGGACTCGTAATCTGGGGAACCGGGTTCGCGTCTCTGCTCCTCCACATGCAGCTGCTGGGTGACCTTGGGCTAGTCACACTTCTCTGAAGTCTCTCAGTCCCACTCACCTCACAGAGGGTTTGTTGTGGGGGAGGAAGGGAAAGGAGAATGTGAGCCGCTTGTAGACTCCTTCAGGTAGTGATAAAGTGGGATATCAAATCCAAACTCTTCTTCTTCTTCTTCTCTGCCTCCCCCACCGCCCCGATCTCCGGTGTGGTGGCAGCGATCAAGCAGGAAAATGTGCTGGCGGACATGCTCTCTGGCGTTGGGGCGCCCAAGAAGGCAGCCCAGGAAGGCTGCGTGCCACCTTTCACCAGGAAGCAGGAGGAGGACAACAACTGACCAGGAGCAGGGCCGTCTTTAGCAGATGGAAAGGCTTGGGAGGGAAGCTGTGCACATCCTAAGCCTCTGTGGGGATCTCTCTCCTCCTGCGGAGGCTTGGGAAGGAAGCTGCACACCCACCAGCCATATAGTTGGCAGTGCGCAGCTGGCGGGCGTGCAGGGAAAGGGGAGGATTCCGGCAAATCTGCGCAGCTCCCCCACTTGCTAGGGCACCCCTGAGAGGCCGGTGCCCTGGCGCAATGAACCACTAACACCAATGGGAAAGACGGCTCTGTCAGCCCACGTGCTGCGTCCCAAACCCAGCATTCCTCAAACTGGCTCCTTCCAAAAGCTAGGACTGCAATTCTCATCAGCCCTGGCCAGCTTGGTGCTGATGGGAGTTGTAGTCCAAAACTTGTGGAGGGAGCCAGGTGGGCAAAAGTCTGCTCTTTCTTGATGCCCCTGCAGGTTAACTAAAGATGCAGCTCTGAAAGTGCACCAACAGACCTACAAGCTCAGGCCAAAATTGGCATCACCTGGTACCAATAGCATGGGTATCAACCAGGGGCGTAGCCAGGATCAAAACTAGGGGGGGGCAAGCCATGGTCGTTCAGGTTGTGACATTTCAGCATGGAAAAGGCGAATGAAACCAAAATTTTAAGAAAATTATATATAATTATAGCAGTGCTTTATTACGGTAGTTATTACAATTATTTGCTTGAATTTTTTTTAATTTTTAATTTTTAATTTTATTCTAGTTACATGTCTTATGCTAATATCATTTTTATTGGGTTTGAAGAAAACTTGTTCAAAACTTTCGTTTCAATCCCCGAGGAGTCGGTGCAGGTGTTTCCAAAGGCGAAGGAAACGGACCCCCTAAAAAAAAAATAGGGGCGCAGCCTCACCCCCCAAAATAGGGACGCATCTCTCCCGATCCCTGGGAAGCCTTTTCCCCGGGCAAGCCTGGGCGGGCGCAAGGGCAACTTTATGCGCGGCGGCGCCTTTCACTCCAAGCGGTGCGCAAAGCTCCCCCGGGCGCCGCGCTCTGCTCGGCACAGAGGCGTAGGAAGGTCAGGTGGTACCCGGTGCGGAAATTTCTTGTCATCCCCCCCCAACATTGTGTGTTGTTGTTTTTTGCCTGCAAAAAAGGTTTTACATTATTTCATATTTTCTTACAAACGAATGTGGATTCTGGGACTCTGATAACAAGTAGGTGACTATGGACAGATACTTAAATCTACAGGATGGACTGTTTTGGCTTGTGTTATTTTATTTATATTTACAGTGGTACCTCGGGTTACATACGCATCAGGTTACATACTCCGCTAACCCAGAAATAACGCTTCAGGTTAAGAACTTTGCTTCAGGATAAGAACAGAAATTCTGCTCTGGCGGCACAGCGGCAGGGGGAGGCCCCATTAGCTAAAGTGGTACCTCAGGTTAAGAACGGACCTCCGGAACGGATTAAGTACGTAACCAGAGGTATAATAATAATAATAATAATAATTTTTTATTTATACCCCGCCCATCTGGCTGGGTTTCCCCAGCCACTCTGGGCGGCTTTCAACAAAGCATTAAAATACAATAATACACTGTATTGTTTATTTATTTAATAAAATTATTTTTAAAAACCTGCAAAGTGGTTTACCAAAATAAAAAACAAAACAAAAAAACACCACAGCAGCTATTTATTTATTCAGCTCCATTGAACTGATATTTCAGCCAGGCATGTCCAAAATCCATTTCGGGGGCCTAATTCGGCCCACCAGTTGGTTTAATCCAGCCCCTGTGGCAGTTATTTCCTGGGGTAAAATCCAGGAACTTCAACCCTAAAAAAACTTCAACTTCAACCCTAAAAAAAAAGGTTAACAACTTTGGTCAGCCCTCACGGCCCTTCGCTTCATCAAATCTGGCCCTCTTTGAAAAGTTTGGACACCACTGGCTTACACCATACTAAATTTGTTAGCCTTTTAAGGTAACTCTTATTTAAAGCAGGCCCCCACCCACCCAAAAAAATATTTTTGGTCTCACAAGCAGCAGCACATTCCACCTCAAAACAAAATATCAAACAGTAAAAAAATTATAACTCCTGTTAGGATAATTAAACCAATCTTTATCCACACAGGCTTTTCCTAGGTTTTGACAATTTCAGAACTCAAGCAGTGAAATTACTAGGAACAATAATATAAGTTTCACAGGTGCAGTCTGCACAGATGTTGGTCACATAAGTTGGCATCTCTTTAATATTCCTTTACTTCTGCTTTATAAGAATCTGCTGCTTTATAAGAAACTGCTTTATAAGAATCTGAAAGCAAGGAGACATGGCAACTCACACCTCTTCCATGCAACAGCATATCAGAACACTAACACTTTATGGCTAAATAGCTTATAATTTACTTTAATTACTTGCAAGCAAGTTACAGGTAGATAGCCGTGTTGGTCTGCCATAGTCAAAACAAAATAAATAAATAAATAAAAATCCTTCCAGTAGCACCCTAGAGACCAAATAAGTTTGTTCTTGGTATGAGCTTTCATGTGCATGCACCCTTCTTCAGCACACGAAAGATTTGAAAAATCACCCAAGCAAACACGTTTTTTTAGGGGTTAAAAAAAGGCTTGGGGGGGTTAAAGGCAAAGGACAAAGGGGTAAAGTCACTCACAAAAAGATCGCTGTGGATCAAAACAGCAGCAGATAAAGCTCGTTCTTCCCTTCCAGAGATCATAAAACAATGAAAGGTGGGACGAGGGGGAGGGGCAGGAGGCAGTTTTAGCGACCAAAACCTCGCGAGGATCAACTGGGATTAGGCGTTAATAGTTCACAGAGTATCAAGCAGTCTCAAGTGGAGACTGAAAAGGAAAATTGGGGGGTGGGATGGGGTAAATCAAGGAGATCTCAACGTCTCCTCTCCAGGCGTTTTTACCCAGCAAACTCCCTCTTCGCTCAATCTTAGCAAGGGTAGCAGCGCTGCTTTTGCAGCCAGACCCAAGAGAGGGGCAAGCTGTGCGGGAGGGGACGCTTTTCCCCGTCAGCCTCCAGCCTCACAGTAAAAAGCTTCACCTCGGCTTGCTCGCTCGGCCGCCGCGTGCACTCCTCCTTCTTTCTTCCGGCTGCTGGGAGGAGCCTCGCCTCCGCAGCTCCGCCCAGAAGGAAGGAATAGGCTTTTGGGAACAGCACACGGGGTGGTGGTGGCAACTAGGGGTGGGGGCAGCTGCCTTCTAGGGGGGGGCAATTGCCCCCGTCTGCCCCCCTGGCTACGCCCATGGTATCAACTCCCCATAAGGCTGTGTCACAAAGATGTTTTGACTGCTGGGAGGAGCACAGAGGGAATAAATGCCCTGGTGCATCTGCAGCAACACACCAGAAGCCTTCCTCTGCCCCGGCTGCAACTAAACATTTCTCTCCCATATCGGTCTCTACAGCCACAGCAGGCATTGTAACTCTTCAATGGATTGACTTTACTCCCAAAGGCTCACTCCTCCATTGTCTCCTGAGACAAACAGATGCCAGCAACAAGCCTGGAGATCTTAAAGGTAAAGGGTAAAGGGACCCCTGACCATTAGGTCCAGTTGTGACCGACTCTGGAGTTGCAGCGCTCATCTCGCATTATTGGCCGAGGGAGCCGGCGTACAGCTTCCAGGTCATGTGGCCAGCATGACTAAGCCACTTCTGGCGAACCAGAGCAGTGCATGGAAACACCGTTTACCTTCCTGCCGGAGCGGTACCTATTTATCTACTTGCACTTTGACGTGCTTTTGAACTGCTAGGTTGGCAGGAGCAGGGACCAAGCAACAGGAGCTCACCCCGTCGTGGGGATTCGAACCGCCGACCTTCTGATCAGCAAGCCCTAGGCTCTGTGGTTTAACCCACAGCGCCACCTGCGTCCACATGATCAAATTAGCCTATGCCTCGCAAATCCTTATTATGGGGATTGAGACAATGGTGGTTGTATCTCAATTTGTAATTTACAGGAGAGCAGCACCCTTATCTCTATATTATTATCTTGATGCCTTTGTTAACTGGCCATTCCAGCTCCTGTAAGGTGATGTCCCAATTTACTTTGCGTCTGAGAGCCCACTTAGTGGAGCGATGTGATCAAAGGCCTTTGCACGTCAGAAGGTGTTATCTTTAGAAAAAAGGGTTTGCTCCTGCGCACCAGGGATGAAAGGCTTCTTCCCAATAGCTCCAAAAGAGAAAAGAAAAGGAAGATAATTGACAGGTGATGGATAGTGCAAGTGCCTCAGCATACGAATAGCCATCAAGAGGATGACAGGCTGATGAAAGGGGAAGTTGCAGTGGAATATTAGGCAAGATTGCAATGGGTGCGAAGAAGTCACCTGACAACAGAGAACATTGTTAGGGTGATATAGCCAATCAGCACTGTGCGCTGGGCCTGCGGGCAGGTGATGGGCGAGCAAAGCCGTTGACATGCCCCAAGATTTCGTTCATCATTACCGAGAATATAACAGTGGGCAGAGGGCAGAAAACATTCAAAGCCGTGTTTGGTGCTGGGTCGGACAGTGACAGCGAACGTCCAAAACTACAGGAACACTGACATTCAACTTGCAAACGCTGATGGCCCTAGTCAAATTCCATGAGTTTCCAAAGACTCACAGCTGTGCCAGCAAACATGGACAGGTAGCAAAAATGCAATTGCTAGAATTCACAGAGGCATGTCTGGAAAGTGGTGGTGGGGAGGAATTTCTCTATATATCTTGCGATTCTTCTGGAATGGGGAGTGTCCACAGGTAGATCTTGGTGCTGTTTCAGGAGGGGGGGGGGTCTGGTAATTGAGAACTCCCAAACTAGGGCCCAAATTCAAGAGGGGGAATTTTGATTTCCATAAGAACAGAAGAAAAGCATGCTCAGGACCGCAATACCTCAAGGACCGCCTCTTTCCATATGAACCTACCTGGACCCTGAGATCATCTTCTGAGACCTCCGAGTATAGGGCGGTATATAAATGCAATTGATGATGATGAAGATGATGATGCTGCTGTCAGAAGGACCGCTGCCCCAGGCCTTGGAAGCATAGCCCCATATGGAGCCCAAGTGGAGGAGATGGTCTCAAATCTGTCTGTGGGCATCTGATTGCCCATTGTGAGAACAGGAGGCTGGACGCAGTGGCGTAGCATAGAGGGGGCCATGGGGGCGGTTGCCCCGGGCACAAAACTGTCCGGGGCACAAAAGTTCAACACCCAATGATGCCTGAATACAGCTGCGTGCTTCTGTTGCTGGGCTCCATTGAAAACCACTTCTCCATGCAAACCAGGAAGTGGCCTCTCCAGACAAGAGAACAGCTCTTCTTTTCTTATCTCTGTGGCTGTGATCTCCTGGGTGATGCAGATGCCCTCCCTCCCTCCCACTGGCTGGCCTAGATGGGGCCCCTTTGGTCTGAGCTGGGCGGGATCTTCTTACACCCGCACTTTCCTTCCTATGTGAACAGGAAGACCTTTGACTGTGTCCAGTTCTGGTTGTCTCACCTTGGAAAGGACATGGTGGAATTGGAAGAGGTTCAGAGAAGGTCAACCATAAGGATGAAGGAAATGGAGCGTCTGTCCTATGAAGAAAGGGGGCAGCGTTTTGCACTTTTTAGGAAGGCAAGGAAGAGGGCAACATGATAGAAGTTTATCAAAGGAGGCATGGCAAGGAGAGAGTGGATAGAGAAAAGTTCTTTCTTCTATTGTAACACCAGAATTCATGGGCTTCTACCGAAGCTGAACGCTGGAAGATTCTGGACAGACCAAAGAACGAACTTTTTAAAAAAGCACATAGTCAAACTATGGAACTCCCTGCCTCAGGAGGCAGGGATGGCCACCAACCTGTTGCTGTTTCATCGTTTCGTCATGTCCGCCTCTTCGTGACCCCCTGGACCAGAGCACGCCAGGCCCTCCTGTCTTCCACTGCCTCCCGCAGTTTGGTCAGACTCATGTTGGTAGCTTCGAGAACACTGTCCAACCATCTCATACTCTGTTGTCCCCTTCTCCTTGTGCCCTCCATTTCCCCCAACATCAGGGTCTTTTCCAGGGAGTCTTCTCTTCTCCTGAGGTGGCCAAAGTACTGGAGCCTCAACTTCAGGATCTGTCCTTCCAGTGAGCATTCAGGGCTGATTTCTTTAAGAATGGAGAGGTTTGATCTTCTTGCAGTCCATGGGAGTCTCAAGAGTCTCCTCCAGCACCATAATTCAAAAGCATCAATTCTTTGGTGATCAGCCTTCTTGATGGTCCAGCTCTCACTTCCATACATCTTCTCTTCTCATGAGGTGGCTACCAACCTAGCTGGCATTAAAAGAGGATTCATGGAGGAGGAGAGGGCTATCGGTGGCTCCTAGCCAGGATGATCTCTATGCTCCGCCCTCGCAGCAGGAGGCAGCAATGCTTCTGAATCACCAGCCGCTGGAAACTGCAAGAGGGGAGAGTTGCTTTTGTGCTCAATCCATCTTGCAGGTTTCCCACAGGTATCTCGTGGCCAGGTCCTTCTTGTGAGTTTCCCATCAGGGCACGTGGTTGGCCACTGTGAGAAAATAAAAATTGTCACCCTTAAACTGCGTGGTATCATAGCAGGAGGGCAGATATTCTTAGTTTATTAGTAGCATTAGTATTAGTTGTATTACGGTAATATGCCACCCAACTGACTGGGTTGCCCCAGCCACTCTGTTGAAAATTATGTTGAAAATTCACTTCAAAAAGTAAAATAATAATAATAATAATAATAATAATAATAATAATAATAAATCACCCAACAGATTGTGCCTGTCTTTCTTCACTGCCCCTCTTCATCTTCCTCCCCCCCGCCACACAACAACAGTGCTGAGAGTCGGCCGAGTCCCGAGTTCGATTTACCAGTCCCCTCGCGCTCATTAGCCCAACAGCTTTGCCGCCACTCCGGAATTCATGAGGATGGCCGGCTTATGAACTAGTAAATTAAGCTTAAAGGAATGTGAGTCCCTCTGCATTTTATTGGCTCCTCAGCCTTCTCTTCCCTTGAATCTTAATTACAATGGGTGAATTCTAAAGAGGCTGATGGTGGCGGAGTCATTCGACATGGACGGGGGGGGGGGGAGCATTGTAAATCCACCTTTGCTCTCAAGACAATGTGCCGTGACTCATGGCTGAGATGGCCTGGAGTGCTGCTGCGGCTGTAATTCTCCATGAATAGTTGCCTCTTGCTGCACCTGAGAATGTAGCCTTAAGCAGGAAAGAGGGATGGGAAGAGAAGAAGGCAGCCTTCACTGAGCCATCGATACCCCAATCGCTCCTAGTCGGGATGGCTGTGTCCTGACAAACTATGGAACTCCCTGCCACAGGAGGCAGCGATGGCCACCAACACAGCTGGCTTTAAAAGAGGATCGGAAAAATTCATGGGCGAGGGAAAGATTATCAGTGGCTCCTGGCCACATTGGCTGTGCTCTGCCTCCCCTGTCAGAGGCAGCAATGCTTCTGGATACCAGGTGCTGAAGCGCTCAGATCCTGCTTTCGGGGCTTCCCATTAAGACACCCCTGCCCATCTGGCCGGGTCTCCTCAGCCACTCTGGGCAGCTTCCAACAGGATATTAAAAACACAATAAAACATCGAACATTAAAAACTTCCCTAAACGAGGCTGCTTTCAGATGTCTTCTAAAAGTGAGATAGCAGTTTCTTTCCTTCACATCTGATGGGAGGGCATTCCACAGGGTGGGTGCCACCACCGAGAAGGCCCTCTGCCTGGTTCCCTGTAACTTGGCTTCTCACAGGGAGGGAACTGCCAGAAGGCCCTCAGCACTGAACCTCAGTGTTGGGGCTGAACGATAGGGGTGGAGACGCTTCCTCAGATATAATGGGCTTTCAAGGTCAGCACCCACACTTTGAATTGTGCTTCGAAACGTATTGGGAGCCAATGCAGATCTCTCAGGACCTGTGTTATGTGGTCTCGGCAGCCACTCCCAGTCACCAGTCTGGCTAGCGCATTCTGGATTAGTTGCAGTTTCTGGATCACCTTCCAAGGTAGCCCCATGTAGAGCGCATGGCAGTAGTCCAAGCGGGAGATAACCAGAGTATGCAGCACTCTGGCAAGACAGTCTGCGGGCAGGGAGGGTCTCATCCTGCGTACCAGATGGAGCTGGTAGACACAGAATTGACCTGCGCCTCCATGGACAGCTGTGAGTCCAAAATGACTCCCAGGCTGCGCACCTGGTCCTTCAGGGGCACAGTTACCCCATTCAGGACCAGGGAGTCCCCCACACCCGCCTGCCCCCTGTCCCCCCAAAACAGTACTTCTGTCTTGTCAGGATTCAACCTCAATCTGTTAGCAGCCATCCATCCTCTAACTGCCTCCAGACACTCACACGGGACCTTCACCGCCTTCACTGGTTCTGATATATAGAGATTGCACAGCACTTTTTTTTCCCTGTCGCCCTGCCCCGGAATCTCTCTGTCAAGAGCTCAAGCGGCCGCGATCTCATCTGTACGCCTGGCCAGCCCTCCTCTGCCCATCTTAGGTAAGCAGCATCCTTTTCCCAGGCTCACCTTCCCTGGCTCTTCTCCGCTGGCTGATGTCTGCCTGGGGAGCCCTTCCCTCAAAAAGCACCGTTTATTTGGAAGCTCTAAAGCTTGCTGCCATCAGCACCTTGAAGGATAATTACCATGTCAAGGGGGCGGGAAAGGAAACTCTTCTTCCAGGAGATGAAGAGATGAGCTGCTTGGGGGTTGATTTGTTGCTGTCTGCCCCCCCCTTTTCTGAACGAGATGCCGACCTGCTCAGCGAGGCCTCCTCAGCGGTCCCTTAGCAAGAAATAGACTCCGCGCTCTTTGCCCTTTGAGCTCTTGTGCAATCTGGAAACATTACACATCTCGTTTCGACAGCCATTCTCTACCTCCCTTGCTTCCCAGCAGTTTCATATATCCTGAAATAGTTCTTTCTCCCCTGCGCTGGGCAGTGTGTTTGGATTCCAGAGGATGGAGAGAGAGAGAGAGAGAGAGAGAGAGAGAGAAAGAGAGAGAGAGAGAGAGCTTTCCCCTCATCGTCGCTGAAAGGGTACATGCCACTCCAGTGTGGTGTAGTGGTTAAGAGCGGTAGACTCATAATCTGGGGAACCGGGTTCGTGTCTCCACTCCTCCACATGCAGCTGCTGGGTGACCTTGGGCTAGTCACACTTCTCTGAAGTCTCTCAGCCCCACTCACCTCACAGAGGGTTTGTTGTGGGGGAGGAAGGAAAAGGAGATTGTGAGCTGCTTTAAGACTCCTTCGGGTAGTGATAAAGCGGGATATCAAATCCAAACTCTTCTTAGAATCATAGAATCCTAGAGTTGGAAGAGACCACAAGGGCCATCCATTCCAACCCCCTGCCAAGCAGGAAACACCATCAGAGCATTCCTGACAGGTGGCTGTCAAGCCTCTGCTTAAAGACCTCCAAAGAAGGAGACTCCACCACACTCCTTGGCAGCAAATCCCACTGTCAAACAGCTCTTACTGTCTTCTTCTTCTTCTTCTTCTTCTTCTTCTTCTTCTTCTTCTTCTTCTTCTTCTTCTTCTTCTTTGTATCATAGGTGATGTGGATGCCACACTTGTTGCGCAATTGTTGGTGCTGAATTAGCACCCAGAGCTCATAGCCTGCCTACCAGGGTCCTCACATTGCTGGAGCTGAATCAATGGCGTCGAGGCAGGAGAAGATCCCTTCTTGTTTCGTGTGTCAAATGATATAGAAGCACCCGGCCATCAAAGAAAGAAACTGCCCAGTTATCATGCAGAACCTAAGGCAGTATAGAATCCTAGAGTTGCAAGGGAGCCTAGGGTCATCTAGTCCAACCCCCTGCAATGCAGGAATCTCAACCGACAAATGGCCATCCAACCTCTGCTTAAAAACCTCTGAGGAAGGAATATGTGGCTCTTAAGAACATAAGAAGAGTCTGGATCAGGCCGGTGGCCCATCTAGTCCAGCATCGTGCTCTAATCCTCTTGGAAAGCCATCCATAATTACAGATATAATTACCTGCTGGTGAAGCAAGTTCCATAGTTTAACTTTGTGGTGCGTGAAGAGGGATTTTCTCACTCTTTTCCCCCTCATTCCAGACTCCCCTGGGGACATTCTTTTCAAAGTGGTGAGTACAGGACCTTACAGGATCTTTCCCCCTCCGTCTTATACCTTCTTAGAATGGTAGGATTGCTGACTTGGAAGGGACCAACAAAGGTCAACCAGTCCAGCCCCCTGCAACGCAGGAATCATAGGAATCCCTGACAGATGGCCACCCAACCTTTGATGAGAAGCCTCCAAGGAAGGAGATTCCACACCTTCTTCATGGTTAAACTATGGAACTCCCTCCTGCAGGAGGCAGGGGTGACTACTAACATGTTGTTTAGTCATTTAGTCGTGTCTGACTCTTCGTGACCCCATGGACCAGAGCATGCCAGGCACTCCTGTCTTCCACTGCCTCCCGCAGTTTGGTCAGACTCATCTTAGTAGCTTCGAGAACACTGTCCAACCATCTCGTCCTCTGTCATCCCCTTCTCCTTGTGCCTTCCATCTTTCCCAACATCAGGGTCTTTTCCAGGGAGTCTTCTCTTCTCATGAGGTGGCCAAAGTCTTGGAGCCTCAACTTCAGGATCTGTCCTTCCAGTGAGCACTCAGGGCTGATTTCCTTCAGAATGGATAGGTTTGATCTTCTTGCAGTCCATGGGACCCTCAAGAGTCTCCTCCAGCACCAGAATTCAAAAGCATCAATTCTTTGGCGATCAGCCTTCTTTATGGTCCAGCTCTCACTTCCATACATCATTACTGGGAAAACCATAGCTTTAACTATACGGACCTTTGTCCGCAAGGTGATGTCTTTTGCCACCAACATAGATGGCTTTAAAAGAGGATTAGGCAAATTCATGGAGGAGGAGAGGGCTATCGATGGCTACTAGCCAGGATGGCCGTGCTCCTTTTCCACTGTCAGAGGCAGTGACACGTCAAGCTTCAGAAAGACGGCTCCCCCCCCCCCCTTTGGCCATGCATCAGCAGAACAGAGCAATTTGAGTCCCTTACCAGTTTAAGAGTGTTTAATGATCACAGCAAAAGAACAGAGCAGCCGTTCTTAGAGCGAAGGTGCTCCCAATTAAGTTTTCCTCCCCCCCCAGTCATCGTCACTTTCCCTTCTTGCAACCTGATCTCGCAACCACTGAGCCCTCGACATAGCAACCTTATCAGTGCTCCTTGCCTTTGGAGAGATAGGCTGGACAGTGGACACTCTCTAGCGAAGGGGTGTCAGTTATCTCTCTCTCTCTTCCTGTTCTGCTTCTTCTAGCTGTTCCCCACTCAGCTCTGCCCAGCTGTTGCTTTCTGAACTATGTCCCTCTGCAAACCAATTCTCTAAATCTATACTGCTCCGCTGTTCCTGAACAGCTTCAGGATCCTGGCCAGGAGCAGGAAGAGGGGGAAATTCCCACCATTCCTCTTCAGAGCTGTCATCCTCAGTCTGGTCTCTGACATGATGCTTCTGAAGACCAGCTGCTGGGAACTGCTGGAGGGGAGAGCTGCTCTTACCCTTGAATCCCGCTTTTGGGTTTCTTACATAGTGGTTGGCCACTATGAGAACAAGATGCTGGACTAGATGGGTCATTGACTCTTCTTGTGTTCTTAGTCCAACACTACACCACCACTGGTTCTCCAGTTCTCCCCAAGGCACTACCCGCTCCCCTCCAGCAACTCTCTAATTTCAAGGGCTGCCACATGCAAGGTGGAACAAGCTTGTTTTCTGCTGCTCCCAAGGGTAGGACTCGCACCAGTGGCTTCCAGTTAACAAGAAAGGAGATTCCGACTCAACGTCTCTGCCTCCTGTGGGAGGGAGTTCCATAGCTTAACTATGCTCTGCTCCATCGGCACCCATGTGTCACATTTACTTATTGGCTTAAGGGCATGTATATGCCTGCTTCTTTCGTCCAGGGAGCTCAAGGGGGCAGCCAAGGGTCTCCCTCTCTCCATTTTATCCTCCCAACAGCCCTAGGTGGCAGGCTAGACAGATCGAAGGTGACTGGTTGAAGGTCATCCAGGCAGCTTCATGGCCAAGTGAGGATTTGAATTCTGGTCTCCTCCATCATCAGTTCCACAGGAGGCAGTGATGGCCACCAACCTTGATGAGGTTTAAAAGAGAATTAGACAAATTCATGGGGAACAGTTTTATATCCTGACACCACAACACTCTTCGTTTCCTCCCGACACCCCTGGCAACGTCTTTGGCTGTCAGAAAAATGTGTCAACGTTTGTGACACGCATCCTCTGAGCCAGATGTTGCAGGGCTGGTGGAGATGTCACTTTTCGCAGTCGCTGGGTATTGAGCTTCTCCTGGTAACTTGCCTGTGTTGGGAGAATTTATATCTCTAACATATCTATCTTCTGTGTGGATGGCGGTTCTTCATGTTGCTCTTTTATTCCTGCAGTAGTGATTGATAATTTTCTTCCACTCCGTACTTCTTATTCTGCTTGCAGGATGCCTATTTTTGCATTAGGTGACTATAATAATCAAATCAATAAACCAGGCATAGGCAAACTAGGCCCTCCAGATGTTTTGGGACTACAACTCCCATCATCCTTAGCTAACAGGACCAGTGGTCAGGGATGATGGGAATTGTAGTCCCAAAACATCTGGAGGGCTGAGTTTGCCTATGCCTGCAATAAGCCCTTTCCTAGATTGGGGGGCAGGGGAGGACAATTTTCCTTTTCATCTCATTTATTTCACAGAATCTTAGAGTTGCAAGGGACCCTGAGGCTCATCTAGTCCAACCCCCCCCCCCGTGCTTCATTATTACGTTCACATACCACCTTTCCTTCCAAGGACCTCAAGGTGGCATACTTGGTTCTCCCCCTCCCCATTTCAACCTCACAACAACCCTGTGAGGTAGACTAGGCCGAGAGATGGGGGCTTGGTGGCCAAGTGGAGATTCGAACCCTGGCCTCCCAGGTCCTAGTACAACACTCAACTGCCCCACTGCGTTACACTGCCTCTCTAACCCCACTCCCATCTTCTGAGATACAACACAGTTTCTTTTAAAGTCCTGAACACACACACAAGACTTTAAACGTAGCAAGATCTACCAGCCTGCCTCAAAGCGTTGCTCCAAAACATCTCATGTAAAGCAGGGTTTCATTTTTATTTGGAGGATTGTTCTCAGCGTTGTTGTTTTATTCCTGCACTGATGCTTGCCATTTGTCAACTCCGTGCTTTCTATTCCGTTTGCAAGATATCTGGAGACTTTTTTTCTTTTTTTTCTTTTTGCAATAGGTGGTCGATAAATCAAAAAAATAATCAAGCCAATTCCCAGCTTTAAGGTGGGAGAAAGGAGTTTCTTTTTCCAGCCCCACTCTCCACTTCTGAGATGGAAGAAAATATATCTGAATGCATACAAATACAGCTTTAAATGTAGTGATCCAAGCAAGATCAGTCTGTCCCAAAACATTGCTTGAAAGCATCCAATGCAAAGCAGGATTTATTTTATGTTTATATATATTTACATTTTAAAACCCCAAATCCTGCCCCCTTCTTGCCAGGCTCAACAACATTGCCCAGGTCCTTGCCAATGGCTCACCCTCTTCCAGGCATATAAAAACAAGCTGTAGTCACACACTCTCAGCGCCACTGATGGCCAATTTATCCTCAGCCGTGTATTTACAAGAGCGTCGGCGGCATTGAAATTCCACACCAGGGCTAGTGCTACATCACCTCGGAGTGCTATAGAATTTAATTGAACCAGAACAAGGAAGTTCTGATGAATGGGGCTCTCTGGCAAGGAATGTGCGGAGCACGGGGCCAGAATTTCAATCACCCGCTTCAAGGATTGCCGGAGCAAAGAGAGCAGAGAGGAGCAAAGACTACTCCAGGCTGGAGGCTGGAGAGCAGAATGGCGAAGGCACCAGGATTCAACCCAAACATTGGAGAGAGGAGCCGCAATCCTTTCTCATGAGAAGCATATCTTTATGAGTCCCAACCCAACAGAGAATCATAGAAGGGACCCCCAAGGGTCATTAAATTCAACCCCCTCTCATGGGGGGCATAGGACATCTTCCTATGTCATCCGTTCCACTGCTGAACATCTCTTACTGCCAGAAAATATCCCTGATGTAAAGTTGGAAGCTCCTTTCTTGTCACTTGAATCCATTGCTTTGGGTCCTACTCTAGGGATCCACAGGAAATAGGTTTTCTCCATCTTCCATGGGGCAGCCCTTTACATATTTCAAGGTGGCCAACATCATTCCGACAAAGGTCCGTATAGTTAAAGCTATGGTTTTCCCAGTAGTGATGTACGGAAGTGAGAGCTGGACCATCAAGAAGGCTGATCGCCGAAGAATTGATGCTTTTGAATTCTGGTGCTGGAGGAGACCCTTGAGAGTCCCATGGACTGCAAGAAGATCAAACCTATCCATTCTGAAGGAAATCAGCCCTGAGTGCTCACTGGAAGGACAGATCCTGAAGCTGAGGCTTCAAGACTTTGGCCACCTCATGAGAAGAGAAGACTCCCTGGAAAAGACCCTCATGTTGGGAAAGATGGAGGGCACAAGGAGAAGGGGATGACAGAGGACAAGATGGTTGGACAGTGTTCTCAAAGCTACCAACATGAGTCTGACCAAACTGAGGGAGGCAGTGGAAGACAGGAGTGCCTGGCGTGCTCTGGTCCATGGGGTCACAAAGAGGTGGACACGACTAAACAACCAAACAACAACAACATCCATCCATCCATCCATCCATCCATTCATAAAATTTCAGTTACGAAAATGAAGTGATAAAAGAGAGAGAACGGGAGAAAGGGAGAGAGAGAAGAGAAGGGGGTAGGGACGGAGATGGAGATGCAATACAGACCTCTTCTGCCGCTTTAAAAGGCAGCTGCAAGGCAAAGTGGTTGACTGCTCTTCAAGGTTTGTGTGCAGAATCTGCTGACACTGAAAACGGGGTGTGTGTGTGTGTGTGTGTGTGTGGTGTGAACTTTGCAGTTGTGTTTTGAAATTGTGCAGTTGGCAAGGACTGTGCCACATTCTTTGTTTCTGAGAAGGCAAATCAGCCTTTAGAGGAAGAATCAAAGGCTTAGATCTGACGAAGTGCTCCGTTAGTGTTTTCTCATTGCAAGAGGTCCTCGCACAACAGGATACCCCCCCCCCTTCTTCCTGCCCTGCACTCTAAATCTGTTAGAGAAGTTCCCCATGCCGCTTGGAGAAGACTTGGATGCTTCTGAATAACAGTTGATGGAAACCACAAGAGGAGAATGTGCTCTTGTGCTCAAATCCTGCTTGTGGTCTTCCCTACCCTCTGACATTTCTCCAATGAAAATAGCGATGTCCTAAGGAAAAACAGGACATTTGGGGATCAAATCAGAAACCAGGACAGCTTCTGT
Source organism: Darevskia nairensis (assembly GCA_034642065.1). Taxonomy (NCBI): domain Eukaryota; kingdom Metazoa; phylum Chordata; class Lepidosauria; order Squamata; family Lacertidae; genus Darevskia; species Darevskia nairensis. The sequence continues at coordinate 1,121,932 of JAWWNI010000210.1, read as the reverse complement.
AAATTCAGGACTGTTCCTGGAAAATAGGGACACTTGGAGGGTTTGGTAAGGGGTATCTGTTTGGCCACTATGAGAACGGAAAACTAATCCATTTGACCTAATCCAGCACACTCTTCTTTCATTCTTACTATTGTGCCCACAGCTCAGCCTCTTCATCAATACCCTGCTTTCATTTTCCAGCTTTCCTCTATTGATTTCGTCAGCTCCGACACTGACCTTCTGCATAAATATCTCCAGGCCGGCTCCCCTCTATGTCAAGGACGCAGGAGAGGGATCCTCCAGGGTCCTGTGGATATTCAAGCAGATTTTTCCAGCTGTTTCATCAGGTTCAGAGAGGGGTGAGCTTGGGCACCCCACTTCTAATACTGAGATCAGGAGAACGAGAGCAGCCTGTTCGTACCGTGAGTCACCAGGAGAGAGAGAAAAGGGGGGAGGGTATGTGCTTTGTTGCATTGTGAATTCCGGAGCAGGAGCCCTATCTCTCCGTTGCAGTGCTCTGGCAAGCCATGTTCAAGAGCATCGAACAATCCCGCTGAATAGAGCCTTCAGTGTAATGGCTGGATCCCAGTGGAAAGGTCACGCACTGAAGTTGAACGGAGATAACATTCAAGCAATTCAAACAGAACATCTTCATGTCCAGAAATGATGGGATATAACGCAAAAGGAGAGAGGGAGGGAGGCTAATGCCAGGAAAAGAGCGTTGGCAGGGGGCAGATTTACATCCAAACCAACAAAGGGCATTGAGGGGGGAAATTAGGGAGGAGAAGGCTCTCAATGCCGACCCGCCATGATGGCTGCATACAGGGCCAGATTGAGGTTGGATGAGGCCCTCAGCTCCTGAAGGTAATGGGGCCCTTTATATGTCCAGCTGTCCTTTGTCAACAACAAATTGTCGCTGTTTTTTGTGTTGAATATATAAGGTAAAGGTAAAGGGACCCCTGACCATTAGGTCCAGTCGTATCCGACTCTGGGGTTGCGGTGCTCATCTCGCCGGCATACAGCTTCCGGGTCATGTGGCCAGCATGACAAAGTCGCTTCTAGCGAACCAGAGCAGCGCACAGAAACGCCGTTTACCCTCCCGCCAGAGCGGTTCCTATTTATCTACTTGCACTTTGACGTGCTTTCGAACTGCTAGGTTGGCAGGAGCAGGGACCGAGCAACAGGAGCTCACCCCGGCGCAGGGATTCGAACCACCGACCTTCTGATCAGCAAGCCCTAGACTCTGTGGTTTAACCCACAGCGCCACCTGGGTCCCTCTGTTACCATTACCATTACCATACCATTGCCATTACCATAGAGCATATATTCACCTGGGTTGAATATATGCTCTATGGTAATTGATGGACCTCTAAAGCCATTTGCACATAGCAAAATATGTATGAGTAATTGTTGAACATAGGAGCCTACACAACACAAAACACTGTTGCTGTATGTAGGTTTTATTTTATTTGTTTCTTATCTTATATTTTGGAAATGTACATCCAGGTTTTTTTTCCTTTAAATTTTTTTGGGGGGCCCCAAGAGAATGGGGCCCTAAGCTAGAGCTTGTTGAGCTTATACGTAAATCCGGTACTGTGAAGGCGTCTTCTTCAATTTGTCCCCGTGTCAGTTTTGGTTTATTGGTCAATTTTTCTAATAAGGCTGTTTCCCATACTATTTGGTACCCCTGGTCCATGCTTACTCCTGACAGGTCTCTCCAGTGTCTGGCTATGATGTTTCTGGCTGCTGAGAGTAGGTGGGTTATGAGCTCCTTGTGGTGTAAGTGGGCATTATTATCTTGGAAGATTTCGGGGCAGATTTTTAAAAGCCTCCCCCCCCCCCCAGAACACATAGCTAAACTAGGGAACTCCTTCCCACAGGAGGCAGGGATGGCCGCCAACCTAGCGGACTTGAAAAGCAGCTTAGACAAATTCACGGAGGAGAGGGCTATCGATGGCTACTAGCCAGAATAGCTGTGCTCTGCTTCCACAGTTGGAGGCAGAAATGCTATCAAATACCAGGAAAATTCAAAAGGTTAATGGGCAAAGGAGGGCACAGATTTCCTCAGAGGTTCGTGTAAGCAAAGGAAGGCTTTGGAGACTGAGACATAGCTGTGGGAAATGATCTAAGATGAGATGAGCTTTTTTATTTTTTTTCTCACCGCACAGAAGCAGCATACCAGATTAAAAGAACAATCTAACAATCAAAATACATCTGTGAGACATCTGCAATGGCATGCACAAAACAACAACCCCAACGAACCATCTTCCAGTTATTTTTAGAGCTTCTTTGAATAATTCAGGATCTCGTTTTCTGGGAGATTCCGAGATTTGCTCATAGGTGGCTATTGACCCACAATCCCTATCCTCCTAGGCCAGTGATGGCTAACCTTGACACCCCAGATGTTTTGGAACTACAACTCCCCATCATCCCTAGCTAACAGGATCAGTGGTCAGGGATGATGGGAGTTGTAGTCCCAAAACATCTGGAGTGTCAAGGTTAGCCATCACTGTCCTAGGCAGTTTTCCTTTTGAGGTTTCCTGGATTTACATTGTGGGAATGTATGAAGTTACTCATCTCAATTTTGTTTTATAACCAAGATCCATCTGAAGCCCATAGAATCTTGGAAGGGACCCCGAGGGTCATCCAGTCTGACCCCCTGCAATGCGGGAATCTCAGCTCAAGCATCCCTGACAGGTGGCCACCCAACCTCTGCTTAAAAACCTCCAAGGAAGGAGAGTCCACCACCCCCTGAGGGAGACCGTTCCACCATCGAACAGCTCTTGCTGTCAGAAAGTTCTTCCTGAAAGATCTTCGTCGGAATCTCCTTTCTTGTAACTTGAAGCCATTTGGCCGAAACCAAAGTTAACTCTGTGGAGAAAGTCTCAGCACCCATCTGGTATCTGTCTCTATTTCTAAAGGTCGAGCAGAACGAAGGCTTTTTTCCCCTTCGCAGGCCACGTCCTTCACACTGAGAAAATGTTAGCTCAAGCAGGTGAGGCAGCAGCTGCCGCAAGGTGTGGAATAAATGTTCCATAACCAGCCCAGGATATCATAAGTTTCGGAAGGAGATACTACTTAATGGTGCCTTTCCCTTCAACCGGCCATTAATAAACGGCAGACAGCTTGTTGATCTGCAGATAACTTTCACCATGGACCAGTCGCATCTTAGTGAAAGTTTTCCCTGGACAACGAAAGCCAGCTGGAAGACCCAGAGGAACAAGAGGGCTGGTTGCAATTTAATTCTAAAAGTATCCTCATTGCAGAAGCAGCAGAGAGGTAAGTAGGTTGGTAGGTAGATGGCAGATTCCCAACTTAAGAATGAAAAGCGAAATCCCGGTGGTCAACAAAAGAGGTTTAAAGATGCTCTTAAGGCAAATCTTAAAAAATGTAGTATAAGCACCGATAACTGTGAAACACTTGCCTGTGAGTGCTCCAATTGGCGAACCGCCTTTGCCAAATGTGTCATGGGCTTTGAAGACACTCGAACTCAGGACGCAAGGGAGAAACATGCCAAGAGGAAGGCACGCTTGGCAAATCCACACCGTGATCAACTCCCGCCCGGAAACCAATGTCCCCACTGTGGAAGGACGTGTGGATCCAGAATTGGCCTCCACAGTCACTTGTGGACCCACTGTTAAGACCGTGTTCATGGGAGACAATCTTACTTGGCTACGAGGGATCGCCAAAGAAGAAGAAGAAGAGATGGTAGATAGATTCAGAGATTCAGGTAGGTAGCAGTGTTGGTCTGACGCAGTCGAAATAAATAAATAAAAATGTCCAGTAGCACCTTAGGCACCAAAGCAACTACTCTATTCTGAACTTAAAAATTGAAAGCGTAATGCTGGTGGTCAACAAAAGAGGTTTAAAGATGCTCTCAAGGCCAATCTAAAAAAATGTAGTATAAACTGCCTGCAAGAGCTCCATTTGGAGAACAGCCTTTACCAAAGGTGTCTGGGTTTTGAAGACACTCGAACTCAAGACACAAGGGAGAAACGTGCTAAGAGGAAGGCATACTTGGCAAACCCTCACCGGGATCAACTCCCGCCCGGAAACCTATGTCGTGTGGATCCAGAATTGGCCTCCACTGTGACTTACGGACTCATTGTTAAAACCGTGCTTATGGAAGACAATCTTACTCAGCTATGAGGGATAGAAGAAGAAGAAGAAGAAGAAGAAGAAGAAGAAGAAGAAGAAGACTGGACTTTTTTTTATTCATTTAGATTCAGAGATAATTGCAGAGAAAGGGAGCAACAGGCAAATAGATGGAAGGGTGGGATGGATGGATGGATGGATGGATGGATGGAGTGGTTTATAGATTTTATGAAATAAATAAAATAAATAAAAGCTCACCACACCTAGAATCATAGAATTGGAGAGTTGGACTGAACCCCTGAGGGGTCTTACAATGCAGGAATTGCAGCTAAAGAATCCCTGACAGATGTCCATTCGACCTCTGTTGAAAGACCTCCAAAGAAGGTGAGCACACCAGCTTCTGAGGGGGTCTGTTCCACCATCCAACAGCTCTTGCCATCAGACAGTTCTTCCTATTGTTACTTCTCTGTGATTTAAGGAGCATGGAACATATTCTTCTCTCCCCCTGTTTTGGTTTATCTCAACCAAAACTTAACTTGCATTTTTTGAATAAAATAACATAAAACACACCATCAACAGAGAGTGGAAATGTGTTAGCGGCACATTTCTATTAAGTGCCCCCCTCTGCCGCTCTTCCAGTCTCTCCCAACTCCTTGCTTTTGCCGTCCTCTCCCTCCTGACCCTGCCAACATCAGCAGAATAGTTTTCTCCCAAATGCAGCTCGCTTGCAGATCTCATCCATGTGGGAATTACCAGGGAATAAAAATAGGTTTGGGCTTGTTTGCATTTGCCATCTCTGTTGAAGATGAAAACACTTAGGAAAGCAATTTGTAGCACTGGCCTGTTTTCTTAGTCTTTTTTTTTTTTTTTAAGTAAAATTTATTTACCTGTTTATCAGAACCTTGAGCATCACTTCATAATGCACCACATAAGAGAAGGCAGAAACAGATCTGCAGACTTCATTTGCTTTTTTAGTGTCTCTGGGAAGAATTGCATTACCCAGCTCGGCGCAGCAGACTGCAAAAAAGACCTCGCTTGAGGTTTTCCTCCCTTTTTTAGCAATTATCAAAACCATGTCTGAGTTGTTCAGTGAGGAGCTGACATCAGGCGTTTGTGGCAGCAGGTGCTTTTTACTACCTGACTCCTGCTATCTGTCTTCAGGACAGACCCTCAGAAAAACATGTCAGGATTTCAGCGCAAATTTCCTCTGTATCAGGAGAACCAGGGTACCTTTTCTCCTTGTGTCTTGATGTTCTGCAGGCTGTTGTTGCATCCACTTTAAAAGCAAGAGAACGTGCTGAATCCATTAATTGTAATCAGTCAAGAAGAATGAGGGCTGTAGTTCATTGTTGTTGTTTAGTCGTGTCCGCCTCTTCGTGACCCCATGGACCAGAGCACGCCAGGCACTCCTGTCTTCCACTGCCTCCCGCAGTTTGGCCAAACTCATGTTGGTAGCTTTGAGAACACTGTCCAACCATCTCGTCCTCTGTCGTCCCCTTCTCCCTGTGCCCTCCATCTTTCCCAACACCAGGGTCTTTTCTAGGGAGTCTTCTCTTCTCATGAGGTGGCCAAAGTACTGGAGCCTCAGCTTCAGGATCTGTCCTTCCAGTGAGCATTCAGGGCTGATTTCTTTAAGAATGGATAGGTTTGATCTTCTTGCAGTCCATGGGACTCTCAAGAGTCTCCTCCGGCACCATAATTCAAAAGCATCAATTCTTCAGCGATCAGCCTTCTTGATGGTCCAGCTCTCACTTCCATACATCTTCTCTTCTCATGAGGTGGCTACCAACCTAGCTGGCATTAAAAGAGGATTCATGGAGAAGGAGAGGGCTATCGGTGGCTCCTAGCCAGGATGATCTCTATGCTCTGCCTTCACAGATGATCTCTATGCTCTGCCTTCTTCTTGCAGTCCATGGGACTCTCAAGGGTCTCCTCCAGCACCATCATTCAAAAGCATAGTTCATAGAATGCTAGAATTGTAGGGCTGGAAGGGACTCCAAGGGTCATCTAGGCCAACCCCTTGTAATGCAGGAATCTTTTGCCCAACACAGGGTTTGAACCCACAACCCTGGGATTAAGAGTGCACGCTCTACCGACTGAGCTTTCCTAAAATACCTAAGTAATAATAATAATAATAATAATAATAATAATAATAATAATAATTTATTATTTATACCCCGCCCATCTGGCTGGGTTTCCCCAGCCACTCTGGGCGGCTTTCAACAAAACATTAAAATACAATAATTTATAAAACATTAAAAGCCTCCCTAAACAGGGCTGCCTTCAGATGTCTTCTAAAGGTCTGATAGTTGTCGTTCTCTTTGACATCTGAAGGGAGGGCGTTCCACAGGGCGGGTGCCACTAGCAGATACCACCTGCTTCCTGCTTAGCTTGCAAAGGAGAGAGTACTTCTGAGCATGAACAGATTCACTTGCTGCTTCCCAAGTGGAGTCCACTCCCACATACAGTCTCTGAGGTCAGGAAGCCACTTCCACTCCTTCTTAAAATATATCGCTGTGAGTTGGGGGATTCAGTCTCTATGATGCCTGAGTACTTTTGATGGGTGTAGGGGGGCAAGGTGAAAAAGCTGCCTTCTCTCCTTTTATCACTTAAACTGCACTTTAAACCCACAACATCTCCATCTCATGAGGATTTGGGTTACCTTTATTGCCCCATATCCAGCCCACCACTAATTCCAGACATGTAGGAACATTAAGAAGAGCTTGCAGGACCAGTCCAATGACCCATCTAGTCCAGCATCTTATTCTCACAGTGGCCAACCAAATGCCCCAATGGGAAACCAGAAGGCAAGACCTCTGTTGATGCAGCCTAGAAGCACATTAGCATATCAGATGCTCACATGTGGAGGTCATGTTGCTCCTGAGTGTGTGCAGAGTCTATAACTGGGGAGTCCTGGCTTTCAGGTGGCCCCAACATTCTCGGTAGTGGCACCCGCCCTGTAGAACGCCCTCCCTTCAGATGTCAAAGAGAACAACAACTACCAGACTTTTAGAAGACATCAGAAGGCTGCCCTGTTTAGGAAAGCTTTTAATGTTTAATAGATTATTGTATTTTAATGTTCTGTTGGAAGCCGCCCAGAGTGGCTGGGGAAACCCAGCCAGATAGGTGGGGTATAAATAGATAATAATAATAATAATTATTATTATTATTATTATTATTATTATTATTATTATTATTATAGATCCTACATAAAAATGACCTTCAGAGAATAGAAACCTTGGCTGCCCCTGGGTGACCGGAGGATGCTTTTGCTTGGATGGAAAGAATTGAGACTGTGGGGATGTTCAGGGAGGCAGGAGAGGATATATTGTTTATTAATACCCTTCCTAACTTGTGCTAGCAAGTTCCTTTACTTAGCAGAGTTTACATTCCCCTTTTTACATGCACAGCAGATAGCTGGTTGCAGACTCGTGTGAGCCTCTCACTATTATACAATTCAATCTGTCTCAGATTGAATTGTACATTCCTGGTAGGTTCCCTTGAATCCCTCTTAAAAGAATAAAGACGCCACAATCTTATTCAAAGTCAATAAAAGAAGTTTACTCACATCAGTTCACAGTTGGATTCCTGAAGGCAGACTTAGTTACAAATATGTACATGTGGATCTACCCCATATGGGGGAATAATCCCAGTGCTTCTGCTAGCTGAGAGCTAGCATAGCAGTCCTAGCTAGAAGCTGGTCAAACAAAGAAGGAAGTGAAAAATAGAGAGGTGTGCTGTGTGACTCGTCCTTTTGTTACCTGGACAGGTGAGGTCACGCCCACTTTCTATCACATGCAAAAGGAAGGATGCTCCAGCCAGGAGGAACAGGAAGTTCAGACTGGCTGGACCAAACATCCCCTTGCATGTCCACTCTAGGAAAACAAGGAATGTTGTATTTGACTGCTCCCAGTGGATTACATCCCACAGAGACATGGAATCCAGCACTGTGCGCCTTCCAGCACGGCAGTTTTCTGCTTCCTGGAGGAGTTATGGGTTTGCACTGATGATGATAATGAAAGCACCAGGGGAAACTTCCTTGGGCCAAAATGCCATGGGGTAAGTATTGTGTTGATTGCTCAGAACAACACTCTCCCTTCCGCCTTCCGAGAGGAATAGCCACTTCTCTTGAGGGATAAGATCTGGAAGCAGCAATTGCCTTCTCAAGGAACTGCCGCCCCCACCCCACCCGCCGGCATGTGTGTCTGCAGAGCGGAGCTGCTATTTAGGCAATGCTGGAGCACATCGCTTTTGATGGTTGCATTTGAGTGAAAACCAACCGCATCTTGTTTCTATGGAGACTGGAACATGAGTACAGGGCTCAGAGCCCGACGAGATGGGAGAGATGATTTAAATCAACCAACGAAGCAAATCGCCATCCCCGGTGGAGGACGCACTTAATGGAAATAATAGTAATTTCGTCTGAAGGAGAACTATGCTTTGCTTTGGAAATGCCAGGGTGTGAGTGTGTTTTGGGAAACTTGTTTTGTTAGCTCAGTTTCCTGCCGTTTTTCTTTTCTTAATTTCAGAGCGTGCGAGCGAGATGGAGCAAGGGCAAGACACCCTTTCGTGGTCAGCATGGACAGGAAAGATGACCTGGAAAAGCCAAGTGTAACTCCCAGCGGCTCATGGTGTGAAACGCAGGACATTATGGCGCCAGAGGACGGGTGAGATGAACTTAACAAATGGAGGGGGAAGAAGCAGGTGCATGCCAGGCTGCATTTTAGCTGCATGGAACTGCAGAATTGGAAGGGACCCCGAGGGTCATCTAGTCCAACCCCCTGCAATGCAGGAATCTCAGCTGAAGCATCCATTGTGGGAATGTTCAGGGAGGCAGGAGAGGATATATTGTTTAATTATATCCTTCCTAACTTGGGTTAACAAGTTCTATAATTTAGCAAAGTAACATTCCCCTTTTTAAACTTGTACAGCAAATAACATCTTTGCCAGGCTTGTTTAAGCCTCTAAAATAAATTTCCTGGTAATTCCCCTTCATTCCCTCATAAAAAGATTAGACACGACACAGTCTTGTATAAAAGAGTTTACTCACACACATTCCGTTCACAGATGGATCCCAGAAGGCAGACTTAAGTTACAAAATATATACACCTGGAATCTATCCCATAAAGAGATAGTTCCTTTGTCCAAGCCAAGAGAGCATCTCAGGCTAAGCAGATGTTGCTTCTTCGAGGAATGGAATCATAGAATCATAGAATCATAGAATCCTAGAGTTGGAAGAGACCGCAAGGGCCATCCAGTCCAACCCCCTGCCAAGCAGGAACACCATCAAAGCATTCTTGACAGGTGGCTGTCAAGCCTCTGCTTAGAGATCAGAGAGACAGATGGGTGCCTCCCCTGTGCTGTTTTGTTACCTGCACAGGTGAGGCCACGGCCACCTCTGGTCATGTGCAGAGGAAGTCTGTCCCAGTCCAGGAGGAAACAGGAAGTTCCAACTGGCTGGTCCAGACACCCCCTTTTTACGTCCACTCTATGAATGTTGTATTTGACTGCTCTGTGTTTCACATCCCACATCCATCACAGATTGCCATCCAACCTCTGCTTAAAAACCTCCAAGGAAGGAGAGTCCACCACCTCCCGAAGGAGACCATTCCACTATCGAACAGCTCTTGCTGTCAGAAAGTTCTTCCTGATGTTGAGTTGGAATCTCCTGTCTTGAAGCCATTGGTTCGAGTCCTCCCTTCTGGAGCAGCAGAAAACCAGCTTGGTCCATCTTGCATGTGACAGCCCTTTAGACATTTAGAGATGGCTGTCATGTCTCCTCTCCACCATCTCTTCTCCAGGCTTCTCCAACACCGTCAGCTGTTCCTCATAAGGCTTGGTTTCCAGACCCTGGACCATCTTGGTGGCTCTCCTAGGTGCACCTTCTAGGCTGTTAATATCCTTCTTCAACTATGGTAATCAGAACTGGACACAGGTCTCCAGGGGGGTCAGACCAAGGCAGAATAGAGCAGTCCTATTACTTCCCTTGATCTGCACTCCATTTCATGTGTCCTGAGGCAATGCATCTGTAGGGAAAATCTCTGTGTGCGAGTGTGTTTGTGTGTGTTGTTAGCAACAACAACAAAACAGAATTTGGGTAGGATGAGTGCAGTTTCTCAAACGGGTGGGGCAGTGCCCCTGTCAGCCTGGTTAGCCATGCGAAATGCACATTGGTGCACATTTAAGTCCTGACAGGCTCCATCTGTTTCAATGAAGCCTCTTTACAATGGAATTATGCAAGTTATCCATGGCTGAGCCATTAAGAGAGTGGTGAATAATGGGATTCATTAGCATGGTCCCAAGTCCTGGGCGGGCTGTTTGTTTCCCTCACATGCTTTTTTATGTATATATATAAATTCTATTACTGTTTTGCTGTAATGTATTGCTTACTTTGGATGATTTGCCGCCTGAAAGTCCAGTTAGCACATGCATATAAATATATTCCGTCTTTCGGGGAAATTCCCTGCTGGTGTTGCCAGCATAATGCACAGAATTCTTCAAATTCAGCTGAAGAAAGATAAGGACAAAGGCTTTGGTCCTCATCAGTGTCTGCCAAAGTCAGCCCATCACTGCTAGTAGCCACTGATAGCTCTCTTCTCCTTTTTTTGCATTTCTTGAGCACCATGGCCGTCAGTCATATGAAGACTGCAGATCTGGAACTCCCCATCCCCCTAGCTCCACTGCTGAGCTGTGCTGCTTCCTCTTTTGCCCTACGGACTAGCCTTGCTGTTATTCATATCCCTAAGCAAATTCTCCTCTGCATGTTCCACGAAAACGAATGTGAAGGGGAAACTTCTTCATGCGGTGCAGAGTTAAACTGCGGAACTCTCTCCCACAGGAAGCAGTGATGGCCATCAACCTCCCGCCATCAAATGTGTCTTTGTTTCATTTTGTTACATAGGGAGAGAAAGCAGTTACAAGTCTCGAAGAAGAACAAATAGAACAAGAAAAAGGAAGAAAAGGAGAGAGAAAAGAAAACCATACAGCTGAGCTACAAATACTTAGCGAAAGAGGATTGGGCCAATTCATGGAGGAGGAGAGGACTATTGATGGCTACTAGCCAGGATGGTTCTGCTCTGGCTCCACAGTCTGAGACAGCAATGCTTCTGAACACCAGCTGCTTGAAGCCACAGGAGGGGAGATAACTCTTGGGCTCGGATCATGCTTGCTGGTTTCCCATTGAGGCATCTGGTTGGCCACTGGGAGGAGAAGGTGGCTGGACTAGATGGTCCATTGGCCTGATCCAGCAGACTCTTCTTAGGTTCTTAAGTGAGCAGCGTAGAACTTGAGCAGGAGAACTTGCCAGCCTCATACCTTGCAGCCGTCAAAGCTTCATGCCCACCGCGTTTGATTGCCGAATGTTTTCCAACAAATATTAGGGCTTCCAATATTCACCCACATCGCAGAAGATCTAATCGACCTGCTTGAGGATTATTAACATTTGATGAGATTCAATCTGTCTTTTTTATTACAATTCGAGTGTGTTCCTCAAAGCACACAGAATTTAATAAATCCAAGCAGGACTTAATAGCGGAGCACAAGATTTATATATCTAATAAAACATTCATTTAGTCTTGATGGCCTCTATTGAATTTGTTTTCAATAGATTCCTCATCACCTTATAGATATCATATTTACCGGTTTATCTCCTTTTTGTAACCAAAGCATGTTTCAAAACTTCTTGTAAGGTAACTCTGAAGCTCGTTGGTGGAATTCATGAGCCTGGGCAGCTGATGCTCTTGGAGGTGGGACAAAGCAGCATTTGAACATTGCATTATGACTTGAAGTGGGTCTTCTCCACTCTCTTCCCCTGAGCTCAATGAGGCCTTCAAGGCAGAGCCTGCAAGGCATCTATAGGCTGCCCATTTAGAAAGCCCAGATACAATGAGCTGGCCATAATCATAATACAGCATTGATATAACGGTTGTCTTTTTCGCCTTCTCTCTGTTGCCTGACACACCCTGAGGTAGAAATTCTGCAAAACCCGTTACCAGTGTGACAAAGCAAGAGCGCTGGCTGACCGCAAAACTGGTAAGAACCACCTTAGGAAGAATCTGATGCTGGCTTTTAGAGTGGAAAACAACTCTAGATAAGGGGCAAGGAGGGCTCTGCATATACAGCAAAGAAAACTTGGGTTGAGTAAGCATTTCCAAGAACTATGGTTAGATGAGAGGTGGTGAGGTGCTGGGATGGCAGAAGGTGACTGGCTAGATAATGAACAGCCAAGATGACACATATTTCCCATATAGGGTGTGTACAAATGGATACGCTCCCACAAATACTTCTGGCCTTTGTCCGGTAATGCATTACTAAATAAAGTCTGACTGATTGGGAATTTGGTAATGAAGCCTCCCCCGACCACCCCCACCACCAAGAATTCCCACTTTCCTGAATAATGAACAAATCTGTTTCTCAGAGTCTGCTTCCGGGTAAGAGACTTGCTCTGTTTGCAGGTAAAGGTAAAGGGACCCCTGACCATTAGATCCAGTCGCGAACAACTCTGGGGTTGCAGCGCTCATCTCGCTTTATTGGCCGAGGGAGCCAGTCATGACTAAGTCGCTTCTGGCGAACCAGAGAAGCGCACGGAAACGCCGTTTACCTTCCCGCCGGAGCGCTACCTATTGATCTACTTGTACTTTGACGTGCTTTCGAACTGCTAGGTGGGCAGGAGCAGGGACCGAGCAACGGGAGCTCACCCCGTCGCGGGGATTTGAACCGCCGACCTTCTGATCGGCAAGCCCTAGGCTCTGTGGTTTAACCCACAGCGCCACCCGCATCCCTTGCTCTGTTTGTAATATCCCTTTATTTCCATATATCAAGGGAGAGCAGGGGGGAGCAAGCAGGAGCCCAGGGGGATTATTCTCGTCCTGAAGTAGCACCAACCCCCCAAACCAGCAGCCATCCCATTCTGGCACCCCCATCCCCATTCCGTCAGCTTGGAAAACTCGGGACTATATTGCATCTCAAGGTAAATGCACAATGGCACGAAAAATCAACTTTTTACTGAATGTTCAGATCAAATTCCAATAAAACATCACCATGCACCCAAAGACAACTTTGCATTCGCCATTTCAACATAAGGCCTACAACAATTGGGACATACAACTGGGGAAGAATCTCTATATAATTATGTCAGCCTAAACAAACCCAAAATTTGGTATGTCAGGGCAAGAATGGGAGGTAAGTAGCAATCAATATCTGTATATCCATATATACTCAATGAAATCAAACTTACTGGGGACCTGTCTGCCATGGGTCTGTTTCTCGATATAAGTCATTAATGGCCACCACATGGCTGCGCAGTGAGCATCCAGCCCAAGGAGGACAAACTGCCAGTAATTTAATTTTTAATGGACACAGCACACATAGTAGCTCCTAAGGTGCACTGAATACCTGCAAATGCTACTGGCGACTCGGGGGCTGGCATTCCCTCCCCAGGCTCGTCCTCTGAGCTGGACTGTTGGAGCAACAGCACGGCCGCAGCTCCACCCAAAGCAACCTGGGACCAGGGCCGGCGCTTCCATTTAGGCGAACTAGGCGGTTGCCTAGAGTGCCAAAATGGAGGGGGCGCTGGCCAGCCTGCCCGCCGCCGCCGATGCCGCCCGCCGCCGCCCGCTGCCACCCCAACCAGCGGCGGAGCGAGCAGGTTGGGGCGAAAACCGCGGTGGCAGAGGCGCCAAAATGGAGGGGGCGCTGGCCAGCCTGCCCCCCGCCCCCCGCCGCTGCCCGGTGCCGCCCCAACCAGCGGCGAAAATCGCGGTGGCGCAGGGCGCCTGGCGGGCAGGGGGCGGGGGGCCGTACGTCATGCGCAATGACGTCACGTGGCCCGCCCCCTCACCTAGGGCGCCAAAAACCCTGGCACCGGTCGTGCCTGGGACTGATCCTACATGGAGGTGGCCGCTGTGCCTGCCTCTTCAAGCAGTGGGGAAGGGGATGGAGGGGGTTCCACCAGCCTGCCCCTCTCAGAAACCTTCTCTTCCTCTGCTCCTGGCCCATCTCCAACTTCTCAGCTTCTTCTCCTTTCTCCAACACGGGCTCCTACCTCGTGGGAGGAACAAATCCCCATTAATCGCTGCCCCCTTCCTCTGGATCAGCCTGGGGGGGGGCTGGTTCTGGTGTCATTGGGGGGGGAGTTTCTCTCTCTCTGCTTTCTCTGTGCCACACATAATTTTACCAATTTCTATCATGTCGGCCAAGAATGCTGCGCTGGCTACAGAATTCAGAATCCAGGCATTTGTCCCTTCTTTTCTTTTTTTTAGGCACCCCCACCCCCCCAAGTGTGTAGTGTAGTTCTCTTGGTGGCTTTGAAGGGAGGCTTCAATGTGGATACAGTCGTACCTTGGATCCCAAATGCCTTGCGAGTTGAACGTTTTGGCTCCCGAACGCCGCAAACACGGAAGTGAGTGTTCCAGTTCATGAACGTTCTTTGGAACCTGAAATATACTCGGAGTCGAGTGTGAATTTCATGCTCTTTATTCAGCTCCTAGTAGCAGGGAATGGATGTTTCCCCAAAACGTCTGCTTTATACATTATTTACACAATGGGCCCCATGTGATTGGCTATTTCCAGGATATACCTGTAGGCCAATCAGGTTGTGGATTCACTTCCACCTGGAGCTGGATTGGGTGACTCCTGCAGACCAATCAGACTGCTGCATTCTGGATCCTATTGTTCTAAGACCAATCAGACTGCTGCATTCTGGATCCTATTGTTCTAGGACCAATCAGACTGCTGCATTCTGGATCCTATTGTTCTAGGACCAATCAGACTGCTGCATTCTGGATCCTATTGTTCTAGGACCAATCAGACTGCTGCATTCTGGATCCTATTGTTCTAGGACCAATCAGACTGCTGCATTCTGGATCCTATTCAGCTCAGTACATAACAGAACCCAAATGTCTGGCGTGGCTTCCACAGCTTTTGATTAGCTGCAGGAGTTTCCTGCAGCCAATCAGAAGCGGCACCTTGGTTTCCGAATGTTTTGAAAGTCGAACGGACTTCCGGATCAGATTACATTCGACTTCCAAGGTCCCACTGTACGTGATGTCAGATTCCAGGGGAAGCGACTGGGGCAGGAAGGGGAGCAGAGCAGAGCATGGCAGAAATTCCTTCCGACTCTCATTCATTTGCCTGAAAGCAACGATGAAATTTGCTATCCTCATATTTCCAAAGCGGACATTTCAAAATGGACGAGACTTTAATGGATTTTAACCCCGCTGGCATGATGTGGTCAGTTCAGAGTAATTTCCAGCGCTGCTTCTTTCTTTCTTTTTCTTGTTATAATGGGGAAACAATTTATAAAAGGAACCCAGCTTTCCATTTATTGTTCAGGCTATTATATTCTGTGTGGAGGGAGATGCGCTGTTGTGTCAGATGGAGCATTTAGCATCTTTGATTGCTGGCAAAGGGGAGAGCAAAAGCAGAGGAAAAATGGCTTTCATACAGCTATTAGCAAAAGCAGACTTTTAATCAAGGAGTTTTAATCAAGACCAGCGACAGCAAGAAAGTACATAACTAATACACAAGGCTGTCTCCTTGCATGCAGGATAATGGCAAAAAGGAAGAGAAAAAACTGGCGACGAGGCAAACATTAGCACGGGCAATTGTAAAACTCAATTATTCCTAATAGCAGAAGGACAACGGCAGAGTGAGCACAGCCACCCAGGCTTATCATTTTGAATCACAATGGCTTGCCAGTCTAATAGATCTGAATTTTCATGTGCTGTAACAGTTACCATAACTCGCGGGCAGAAGGACGTGGGGTGTTTCTGTCAACACACTGAGCACCCATCGATTGCTTCTTCCTAAGAAACACGGCAGACAAAAATAAAGTGCGCAGGTGCGCAGCCTGGGAGTCATTTTGGACTCACAGCTGTCCATGGAGGTGCAGATTAATTCTGTGTCCAGGGCAGCTGTCTACTGGCTCCATCTGGTACGCAGGCTGAGACCCTCCCTGCCCGCAGACTGTCTTGCCAGAGAGGTGCATGCTCTAGTTATCTCCCGCTTGGACTACTGCAATGCGCTCTACGTGGGGCTACCTTTGAAGGTGACCCGGAAACTGCAATTAATCCAGAATGCGGCGGCTAGACTGGTGACTGGGAGCGGCCGCTGGGACCACATAACACCGGTCCTGAGAGAACTACATTGGCTCCCAGTACGTTTCCGAGCACAATTCAAAGTGTTGGTGCTGACCTTTAAAGCCCTAAATGGCCTCAGTCCTGTATACCTGAAGGAGCGTCTCCACCCCCATCGTTCAGCCCGGACACTGAGATCCAGCACCGAGGGCCTTCTGGCGGTTCCCTCATTGCGAGAAGTGAGGTTACAGGGAACCAGACAGAGGGCCTTCTCGGTAGTGGCGCCCTCCCTGTGGAACACCCTTCCAGCAGATGTCAAGGAAATAAGCAGCTATCCTATTTTTAAAAGACATCTGAAGGAAGCCCTGTTTAGGGAAGTTTTTAATATTTAATGCTGTATTGTTTTAACATTTGACTGGAAACCGCCCAGAGTGGCTGAGGAAACTCGGCCAGATGGGCGGGGTAAAAATAATAAATTATTATAAATAATAAATTATTATAAAGGAGGTTGGGCAACTGTGGGCTGAGAGAAAAGTCCATTTCAGAGGGCACTCCAGAATCATATCCCCATGCTACAGACTCACGTGGGATTTCTGTAATAATAATAATAGTTGTTGTTGTTGTTGTTGTTGTTATTTATTTGTACCCCTCCCATCTGGCTGGGTTTCCCCAGCCACTCTGGGCAGCTTCCAACAAAGATTAAAAATACTTTAAAATGTCACACCAGATGTCAAGGAAATAAACAACTACCTGACATTTAGAAGACATCTGAATTCAGCCCTCTTTAGGGAAGTTCCACAGGGCGGGCGCCACTCCCGAAAAGGCCCTCTGCCTGGTTCCCTGTAGCTTTGCTTCTCACAGTGAGGGAACCGGCAGAAGGCCTTAGGAGAAGGACCTAAGTGTCGGGGCAGAATAGGGACACTCCTTCAGGTATACAGGACCGAGGCTGTTTAGGGCTTTAAAAGTCAGCACCAACACTTTGAATTGTGCTCGGAAACGTACTGGGAGCCAATGTAGGTCTTTCATGACCGGTGTTATGTGGTCTCAGCTGCCGCTCCCAGTCACCAGTCTAGCTGCCGCATTCTGGATTAGTTGTAGTTTCCGGGTCACCTTCAAAGGTAGCCCCATGTAGAGCGCATTGCAGTAGTCCAAGCGGGAGATAACCAGAGCATGCACCACTCTGGTGAGACAGTCTGAGGGCAGGTAGGGTCTCAGCCTGCGCACCAGATGGAGCTGGTAGACAGCTGCCCTGGACACAGAATTAACCTGTGCCTCCATGGACAGCTGTGAGTCCAAAATGACTCCCAGGCTGCGCACCTGGTCCTTCAGGGGCACAGTTACCCCATTCAGGACCAGGGAGTCCCCCACACTCGGCAACACTCGGCGAACCCTGCAACTCCCAAGCCGAGCCCCGCCGCCCGGCAAAAAGCCTCGCTCGGCGGTGGCTGGCTTGCTCGCTCGCTCACCTGCTCGGCCGGCACACGCTTTGCTTCTTCCCGGGTGGAGGTGAGGGGCGGGGCAGGGAGGGGCGCCCCTCCTTGGCCCGCCCCTCGCCTCCACCCACAGCCCGAGCAGCAGGAAGAAGCAAAGCACCGAGCGGGTAAGCGAGCAAGCTGTGGAGAGAGGCTTTTTACCAGGTGAAAAGCCTCGCTCCACAGCTTGCTCACGGTTTGCCGGTGCCGCCGCCATCCCACTACGGAGCGCGCATGCACAGCATCGCTACATGGCAACGCATGCATCGTATGCGCGCTACGTAGCAACACCCCGCCCCCAGGTGCCCCCGGGTTTGCAAAGAAATTTCTGAAATCCGGTCTGCTGTTTCTATTCTCACCACTCGAGATGGCAAAAACAGAAAACGAAGAAAAAGGAAACAGGAGAAAGAAAACAAAGCAATTACCCAAATGAGTGTGCATTTAATGAGCAAATAACAAAATGAAAGTGATTTTAAAGGGGGGGGGTAACAAAGAGCTAATTAAGCAAAACAGTGAATACAAATGGAACACCAATGCTAAAGCAAACATATTGTTTTAAAACAAAAATGCGTTTGCAATGGCTATCATTATATAGATAACACATAAATACACAAAACATGCACATTGTAAATATCAAAAATAAATGCTGGGCAAGAAATTTTTGCTAACATTCATTTGGCATCCATCTTCAGTCTAATTCCATGCAAGGGATCATTAGGGGAGAAAATGAAAATAAAACTGTCAACAGCATGATGCCATTGTACAAATATGTGATGGGACCACATTCGGAATACTGTCTTCAGTATTCCACCTCCCTTCAAAAAGGACATTATAGAGTTGGAAAAGATTCAGGAAAAGGACCCCAACGTGATCGAGGAGATGGAGCCAGTCCCCTATGGGGAAAGGATGCAGCCTTTGGGACTTTCCAGTTTAGGGGGAAAAAGATAAGAAAAGGTGACCTCATAGAAGTTTGCAAAGGGATTCCTGGCATGGAGAGAGTGGGGAGAGAAGAGTTTTTCTCCAGAACTCGTGGACATCCAATCACTGGCGGAGGAAGAGGAGTGGGGGGGGAGCGCACCGCCCCCGGCAGTGAGATCCCGGTGGGGTGCCATTGTGGCTGCCCCACCCGCACTGGGCGCCATGCCACCGCAGGCAGTGTGTCACGCCCCCAGGACGCGTGGCAGCCCCGCCCACGCCTGCTCTCCGCCCCCCCAGTGCCGGAGCATGAAGCTCCACCATTGCATCCAATGGCATTGAATGGTGGGAAATTCAGGACACATTAAACTTTTTCAGCAGGGGGCCGGTCCACTATCCCTCGAACATTGTGTGGGGCCGGACTATTTTGGAAAGAAAAAATGAATTCCTATGCCCCACAAATAACCCAGAGATGCATTTTAAATAAAAGGACACATTCAACTCATGTAAAAACACGCTGATTCCCGGACCATCTGTGGGCCGGATTTAGAAGGCGATTGGGCCAGATCCAGCCCCCGGGCCTTAGTTTGCCTACCCATGCATTAAAGGAAGTGCTTATTTACGCAGCAAGTAATAATAATAATTATTAAGTAGTTAAACTGTAGTTAAACTGTGGAACTCCCTCCTGCATGAGGCAGTGGTAGCCAGCTACCTAGATGGCTTTTGGAGGATTAAACAAATTAATGAAGGAGAAGGCCATCAATGGCTACCAGCCATGGCAGCTATGTTCTGGCTCCACAGTTGGGGGCAGCAGTGCTTCCGTATGCGAATGCTGGAAACCATGGAAGGGGAGAGGGCTTTGGTGGTTGAGTCCTGCTTGCTGGTTTTCCAAAGGCGTCTGGTTGGCAAGTGTGAGAACAGGATGACTGACTAGATGGGTCGTTGGCCTCATCCATCAGACTCTTCTTACATTCTTAGGTTCTAATCCTTAGGACTCCCCTTCCTTGGAGGTTCTAAAGCCGAGGTTGGATGGCCATCTGTCATGGATGCTTGAGCTGAGATTCCTGCATTGCAGGGGGCTGGACCGGATGACCCTGGTGGTCCCTTCCAGCCCTACAATTCAATGATTCTAATAATTACCGTATTTTTCACTCTATAAGGCGCACCTGACCATAGGACGCACCTAGTTTTTAGAGGGGAAAAGCCCCATATTTTTGAGGATCAGCTCAAATTTCTGCAGCTTCTTTTGCAAAGGAGAAAAGCCCAATTTTTTGAGGATCAGCTCAAAGTTGTTGAGCTTACTTTGCAAAGGGGAAAAAACCCTGTTTTATGGGGTTTAACTCACAGTTCTACAGCTTCAGGAAAGGGAGCCATTTGTACAGTTTCCAGACAGATAATCTAATCAGCCAGTCACATGTCGCTGGGGAAACAGCCTCCCTCTGCAAGGGGGCGGGGCTGGAATCTCTCTCCCTTATCTCTCTCCCCCATCGTTTGCTGAGCAGCTGCTCAGTGGACTTCCTTTCAACACCCCCTTCTCTCTCTCTCTCTTTTTTAAAAAAGCACGACCTGCTTTTGCCCCTGGGCAGTTCAGCTCCGGGGACCACACATTTGCTCCATAAGACGCACAGACATTTCCCCTTACTTTTTAGGAGGAAAAAAGTGTGTCTTATGGAGCAAAAAATACGGTATTAAATAACAAAAAACAATTCCCACAAGAGCCACCCTGAGCATGTAAAGGGACCCCTGACCAGGTCCAGTCGTGTCCGACTCTGGGGTTGCGGCGCTCATCTCGCATTACTGGAAGAGGGAGCCGGCGTACAGCTTCCGGGTCATGTGGTCAGCATGACTGAGCCGCTTCTGGCGAACCAGAGCAGCGCATGGAAACGCTGTTTACCTTCCTGCCGGAGTGGTACCTATTTATCTACTTGCACTTTGACGTGCTTTCGAACTACTAGGTTGGCAGGAGCAGGGACCGAGCAATGGGAGCTCACCCCATTGCGGGGATTTGAACCACCGACCTTCTGATCAGCAAGCCCTAGGCTCTGTGGTTTAACCCACAGCGCCACCCGCATCCAAAAACAATTCCCACAAGAGCCACCCTGTGCATGTATGGTCAGAAGTATTATTGAATGCTGTTACTGAATCCAATAGGGCTCACTCCCATGTTTAGACTTTGACAATAAGCATAAATATCACATCACAATAAATATTCTTCCCCAGGTCCATGTGTGGCCCTCTCCCGTTTGGTAGCCAGTCAGTTTAATCCATGGGAGAAAAAACACCCCAAACCTACTTATCCCATCGTTATTTGATTTCCAAAACCTTGCCAGTGTAATTCCAGCTGCAGCCAATAAATAAACCATAGACACACAAATACTTGGGAGATTTCATTACAACCTTGACAAAATCCAACAGGCAGGGGTTGGGTTGTGGTATTAATGCAATTTTAAATTTTTCATTTATTATCTCTGTAATGATTTCTCCCCCCTCTGGAAGCCTCTCCCGCTCTAAGGCTGACTTGAGAAGCCAGCCCACCGTGTCATCTCGTTGTCATCTCATCCCCGCGAAGTTTCCCTATAACTTCATGTTTAATTGATCATGGACTTGGGCGAGTTAATTGGCGAGCATTTCTTAGAATGCGGTGAAATATTAATCAGATCTTTGGGTGCCTTGGGGTGGCGGCTTAGTAGCTTTCACCGGGAGAGTGACAGGGATAAGTCACCCTTGTCGAAAATGATCATGACCTCCCCCGACAAGGCTGTTTGGCTGCTTTTAAATTCCCGTCACCATGAAGCTGTCCTGAGATAGTCCCAGCACAAGCCGAGGAGCCATGACACTCAGCACACATTAGCATACATTAACGTATTCAGAAGTGCCATTATCTCCCTCTCCTTTTCTCTGCGATAAACTTCAGGCGCCTTACCTAAGGCAGTAGCAGGCAGGCAGCCGGGAATAGCTGTGTGGTTCTCTTGCAGCAGAATGGCCGGGTGTCGTGTCCCCAATGGTAACTGTAGCTAGCTGTCAAGAACGCACGCCACTCCGAGAAGTCAGCGGAAGAAGTCTTGAAGTTTATTGTACAGCACACAGAGAAACGTGGAAAGTCCGTGAGGATTCTGAAGAGGCCACCTCAGAATCCCCCTTTAATACACCTTGCTGGGTGACTCCCAATTCCCCCCTCCCTTCTGCCCTAAAGGTCCGGGGGCGATCCACTTCCCCACCCGGGATGGCTTGGACAAAAGAGTTAACTGCTCTGGTCTACCTGCACTATTCATGGGTGCTTTTTACATTGTTATTGTGATACTGCCGGTTCCGCCGCTGATGGCTCGTTAGCGGTCGTTATCGCCCATCCTGGGGTTGTTTACCCCGTGGGGCATGCCTGGGCGAGGTCGGGCCTTGCTGCACTTGGTTTAACCCCTGCATGCCTGGCTCCGCTGTTGCCCCCTTTCCTGGCCCGCTGCATGGTTCCCCTTCCTGGCGCCTGCATGGCGCGACCACACTGTCTAGTCGGGTCGCGACACCGGGCTGGGTTTGGAGGAGACAATCGTTCCATTGCATGTGATGATTCATGTCAGTCTGGGCACATCAGGACCTAGAGTAAGCAAATCAGGAAAGCCATGCTGCATCAGGTCCATTGAGTCTACCTATGAGCTCAACCACTTTGATGGAATCACACATTTCTGTGTCTTCTTCTTGCAGATCCAGGGTGACGTTTGTGGGCACACCGTGGACAACCAGGAGTTAGAACATCAACATAGGTTTAGTATTCGAGCAAGGACTTCTTCACAACCCACACAGCATGGTTTCTCTGATTTTGTCAGCTAGTGTCATCTTGCATTCAGCAGGGTCTTGAAATTGTGGCACCCAAGTCCCTATGCTAGGGGCTTCAGCAAGCTGTTTCTTGCAGATCTCTCCCAGATGCCTGCTTACTGTGGAAAACAGGAGTGAGGGCCAACACCAGGATTGCAATACCTGTTCTGGTGTCCCGGCTTGTTGAGATGCTCCTTATCAGGAAGGAGACCTCAGTGGCTGCTGGGACATGGAGTTCTCCATTGGGTTGTTGCATTTGTAGCAGTTCTTGGGGAAACCTATCTTCCAGATATGACTGGGCTACGTCTTCTGACGTGCTGCTTATCTGCACGTGGCCACCAACTTGGATGGCTTTCAAAGAGGCTTAGACAAATTCATGGAGGGTAACGAGACTATCAGTGGCTACTAAACCCAATGTCTATGTTCTACTTCCATGGCTGGAGGCAGTGTGCTTCTGAATACCAGTTGCTAGAAACTGCAGGAGGACAGAATTTTGCTGTTGCTCTCAGGTCCTGCTTCTGGGCAGGCCCAGACAGAGGGAGGGGGGTCATATGGGCCACTTGGCCCGGGCCTCCGATTCCAAAGGGGGCCTCGGTCAGCATCAGTTAAAAAAAAAAATCAGAAAAAAACCAGTACTCAAAGAACAATGGATCACGTCTCAGATAGCGTACAGTGGTCCCTCGACTTACGAAATACTCGACATCCGAATTTTTTGATTTACGAATGAAAAAAGTGGCCGCACACCTACGAATTTTTCAACATCCGAAAGGAAATCGTTGCTGGTTTTAGACGCGGTTTCCTCGACTTACGAATTTTTCCGAATATTTTTTCTCCCAATGCATTCCTATGGGAAATCGCTTTTTTTCGACTTACAAACTTTTCGACCTACGAATGTCCATTCGGAACGGATTAAATTCGTAAGTCGAGGGACCACTGTAGTTTCTTTGTTTTCAGTAAAATGAAAAAAAAAAACTGATACAAAAATGCACTCCAATGAGAGAAGTTTCAATATATTAAAACGAATTAAATCTTTCAATCAACAATGGAGATCCCCAGGGCAAAAAATGAAAAAAGAAAGGGCCACATTATCTACCTGGCCTGGGCCTCTGCCTGGCTCTGCAAGCGCCTGCTTCCGGGTTTCCCATGGGGGCATCTGATTGGCCGCTGCAAGAACAGGATGCTAGATTAGATGGGCCACTGGCCTGATCCAGAGAGGTTCTTCTTATGGGAACAGAAGTGGGGGAAAGGCAGGGGAATCCTTCTTTGGGAAATCTCCAGGACTCTTGTTCCTATTCTGCCCATCACTTGACTTGGAAGGGAAAGGAAAGAAGGAATGGGTTTGGGGGTGGGTGGGTGGAGGTGAGGAGAGAGTGGGACTGGGAGCCTCCGAGGCTGGCAGGCACGAGGGTGGACATTTTGCCAAGCCCCTGTTTTGACTACGGAATCTGACAAGCTTCCTTGATCTTTTTGGGTGGGTGGAAGTTTAAACAGGGAGACCTTTGAGGAAGCTGCCCATCTTTAATTTGTTTTTTGTTTTTTTTAAATATTTTTTACATTTTTATCACGATCACAACAGATAATAAGTAAATGAATTGCCCCCCCCCCCCGAATTCCTTCAACTTCCCCTTCTGGGTTTTTTTACTTATAAATTTGTCCTGCTTGTATAATTATGCTTCAAAATTATATTCTTAAATCAAATGTTGTTATGTTCTTGTCATTTTAACCTCATCTTTATAGTTTCTGTATTAATTTTGTTAGTTGCAAGTGTTTACTCAAAACCTGCTAGTGAGTCCATTTCTTTACATTGATTCCGTAAATGCAACATAAATGGTTCCCAGTCTTTTAAAAAGTCTCTATTGTCTTTATCTCTAACTCTTTCAGTTAACTTCGCCATTTCGGCATATTCCATCAGTTTCTCTTGCCATTGTTCTTGTTATGTACTGAGCTGAATCCTAGAACAATAGGATCCAGAATGCAGCAGTCTGATTGGTCCTAGAACAATAGGATCCAGAATGCAGCAGTCTGATTGGTCCGCAGGAGCCACCCAATCCAGCTCCAGGTGGAAGTGAATCAGTGACCTGATTGGCCTGCAAGAGCAGCCAATCAGGCTCCTGGATGAAGTGAATCCGCAACCTGATTGGCCTACAGGAGTAGCCCGGAATTAGCCAATCACGTGGGGCCCATTGTGTAAATAATGTATATAAAGCAGACGTTTTGGGGAAACATCCATTCCCTGCTACTAGGAGCTGAATAAAGAGCATGAAATTCACACTGGACTCCGAGTATATTTCAGTTATTTACCGGTAGTTGGTATTTCATCACTTTTCCATCTTTGTGCTAGTAGTGCCCATCTCTAATTTGATTGCAAGGGCAGCAAACTCCCCAAACCCAGACACCACCACCCCAAGAATCCAGCCCATTCATGCCATGCATCTGTTACCTCCAAACATGGGCACAGCTAGCCCCCACTGACCCTTCAAGAGATGAAATGCCCCCTCCCTCCCTTATCAACTGCAAAAGGACTAAACAAGTATTCTCGATTCACCACTCGCCTTGTTAGATCCATGACTTACTTATTCCAAGCACATTTGCAGCTTCCACATTCCAGGCACATTCTCTCTTCCTCTGTGTTTTTAAACCTGGTCTTTTCGCCTTAAGCTTCTGAAAGCTGCCCCCTGGAGGTCTGATTCAGCACATTGCTAATGATGGTTACCTTTTGCTGAGTCCAGCTAAAACGCTCCCTGGATCTCATTTTGCATGTGGCCTCAGTCGCTTCCCAGAAGAGGCTTTCTCTTTGCAATGAGCTGCAAGCTGAGCAAACATGCTGGAGATCTGGTGGAAAGATCACCTGTGACAAACCATTGGACCATTGAAAGCTACCGAGGGCTTAAGAAAGATTGCAGGGCTAATGGTTTTTGTAACACAGAGAGCAGCCTGCTGAATCACCTTGGCCCTGGGCTTTAGAGAACTGGCTGGAGATCTATCTCAGCTACAGAATGTCTTGTGTCAAGTTTATCTATCTCTTTGGAAACCGCCCTTTCTCCAAGGAGTTGAGGCTGGGGTAGGTGGGCTTATCCCATGAAGCCTCTGTGAAGCAGGATTAGGGGTCATTGATCTGCATGTAGATCCCTTTCCAACATATTCATATTGTGTTTGCCATTTAGGGTGTGTGATCTCCTGACTTAAGTGACCATCACATATTTGTCCGAAAAGGCTTACAATGTGATGCAGCTGAAGTCTGTGTCCAGCGCATGAGATTCCATTGTTGGTGAGCGTAAGAAACTCCCTTATACCATAGAATCATAGAATTGTAGAGTTGGAAGGGACCCCAAGGGTCATCTGGTCCAACCCCCTCCAATACAGGAATCTCAACTGAAGCATCCATGACTGATGGCCATCCAACCTCTGCTTCAAAACCTCCAAGGAAGGAGAGTCCAGAACGTGTTGGGGGAATCCATTCCACTGTTGAAGAGCTCTTGTGGGATGTAAACACTAGAGCAGTCAATTACAACAATGCTAGAAGGTATCTCAGTCCTCTAGCCACAACTTCCTGGTCACCTGGATTGAGGTAACTTCCTTTGCAAGCTAGAAGTGGGTGTGGCTTCACCTGGGAAGGTATTAGCCAAACCCACTGGCCAGCAGCCATTCTGCTCTTCTGCTCTCTTTCTGCCTCTCTGCTCTCTCTCGCTCAGACTGCGAGGAGGATGCCTAACTGGGGCCTGATGGACTTCTCTCCCACATGGAGAGATCCCTATTGTAAATATCTTTTCTAAGAATAAGCCTGCCTTCTTTGGGATCTGTCTTGAGCTGGATATATGTGAGTAAACGTTTTATATCTTTTTATAGAAGACGTGTGCTGTGTCTTATTTGAAGAGGGACAAAAGGGAAATATAGTGACAAACCAGGAAACTAGATTAAGCTGATTCTAGCGAATCAAAGCAACTTCCGCTGAGTGTATTTTAAAAGGGAATGTTACTCTGCTAGTTGAACTTGCAAGCGCAAGTTAGGATGAGATATATTAAATAATAAATCTCCATCCACGTTCCAAAACATTCCCACAAAGGGTTATGGGGCCCAGCGCTGCGTATTTTTGAGTATTTTTGAAGGATTGCGTTGGATTGCATTTTTAAGTTGAGAGAGATTTTTCTGAGAGTATTTCCTGGTCAGACCGCATGGTCCTTTGTCCTATTGTCTTGAGAAAGGGGGATTAAGCTACCCCTCCCCTCCCTCAGAGCTCACAAAAGACCCAAAGGCAGTGAAGATTTATTTTGAGGCTTTTGCTTTTTGCTTTTGAGATTTTTGAGATTTTGATTTTGAATTTTGACAAATTTTTGAATTTTGAAAATTTTGGATTTTAAGATGGCTAGTGCCAGTTTTGATAGTGATGCAAAGTCAAGCTTTATGCTGGTGAGTGACCATAATTTTGTGCATTGGAAGCAGCGCCTGATAGTATTTTTGGACTCTAAGCATGTTTTGGAAGCTATTAGGGATCCTAAGCCTACAGGCACAGATGCAGCAAGCAAAGCCAGGATCAGAGCCTGGAAAGGCAAGAATAGTGAAGCCAAGCATATAATTTTGAGTGGACTTCGCAATGAGCATCTATCATTAATAAACATTGAAGATGATGCATCTCAGATGTTAAAAGACATTGAGCGCGTTTATGGAGAATCTACACAGAACTCCTATAGGCATTTGCTAGATAAGTTGCTCAAATTAAAGATGAATTCCAGAGAACAGTTCACAGAGCATGTTAAGAGTTTTTTTCTGAGATTGTGCAAAGAATTGCTCTTACCCCAAAAGCTTTTGATGAAGTAACCAAAGTGACATTCCTGCTGGGGTCCCTAGGACCAGAATTTTCTTCATTTAAAAGTCTAATGGATCACACAAAAGATCTAACTTTTAATGAATTGATCAGCAATTTAAGAGAGGAATGCAGAGAATGCCTTTATTCTCCAGAAAGCAACCCTAGGAGAAAGGATTGTAATTTTGTTTCAAAGCAATTTACAAAATCCAGAGAAATTGTGTGTTTTAACTGTCTGAAAAGCGGCCACATGGCAAAGCATTGCAGGAATCCAAAGGCTAAAGCAAAGGATTCTGATGTTTCCCAGCAAAAGGGAGAAAGGAAAGGAAAGCGTGAACGCAACATGCTATTACAAGAGAGGAGTTTAGCTGTCCAGAGCCAAGAAAACACGCGCAATAAGTGGTTATTAGACAGTGGATGCAGTTCCCACTATTGTTTTAAAAAGGACTGTTTTAATGAATTAAATGATAAAGAGACTGAAATTGAGATTGCAGATGGAAATATTTTAAAGTCCAAAGGTGAAGGTTCAATGCATTTGGAATTCAATGTAAACAATGAATCTTTTAGGACTAGAATGTCTAATGTTGTGTATGTGCCAGAACTGAGCTGCAATTTACTCAGTGTCTCTACATTGGACAAGAAAGGTTTCAAGGTCACATTTGAGAATGGACAGTGCAATGTAACTAAAGATGGTGAAGTGTACATTGAAGCAAATCTAATAAATGGTGTTTATGAGGTTAATCTTTCAGAGAACCAGTCTACAAAAGCAGACACAAAGAACACTGTTATTAGCTGCTCCGAGGAGTCAGAATGGACTCATGATCTCATAAACTTTCCTTCTGAAACCCCACATGGTACTAATCTGCCTTCTAGTGTCATAGCACCCCCTACAGGCGATGCACCAGAAGACGCAGATGACCAGACCCCTGGCGGCTCCAGAGACGAAGAGGAGGACTCAGATGAGGACATGCCACCATTGGAAGGGAGTGAGGAAGCTGATGCGGTTCAGGAACCAGAACCAGAGGTCAGACGCTCATCCAGAACCAACAGAGGTGTCCCACCGGTACGACTGTCCTACCTTGCAGGGTCGGTGTCTCCACAGGAACCTTCCACATGGGAAGAGATTCAGAAGATGCCACCTGCGGAAGCCAGTCTCTGGAAGAAGGCCGCTCAGGAGGAGATGGATGCACTGCATCAGAACCAGACGTGGACCCTGACAGAGCTCCCTCCTGGTAAGAAGGCCATTGGGTGCAAGTGGGTGTTCAAGGTTAAGAAGGGATCAGAAGGGGAAGTGGAACGCTACAAAGCTAGGCTAGTAGCACAAGGTTTTTCACAACGTTTTGGTGAAGATTACGACGAAGTTTTCGCACCAACCGTGAGATATGGTAGTATCAGAATGCTTTTGAGCATTGCAGCCTCTAAACAGTTGAACGTGAAGCACATTGACGTGTGCACTGCATTTTTACATGGGAGAATTTCTCAAGAAATTTACATGAAACAACCTAAAGGTTTCACAAAACCAAGTGAGGCGCATCTCATATGCAGACTCCAGAAAGGAATCTATGGGCTTGAACAAGGGGCTAGAGCCTGGAATCAGAAATTGCACAGTATGCTTGTGCAACTTGGGTACAAGCAAGGAAACACAGACAAGTGCTTGTACACCAAGTCAAGTAATGGACAGTATTCATACATATTGGCTTTTGTCGATGACTTGATTATTGCTACTGCTAATAATAGAGACTATACACAAATAGTAAAACACCTCAGCAAGGAGGTACAAGTAAAAGAACTTGGAGATGTCAAATACTACCTAGGAATCCAAGTGGAAAGAGAAGAAGACGGCTCATTTCTTCTCAGCCAGAAGCAAAAGATTCATGAACTGATTGAGTATTTGCAGATGCAAGACGCACACCCGGTTGCAACGCCCATGGCTATAGACTTCTTGAAGAATCAGCAGGATTCGAAGCTGTTGCCAGATAACAGTCAATATAGGTTGGTGATTGGTAAACTTTTGTATTTAGTTACCACATGTAGACCTGACTTAGCTAATGCTGTGGGGATTCTGAGCAGAAAAGTGAATTCTCCCACTGAGCATGATTTAGCGGGGCTGAAAAGGGTGGTTAGATACTTGAAGGGTACAATAAATTGTAAATTAAAGTTGCCAGCTGTCAGAGACCCTAAGTTGGTTGGGTACACTGATGCAGATTGGGCCGGGGATAATGCTGACTATAAATCCACAAGCGGTCATGTTTTTATGTTTGGGGGTGGACCTGTTGTGTGGGGAAGTTATAAACAGAGTTGTGTAGCTTTGTCTTCGACAGAATCCGAATATGTTGCTGCAACAGAAGCATGCAGGGAAATTGCCTGGCTTGATGAACTCATCAAAGACTTTGGACTGGTGAGAAGGGAACCTGTCAGCCTGCTAGAGGACAATCAAAGTTGCCTGAAGCTGACGCAGAGTGAAAAGTTCCTAGCCAGAACCAAACACATTGGGGTCAGGTACCACTACATACGCCAGATGGTGCAAGATGGACTCGTGGAACTGTCTTATTGCTGCACCAAAGAGATGACTGCCGACATCTTGACAAAACCCTTGCCAAAAGAGTTTCCAGAATCTACGTGTCAAGCTGGGACTCTGGGTGGTTGAATAAAGTTGTTTATGTTTTGCATGTTGTATTTGCCTGAGAAGGGGTTTGTGGGATGTAAACACTAGAGCAGTCAATTACAACAATGCTAGAAGGTATCTCAGTCCTCCAGCCACAACTTCCTGGTCACCTGGATTGAGGTAACTTCCTTTGCAAGCTAGAAGTGGGTGTGGCTTCACCTGGGAAGGTATTAGCCAAACCCACTGGCCAGCAGCCATTCTGCTCTTCTGCTCTCTTTCTGCCTCTCTGCTCTCTCTCGCTCAGACTGCGAGGAGGATGCCTAACTGGGGCCTGATGGACTTCTCTCCCACATGGAGAGATCCCTATTGTAAATATCTTTTCTAAGAATAAGCCTGCCTTCTTTGGGATCTGTCTTGAGCTGGATATATGTGAGTAAACGTTTTATATCTTTTTATAGAAGACGTGTGCTGTGTCTTATTTGAAGAGGGACAAAGGGGAAATATAGTGACAAACCAGGAAACTAGATTAAGCTGATTCTAGCGAATCAAAGCAACTTCCGCTGTGTGTATTTTAAAAGGGAATGTTACTCTGCTAGTTGAACTTGCAAGCGCAAGTTAGGATGAGATATATTAAATAATAAATCTCCATCCACGTTCCAAAACATTCCCACAGCTCTTACATCAGAAAATTCTTCCTGATGTTAGTCGGAATCTCTTTTCTTGTAACGTGAAGCCATTGGTTTGGGTCCTACCCTCCAGAGCAGGAGAAAGCAAGCTTCCTCCATCTTCCATGCATCAGATAAGGCTGTTTTTCTGTCTGCCCTAGCATTACCTGCTCTGACTGGTAGCACCTCCCCAGGGTCTCAGGCAAATACAGTATTTCCCTGTCATCTGTTGCATAGCTGTCAACTTTCGGATTTGAAAATAAGAGATTTCCCCCCCAAAATTTCGGATTTGAAAATAAGGGATGCCGCGAGGGCGGTGCAATGGCACCAAGTAGCCTTGCCACCCCGTGCTAACGGGTGAGCGAAAGAGCGAGTGCATAGACGGCAGGCAGGCAGGTTGTCTGTCTGGTTGTGCGTGAGGGTCTGGCTGCACAAGGCATGCAAGCTCCGCCCCCAGTCGGTCTCAGACTCCTTATTGGCAGCCGAGCAACACAGCTGAGGAGCCTCCCTGGCCAGCAGGGAGGGAGAGGAGCTGCTTCCTTTGAAATCCAGGAAATTTAAGGGATATCAACAATCCAGGATAGCAGTGGGAAATGGCATTGGAATAAGGGAGTTTCCCGCAAAAAAAGGGAGGGTTGACAGCTATGCTGTTGCATCACCTGCTACCTGTTCCCTTTTTTAAACTGGAGATGCCAAGGACTGAACCTGGGATCTTTTCTATACTGTTGAAATCTACTATTTTTTTCCAAAATATAGTCCGGCCCCCCACAAGGTCCGATGGACAGTGGACCGGCCCCCTGCTGGAAAAGTTTGCTGACCCCTGCGCTAAACTATTCCTAAACCCATCCTTATATTCATTTCCCAAACCCACCCCAAATTTAGATTTAAAATACTAGTATTGATTGTGGCAGATCACTTCTCACACTGTTGTGTTAATATTTATCAAGCGCTTAAAGGTTTGGTTTTCCAAATAGGTTTTCCAGTATCAAACCTTGCCTTAAAAACAAAAACCAGTAGTCACTGTTTGGTGCTCCACAAATCAATTTCCCGTTGAGATGATATTTTGAAATCATGTACATGACACCACTCATCCAGGCAATTTGTATTTTGCATGGGCTATCCAACTGGTTTTAAATTTGTGCTCTCAAAAGCCAAATTTTCCAAAGAGAATTGGGTTTCTATCCTATAGCAAGGTCTCCCAAACCTGGGGACAGAGAGTGGTCATTCATGAGTGCCTACATCTGGTGGACACCATTTCCCCCGTGGAACAAGTTGAAAAGGAACCATGTACCACAGAATTTCCATCTCATCTGATTGAGCAAACGTTGTTCTTTTTTCTCCGCCAAATCCAATGTAAATGTTTCCCTATAGCTGACCTTTCATCGCTGCTTCTCACTCTCGAAAATGTAGCCTTGAAACTTCTCAGCGTTTGCTTTGAAAAGAGGCAGGAATCAATGGGAGCTCACAGCTATGGCGTCCATTCAAATGTCAAGGGTGTGCAAGAAAAAAGCAGCTGACATGTAGAACATACAGACCTGGAGTTTTTAATGCTTGTCAGAATTTAGGTTCTCATGTAACATGAGTTAATTAAAGAAAAGAAAAATCCCATCTCCTTGAAAAATACCTGTAGGCAAATCTTATGAAAGGGGGTAGAATATAAAGTCAAGAAACAGGCAGGATCGGACTCTCTCTCTTTCTCTCTTTCTCAGTTGGCTTCATTCTTTGCAACTGAGTTAAGAATGTAAGAACAAAAGGAGATTCTGCTGGATCCGGCCAAAGGCCCATCTAGTCTAGCCTCCTGTTCTCACAGTGGCCAACCAGACACCCCAATAGGAAGCCAGCAAGCAGGATTTGAACACAAGAGCAGCTCTCCCCTCCTGTGGTTTCCAGCAACTGGGATTCAGAAGCAGACCCTCCCAGTGTCCCTAGTTTCCAGAGTCAGTCCTAGATTTACAGAGGCTGCCCCGGTTTCTGATTTGATCCCGGAATGTCCTGCTTTTCCTTAGCATGTTGTGGAGTTATGCAACTCCCAAGCCAAGGAGATAAGTAGCTACACAATCTTTAGAAGACATCTGAAGGCAGCCCTGTAGAAGGAAGGGTTTTTTGGGGCGGGGGTATGTTTAGTGTTTTATTATGTTTTTATGTATGTTGGAAGCAGCCCAGAGTAGACACTCTGGGTGCAACCAGATGGGCGGGGTATAAACAAACAAACAAATAAACAAACAGGATATCATAAAAGGATGTCATATGGAGGAAGGAGAAAAGTTGTTTTCTGCTGCTCCTGAGAAGAGGACACGGAGCAATGGATTCAAACTACAAGAAAGAAGATTCCACCTAAACATTAGAAAGAACTTCCTGACAGTAAGAGCTGTTCGACAGTGGAATTGGCTGCCAAGGAGTGTGGTGGAGTCTCCTTCTTTGGAGGTCTTTAAGCAGAGGCTTGACAGCCACCTGTCAGGAATGCTTTGGCGGTGTTTCCTGCTTGGCAGGGGGTTGGACTGGATGGCCCTTGGGGTCTCTTCCAACTCTAGGATTCTATGATTCTATGATTCTATGATATCCCTATTTCCATAGGAGAAATGTTGGTCGGTATGCAACTGTGGAGGAAGCAGCCATAGCTAGACTTTGTTAAGTACAATTGTTTAATTGACACTGAAATGGGAATTGTGTTTTGGTGAAAGGGTTTAACAGTGGAAAATTCCACTGCAGTCTTCTAAGGCACTTATGAGGGATAGTTGAGGGATTTGGGTATTTTAATTTATTTTTCTTCCCCTGTTACGTTCAGTGGAAATGTCTGCTAAAATATCTGGGCAAATAATAGCCTTGATTTAGGACTTGTGGTCTGAGACATAGCTCCATTCTGCTGGAGCTGACCGTGGGCTTTTGCCCCTTTGATCTCAGCAATCTCTTGCTCATAATTACATCTTCAGAAGAATCTTCTTAATTGTAAATCTTCTTAATTCTTAATTGTAAATGCAACAGGGGAAAAATCATCTTGGGAAATGACAGAATCTTGATCTCAGCAAGGGCCTGTTATATAATTCCAGGTGCATGAAATGCTGCAATCAAACTATTGATTTCTTGTTGAATGGTTGCTTATTCTGGGTTATTCTGTAAAGCATAAATGGGTTCAACATTTTTCTATAGGTGGGGGGGGGATTCAAAGCAAAACCAGTCCTGTGGGGGTATGTATGTTTATGGGCAAAGGTTGTGGCCATGCTAACCCAAGAACAAGTTAATGGAGTGGAACAAAATTTGTTGTGCAGGAATCTTGTTGCACACAGAAGAGCTAATTAGTTTTTGTCTGCAAAGTTACAACTGGAAGTGGAGAGGAATTTGGGCTTCGGGGTGTAATTTGGAGGGTTTTTTTAAATGCATATTTTTGCAACTATTGCTTTGATCAACACGAAACTTCATACGCAAGGTAGATATTTGATCCCCAGACATTGACACACATTTCGCTGGAAGAGTCTGATGAAGCTTGTCAAAACCCTGTATTCTAAGCACTTCATCACCATCATAATCTTATTATTTTACATAGGGCTGCAAGGCATGCAAGACAGATATTTATATATGTCAAGGGCAATGTTGAGTGGCTAAAGTGCATAAGAGTCAGCAAGGTGTAGAGATTGGAGTGTTGGACAAGGACCTGATAGATCAGCGTTTGAATCCCCGCTCAGACACGAAGCTGACTGGGTGTGACCTTGGGCCACTCATTGCCTCTCTGCCTAACCTACCTCACAGGGTTGTTGTGCGGATTAGATGAGAGATGGTACACCACCTTGCGCTCCTTGGAGACGAAGGCAGGGTATAAATACAACATAAACAAACAAATAACAAGTGGCCATTGTGCACATTTACCAGGCCTGGTGGAGAATCTGCACACCATCTGTGAACAGATAATTGTGCACATTTCCCAGTCAGTGTACAAAGTCTCAAGAGACCTTGGGGAATATGCATATCTTGACTGAACTCTGTGCATTCTCTGGGCTGTAGCTCCTTCTCCAGTCAGCATGCATCGTCTCCTAGAAAACATGTCCTTCCTTACCCCATCCTTACCTTTGTGCAACTTGCTCACTTCTGCCCACGCCTGGTCAAGTCCAGGGCCGGATTTAGGTTTGATGAGGCCCTAAGCTACTGAAGGTAATGGGGCCCTTTATATGTCCAGCTGTCCTTTGTCAACAACAAATGGTCGCTGGTTTTTTGTGTTGAATAATAGGTATCTGTTGTTTTTGTCCATGGAGTTTTCTAGGCAGGGATAGTGGAGTGGCTTACTAGTTCCTTCTCCAGGTGGATCACATTTAGTCTAAACTCTCGGCTATGACCTGTCCATCTTGGGTGGCTCTGCATGGCATAGCTCATAGCTTCTCTGAGTTATTCAAGCCCCTTCGCCATGACAAGGCAGTGATCCATGAAGCTCAACATAAAAAAAAAACTAAGATCATGGCCACTGGTCCCATCACCTCCAGAAGGGGATGAAATGGAGGCAGTGAGAGATTTTACTTTCTTGGGCTCCATGTTCACTACAGATGGTGACAGCAGTCATGAAATTAGAAGACGCCTGCTTCTTGGGAGAAAAGCAATGACAAACCTAGACAGCATCTTAAAAAGCAAAGACATCACCTTGCTGACAAAGGTCCGTATAGTTAAAGCTATGGTTTTCCCAGTAGTGATGTATGGAAGTGAGAGCTGGACCATAAAGAAGGCTGATTGCCGAAGAATGGATGCTTTTGAATTCTGGTGCTGGAGGAGACTCTTGAGAGTCCCATGGACTGCAAGAAGATCAAACCTCTCCATTCTGAAGGAAATCAGCCCTGAGTGCTCACTGGAAGGACAGATCCTGAAGTTGAGGCTCCAATACTTTGGCCACCTCATGAGAAGAGAAGACTCCCTAGAAAAGACCCTGATGTTGGGGAAGATGGAGGGCACAAGGAGAAGGGGACGACAGAGGACGAGATGTTCTCGAAGCTACCAACATGAGTTTGACCAAACTGCAGGAGGCAGTGGAAGACAGGAGTGCCTGGCGTGCTCTGGTCCAGGGGGTCACGAAGAGTCGGACACGACTAAACGACTAAACAACAATAGATATCTAAAGCCATTTGTACATAACAAATAGGAGCCTACATTTTTTTCTTTTTAATTTTTATGGGGGGCCCCCAAGAGCATGAGGCCCTAAGCTATAGCTTGTTTAGCTTATACGCAAAGCTAGCACTGGTCAAGTCCCTTCCTTGCCATGTTTTGGGAAACATTGTGTGGACCTCTCCAAAGTGTCGGACACATTTACCTCTCATATGATCTCAGGAGTTTCATAGAATCAAAGAACTGCAGAGTTGGAAGGGGGACCCAAAGGTGAGAGCCAGTGTGGTGTAGTGGTTAAGAGCGGTAGACTCATAATCTGGTGAACCAGGTTCGCGTCTCCTCTACTCCACATGCAGCTGCTGGGTGACCTTGGGCTAGTCACCCTTCTCTGAAGTCTCTCAGCCCCACTCACCTCACAGAGTGTTTGTTGGGGGGGGGAGGAAGGGAAAGGAGAATGTGACCCACTTTGAGACTCCTGAAGGGGAGTGATAAAGCAGGATAGCAAATCCAAACTCTTCTTCTCTTCTTCATGCAGTCCAACCGCCTGCAAAGCAGGAAGCACAACTAAATAACCCTTGACATCAAAGCTTGCCTCTGGCCTCTTTGGCTGCCTCAGCTATTGCAGCTGGAGATGGTCACTCAGCTGGTCAGGGCCCCACCCTCTTTGGCCAGCTGGGAGAAGAAGGCAAGGAGCAGGTCTTGCAGGACTCACAGCCAAGATAAGAGAAACTCACCCATGACAATGTCAAATGTCCCTCCCTGTTACTCCCACTGAACTCTCTGCCATCTGGGGCCAAATGAGTGATATTATTGCTGTTGAACATATTCCCCTTTGGAGATCAACTGTAGAGATGCTGAAAGTCTCCAACTTCTCCCGAAGGCCAAGATAAACACAGGCGAGGCTTGCAGGATGGCAATTTTTCCTTCTGTCAGAAACAACAAAGCAACTGTTTATTATGCTCAATTCTCCCTCTGGTTGCCTGGGGGGCGGGGAATAATGACCCCAGAATACTGTTTACTCTGCATAGCAGATTTGTAGCAGGGCTTTGATGTGTGGGCTGATGTAAATTGCTTGGCATCTTGTTTCTATCTGTGGTTACAGGGCCAGGATGAAGTGGGCTCTGTTTACAGGAATCAGTTGGGATCAAGATATAGCAGGCAGTGTTTTGCGCGATTTTACCTCCCTAGAGCCCTGGGGACGAACTGTTTGCAATGTGACAGCCGTCGTGGAGGAATGATCTTCCTATTCCTCCCAGTGCTGCTGTACGGCTTGGATTTCCCCACCTTATTTTGTAATGCTCTGGGTTTTTTATGTTGTGAACTGCCATGAGATCTACGAGTATAGGACGGCATACAAATCAAATAAATTAAATAAAAAAAGTAAAGTGTAGCAGCAAAATACTCCAGTGCAATTATAGGCTCCATCAACAGAAGTTTAGTATCCACATCAATGGAAGTAACTATCACTTCATCTCACTTTGGTTGGACCCCAGCAGAGGTCTTGGGTCCCGTTCTCAGCATCCCAGTTTAAGAAGGATATTGGCAAGTTAGAAGGTATGTATAAGAAGGCTACCAAAATGATCAAGGGTCTGGAAAACAAGCCTTATGAGGAATGGTTGAGGGAGTTGGGCATGTTCAGCCTTGGGGAAAAAGATGACCGAGAGGTGATATGACAGCCTTCTTCAAATACAAGAAGGGCTGTCATGTGGAAGATGGAGAAAGCTTGTTTTCTGCTGCTCTGGAGGGTAGGACCCCAAAGAATGCATTCAAATGACAAGAAAGGAAATTCTGTCTAAATGTTAGGAAGAACTTTATGATGGCCAGAGCTTTTGGACAATGGAATGGACTGCCTTGGAAGGTGGTAAAGGTAAAGGTAAAGGGACCCCTGACCGGTAGGTCCAGTCGTGGACGACTCTGGGGTTGCTGTGCTCATCTCACTTTATTGGCGAAGAAGCCGGCATACAGCTTCCAGGTCATGTGGCCAGCATGACTAAGCCACTTCTGGTGAACTAGAGCAGCGCACGGAAACGCCGTTTACCTTCCCACTGGAGCGGTACCTATTTATCTACTTGCACTTCATGCTTTCGAACTGCTAGGTTGGCAGGAGCAGGGACCGAGCAACGGGAGCTCACCCCATTGCGGGGATTCGAACCGCCGACCTTCTGATCGGCAAGCCCTAGGCTCTGTGGTTTAACCCACGGCGCCACCCGCATCGCTTATAATTAAGTATAAGTACATTCAATATTGTAAATGTAAAGTACATCGGGAAATGACGGGAAGTCTATTTTGACATAGTTTAGTTTATTTGATTATACTTTGGTTTATTTTTGTTTAGTTAGAAAGTATAAGAAAAGAACACATATAAGTACAAGTTTAAATCAATATTCAACGGTATAATTATTTAAGGTTATTATTATTATTATTATTACTACTATTACTATTACCTGTTCTTTGTATTTGTATTTAAGATTGTGTATGATATCCATGAATTTTAATTAATAATAATGAAAAAAGGGGGGAGGATCCAAGATGACTGAAATATACTCGGAGTCACATAGTGATTTCATGCTCTTTATTGCAGCTCGTAAAACAGTGAATGAATTTCCCCAAAAAACCCTCAGTCTTTATATACATTATTTACACAATGGCTTCCGTCTGATTGGCTGATTCTGCTTCCCTCCTGGAGCCTCATTGGGCTGCTCCCGCAGGCCAATCAGTTGTTGCATTCTTGGATCCTACCTGCCTATTGTTCAAGGATCCAAGCTTAGTACACAACAATGACCTTACAGATTGGAGATCCTGGGCCAAATTAACAAAAGGAATTTCCTTAGAGACAACCGTAAGGCAGGAATAACTTAGGCAGGAATAACCAGCTGCACAAATATAAGGGGTTGGGCATCTGTTTCCTCCCACCCCAAAATGTAGCTACATGGCTTCCCAATGTTCTAGTCAAACTTGGTGAAACTGATATTTTGCCCTCTCCCCTGACTTCGCTATTAGTCCTGTTTTATCAGGGCAGGCGGTGGGTTGTTTGTGCAGCATAAATTATTTCCCCACCGCATATAATTCACCGCGGAGAGATTCTCCTCTCCTCTCCGCCAGCCCGTCCTGATCCGCAGTTGGCTGGGCTGTGATTATGGTAAAACTGACATTTGCTGATCAATGTCTCATTCTGCCAGGACCAGAAGTAACCTTTCCTGGGTGTGAGACTTCCCCACTCAGCCTGTCGGCCCCCAAGCTGACAAATGGCTTTGCTATCAGATGAGACATTTCAGGGGGCGCGGAAACTCCACCCATACCTTGGCGCTCCAAATGCCCGCGGCTTCTTCCCTGAAGCCTCGGAGGAACAAACCCAAATGGGTGGAATTTAGCCAGAACAAAACATGAAGATCCACGGAGGGGTAACTTTGACTCCCAATTCTCCCGGTGGCCATGTAAAAATTAATAAATCAGTTAAACTATGGAATTTGCTCCCACAGGAGGCCATTGAAATCTCCAGGGACTGATGAAGGGGATTCCCCCTCTCCTCTATGAATTTGTCCAATCCTTTTTTACTTTATTTTATTTTTATAATATTTTTATCAAGTTTCCATTTTATAATATTTAATCACATCCACATTATCCACTTTACTTCTTTTGCTCATGAGAGCCTGTCGACTTCCTGTTTTCAAAGTTGGTTTTTATCTCATAGCATTTGTACATTTTCCAACTTGCGTTTCACTCATTCAAAATGTCACATTTTTAAAATAAGTATAAAAAGGTAAAAGCAATTATCACTGCAAGTCTTCTTACAACCCTGCTAGCGTTGTTAATTCTTTGCAATGGTCCTTCAAATGCAGGGGCGTAGCAAGGGGGCGGGAGGGCGGGCCGCCCCGGGTTCCACCCCAGAGGGGGGTGACACTTTTAAATATATATATATATATTTTATTTTTTTATTTATTTTTATTTTAACTTCATTGAAAAAAAGAGATAATAGACACACACACACACACACACAACCCCCCACTCCTCACAAAGTGGCACCATCAGAGGGGGGTGACACTTTTTATTTATTTTTTATTTTTATTTTTTTACATTTTTAGTATTATTTTTTATTTTTTATTTTTTTAACTTTATTGGGGGGGGAAAGAGATAATAGACACACACACAAAAACCCCACACCTCGCAAAGTGGCACCATCAGAGGGGGGGGGATGACACTTTTTAATTTTTTTAAATTTTTTTAAAATTAAAGTGGGGGGGGGGTGACAAAAAAAATTCTGCCCCAGGTACCACCTGGGCTTGCTACGCCTCTGTTCAAATGTTGTATAAATTTACTCCAGTCTTTTTGGAAAGCTTGATCACGTTGGTTTCGGATTTTCCCGGTCAGCTTCGCCAATTCCGCCAAGTCCATCATGTTCACCTGCCCCGCTTCTTTCGTTGGTATTTCTTGTTGCTTCCCTTTTTGGGCTAAAAGAATTCTTGCTGCAGTTGCTGCATACATAAACAGTTTTTGATCTCTCTTTTGGTGCAGTCAAACCTCTTCTTACGTCCGCCCCCGCTTGCGTCCATTTCGCCCAACGTCCACGGCAAACCCGGAAGTAACGAGCGGGTTTGATGCCGGTCGCGCATGCGCAGAAGTGTCGATCACTGTTCGCACATGCGCAGAAGCGGCAATCGCCGTCCGTGCCTACGCACAATGGCGCCTCTCCCAGCGACCCATTTCTTTTTTTCCCCTTTTTTAAAAACTTTATTGAAATACACATGTACAAAAACAAATAAAAACATTTTACAAAAACCTTCGTGCATTGGTTTCCTTAATACACTACTAATATAAGCACACAAATCATACATTGTATACTGTTCCCCCCTCCCCCCTCCCCCTTCCCCCCCTCTCTACTTCTCAGTCCTGTCTATATTACATTCCAACTAACTTTGTCTATTCGCATACCTTGTCTTGTATTTACATCTCTGCTTGTATTTAAATATTTAAATTTAAATATTTAAATATTTGTTTGAGCCTTTACCTATCTGCCAAGAGGTTGGCATTACCAATTTGTTTACCAGAGACCCATTTCGACCTCCGGATGGACCTCCGGAACGGATTATGGTCGCAGGTAAAGGTTCCACTGTATCTCCTTTGTGGTGTAGTGGTTAAGAGCGGTAGACTCATAATCTGGTGAACTGGGTTCGCGTCTCCGCTCCTCCACATGCAGCTGCTGGGTGACCTTGGGCTAGTCACACTCCTCTGAAGTCTCTCAGCCCCACTCACCTAGTATCATAGAATCATAGAATCATAGAGTTGGAAGAGACCCCAAGGGCCATCCAGTCCAACCCCCTGCCAAGCAGGAAACACCATCAAAGCATTCCTGACAGGTGGCTGTCAAGCCTCTGCTTCAAGACCTCCAAAGAAGGAGACTCCACCACACTCCTTGGCAGCAAATTCCACTGTCGAACAGCTCTTACTGTCAGGAAGTTCTTCCTAATGTTTAGGTGGAATCTTCTTTCTAGTAGTTTGAATCCATTGCTCCGTGTCCGCTTCTCTGGAGCAGCAGAAAACAACCTTTCTCCCTCTTCCATATGACATCCTTTTATATATTTGAACATGGCTATCATATCACCCCTTAACCTTCTCTTCTCCTGGCTAAACATACCCAGCTCCCTAAGCCGTTCCTCATAAGGCATCGTTTCCAGGCCTTTGACCATTTTGGTTGCCCTCCTCTGGACATGTTCCAGTTTGTCCGTATCCTTCTTGAACTGTGGTGCCCAGAACTGGACACAGTATTCCAGGTGAGGTCTGACCAGAGCGGAATACAGTGGTACTATTACTTCCCTTGATCTAGATGCTATACTCCTATTGATGCAGCCCAGAATTGCATTGGCTTTTTTAGCTGCTGCTTTTTACCTCACAGAGTGTTTGTTGTGGGGGAGGAAGGGAAAGGAGAATGTGAGCCGCTTTGAGACTCCTTCGGGTAGTGATAAAGCGGGATATCAAATCCAAACTCCTCCTCCTCCTCCTCCTCCTCCTCCTCCTCCTCTTCTTCTTCTTCTTCTTCTTCTTCTTCTTCTTCTTCTTTAAAGCCATCTAGGTTGGTGGCCATTTCTGCCTCCGGTGGAAGGGAGTTTGATAGTTCCGCTATGCATTGCGCAAAGGACTTCCCTCCTGTCCAGGAAAGGAGTTGGACCATCAAGGTCCATCTGTTTGCCTGCTGTGCTTGTGAGACCTCCGTTGCCAAGGAGACACTGATGTGCTCAATGTCAGATGACGGATCTCTGATGGGAAACAACTGTTTGCTGCCATTTATCCAGCCCAACCTGACAGTCGACCAGCATCTCTCCAATAAATTTGTGCTTTGAAGTCATTAGTTATTTCATCCAGCAGCACCAAGAAAACTGTAAATCTTGCCACAAGCCAACCACAATGACAATAAAAGCTATTTATTTTCGCCTCTCAGGGATGTGTCAACCCCTTTGCTGGGCAGCAGTCACAGACGAGAGGTCTTTCATTCCGAGGTGAGGGGGCGCCATGCTAGAAACAGGACGCATTTCACACAAAAAAGCTTGTCAACTTTCTTTTTACCGTATTCTGCTTGAAGAGCGGGAATTCTGAGTCGATGGAAGAGGCAGCAAAGAAATGCAGACCAAAAAGGCACATGGAAAAAGGCCTTTGCCGAGACTCAGACTCCGATATCGCAAATGTTTCATTCGCCTCTGAAAGAGGCTTCACTTTTTCTGACTCTTCTTTGGGCCCCTTAAAATTCTTACATGATTTCAGAGGGTGGCAGGATTAAGCCTAATTTATTGTTACCTGAAGGAGCATCTCCACCCCCATCGTTCAGCCCTGACACTGAGATCCAGCACCGAGGGCCTTCTGGCGGTTCCCTCACTGCGAGAAGCAAAGCTACAGGGAACCAGGCAGAGGGCCTTCTCGGTAGTGGCGCCCGCCCTGTGGAACGCCCTCCCTTCAGATGTCAAGGAAATAAACAACTATCTGACTTTTAGAAGACATCTGAAGGCAGCCCTGTTTAGGGAAGTTTTTATCTGTGACATTTTGATGTATTTTAATGTTTGTTGGAAGCCGCCCAGAGTGACTGGGGGGACCCGGCCAGATGGGCGGGGTACAAATAATAAATTATTATTATTATTACGAAGTGGATAGGAGAGGTGGGTGGGCATTTCTCCAAGCCTCTGGCCATCTGCCCCTCCTGGCCTCAAAATGCCCCATTTTGAGGGGAAACTTTCTGATCGGGAGAGCTGTTCAACAGTGCAGCAGTCTCCCTCAGAAAAGATGGCGGACTCTCCTTCCTTGGAGATTTTTAAGCAGAGGTTGGATCAGGGGCGTAGCCAAGGGGGGACAGGTGGGGGCAGCTGCCCCCCATCAAGTAAAACAATAGAAATACTTAACTGACCAATCACGTCAGTTCTGCCCCCTCCCCAACAAAAGACCTGCCGGCCCTAATAAAATTCCTGACTATGCCGTCTGTCAAGGATGCTTTAGCTGAGACTAGATGCCCCAGGGGGTCGCTTCCAACTCTAAGATTCTATAATTCTGTATAAAGGTAAAAGGCAAAGGACCCCTGGACGGTTAAGTCCAGTCAAAGGCGACTCTAGGGTTGCGGCGCTCATCTCGCTTTCAGGCCGAGGGAGCCGGCGTTTGTCCGCAGACAGCTTTCCGGGTCATGTGGCCAGCAGGACTAAACCGCTTCTGGCGCAATGGGACACCGTGATGGAAACCAGAGCGCACGGAAACGGCGTTTACCTTCCCGTCGGAGTTGTACCTATTTATCTACTTGCGCTGGCGTGCTTTCGAACTGCTAGGTTGGCAGGAGCTGGGACAGAGCAACGGGAGCTCACCCTGTCGTGGGGATTCGAACCGCTGACCTTCTGATCGGCAAGCCCAAGAGGCTCAGTGGTTTAGACCACAGTGCCACCCAAGTTCCTAATTCTGTATGTAATGACCCCATTAGAAGGGGCCCAGGCATCGGCCTACACCCCCCACCCAAGGCACTCATAACATTATGTTCCTCTGTTCTTAATCAGGGCAGAAGAAGGTGACACTTTCCCCACCCCTCTCATGGAAAAGGCTTCACGTACGTCTCATCGACGCTTTTCTTTTTTCTTCTTCATTTTTATTTACGCTTTTTCACAGACTGAGTATACACACATCTTACCCGGATCCTGTCAGCTCAAAGATGGAAGGAAGAAATGATAGCGGCGAAAGAAGAATGGCAAATTAAACTTGTGGATTATGCAGAGATGGCAGAACCAACAGCAAAGCTCAGAGACTATGATAATGAGAAGTTTTAAAAAGAGAGTGGGAAACGTTTATTGTATATGTGCAAAAACATAGTAAGCAAGTTGAAACATTAGCAGGTTTGGGCTAAACGCTTGCAAATACTAGAATCTCG
The DNA here is from genome assembly GCA_034642065.1 of Darevskia nairensis. Classification (NCBI taxonomy): domain Eukaryota; kingdom Metazoa; phylum Chordata; class Lepidosauria; order Squamata; family Lacertidae; genus Darevskia; species Darevskia nairensis. The sequence goes on along the minus strand of JAWWNI010000210.1, from coordinate 1,078,054 downwards.
GATAATTTAGGATATAATAATGGGTTAATAGGAGATATGGAAATGCAGAAGAATTCGGTGTACATAAGGAACCAGAAGTGGGAATGGAGGGGAGTCATGAGATTTTAAGAATCTCATTAGAGATAGAATAGGAATAGGAATAGAATAGGAATAATTTATTGGCCAAGTACATTTTCCAACATACTTGGAATTTTGCTTCGGCTACATTGCAATATAAACATACCTTAAACAAACACTGTTCCACTCACAATACAATGACACAGCAAAGAAACCCCACCCATAACGGACCTCCCCTTCTGCTACACAACTACGAATTTAACAATTTAATGGCACAAGGGGGGGAAATGTTCCTGTGCCTGGCCGTTTTTGTGTATAAAGTCCTGTAGCGATGTCCAGATGGAAGTAAGTCAAACAGATGATGACCGGGATGCAAAGGATCTGCGACAATTCCCTCTGCTCTCTTCCTAACTCAGGTAGCATAGAATGTCTCTATTGAAGACAAGCTAGCACCAATTACCCTCTCTGCAATTCTTACTGCTCGTTGGAGCCTTTTCTTGTCCATCTTGGAGGCTGTGCCGTACCAAGCAGGAATAGAATTACAGAGAACAGTTTCAACGATGCCTCTGTAAAATTGGATCAACACTTCCTGGGGCAATTTAAATTTCCTTAGGAAATTCCTAAGGAACCAGAAGTAGGAATGGAGGGCAGTCGTGAGATTTTAAGGATCTCATTAGAGATAGTGATGAAAGGATAAATATATGTATGGGGAATTGGGGGGGGCATATTTTTGGTGTTGATTGTGGAATCACTATTTCTTATGGAAAGAAGAAAAGAAAACCAATAAAAAATGGAGAGAGAGAGAGAGAGAGAGAGAGAGAGAGAGAGAGAGAGAGGAGTATACACATCTTATATTCTCATTCTTTAATTTCCTATCAAAAGACTTCCCCCTCCACCCCTCCATGGTTTCTTATTTATCCCCCCCCCATCTCCTTTGAATAAAGCAAAATTCATTCTATACCTTTCCCGTACTGTTTTTGACTGCTGTTTATATTTCTAACCCTACTTGGAAATTTATTAGTTTATTATATCTCTTTAAATACTCCCCCCACCAAAAAAAAGTATTCCCACTCGGCCATGATTTTTGACCCCCCCCCCCCCCGCACAAACCATTCTTGCAAATATTGAAGCTTTTCAGCAAACAGCCATCCTCCAGCCTCCATCTTTGAAATTACCTGCACTGTTTAAGCATCTCATTTCGATGCTTTTCCCAGGATATCTCGCAATTCAATCTGCCGGCTTTGCCAGCCCCCTATCCTCGCCGTCTCATTTCATTTTTTCCCTCCTGTGCTTTAATTACACACCAACTCAGGTTTCTCTCAAATATTAAACCTCAGAAAGCGATTTTTTTATTGTAAAAAAGCAATCAATTGATATTTAATTGCAATAGACTAGCTGCCTTATTAAATCTAAATTAAATGCTCGTTCAGGACTATTAAAAAGTTACCAGGCCATCAAATACTAAATGCAGTATGATGCAGAATTCACTATTCCTCTGACGATCTTTCTTACGACGTGCCTTAGTTAAAACTAACTCAAAATCACTATTGCTTTATTTTCTGGTGATTTATTTCACTAAGTACTTTCCCCTTCTCCTGCAAGTCAGATTATCATATTTATTTTAAAAATCGCTTCAGAAAAGAGCAACCGAGATGATTAAGGAGGTTCCAACCTGGTTCACAAAATTTAAAGGAAGCCCTCGAAAAAGGCTGGTACATTGCAGGAGGTGGGACTAGATGACTCTTGGGGTCCCTTCCAACTCTTCTATGATTCTGCAGAAGTGCAAACCATAAACTTGAATTAGCTGCTTTTACCTTGGAATAGTGACTGCTGTCACCATCTGAAGTGTTCTTGGGTTCCATGATCACTTCAGATGGTGACAGCAGTCACGAAATTAGAAGACGCCTGCTTCTTGGGAGAAAAGCAATGACAAACCTAGACAGCATCTTAAAAAGCAGAGACATCACCTTGCCAACAAAGGTCCGTATAGTTAAAGCTATGGTTTTCCCAGTAGTGATGTACGGAAGTGAGAGCTGGACCACAAAGAAGGCTGATCGTTGAAGAAGAAGAAGAGAAGAAGAGTTTGGATTTGATATCCCGCTTTATCACTACCCGAAGGAGTCTCAAAGCGGCTAACATTCTCCTTTCCCTTCCTCCCCCACAACAAACACTCTGTGAGGTGAGTGGGGCTGAGAGACTTCAAAGAAGTGTGACTGGCCCAAGGTCACCCAGCAGCTGCATGTGGAGGAGTGGAGACTCGAACCCGGTCTCCCAGATTAGAGTCTACCGCTCTTAACCACTACACCACACTGGTGTATGCTTTTGAATTATGGTGCTGGAGGAGACTCTTGAGAGTCCCATGGACTGCAAGAAGATCAAACCTATCCATTCTTAAATAAATCAGCCCTGAATGCTCACTAGAAGGACAGATCCTGAAGTTGAGGCTCTAATCCTTTGGCCGCCTCATGAGAAGAGAAGACTCCCTGGAAAAGACCCTGATGCTGGGAAAGATGGAGGGCACAAGGAGAAGGGGATGACAGAGGACGAGATGGTTGGACAGTGTTCTTGAAGCTACCAACATGAGTCTGACCAAACTGCGGGAGGCAGTGGAAGACAGGAGAGCCTGGCGTGCTCTGGTCCATGGGGTCACGAAGAGTCGGACATGACTGAACGACTGAACAACAAAAACCTTGGAATAAGTAACAAATGGTGTCCTGAAGTCTTCTTGACTTTATTGGGGTGGAAGGTGCTTGAACCCGTTTGTCAAATAGGATGCTGGTCGGATATATATTTTGGAAAACATTTTGTCAGTTTCTCCGCTTGTTCACTGTGGGCTTGCCCACCTCTCGAGATAATTGTCTCCAAACTTGACACTAGGATTTCCAAAGTGGGGGTGTCAGTTTTCACCACCATTTGGGTGTAAGCCATTTTGAACCAAGATGGTGGACCACAACATCACTTTGGTGTGACTGGGCCCATTCTTTGGCATAGGTTCGATCACCTCTAGAGACACCATTGCCAAACTCGTCATGATGGTTCCTGAGGTGGAGGGAGGAGTCTCCATCAATGTTTGAATGCTGGGAGCTATTTTTATTCAAGATGGCAGATGGGAAGGTGACTTTGGGTGGAGAACCAAACTCACAAATTAAGCTGCCCACTTAAAAATCCGCTTGGCAGGGATGTGGACGTCAATGCATAAGAAGAGCCTGTTGGATCTGTGGGAATATTCAGGGTGACAGGAGTGGATATATTGTCTATTAATATCCTTCCTAACTTGCGCTAGCAAGTTCCTTTACTTAGCAGAGTGCATTCCCCTTTACACAGCAGAAAACTAGTTGCAAACTCGTGCGAGTTTCTTAATAATAATTTTATAATAATAATTTATTATTTGTACCCCGCCCATCTGGCTGGGTCTCCAGATTGAAATGTGATCTAATATTTTCCTGGTAAGACCCCTTGAATCCCTCCTAAAAGAATAAAGACACCACAGTCTTGTTCATAAACAATAAAAAGAAAGTTTACTCATGATCAGGCAGAGCAGAGTATGATCTTTGAAGGCAGGTAAAGGTAAAGGGACCCCTGACCATGAGGTCCAGTCGTGTCCGACTCTGGGGTTGCGGCACTCATCCCGCATTACTGGTGAGGGAGCCGGCGTACAGCTTCAGGGTCATGTAGCCAGCATGACAAAGCCGCTTCTGGCAAACCAGAGCAGCGCACAGAAACACCGTTTACATTCCCGCCAGAGCGGTACCTATTTATCTACTTGCATTGGCATGCTTTTGAACTGCTAGGTTGGCAGGAGCTGGGACCGAGCAACGGGAGCTCACCCCATCTCAGAGATTCGAACCACCGACCTTCTGATCAGCAAGCCCTAGGCTCTGTGGTTTAACCCACAGCGCCACCTGGGTCCTTGAAGGCAGACTTAAGGCTTAAAGTTACAAGCATATACAAACAGGTTTACCCCATATGTGGGTTGACCTAATGACTGCAGTTAGCAGTCCAGGAAGTTAGGGCGAAAGGAAGATGGAAAAGAGAGAGAGTGGCAGCATGCCTTGGCCTTTGACCAGGTCTGGAGAGGTCATGCCCACCCACTAGTCAAATGCAAGGAAGGATGCTCCAGGCCAGGAGGAGTAGGAAGTTCCAACTGGCTGGACCAAACATTCCCTTGCATGTCCACTCTGGCAAAACAAGGAATGTGGTATTTGACTGCTCCTAGTGGATTACACCCCACAGGATCAGGTCAATGGTCCATCTAGTGTAGCATCCTGTTCTCACAGTGACCAGCCAAATGCCTGTGGGAAACTTGCAAAGCAGGATCTGAGCACAAGAGCAACTCTCCCCTCCTGTGCTTTCCAGCAACTGGTGCCAAGAAGCATTGCTGCCTCCAAACCTGGAGAAAGAGCAAAGCCTCCATCAGGTCTAGGAGGCACAAGGTCCAACTGAAATCCATCTTTAATGAATTGTTCGAACTGGGCCTTTTGAGGAACGGATCTTCTGTCCCAGTAAGAGCTTGTTCCATTTGACAAAGCCCCAATGGCCGGATCAGCCTAATGTGCCGGATTTTGCCCCTTGTGTGAATCAAAATTAAAACCAAGCAAAGATCCGTCCATTAGCAAAAGGGATGAGCCTAATTTAGATGTCTGTCTAAGTGAAGATGGAAAGGCGGTCAGGAGAAGAAACCAAAAGCAACGTTGGTCTTCTAAGAATACATTAGCCTGAATAAGCACAAAGAATCCTGGGCATGACCAGAGAATTGCCCATAATTCATACAAAGTGATGCTCAGTTCCGAGTAATGGACAAGCCCTTTCTAGGAGATAAATACGCCTAATTAGTCACTCAAATGTAGCATTTGCCTGGCTGTGATGGATGCAGGGCTCAGCAATTTGTCTTGATGGAAATTGAAGAGCGTCTTTCCTAACCAAGATTACTAGTCCTCCAGAGAAAATGGATTCTTCTACTCTCTTGTTCCTTGGCTTCAGAATAAAGGATGGGCCAGTCTGGCATCCAGCTCTTCCCAGAGTCCTATAACAGTCAGGGAGATCCTTTCAAATATATGATCCATATGGCTTTCAGAGTAGGAAGGGCCTTATATCAGTGGTAGAGGATGCACTGGAAGGCTCCAGATTCACACCACAATGGCATCTCCAGCCAGGGCTGGGAGACACTCCCTGTCCGGAAGAAGAAGAAGAAGAAGAAGAAGAAGAAGAAGAAGAAGAAGAAGAAGAAGAAGAAGAAGAAGGAGGAGGAGGAGGAGGAGTTTGGATTTGATATCCCGCTTTATCGCTACCCGAAGGAGTCTCAAAGCGGCTCACATTCTCCTTTCCCTTCCTCCCCCACAACAAACACTCTGTGAGGTGAGTGGGGCTGAGAGACTTCAGAGAAGTGTGACTAGCCCAAGGTCACCCAGCAGCTGCATGTGGAGGAGCGGGGAAGCGAACCCGGTTCACCAGATTATGAGTCCACCGCTCTTAACCACTACACCACACTGACTCTCGAACCACTGGCGCAGATACTCTACGGGGCCCAAATTTGGACGGGCAACCCTTGTAGCATCCTTGAAACTGTCCAATCCAAATTTCTAAGGCAGATTCTTTCAGTACCACCATGTGTCCCAAATGCTGCACTACGTCTGGAGGCAAGCTTTCCCTCCGTTGAAACTCGATCCTGGCAAAGAACCTTTAATTATTGGCTCCATATAAACCTAAATCCATCCGGTCTATTGCCCCCAGTGACACAAGACCTCCATAAAAGTGTGTGGTCTAAACTTGTGCACCAAAAACTCCTCTCCTGTGGACTGCATCCACATCAGCTTCTTACGATGGGCCCTATTAAAGCAAAAAGGCTAATTGGACAGCGGCTAAAGGACTTAGAGCAACAGAACAATTTAGCCATTATAAAGAAACGCTGCCCTTGGCATGCCTTCTTTTCCCCTTCTCACCTTAGCACCTTGGCACCTTACTTGCACAAATTAACTATCCCAAAATTCAGACGTGCCTTCACTCTAGCTAGATTGGACGTGTTGCCCTCTGTTGTTCTTGAGGGCAGATATCAGAAGATTCCAATCGAAAAACGACTCTGCCCCTGTGGAGATGGCCAGTCAGAGATAGATGGACCTCTGGTCTGATTTAGTAGAAGGCAGGTCCCCGTGTTTCTAAACAAATAAGATTTGGCCCCTGTTGGATGCCAGCTTTGCCAGAACATTGCCTCACGCCGGCATCCTTTCAGGGCTGCTGTGGAAGACTTGAAAGAATCAAGGACCATCTAGTCCACCCCCCTGCAATGCAGGGATCACAGAATCCATGACAGACCCAAAGTCCCAACCCAGGTGTGTCTTGCCACCCCACAGAAGGTGGCAGCCACACAACCTCGGTGCTAGAGTCTGTCATGGGGGCGCATGGTCGAGCCCCTTCAGAATTCTTTTTTTGCATAACAATGTATTAAATTTCCATATAAAACAAACAAAAACATCTGCAGCAAATTTTTTAAACCATAACTTTGATTGACTTCCCTCCCCTCCCCCCATGGTTTCATTACTGAATACATTTCCACGCACCTTCTTAAAACCTTTCATTCTTACTGTTTCAATTTTAAATCTTCTTCATCTTATTACAAATGACATATAGAAGTTTTCCTAATGTGAGAATCTATACACAAAGCTTTAAAAATATGCAAACAGTTATCCCCTAAAATAGAAAGAAAAAAGAAAAGAAAAAATTCAAAGTCCTTTCTTTCTCGGGTTTCAAATTAAATAATTTGTCCCGCATACTTCAATAGTTTATTTTACCAATCTTCTGCGCCCCTCCAGAATTCTGTGCCGGAACCCTGGCTCCCCTCCCCTGGTCTAGATGGGCCTTTGATCTGGTCTGATCCTGCAGAGCTCTTCTCGAACTCTTAAAGGTAAAGGGACCCCTGACTGTTAGGTCCAGTCACGGACGACTCTGGGGTTGTGGTGCTCATCTCGCTTTACTGGCCGAGGGAGCCGGCGTACAGCTTCTGGGTCATGTGGCCAGCATGACTAAGCCGCTTCTGGCGAACCAGAGCAGCGCACGGAAACGCCGTTTACCTTCCTGCCGGAGCGGTACCTATTTATCTACTTGCACTTTGACGTGCTTTCGAACTGCTAGGTGGGCAGGAGCAGAGACTGAGCAACGGGAGCTCACCCCGTTGCAGAGATTCGAACCGCCGACCTTCCAATCGGCAGGCCCAAGGCTCTGTGGTTTAGACCACAGTGCCACCCGCATCCCAGTTCTCAAACTCTTACTCCTAGCCTATAAGTGAAGTTACAGGTAGTTAGCCGTGTTGGTCTGTCATAGTCAAAACAAAATAAAAAAATTTCTTCCAGTAGCACCTTAGAGACCAACTAAGTTTGTTCTTGGTATGAGCTTTCGTGTGCATGCACACGAAAGCTCATACCTATAAGTGAAGTTAGGGATGCTTTCTTCGAGGTCCCCTTTTGTTCCAGGTTGCATCCCTTTCTCCAAAATCTCCATTTCTCTAGTGCTCCTTGCCTCCCCCTGAGGCAGCTTTTCAGAAAACCTTCCTGGCAGACCCAGGTGTCTGAGCTATCACCTCTTCAGGCAACAGATGCTTCTAGAATAATAGAGTCATAGAACTGTAGAGCATAGCTGTCAACTTTCGGATTTGAAAATAAGGGATTTTTTAAATCTTTCGGATTTGAAAATAAGGGATGCCGCAAGGGCGGTGCAATGGCACCAAGTAGCCTCGCCACCCTGTGCTCCAGAGGCTGCGTGTGAACGGGTGAGCGAAAGAGCGAGCACATAGACGGCAGGCAGGCTGGCTGTCTGGTTGGGCGTGAGGGTCTGGCTGCACAAGGCATGCAAGCTCCGCCCCCAGTCGGTCTCAGACTCCTTATTGGCAGCCGAGCAACGCAGCTGAGGAGCCACCCTGGCTGGCAGGGAGGGAGAGGAGCTGCTTCCTTTGAAATCCGGGAAATTTAAGGGATATCAACAATCCGGGATAACAGCGGGAAACGGCGTTGGAATAAGGGAGTTTCCCGCAAAAAAAGGGAGGGTTGACAGCTATGATTGTAGGGTAGGAAGGGGCACCCCAGGGGCCATCTAGTCCAACCCCCTGCAATGCAGGAACCTCAGCATCTAATGAATGGAGCTTCTCTGCAGTTCTCTCTTTCTCAGTAGTCATTTTCTCTTGGTGTTTTCAAGGAATATGATCCTTTGGTTGCTAATATTTCACTTGTTTGTTAAAAGTTCTTCCTGGTCGCCTTATTGCCTACAGTTCTTCTTCTTCTTTGGGCAAGGCTTGCATTTTTAAAGGACACTTTAGTGTCTTTTATAACTCTCTTGATGTTGCTCTTCAACCATGCTGGCATCCTCTGAAGATGCTTTCAGGATCTGCAGGCATTTTGTTCTCGTGCTGTTGTCTTTTCCCCTTACCGGGAAATTGTTCTTTGGCTATTTTTTCTTCCGCAAGAAGCTCTTGAAGTCTTTTGTCACAACAGAATATCATTCCTCCTTCACTGTCTTGGGGCAGAAAGTGCACCTCTGCGTCCTGTAGTCATCGTTTTCAGGAAGATTAAAAAGGAGAGCTCGCCTTCCCCACCCCTCCCAAAATGTTCCTTTTATTGGGAAATGTGTCGGACAGGTTTTGCTAAAATTCTGCACAACCCTAAAGGAAGCTGCTAATGGAAACAAAAGGCTTGATTGAAACGTAATCACTTTCAGGTGTGCATTTGCCTCCTGGTAAGACAAAAATTGCCAGCTCCGACTGTTGTTTTCCCCCCTCTGAGTAAAATCTATTTCTGTGTTCTGCGGCCCTCGTCTTTCTCTCTTGGTTAATTTACAGCACAAACCTTTTGTCTGCGTTACAATGATTTGCTTATTGTCATCTGCTCTGGATCTCTGCAAGAGAGAAAATGGCCATTTCCAATCTGTGTAACAGCTTAAATGAAATCTCAAGAAAGGGAAACATTCATACTGCAGGTGCAGTTGTCAAAACGCAGCTCCAAAACCTGAATGTCAGATTTGAAATTTATTTTTAATTATTCATAAAAACATTTGTATACTGCTGTGCCATCCACATATATATATGTGTGTTGCTTACTGCATTAAAAAGAAAGAAAAGAAACCGTACAATAAAAAACCACAAATACCTCAATTAACCATTGTGGGAAGATGTATTCATAATTGCCTGCATAGGCTTGGTAGTATGGAAATGTTTTCAGCAAGCATTTAAAAATTGGCACAGAAGGTGTCCACTGACTCTCTAGTGGCAGAGAGTTCCACAGGACTGGACCAATGTCACTAAAGGCTAGGCTTCTTGTAGATGTCGTATGGGCCTCCTCAACTCTTGGCAGGTCAAATAGCAATTGCAACTCAGTGGAAAACAGCCAAAAATCTTACTCTGGGTCGCTGGAAGTGGAACGGAATCAGTTCTGGAAGTCCGTTCGACTTCCAAAACATTCGGAAACCAAAGCACGGCTTCCGATTGGCGGCAGGAAGCTCCTGCAGCCAATCAGAAGTTGCGGGTGCCGCGTTGGATGTTCGGGTTCCAAAGAACGTTTGAAAACCGTAACACTCAGTTCTGGGTTTGCATCATTCGGGAGCCAAAACGTTTGACTGGACAGGCGTTCGACTTCCAAGGTATGACTGAATTTTGTTGTTGTTAGCCAGCTATTCCCACAGCAGCCAACCACAGTAAGGTAAAGGTAAAGGTACCCCCAACCGTTAGGTCCAGTCGTGGACGACTCTGGGGTTGCGGCGCTCATCTCGCTTTACTGGCCGAGGGAGCCGGCATACAGCTTCCAGGTCATGTGGCCAGCATGACTAAGTCACTTCTGGCGAACCAGAGCAGCACACGGAAACGCCGTTTACCTTCCCGCCGGAGCGGTACCTATTTATCTACTTGCACTTTTGATGTGCTTTTGAACTGCTCGGTGGGCAGGAGCAGGGACCGAGCAACGGGAGCTCACCCCGTCGTGGGGATTCGAACCGCTGACCTTCCGATCGGCAAGCCCAAGAGGCTCAGTGGTTTGGACCACAGCGCCACCCGCATCCCCCAGCCTGTGGAAAACCAGCAAGCACGACCAAAGCACACAAAAAAAGCTCTTTCCTCCTGCGGTTTCCAGGAACTGGTATTCAGAAGCATCACTGCCTCCAACTGTAGAGGCAAAGTCATCCTTCCCCCTTCCCCCTTCCCCCTTCTGGCATTCATATAACCCCTGGACTGGGGGGTTGTCTTCAGCTGAATTTTGTGTTGTCGTCGTCGTCCCCCGTCACCTACAGAGTAAACGTCCCCTCCCCACAAGTCCTTGTCGCCAGCTGGGCCGCCCTCCCAGGGAGCTTTCCCTCATTCTGACCCCCCCCCCATTAACTTGCAAATCAAAAATTAAATTAAAACATTCAAGATCACACCATTTATTAGGGATGTTCTGTTCTGTCAGCTTTCCTTCCAAGTGGGAACATTGGAGCGCTTTATGGCTCCTGGCGTTTGATCAGCTCCGAAGTCAGATCGATAAGTGCCTTTTAAAATGCAAATGCGATTCCGTTTCAAACACTTCACTTAAACAAGGTGCATTGATGTTTCTCACCAAGGGCTCAGCCGCTCAGCGCAGAATGGCAGCGAAGGAAGGAGACTCCGGGGGCTTGGAAACGGGGCAGTGACTCTCCCAGAAAGCAGTCTATCGTAGAATCACAGGACTGTAGAGTTGGAAGGGACACCCCAGGGTCATCTAGTCCAACCCCCTGCAGTCCAATACCCTCCAACATTTTTCCGATAAAAATAGGGACGTCCTATTCCATAATAAGGGACGCGGGTGGCGCTGTGGTCTAAACCACAGAGCCTAGGGCTTGCTGATCAGAAGGTCGTGTGGTTCGAATCCCAGTGACGGGGTGACCTCCCATTGCTCAGTCCCTGCTCCTGCCCACCTAGCAGTTCGAAAGCACGAAGTGCAAGTAGATCAATAGGTACCGCTCCGCCGGGAAGGTAAACGGCGTTTCCGTGCGCTGCTCTGGTTCGCCAGAAGCAGCTTAGTCATGCTGGCCACATGACCCGGAAGTTGTCCGCCGGCTCCCTCAGCCAGTAAAGCGAGATGAGCGCCACAACCCCAGAGTTGTCCGCAACTGGACCTAATGGTCAGGGGTCTCTTTACCTTTATTCCATAATAAGGACAATAATTTTATTATTTATACCCCACCCATCTAACTGGGTGACTTCCAAGATACATAAAAACACAATAAAACATTAAACATTAAAAAACTTCCCTATCCAGGGCTGCCTTCAGATGTTTTCTAAAGGTTGTATGGTTACTTACTTCCTTGGCTCGGGGGTCGCATAACTCCATACCCTCCAAAGTTTCTTCAATGAAAATAAGGACATCCTAAAGGAAAAGCTGGACATTCCAGGATCAAATCAGAAACCAGGATGGCTTCTGTAAATCCGGGACTGTCTCTGTTAAATAGGGACACTTGGAAGGTTTGCCAGCCAACCTCTGCTTAAAAACCTCCAAGGATGGAGAGCCCACCACCTCCCGAGGGAGTCTGTTCCACAGTCGAACAGCGCTTGCTCATCCCCGGTGCTCCGTAACCCACCCTATAAAGAACGACATTCAGAACTGCTGTTTGCACAACCCACTAAGGAAGATAATCACACAATAAAATTCAAAACGGTAACAATTTGTAGTAGCGTGGGGCTAATGATTTCAGCTAGTGATTTCAGCTCTCTGACATTGCAGGCAAGGAGACAGCGTCTTCATGTAACAACTCTTTATTCAGGCAACAAGACAAGACTGAGGGAAGGAGGGAGGGGGGCTACATTTATAGGGACAGAGACATGGCAAGGAAAAGATACATTTTGGAGGGAACAATCTCAAGCAATCACACAGCAGCTTTTTGGTGGGAACCAATAAAGCTGAGGATCCAAATACAGCAGCTTGAATAAACCAATAGAAGCTGTTCCTTCTGGAACAGGAATGCAGTTACTTTACAGACAATAGTAATACAGAGATAACCTTTGAATCAATACACAACACCCCTTCCCCCCTAGTGAGCACAACACACGTAATCCCTTAGATACTGTGGGGTGCTGCGACTTCTTCTTGACCTCCTGACAACAGGTGTGGCAGGTACAGGATTAGGTATTACCTGCGGTGGAGGGGCTATTGTAGTCGTTGTGTCAGGAACAGAGGGAGTTTCAGACAGCTCAGAGTCCCCTACCTGTTCCTCATCCTCATGAGGACTAGCAGGACCAGGTTCATTTGCTGAAACCTCTGGTGCCTGCATCTCTGGGCCATTTCCACTCTGGCCTTGCAGCTGTGTGTCATTAGCAGGGGGAGGAGTATCCTCAGCCTGTACATTCTCCGCATCCGACTCCTCCCTGCTGGGCGCCCGGCGCCTCAGCTGATCTATATGTCTCCTCCAAACCTGCCCATTTTCCAAAGTTACGTAATAGGACACAGGTCCACTAGCCCGGGTGATCACACCTGCCACCCACCGTGGACCTCGTGCATAGTTTCTCACCCAGACCAGATCTTCAGGGGCGAGATACCTTGTTGTGTCACTCTCGGCCTGTGGGGGTGCTCTTGAATTGTGGTTTGGCACCTTGTCTGGGTGGACGTAATCCAGCACCGTTACCAGCCTTCTACCTAGGAGCAGCTCCGCTGGCGACTTGCCCGTAGCAGTACACGGCGTCGCATGCTGCAAAAACAACATTCGGGCGATGCGAGCCGACCAGTCACCCTCCATTAAACGCGCAATGGATCCTTTGGCTGTTCGTACCATGCGCTCAGCCTGCCCATTGGAGGATGGGTGAAAGGGAGCTGATGTGACCCCTCTTATGAAGTTATCTGCCAAGAATGCCCTGAATTCTTGAGATACAAAAGCTGCTCCATTATCTGACACGATGGTCTCGGGCAACCCGTGGGTCGCAAACAGCCGTCTCAACACTTTGATCACTGCGGCTGATGACATGCTGGGCACCATAGCTACTTCTAACCATTTGGAATACGCATCAACTATAACCAAAAAAACCTTCCCTTGGAATGGCCCAGCAAAATCTATGTGCAGCCGGCTCCAGGGAGTCCTGGACTGCTCCCACCAGTGGACCGGTGCTCTGGCCACTTCTGGGCGCACCTCTTGGCATGCCTTGCATGTCCGTACCCACTGTTCAACCTCATGGTCCATTCCCGGCCACCACACATAACATCGGGCTAGAGACTTCATCCTGACCATTCCCGGATGTCCCATGTGAAGCGTCTCTAGAACCCTGTTTCTCAGTGGTGCTGGGATGATCACCCTGTCTCCCCACAGGAGACAACCCTTGTGCAAGGATAACTCATGCTGCCTTGTTGCATAAGGCCTGAATTTTTCTTCATGCGGGCCACCTGGCCACCCCCTCCCCACCCAAGTGAGCACACGGGAGAGAACGGCATCTTTCCTTGTTCTCTTAGCTATTTCAGTAGCAGTTACAGGGGCCCCCGGAAGCGTTTCTAGCATCATGATGCGTTCCGCTGGGGCAGGATCCGCATCGCTCCCACCAGGAAGGGGCAATCGACTCAATGCATCAGCGTGGCCCAACCTTTTTCCCGGCACATGGGTCAGGGTGTACTGGAACCCATTCAGAAATATAGACCAGCGCAACATTCTGGGGGAGAGGATTTGTGGCGTTTGTTTGTTTGGGTTGAACAACCCTAACAGTGGCTTGTGGTCCGTTTCAATGGAGAAATGGCGACCATACACATAGTCATAGAACTTTTTGATCCCTGCCACAATTGCCAGTGCTTCTTTATCAATTTGAGCATAGTTGCGCTCCGTGGGCGACAACGTACGGGAATAGAAAGAGATGGGCTTTTCCGACCCATCCGGTTCCCTATGACTCAGCACAGCCCCCAGCCCATATTGAGAGGCATCACATGCCAGGACCAGTGGCTTCGACTCATCATAATGAGCAAGGACGCTCCTGCTAGTCAGCATTCCTCGCAAGGAGTCAAAAGCCTTCTGCTGTGCCTGACCCCAACGCCACACATTCTTTTTCTGCAATAATCTATGCAACGGTTCAGCTACCGAAGCTTTCTGGGGTAAGAATGAGTGATAAAAGTTAATAAGTCCCAGGAATGACTGCAACTCCGTCTTGTTCTGTGGGCGTGGTGCTTCAGTGATGGCCTTAATTTTAGCCTCCGTGGGGTGGATGCCTGCTGCGTCAATTTTAAAACCCAAGAAGTCCACAGTTGGCACCCCAAAACTGCATTTTTCCTTTTTCAGTTGCAGCCCCACCTCCTTGAACTTGAGTAACACTGCACGGACACGCTCAGTCAGTTCCTGGGGGTCTTTTCCAGCAATCAGAACGTCATCAAAAAATGGCAAGACCCCCGGCAGACCCCTTAACAGGCGCTCCATTAACCCTTGAAAAATCCCTGGTGCCACACAAACTCCAAACTGTAATCTGTTAACTCTGAACGCCCCTTTCTGAGTTACGATAGTCTGTGCTTCTGCTGATTGTGGGGTTACTGGCAGCTGTTGGTAAGCTTGTGCTAGGTCAATTTTGGCGAAAACCTTGCCCCCAGCCAGTTTTGCCAACAGCTGTGAGACGACTGGAATGGGGTATGAGTTTCCCCTGAGTGCCTTATTGATAGTACATTTGTAATCTGCACAGATCCTAACTTCCCCATTAGCTTTAAGGGGTGTAACTATTGGAGTTTCCCACTTGGCAGAGTCCACGGGTGAGAGAACTCCCTGCTTGACCAATTTATCCAGTTCTGCCTCAATCTTGGGTTGCAGTGCAAACGGCACTCGCCTTGGTTTGAGTCGGATTGGGGCCACCCCGGGGTCCAGCTCAAAGTCAATTGGGGGCCCTTTATAACAACCCAGTTTCCCATTAAAGAGTTCAGCAAATTCCTTGCATAACGCCTCGCCCATCTCAGGGGAGGTTTGGATTGAATTAAGCCCTGATATACTCAGTCCCAGGGCGGGGAACCAGTCAGTGCCCAGGAGACTGGGGCGACTCCCCTCTGCAATCACCAGTTTGAGCACAGCCTGTTTGTCCCGGAACTGTACTTTCACGGCACACATTCCCAGAATGTGGATGCGGCCCGCTGAGTATGATTGCAAGGTTGTCGGGAAGGGCTCCAGAGAGGGCAACTTACCCCCAGGGAAAAACGTCCTCGCGGTCTGGTCCGAAACGATGGTGAATCCAGATCCGGAGTCCACCTCCATGTTGCACGGCTGACCCTCAATCTTCACCTTCACATGTGTCTTGCCTTGCGCTGGGAACTGCACGGTCTTCCCATTGATTTCCGTGAGGTAGTTGCAGTCCTCTAGGAGTTGAGTCGCGGTGGATGGTCTGCGAAACGCCGATCTAGGTGATCCAGTTGCTCCTGACGTCGCTGATCTACAGACCCTGGCGATGTGTCCAGTCTTTCTGCATGTTCTACACCTAGCATCACGGAAACGGCAATCCTTCCGCTCATGGTTCCCGCCACAGCCTGGGCAAGCGCTTCGGCGATCCTTGTGCGCTGTGCCAGCCTGACGCACCGACTCGACTCCGCGGACTGGGCTCTGACTCGGACTGACCACTAGCTCATCCATGGCATGCGCAGCTTCTTTCTGCGGCTTGGTGACCTTGCAACTGGCCTCACGCTCCTCTCTTTCATAATTCTCCGTAGCAGTGGCCTCCTTCAAGGCGGAAGCAAGGGTAACCTCTTCTTTGGCCACAATGCGTCTTCGGGCCTTTTTGCTGCTCAAGCCCCCTACAAATCGATCCAGGAGAGTCTCTTCCAGATTTTGAAAGCCACAGTGCTGAGCAAGCTTCCGGAGTTCAGCTAGAAATGCGGCCACAGACTCTCCAGTGCGCTGCTGCCTCTTATGGAACTCCATCCGCCGGGCCATTTTGGTCTCGGTAGGCGCCAGGTGGCTTGTTAGGCAGGCAAGAATATCCTTGAGAGATGTCTCACTCAGCTTCGCTGGGGCGAGCAATGCCTTGGCCAGCTTGAAGGTCTCAGGCCCACAGCAACTCAGGAACGTGGCCCTTCTTTTGCCGGCATCAGTGATTCCTTGAGCCGCCGCGAAGAACTCGAAGCGTTCAACGTAGTCTTCCCATAGGTGGGGCTCTGATGGCTGGAAGGGCTCCCATACCCTTGGATTCTCCATTCTCCAAGCGGTGGGGTCGTCTTCTCAGCTGGCCAGTGAGTCTTGTCCTGTGCTGCAATCCGGACCCTGAGGCAGGCTGCGTTTAACTGCTCCTCAGCATTCCGGATCCCATCCTCGTCGCCAGTTGTAGTAGCGTGGGGCTAATGATTTCAGCTAGTGATTTCAGCTCTCTGACATTGCAGGCAAGGAGACAGCGTCTTCATGTAACAACTCTTTATTCAGGCAACAAGACAAGACTGAGGGAAGGAGGGAGGGGGGCTACATTTATAGGGACAGAGACATGGCAAGGAAAAGATACATTTTGGAGGGAACAATCTCAAGCAATCACACAGCAGCTTTTTGGTGGGAACCAATAAAGCTGAGGATCCAAATACAGCAGCTTGAATAAACCAATAGAAGCTGTTCCTTCTGGAACAGGAATGCAGTTACTTTACAGACAATAGTAATACAGAGATAACCTTTGAATCAATACACAACACAATTAATTGCACATTTATTCAAAACCCAATTAAAACTATTTTGCTTAATTGATTCAACAAAGCTGAGGAACTTGGTTCCGTGGTACCAGCTGTTCAGAGTCTGCCAGTCTTTTGCATCTCCAGATCCCCATGTCGCCCCCTCGACTCTTTGAGCCCCCACAGGTAATACCACTGTCCACCAGGGGGCGCCGCCACCCTCTTCTGGAACCCCTGGTCTAAAACATCTTTTTGGTGAAAACTGATTTTTCCATGTTATTACTGATATTTATCTGATACAGTACAGGTAGTTGCCATCCCGACTTCCTACCCACGGCAGCTTGATTAAATGTTGCTACAACCTCAACCCCCCCCCCAAAAAAAATTAACCCTGCAATCATCCTCCATCCCTGGGAGAGACGCACAGTTCTGCGGAACACAATTTGGTGTCCAACCCAATGATCATCTGAGGTCCTGCTGAGCCCCCTGCTGGATTTTTAAAACTGTCTCTGCGCAGCAGGCAGGGATTTCTTTTATTTGTGTTTTTCAGGAAGAAGCCAGATATTTGATTTAAAAAGAAAGCAACTCAGGAGCTGAGATTCTGTCCCAGATATCAGATTTTTCTCCCGTGTTGTGTGTCTGGTGGCATTTGTGGTGGAAGAGATATAGGCCTGCTCATCTCCAAACAATGCAAACTAGACCCTGGGGCCCAAAGTATTTGCTGGATAGTTCTCAGCTTCAATGGAACACCAGTGTGGTGTAGTGGTTAAGAGCGGTGGACTCGTTTATCCCACTTTATCACTCCCCGAAGGAGTCTCCAAGCGGCTCACATTCTCCTTTCCCTTCCTCCCCCACAACAAACACCCTGTGAGGTGAGTGGGGCAGAGAGACTTCAGAGAAGTGTGACTAGCCCAAGGTCACCCAGCAGCTGCATGTGGAGGAGCGGAGACACGAACCTGGTTCACCAGATTACGAGTCTACCGCTCTTAACCACTACACCACTCTAGGTCCTGCGTTGCTGCAATTTACGACGCCCCATTGGTCAGATTGCTCCCCAGCAACACGGGACCGACCTATCAGGGGTTGTGGCCTGATTTCCAATTACCCCCACAACACAGGGTTGGGTAGCCCGTTGCACCGCAACACATGCCCTCTTTTAATGGAGGACCCAATATAGCAAAATTCATGTTAATTGTTGTTTTAGGGGTTGTTTTTAAAAGTCTGGAACGGATCAATCCAATTTGCATAACTTTCCATGGGAAAGCGCACCTTGGTTTTGGAATGCTTTGGTTTTGGAACGGACTTCCAGAACGGATCAAATTTGAGAACCAAGGTACCATTGTATTATTATTATTATCACTACTAGTACTACTATCCAGCTCTACAATTCTACGATTCTATAACTATTGTTTATTATTTTTTAACTTTGTATACTTCATCTGAAGGTCACAGGGTGGTTCTCAACATAAAAATGCAACATGAGAATGCAAAATGCATAATAAGAAGCTAGAAAAACAAAAAACAACAACCAATAAACCCCAACACAGATACAGATTGTTTAATCAGCCCAGGGCTTTTTTTGGTTCATTATTATGTCATTCATTTTGGGGGGTTTTATACTGTAAACTGCCTTTGGGATCCTCAGATGAAGGGTGGTAATAATAATAATAATAATAATAATAATAATAATAATAATAATGTCCACTATTATTATTTCAGAGGGTCAGGGAGATGACTGTAAAATGAAGCCAGGAGTTTCACGCTGACTATTTTTCCAACTCAGCATTGCTGTTTGTTCACACTTTATTTTTTCTTTGTTGATGCTGTTTAGGCTCTGTAATATATGCCATTAAAAAAGAGACATGCTGGATGTAAAGGGTCTCTGGGGGGAGATTCTACATCAGAAATCATCATTTCCAAGGCAACTTACTTTAAAGAAATTCATTTACTGGACCACTTATGAATTCGCGCTACATTTTGCAGTCACTCATAGATCAATTTTGCTAAAACTGTAAAATTCCGGGGATGTACATGAAAGAAAGAAAGAAAGAAAGAAAGAAAGAAAGAAAGAAAGAAAGAAAGAAAGAAAGAAAGAAAGAAAGAAAGAAAGAAAAGGCAAGGGGGCGGGGGGGGGGGGAGGCAAGAACCAGACAAAAAAAGGAAGCTGAAGGACAAATATATTAAGTGGAGGAGCTGGAAACAAGAGGATTCTGAATCCTTCAATCTATGGAGGAGGAGAGGGCTATTGATGGCTACTAGCCAGGATGAATGCTATGGTCTGCCTTCACAGCTGGAGGCAGCAATGCTTCTGAATACCAGTTGCTGGAAGACACAGGAGGGGAATGAGGATCCTGTGTTCGAATCCTGATTGCAGGTTTCCCACCGGCATCTGCTCAGCCACTGTGAGAACAGGATGCTGGACCAGATGAGCAACTGGCCTGATCCAGCAGGCTCCTCTTATGGTCTTCCTCGAAGGAGCTCAGATAATTCGTAGGAGGCTTTTAAAGAGGGGTTGGGTGGCCATCTTTCAGGGATTATTTAGCTGTGATTCCAACATTGCAGGGGGTTGAAATCAGGGCCAGATTGAGGTTTGATGCAGCCCTCAGCTCCTGAAGGTAATGGGGCCCTTTATATGTCCAGCTGTCCTTTGTCAACAACAGATTGTCGCTGTTTTTTGTGTTGAATATATGCTATATGGTAATTTATGGACCTCATAGGTATCTAAAGCAATTTGCACATAACAAAATATGCATTTTATCAAAGTAATTGATATAGAAATGAGCAAACCAGTGATATTTGAGGGAGCAGGCTAGCAGATGGGGCCCATGACTTACATCATAGGAGCCTACACAACACAAAACACTGTTGCTGTATGTAGGTTTTATTTTATTAGTTTTTTTATCTTATATTTCAGAAATGTACATCCAGGTTTTTTTCCTTTAAATTTTTTTGGGGCCCCCAAGAGAGTGGGGCCCTAAGCTAGAGCTTGTTAAGCTTATACGTAAATCCGACACTGGTTGAAATAGATGCCCTTTGGTGGCACCTTCCAACTCTTGGCCTCGGCCCAGTATACCTGAAGGAGCGTTTCCACCCTCATCGTTCTGCCTGGACACTGAGGTCCAGCTCCGAGGGCCTTCTGGCGGTTCCCTCCCTGCGAGAAGCCAAGTTACAGGGAGCCAGGTAGAGGGCCTTCTCGGTGGTGGCGCCCTCCCTGTGGAACGCCCTCCCAACAGATGTCAAGGAAATAAACAACTATCTGACTTTTAGAAGACATCTGAAGGCAGCCCTGTTTAGGGAAGTTTTTAATGTTTGATGTTTTATTCTGTTTTTAATCTGTTGGGAGCTGCCCAGAGTGGCTGGCGAAACCCAGCCGGATGGGCGGGGTATAAGCAGTGCTTTTTTTCTTAATAAAAATAATGTTTAGGTGTACTCTCATTTTCCTACTCATTTTGAAATACTGCCCCTCAATGAGGCCAAACTTAAATTCACAAAATGTTTAGGGGTATGTGTACCCCTGCGTACGCCCAGAAAAAAGCACTGGGTATAAGTAATAAATTATTATTAATAATATATATGCTTCTATTGCAATGGTACCTTGGTTTACAACCATAATCTGTTCCGGAGGTCGGTTTATAAACCAAAACAGGTTGTAACCCAAGGCGCACTTTCACCAATGGGGCCTCCAAAATAAAAATTGGTTGTAATCCAAAACAAATGGGTTGTAATCACGTATTCTGTTACTCTGTGAGGGAGGGAAACTAAGAGAACATAGTTTGCTGAAGACCCTTTGGTGAGTATCAGGGCTGAGTGGGGACTTGATCCCCATTTCTGTCGCCTGAAATTCTCAAAGCAGCATGCCGCTATTCCGCTCTTCAAAATACACCTTAATATGATGCCAGGGTTCGGGGGGCCTGAGTGTGTGTGTGTGTTGATGGAGAGGAGAGAAATGGCCCCTTCACAGCTCACGGTTTTTCTAGGATGCATTTTATCCTCCTGTTGATGGAGCCCACTTGACTAGCTCATTTCCTCTGTGCATTTTTTAATTAAAGTCAATTGCTGGACCCTCATAAAAGACACCATCAGAAGTATGGTGACAGCCTCCTTAAGCCATGGAAACAGCCAGGAGATTAAGCGTGCCTGCCAATTAGGCTCCGCTAATGAGTTCCTTCATCAGCGCTTGTGTGATATGGGCAAAGACAAGGCTGGGAGGAAATAAACATAGAATCAGAGAGTTGGAAGGGATCCCCAAGGGTCATCTAGTCCAGCCCCCTGCGATGCAAGAAATCACAGCTAAAGAATCCCTGGCAAAGGGCCACCCAACCTCTGTTTGAAAACCTCCAAGGAAGGAGAGTCTGCCACCGTCCAAGGTCATACGTTCTGCTGCCACAATACCCTCCAAGTGTCCTGATTTTCCAGGGAAAGTCCCAGGATTACAGGAGCTGTCCTGGGTTCTGATTTGAGCCCAGAATGTTCTGGTTTTCCTTTTTCCTCCCCTCCACGTCTCGGAGAACAATTAAAAGAGGTGTGGGTGTGTCTGTATGTGCGGAAAACAGAGTCCTGTTTACACTGAAAATAGAACACCTGAACCAAATGAAGAAAATGGTGAAGCTGAGATGCAAATCCACTTTAAATTCTTTAATTGCAATGCTTCAGCAGCCATTTTTTTAAAGGAAATGTGTGGAGTGTTTATTCCTTTATTGTAAATGGAGCCTTACACTGTCTACTGAGAAGTAAGTCCCACTGTATTCAATGGAGCTTACTCCCAGGCAACTGGGTAAAGACTGGGCAGACTTACACTGCAATCCTAAGCATTTTTACCAAGAATTAAGTTCCACTGAGTTCAATAGGATGTAGTCTCTCGTATGTTCCTGATTATTCTCATGATTTCTATTGTTCTGATTCTGATTATTCTGGAATGGATTTTATTTCCTTCCATTTGTCTGTGGAAGGTGTTGTACACAATTCTTTCCCTCGCACATTTTTCCTTTACAACAACCCTGTGAGGTAGGTCAGGAGGAGAGGTTGCAATTGGCTCAAGGTGACAACTGTAGATGATGTCTATGTGTGCAGGAGATCAAACACAGGGAAAACTTCCGGGTAGAGAATAGAATGTCCCTGTTTTCACTGGAGAAATGTTGGCGGGGATGCAGTCGAATAGCTCTTACCCAGGGGTCAGCAACCTTTTTCAGCCGTGGGCCGGTCCACCGTCTCTCAGACCATATGGTGGGCCGGACTATATTTTGGAAAAAAAAATAATAACGAATTCCTATGCCCCACAAATAACCCAGAGATAAATTTTAAATAAAAGCACACATTCTACTCATGTAAAAACACCAGGCATGCCCCACAAATAACCCAGAGATGCATTTTAAATAAAAGGACACATTCTACTCATGTAAAAACATGCTGATTCCCGGATTGAGAAGGCGATTGGGCCGCATCCGGCCCACGGGCCTTAGGTTGCCTACCCCTGCTTTAAACGGTCAAAACTAATGAGCATTTTGGAAACAGCGTCTGGAGAGGATTTGAGGCACAAAGTGCTCCGCCAAGCCCAGGCTTTGCTCCGGTCAGAAACTGCGTGGCGTTGAATGGGTGGCTTGGATAAACTAAGTGCACCGCGGGATAGTCAAAGGAATGAGGGATAATAAAATGGCGTTGAAGAGAGAGAAGCCTTTTTAGAGCATCCACTTCCTCTTTCAGGTGTATCCTCTGAGAAAGGGACGGGATGAAAAGGGCATTGTTTGTGGAGCAAAGGAGGTGTTGCATTGCGGTTGTGCTTCACGGCTCTTTTATCTCCCAAGGGATGAAAGTCACAGGCCATTTATCTCAACTGGAGGAAGCTCTTGCCATTTCATTTCCTATTTTTCCCCAAGAAGAAGAAACTCGCTTTTCATTTATTCTTTCCATCCTGTTTTCTGAAATGTTTCGGAAACTTCTTTCACTGTTTGAAGGTGGGGGTGGGGAGAGCAGAATCTGGGGGCGTTTTCAGACACAGCATTTGGGGTGAATGATAACGATGCTTTGCCGTCCTTCACCCCAAGGTCACAGGATGGGTTACAACATTAACACACCATATGTATATACCGTATATATTATAAAAAGTTTAAAACATTTTCTGTGCCAATTTTTAAACACTTGCAGAAAACTTGTTTATTCCACCAGACCTTTGCAAGCAATTAAGAATACAATAGCTAATTGGTGTGCATTTTAAACTTTCTTGCTTTCAAATTGTTTTTAACTTTTTGTGCTTGCATAATACCGTTTTTGTCCTTTTGATGTTGCAAGCCGCTTTTGCACGCTTTGTGATTTAGCGGTATATAAATGCTTTTATAAATAAACTCACAATCATAAAAGCAAGGTGGTGTGATGGCCTGGGATTCAGACTCAGATGCTGAACCTGAGGGATCCCAGCCTGCACAGGATTCCCCGCCTCCAGAACCAGTAGAACCGGGGCTGCGGCCTGAGTCTGAAGGGGACTCACCTGTGCTGGATCCTCAGGTGCAGGCATCGGCTGAGTTTGATCTGGCTCCTGCTGCGATGGAGGACCCATTGCCTGCAGGTGCTCCACTCCCAGCCCCGTCAGGGGAAGCTGAGGTTGCCTCTGGGTCCGGTAACCCTCCAGCCTCTCCTGAGCTGCAGAGGCTCAGGGCAGAGAGGCGAAGGGAACTGAGTTCCCGCAGGATGAGTGCTCGCCTCCAGGCCAGGAGAGGCGAGTCACCAGAGGATCAGGGCCGCCCTATGCCTCGGGGCAGATAAAAGCCGGCCAGCCCCAGCCCCAAGTTGCAGGAGCAACATTGTTGGTGACCAGTTCCTGCTTGAAACCTGTCCTGCTTTCCTGCCTGAGCTCCTGACCCGCCCTGGTTTCCTGCTTGCCTACCTGTTCCTGACTTCGCCTGACTCCCTGCCCTGCACCCAGCTTCAGTTACTATGGACTGCCTTTACGTTGCACTTCTGACCACGGACCGAACTCTCCGGTAACTCACGGGACCAGCACAGTGGGTCCTAAAAACATACCCCCTCAAGGGCCAAAAGTCAAGGTAACGAAGTGTGTCAGCCAGAAGCTGTATAATGAAGGAGCCAGACACAACTCTGTGGGAAGTTCCTCAGCTTAGGGGCTGCCACAGAGAAGGCTTCTGAAGGTGGTGGGAAATAATAAGAAAATTAAGGAAATCCAACAGTGCACCAGAAGACAATGCTGGTTCCACAGTGGTGCCCTGGGGAGTTTTGCTAGCTGGATGTGCTGGAGTCTCCTGGAATAAATCATTTGAGAACAACATCGCTCAAGGGAATACTCTCCAACATTTCTCCAATGAAAATAGGGACCTCCTAAGGAAAAGTGGGACATTCCAGGATCAAAGGAAGACCTGTTTAGTGAAGTTTTTCATATTTGATGTTTTATTCTGTTTTTAATCTGTTGGGAGTTGCCCAGAGTGACTGGGGAAACCCCAACCAGATGAGCAGGGTATAAATAAATTATTATTATTATTATTATTATTATTATTATTATTATTGGACTACTTATAAATGCCATCTCCAACTCCTCGAAAGATTCCATCAACGGTGTCTCCGAAAAAAATGTACACATCACTTGGGAAGACAGGCAAACTAATATCAGTTACTGGAAGAAGCAAAGATCACCAGTGTCGAAGCAACGATTCTTCAACATCAACTTTGTTGGACTGGTCATGTTGTGTAGATGCCTGATGATCATCTTCCAAAGCAACTACTCTATTCCGAACTTAAAATGGAAAGCATAATGCTGGTGTTCCACAAAAGAGGTTTAAAGACTGTCTCAAGGCAAATATAAAAAAATGTAGTATCAACACCGACAACTGGGAAACACTGGCCTGCGAGCGCTCCAGTTGGAGAACAGCCTTTGCCAAAGGTGTCATGGGCTTTGAAGACACTCGAACTCAGGACGAAAGGGAGAAATGTGCTAAGAGGAAGGCACGCTTGGCAAACCCTCACCGTGATCATCTCCCACCCGGAAACCAATGTCCCCACTGTGGAAGGATGTGTGGATCCAGAATTGGCCTCCACAGTCACTTACAGACTCTCTGTTAAGATTGTGTTCATGGAAGGCAATCTTACTCGGCTACGAGTGATCGCCAAAGAAGAAAGAAAAGATGATGATGATGATCCTTTCCACAAGTCCATCCTGAGAAGTCCTGGGTGGTGTTCACAGGCTGCATTTCAATCATTGTGTACTGAGGATGCAGACGGTGGGCTTTGAGGGATCTGCCTGACCCCTTGACCCATTCCCTAGTCCTACTTGATGGGCCCTTCCTCTCACACCTTGTTCCCAGCAGGGGCTCCTTGGCGCTGGACTAATGAACTGCCAGCAGGCTCTCCATGCCAGCCTTCTAGACAAGGAAGGACTCTGCGCTGCCCTGCTGTGAGCAGGCAAATATCTTTCAAGCAGCCTGAGAAAACTAAAGAGGGCCAAATCTCCGGGGACAGCTGCTAAAATATTTCCCACTTCTGAGAACAGACTGAAAGCATATTCTGTATCTTCGGCATTCACCACTGGAGGTTTTCTTTTTTTAAAAAAAAAACCAACTTATTTTAGCTTCACTGCAGTTGCAAATGGACTTTTTAACTGGCGCCGCCTCCATTCTACATCACCACGGGAAGCAGAGCTTGTCCTTCTCGAGTTCTTAATGGCCCCTTGCTGTCCTGCCTCATCATAGGATACCAAAATAAGGACTAAAGTTATAGATGGCATAAATGAGGTGGGCAGGGAGAGGAGAAAGAGAAAGCAAGAGGGATTCTCAGGCTCTAGGGGTGGTGCCACAAGGAGAGGGGGTCTTCTCTGTGGCAGCCCCATGGCTGTGGAACTCCTTCCCCACAGAGTTGCGGCTGGCACCTTCCCAAATTTGGAGAATGCTGAAGACAAGCCTCTTCAGCCTGGCTTCCGATTCCTGAGGTGCACATTTTTAGGACACGCCTTATATCTGTGACCGTATGTTGTTGCAAACTGTCTTCAGTAGTGTGTTTTCATGTTGTAATGTTGGGGTAGTTTCTGCCTCACGCTTTGCCTGCATGAAAGGGGCAAGCTGAGCTTCAGCAAGTTGCTTGGATAGGACCCTCGTTCTCTTGGGAGGGACTTGGAAGCCCTTTGCAGTCTTGGCTCCCTCTGTCCACTTCCTTGTTTGGGAAGAAATGTAGATTTAAGAGCAGGGCCCATCACTCGATTCCAGCTCCATAAACTCCACGTTTCCGAGCACAATTCAAAGTGTTGCTGCTAACCTTTAAAGCGCTAAACGGCCTCGGTCTAGTATACCTGAAGGAGCGTCTCCATCCCCATCGTTCAGCCCGGACACTGAGGTCCAGCTCCGAGGGCCTTCTGGCGGTTCCCTCATTGCGAGAAGCGAGGTTACAGGGAACCAGGCAGAGGGCCTTCTTGGTAGTGGCGCCCGCCCTGTGGAACGCCCTCCCACCAGATGTCAAAGAGAAAAACAACTACCAGACTTTTAGAAGACATCTGAAGGCAGCCCTGTTTAGGGAGGCTTTTAATGTTTGATGGATTATTGTGTTTTAGTATTTTGTTGGAAGCTGCCCAGAGTGGCTGGGGAAGCACAGCCAGATGGGCAGGGTATAAATAAATTGTTGTTGTTGTTGTTGTTGTTGTTGTTGTTATTTAATAATCTTCCCAGCTGAAAGACTCACACAGCCGGCCTTAGTTCACCAACATGTTCCTGCAATGAACTTCCCTTTCCTCTGTGCTTTCCAGGCATGGTCCATGCATTCTTTCTTTCTTTCTTTCTTTCTTTCTTTCTTTCTTTCTTTCTTTCTTTCTTTCTTTCTTTCTTTCCCTGTGAAAACCCACTCTTTAAGGCTCAGTCGGTGCAAATGGCAGTCCGTGGAAAAACCCAAATTGCTGTTTGTTGTGCTGCAGCTTTAAAGAGCAGGTTTTTTGTAAGGAAAACTCAGGGATGGAAAAAAAGATCACTCGGACACAGAGCTTTAAAGTACAGACCTGTGCCTGGAAAGAGCAAAGTGAAAGGTAAGTGCAAATAAGCCCTAATTATTTCCTCTTGAGAACTGTTTTCGGAACCTCCTTTTGAACTCTTTCTGCCAGCTAGATGGAGACATGTCTAAAGTCTCGTTTCTGTGACTTCTGATGTTTTGAGCATAAAGTCTTTTACTTCTTTATAAAGCATCATGTTTGCAGTTCATGTTAGCCTCAGCTTTTTGTGGGGAGCGCATGTCAACAACATACAGTGGTACCTCAGGTTACAAACACTTTGGGTTACAACTCAGCTAACCTGGAAGTTGTGCCTCGGGTTACAAACTTTGCCCCAGGATGAGAACAGAAAACGCACGGCGGTGGTGTGGCAGCAGTGCGAGGCCCCATTAGCGAAAGCGCGCCTCATGGTTAAGAACGGTTTCGGGTTAAGAACAGACCTCCAGAATGAATTAAGTTCATAAGCCAAGGTACCACTGTAACTGCATACATTAAAGTGCATCTGTGAACTGCATCCCATCTTGTCTGTACCGTGTCAACTGCTGGACATCTGAATCTTCTCCAAATCTTTCCTGCTGGTCAGGTTTGAAAGTCTCGTGCTGGCAGACAATTCCACAGGAGATTCAGCTAATGTTTAACCCCGAAATCTGTCATCTACGCTCTACGTGGGGCTACCTTTGAAGGTGACCCGGAAACCGCAACCAATCCAGAAGGCGGCAGTTAGACTAGTGACTGGGAGAGGTTGCCAAGACCACATAACACTGGTTCTGAAAGACATACATTGGCTCCCAGTATGTTTCCAAGCACAATTCAAAGTGTTGGTGGTGACCTTGAAAGCCCTAAACGGCCTCGGTCCTGTATATACCTGAAGGAGCGTCTCCACCCCCATCGTTCAGCCCGGACACTGAGATCCAGCTCCAAGGGCCTTCTGGAAGTTCCTTCACTGCGAGAAGCGAAGTTAGAGGGAACCAGGCAGAGGGCCTTCTCGGTAGTGGCACCCGCCCTGTGGAACACCCTCCGACCAGATGTCAAGGAAATAAATAACTGTCACTTTTAGAAGACATCTGAAGGCAGCCCTGTTTAGGGAAGTTTTTAATGTTCAATTCTATTTTTAATATTCTGTTGAGAGCCGCCCAGGGTGTCCGGGGAAACCCAGCCAGATGGGTGGGGTGTAAATAATAAATTATCATTATCATTATCTAGTTACAGGTAGGTAGCCGTGTTGGTCTGCCATAGTCAACTTAGAGACCAACTTAGAGACCAACAAACTAAGTTTGTTATTGGTATGATCTTTTGTGTGCATGCACACTTGCACACTTAGTATCTGAAGAAGTGTGCATGCACATGAAAGCTCATACCAGTAACATGACCAGAATTTGTGTCAGGAAAGAACAGAATCCTGGACACAGCAGAGTGCACGCAGTCCTTCAGGAAGCTTCTGGATGTATAGCGTTGACAGAACACGATGACGCAGGAACTCACTGCCACTAGTAACTTGATAATTATATACAGCTTTATTGAAGCAAACAGTATCCACAAGTTACTATATACAGACTTAGGAAAATAAAGAAACGAAAGCAAAACCTTTCCTCTCACTATCTCTCTCTCACAACCTTCTCCAACAATCGCAAACTCCACTAACCACACCAACCAACCACATGAGCACATGGTCACTCTTGCCTTTATGGAACTTTCTACCCAATGAGATGGTTGTTACTAAGCAGAGATAGGGAAGATCTTGGCCTTCAGCCAACTCTTAATTGCTTGATGTGCATAGCTGCACGTAGGCACTTCCAGAGTTCCTAACATAACAAACATAGTTGGTCTCTAAGGTGCTACTGGAAATAATTTTTTAATTATGATTATCATTATTATCTCAGCTCTTTTCCATTGGAGTGGAAGGCAAAAAGAGGAATTCCGAAAGGCATCTGGGCACCATTGACTGGTCTATAACCACATGACATGCCAACCAAATTACCACCAACCCAGGGCCAAGGGTGTGAGATTAAGAACAAGCTTAGCTGGAAAATGTTGTTGTTTTTCCCCCTGCGTCTCACTGCTGGCTCCCCTAATGTCTTGTGGCAGAAGACTTGTCAGGGTCTTATTGTCAGACCCTGTTGGCCGTGACAGTATCTGGTATGAATAAATCACACCCTTGGCTGAGCACCAGACGGCGACCGAGGGCAGCGGCGGGTAGAGTGAGCTATAAAGCACCATTACGCCTGCCTCTTCTTCTCTCGCACGTTGGCACCAGCTCCTGATTTAATTTCCGACTTGCAATAGAGCTCCATGCTGCAGAGCACACAACTGACAAATACGCAGGAATGCCAGTCCCGGCTTGAGGGCAAGCTATTTCATCTAGCAACTGTGTGAACGCTCAGGGACAAAGCCTGCAGACGTGTAACCGCAGCGACGGACACTCATCCCAAATTCTCCTTGCCTTCCCCTTCTCTCCTCTTATTGCCCGCCCACCAAGATTGCAAGCTCCTTGGAGGCAGGGACCTATTTCCATGTGTGTATGTCATTCTGAAAAGTGGCATGTCCGTTAGATGTGGGGATGTATTTGGAGACCGCTGGGAAATCAATGCTGATTAAGAATATGGACGAGATGTTCGTGGCCTGGAGTGGCTTTGGGGGGACGACGACGACACCGTGACAATTCTTAAACAACTTCATGTTATTGGCTCACATGACCTCCAGGAGATGTGGGGTTAAAGGCACATATTCGCACCTCTGGTGGGAGTGCACTCCAAAATGAGGGTTTTGGAACTGATTAGTATTACAGGTGATAATTGAATTTACTCCAGAATTATATATATATATAACATATATCCTAAACACCCCAGTCCCTCCTCTCCTTCATTCCAAAGGAAACACAAATCCTGGGTAGATGACTGGAACCCCTGGCATCTCACACCACTTAGAAATCAGGGTGGCATGCAACAATATATATTTCATTTCATTTTTTTAAAGTAATGTTATTTGCGCGGGTGGCGCTGTGGTCTAAACCACAGAGCCTAGGGCTTGCCGATTGGAAGGTTGGCAGTTCAAATCCCCGCGACGGGGTGAGCTCCCGTTGTTCGGTCCCTGCTCCTGCCATTCTAGCAGTACGAAATCACAAAGTGCAAGTAGATAAATAGGTACCGCTCCGGCAGGAAGGTAAACAGTGTTTCTGCCAGAAGCACCTTAGTCATGCTGGCCACATGACCCAGAAGCTGTCTGCAGACAAACGCCGGCTCCCTCGGCCTATAGAACGAGATGAGCGCGCAACCCCAGAGTCGTCCACGACTGGACCTAACGGTCAGGGGTACCTTTACCTTTTTAATGTTATTTGCTGTTTTACAAGTCTGTGATGTGGCTGCTCTTAGAATACTGTGTACAGCTCACGTCACCTCACCTAAAAAAAGCATATAGTTGAGTTGGGAAAGGTTCAGAAAATCGCAACCCAAACAATCAAGGAGATGGGGTGATTCTCCTATGAGGGAAGGTTGCAGGATCTGGGGTTTGTTCATTCAGAGAAGATTCATGCTGCCTCCAACAGGGCTGGTCCTCATTGACAGCCTTGTCTTTCACAGACTTGTCTACTCCTCATTTCAAGCCATCCAAGTTGGTGGCCATTGCTGCCTCCTGTGGGAGGGAGTGCCACAGTTTAGCCATGCTCTGTATGGAGAAGGACCTTCTTTTGTCTCTCCCAAATTCTCCAACTTTGGTTTCATCTGATGCCCCCAAGTTCTAGAGTTAGGAGAAAGGGAGAACAACTTCTATCTGCTTTCCCCCACGCTATGCATAATTTTATATACCTCTATCATATTGCCATTACATACCTTCCCCTTGTAGTAATGTACGGAAGTGAGAGCTGGACCATAAAGAAGGCTGATCGCCGAAGAATGGATGCTTTTGAATTATGGTGCTGGAGGAGACTCTTGAGAGTCCCATGGACTGCAAGAAGATCAAACCTCTCCATTCTGAAGGAAATCAGCCCTGAGTGCTCACTGGAAGGACAGATCCTGAAGCTGAGGCTCCAAGACTTTGGCCACCTCATGAGGAGAGAAGACTCCCTGGAAAAGACCCTGATGTTGGGAAAGATGGAGGGCACAAGGAGAAGGGGACGACAGAAGACAAGATGGTTGGACAGTGTTCTCGAAGCGACCAACATGAGTCTGACCAAACTGCGGGAGGCAGTGGAAGACAGGAGGGCCTGGCGTGCTCTGGTCCATGGGGTCACGAAGAGGCGGACACGACTGAACGACTGAACAACAACAACCTTCCCCTTGTGCCAAAACTCATAGGAGAGTTGTTCCGCCCACTGTTTATGGGCTTCCCATTGAGGCTTCTGGTTGGCGACTAACAGAACAGGATGCATTGGCCTGATCCTGCAGGCTCTTCTTATATGTTCTTAGCACATGGAACCATTTGTCCAACAGGTTGCTCCATTTATTTTATTTATTATTTATTTATTTATGCAATGCAAGGGAGTGCTAGACCAGTTTGGAGGTCACTCAGGAAGAACTTAGACAAAAACAAAACGAAAAAGGAAAGAGGAGTTTGAAAGTACGGCACTAAGCAGTTACTTTGCTAGCATGTAGAGCACGCCAAAAATAAACAAATGAAAAATTAAAGCCCAAGCTGCTTTGCAATTCAGAGCAACGAACCAGGGATGCAGCTTTTGAGGATCCTGCTTCATCTGGAGAGCTGAAGGGTTGCAAATCACACTTGTAAATTTTTTAGAGGCCGTCTCTTACAGCTGAGAGATTTGGAACATGGAAAGTCCATTTGAGGGCAGTCCCGTGGATGTCAGTGAGATGTTAAGGATGATCAGATCAGACGTGTGTTCTCCCGCCTGCTGTTTGCTCCAGAAGTTTTGGACATCAGAAGAGGGCAGGGGGGCTGGAAGACATGTCTGCATTCCTTTTAAACAAGCAATTAAAATATGGGCAGGAGGTGGGAACCAAACCCCTTGGACATTCCCAAATAGGAAAGAAAATAGCAAAAAATATGTTCTTGAAGTGAGAAAACATGCAGTGCTGGTCATCTTCAACGCCACCCCTCTCCGATTTCAGAATTAGAGAAATTCATGGAGGAGAAAGAAGTCAATGTACTGTACTATAAAATAAATAGGACAGTATTGTAGATGATAAACATTAAAATTATTTTTTCCCCTTACCTGCGCTGATGACAGTCATTGTTTGGATGGGGGGCTTTTATCCATTTCTGCAGTCACACAATCAATCAATCAATTAATCAGTAGCTGAACTGGGTTCCACGCAGTCACAAAAAACAAATTAACCGAAAAAGCCTCAAAAACAAAAACGCAAAATTAAAAGCAAAAACAAAAGCGCCAAACTTAATCCGTTCCGGAAGTCTGTTTGACTTCTGAAATGTTTGAAAACCAAGGCACAGCTTCTGATTGGTGCAGGCGCCCCGGAAACAATAACCGACAGCAGCATTGGACGTTCGGCTTCCGAAAAACGTTCAAAAACCAGAACACTTACTTCTGGGTTTTCGGAGTTTGAGAACGAAGGCGTTTGAGAACCAGGGTACTACTGTATATTAAAGCAAACATGCTCTAAAATGTTCACAAGCTTTCATGAGGCACACTGATGGCACACCGATGTGGAAATGTGCAGAACTGAACTTAAGGCTGGGGAAATGAGAGAACCCCAAATTTTGTCCATTCCAAGCCAAGATGAAGCAGCAAAACACAGGCAGAAGCAGAGAACAATGGCACAATCAGCTCCTATCACCAAGAAACCAGAGACCTTCTTACTTAGAATGGTCAACCAAGAAATTCCTAAGGAAGATCACACCTTTTTTATGTATGCCACAACAGCAGCAAGGATACTGATTGCAAAATACTGGAAAACAGAGGACTTACCAACCATAGAGGAATGGCAGATGAAGATGATGGAATATATGGAACTTGCCGAGCTGACAGCGAGGCTCCGCGACCAGAGGGAAGAGGCGGTGGAAAAAGAATGGAAGAAGTTTAAAGAATATATTAGAAATTATTGTAAGATTTAAAGTTAGAAAAAAGCTGGAAGAAGTGGTAGTTTACAGAATAGAAATAAGATTAATTAAGTAAATGTATGATGTATGAGTAAGATAAGTTAAGACAGCAATATGAGCAAGGAAATATAAAGTTTTAAGTTAGAATAGAGAAACAATATTAGTAAAATAATATAATATTAAATGATGAGAGGGAATTGCTAAAGATGAATTACAATGAAACGTAGTAGGAGTGACAGGAGGAAGTCTAACTAAGATGATAAGGAAAGAAGGGGAAATTAGGATTTTTGTGTCTATTGTGTATTGTTGTATTTGTTTTATTATATGTTGTGGGATGTAAACACTAGAGCAGTCAAGTACAACAATGCTAGAAGGTATCTCAGTCTTCCAGCCACAACTTCCTGGTCACCTGGATTGAGATAACTTCCTTTTGCAAGCTAGAAGTGGGAGTGGCTTCACCTGGGAAGGTATGAACAAAAGCCACTGGTCAAAAGCCATTCTCTCTCTTGCCTCTCGCCTGGATTATCAGGAAGGATGGTCAGTTGGCTTCCAGCCAACTGGGGCCTAATGGACTTCTCTCCCACATAGAGAGATTCCAATTGTACATATCTTTACTATGCATAAGCCTGCCTTCATTTGGGATCTTGGGATCTTCAATTGAATGTCCGTGAGTAAACGTTATATATCTTTTTATAGAAGACGTGTGTTGTGTCTTATTTGTAAGAGGGACAAAGGGGAAATATATAGTGACAAACCAGGAAACTAGATTAAGCTGATTCTAGCGAATCAAAGCAACTTCCGCTGTGTGTATTTTAAAAGGGAATGTTACTCTGCTAGTTGAACTTGCAAGCGCAAGTTAGGATGAGATATATTAAATTATAAATCTCCATCCACGTTCCCAAGCATTCCCACATATGTGACCAGTGTTAAGTTTGTGTTTATATGTTTGGAAAACCCAATAAAAATTATTTGAAAAAAAAGAACAATGGCACAATCAGCTCCTGGGCTTCCAGGACATGGGAGCTGGCCAAGTGGAGCCTGTTTTCCACATGTGCAAAATGAGACGCCACGAGCACATGGGATTAAGAGAAGCCTCACGTTCCTCGATTCAGGGCGACGCTGGCGAACAACAAGGGGGCCGTTTGCATCATTGCTAATGCCCAACATTGCAGAGGCATGTTTGGATAGGAATCTAACATGATAGCTTTAGTACGTTAATTAGATAATTGCTCAACATACTAATTGATTTTTAATGAGCAAGAACAAAGCTCGCAGCCAAACCATGCCTGGAAGACAACTTCCTCATTAGGGAAGCAAAAGAGCAGGCAGGAGAACACAATGGAAAGCAGGAAGGAGGCATCGCCTCACTATTTCTGCAAATGCCCCCCCCCTTCTTAAATCTCTGGGACGGTGTGCTTGCTTTTTAAAGCATTTGCACTCCGCTCTTCAGCTAATGTGGTGCAGTGCTAAGACTGTTGAACTTGGTCCTGGAAGACCTGGGTTCAAATCCTCCTACTCAGCCAATGAAGCTCACGGGGTGTGACCTCTGGGCCACTCTCTGCCTCTCTCAGCCTACCTACCTCAAAGGTTTATTGTGGGGATTAAATGGGGGGCATGTAGGCCACCTTGAGCTCCTTGGATAAAAAGGAGGGATATACATCCAATATATCAAAATCATTATATTAGCGGGAAATGTACATAAAGTGCATATATTTGTGAAATTGCTTGCAAAAATGTACATATTGCAAGGGGACAAAACAGGAGGCACTAACATACTAATGAATTTTCTTGAGGTCTTTTTAAAGAAATGCAAACGATGCAAAGAAATCAACTGCTTATAGGGAAAGGGGGAAACCTGGAAGAACTGAAATTGACAGCTTTGGGGTGCGTGCGTGCGTGTTTCTGCCTGCTATAGCTACTTCAGCACCCTCGTAATCCAGGAGCCAAGGTGGCGCGGAGACGTAGAGGGAGAGTGGATTTGCCGGTGAATTTATATACAGTCCTAGACCTGTTAAATGAAACATGTCAAAGTGCTTGAATTATTGAAGGAGGCTCTCCTCTCCGTAGGTCTCTGTTTTTCTGTGTTTGCATCTGCCGGGTTCCTGGGAGTTTTGCATTTAGTTGGTCGTGCCCTCCAAACATGCTAAATTATGCAAGGAGCATGTCATGAATTATGGAAACGGCACGGCTGGCGCAAGGTGCGAGCGTGGAAACAGGTGGGAGCGTGTCGCAGGGGGAGGGGGGATGCTGTTCGAGCACTCGGTGTGTAGCAGCAGGAAGGGGGGGGGAAGAGCCTTTTCAATGGGCAAGGCCCAAGATAGACAGGGCTGCTTGCAAGTGAATTGTGCAAGGAATGAGGGTGATGCTACCACACCATGTTGTTATAAGAAAAAACTGCTCATTTTCCCTTATGGGGTGTCCAAGAGCCCTTGTTGTTGTTCAGTCGTTCAGTCGTGTCCGACTCTTCGTGACCCCATGGACCAGAGCACGCCAGGCACGCCTATCCTTCACTGCCTCTCGCAGTTTGGCCAAACTCATGTTAGTAGCTTCGAGAACACTGTCCCACCATCTCGTCCTCTGTCGTCCCCTTCTCCTTGTGCCCTCAATCTTTCCCAACATCAGGGTCTTTTCTAGGGAGTCTTCTCTTCTCATGAGGTGGCCAAAGTACTGGAGCCTCAACTTCAGGATCTGTCCTTCTAGTGAGCACTCAGGGCTGATTTCTTTAAGAATGGATAGGTTTGATCTTCTTGCAGTCCATGGGACTCTCAAGAGTCTCCTCCAGCACCATAATTCAAAAGCATCAATTCTTCGGCGATCAGCCTTCTTTCTGGTCCAGCTCTCACTTCCGTACATTACTACTGGGAAAACCATAGCTTTAACTATATGGAACTTTGTTGGCCAGGTGATGTCTTTGCTTTTTAAGATGCTGTTTAGGTTTGTCATTGCTTTTCTCCCAAGAAGCAGGCGTCTTCTAATTTCGTGACTGCTGTCACCATCTGCCAAGAGCCCTTATAGAGTCCTTAAGTGGACTCCCTATCGGTAGGACAAAATAACAGAGGCCAGCCAGAGAATATTGAGAAGCAAAGCAGCTAGTAAGCCTGATCTTTATTAAACTGTTGCAACAGGGTCCTCACCCACCACATGCAGGAGGGAAGAGGAACCCAGAACATTGGTGTGCAAGCCCTTATATAGACTTTTGAAATTGCCCACCCTGTAGCTCAAGACCACCCCCCAAAACATCATACATACATCACAGAAGGAGGCGGGTCTACAGCAGAAATCCTGTTTGCCAGGGTATCTGTTAATGGTCACTGATTGCATTACCTGGGCAGCCTGGCCATTCCTTTTGAGATGCTAAAAACGTTTAGTTCCTGAATCCAGGTCACAGGCTCACGCTATTCGTACACAAATAAGCCCTTAAAACAGGATTTGTAAGCAAAAAGACAAAGGGAAGGTTTTTCCCATTTCCTCGCAGAGAAATATATTGAGGTCAATTTGGGAGAGTCAAAATGGCTTCAGGATTGCTCTCCTGCACTATTTCAGTCACATGGTTTATATACTTATGTGTTTGCATTGTACATTTATGAACATTTCTTTTATATTTGGGACCTTAGATTCCTTATAACAATGTTCAAGGTCTTGCTGCTAACAGGACGTTGTGTGTGGTGTGGGGTTCAGTCTGCACGATGCCCCGAGTCCCTTTCAATTCTTGGCTTCCTGTACCCAGTGAGGGTTAGCAGAGGAGGCAGCTCAAAGAGTCAGACAGGTTTCTTTGTAAAACAACTCTGCGAGAAAAATAATTGATGCAGAGGGGGACAGGAGTCTCCCCTTCAGTTTGAAATTTGGCAGGTTCTATTTGCTGTGCTGGTCAGACAAGCTTCTTTGTAAGACAAAGTGACCTTAGCTGGTCATAGAATCATAGAATCATAGAGTTGGAAGAGACCCCAAGGGCCATCCAGTCCAACCCCCTGCCAAGCAGGAAACACCATCAAAGCATTCCTGACAGGTGGCTGTCAAGCCTCTGCTTAAAGACCTCCAAAGAAGGAGACTCCACCACACTCCTTGGCAGCAAATTCCACTGTCGAACAGCTCTTACTGTCAAGAAGTTCTTTCTAATGTTTAGGTGGAATCTTCTTTCTTGTAGTTTGAATCCATTGCTCCGTGTCCGCTTCTCTGGAGCAGCAGAAAACAACCATTCTCCCTCCTCTATATGACATCCTTTTATATATTTAAACATGGCTATCATATCACCCCTTGACCTTCTCTTCTCCAGGCTAAACATACCCAGCTCCCTAAGCCGTTCCTCATAAGGCATCGTTTCCAGGCCTTTGACCATTTTGGTTGCCCTCCTCTGGACACGTTCCAGCTTGTCAGTATCCTTCTTGAACTGTGGTGCCCAGAACTGGACACAGTATTCCAGGTGAGGTCTCACCAGAGCGGAATACAGTGGTCATTTAAGTGTCCTCATCAACATCCCAAAAGAATGAGCTCAGTTGCAAGAGCTATAACTAAAGCCCTCCAGGCTAATGGGTGAACCTTTCTTCCACCACCACCCCCATCCTACCTGCCAGGTAGGATGAGGAGAGCCAGAGTATTGGAGGCACAGATACCTACGTGCTGTAAAATGGATCCATTGCTGCAACGATTGGAGAAGCAAGGTCTCCTGGGGTGTTGATGCTGTAAGCACCTCCATCTTATGCTCAGGTGGCATATGCATAAATAAAACCATGTATCCTATAGATACCAATGTCTCCGCTGACCTTCATTTCACGGAAACCGAACCTAGATAGGCACCTAGAACTCCTGGAGCCTCCCGACTCATAAATTAGGGTGGCACGTGTGAGGTGGATGTGTGTCTCCTCGGAAGTAAGCATCCACAAACGCCGTCTGTTACACTAATCACTTTATTGTACACTATTGAACAGTCCAGACTTTACGGCTATGCATCCGACCCCTCGGAGTCAGATCCTTCGAGTGCTGATTTGCGGCTCCGCCCCCAGCAGAGGAGCTTCGGAAACCCTAGTCTCCGCCTCTCCTGTTTCCTCTTCCGTGCCCTTGACCGAGGTGGTCCTACGGATCCCTTTTCCCTTTCGCTTTCTCCCTCCACGCTGCTCGTGTCTGATGCTCCTGCAGGATCTATAAGCCTCCCCTCCTCCTCGGACTCCCTCTCCTGGTCCCGTCCCATGGACTGTGCTAGCCCTCTGGTGGAAGCTTCCTCCCATTGCTGCACTATCTGCTCTGGTGTCAGCAGGGGCTGTGCCTGCTCTTGGTCCCAGACCCTCAGTAACTCCTCGGGCGTCAGCGTGGCTCTATCTAGGTCCGCTGTTTCCTCTGGCACCGCTTCGGAACCCGTCCAGCCCCTGACATCCACCCCCCCTTCCAAGCCCCCCTTCCCCTCCTGAGGGGGCGCACAGGGTGGAGAGCGAGCGGTGTCGGGTCCCCTCTCCAGATCCCCCAGCTCCCCCCAAGACTCGTCTGCCGTGTCAGGGGAGGAAGGGAAACCTAAGAATATTGTGGTGTCGGCACTGGACGATGATGAAAACACGTCTTCCCAGTCCTCCCTGGCCATGGGTGGAGAGAAGGGTTCTGCACTCTGGCTTTCTTCTCCTACCCCAGGGTACCCCTCACCCCCCTCCGATGGTGGGAAACCCCAGAAGTCCCCTTCCTCCGAGTCTGTGGGTTGAAACACGTCTCTTAGTTGCCACCGGTATGGTTTGGGCTTGTGCGGGAATAGTTCGTGAAACTCCCACACCAGATGTTCCCTGGTGATTTCCTCTGCCTGGACCCATGCATTTTCTGATGCTGGCTCCCCCTCCCACGCTACCAAATACTGCAGTTCATCCCCTTGCCACCTGGAATCCAAAATCTCAGTGGCCTCGTTGAACAGTTCCGGTTCCAGCAGCGGTAACCCCTGCGACCCCTGCTGGTAGCCCTGTTGGTACCTGTGAGGTTCCCTGTACTTGGACAGGAGAGACCTGTGGAACACCGGGTGAATCCTCATGTCGTCCGTCAGTCGCAGTTTGAAAGCCACGGGGTTAATCTGCTCCACTACCTCAAAAGGCCCCAGTCTACGTTGCTGCAGCTTCTTGCACCTGCCGCGGATAGGCAAACCTTGCGTGGACAACCATACCATATCTCCCACCTGGATGTCCTCCCCCTCCCTGCGGTGCCGGTCCGCTGCCGTTTTGTACGCCTCCTTTGCCCGCTCCAAATTGTCACTGAGCAATTGGTGCAATGCTTCCAACTCCTCAGCGAAACTCTGTGCCGCTGGCACGTCTCCATCCCCCTGTTCCCCCCCCTTCCCGGAAAGGCTCTGGGGTGGCTGCCGTAGTTCGCCTGGAATGGGGACATGCCTGCCGAGGAGTGCTGAGCATTGTTGTACGAAAACTCTGCAAGGGAGAGCTTGTCACTCCAGTCGTTGTGTTGCTGGGAAGCGTAACAACGCAGATACTGCTGCAGAATTGAATTAACACGCTCCGATTGACCGTTGGTCTGTGGATGACGTGCGGAGGACAGACACACCTGCACCTGCAAGATCTGCATGAGCTTGCGCCAGAAACGGGAGGTAAATTGGGCACCGCGATCCGAAATTACTCTCGCTGGCATGCCATGCAGCCTAAACACGTGCTGCACAAACAACCTGGCCGTCTCCTCCGCCGACACCACTTTGGGGCAGGCAATGAAGTGGGCCATCTTGGTCAGGAGATCCACTACGACCAGTACCGCCGTGTTGCCTTTGGACCGGGGGAGATCCGTGACAAAGTCCAGGGAAACCGCTTCCCAGGGCTTGCTCGGGGTGGGAAGCGGTTCCAGTAGCCCTGCTGGTACCCTCCTCTCCCCCTTGGCCCTTTGGCAAACCTCACACCCCCTGACGTATTCCCTGACGTCCTGTCTGATTTTCGGCCACCAGAATTCTCTCGTGACCAATATCATGGTTTTGAATTGCCCAAAGTGCCCCGCTGTGGGATTGTCATGAAGCTGTCTGAGAATCTTGGCCCTCATGTCCTCCCCTGGCACATACAGTGCCCCTTTGTACAACAGCAGCCCCTCCTTTTCCTCAAACCCTCCTGCCTTGGGATCCCCTTCCTTGAGCTCCCTGAGCTTATTCTGGGCAAAGTCATCGGCCTGGGTGAGGCGCACCAGTTCTTCCCGACCACCCAGTGCCGCCCCACACCGCCACTGTTCAGGTTTGAAGATGGCCCTGGCCACTGGAGGCCCTTCGTCTTCCATGTACTCCGGCTTCCTGGATAGGGCGTCCGCCCTGCCGTTCTGCTCGCCCGGCACATACTGGATGTGGAAGTTGAAGTCCGCGAAGAACTCCGCCCATCGCATTTGGCGCTGATTGAGAACCCTGGCCGTG
This sequence comes from Darevskia nairensis, assembly GCA_034642065.1. Taxonomy (NCBI): domain Eukaryota; kingdom Metazoa; phylum Chordata; class Lepidosauria; order Squamata; family Lacertidae; genus Darevskia; species Darevskia nairensis. Next base: position 1,038,093 of record JAWWNI010000210.1, on the reverse strand, counting down.
CGCCAGTACTCCAGGTTCTTGTGATCGGTGCGTACCTGGATCTGGTACCTCGCCCCCGCCAAAAAGTGACGCCAGTGTTTGAATGCCGCTACCACTGCCAATAGCTCTTTGTCCCAGATAGCATAGTTTGCCTCCGACCGGCTCAACTTCCTGGAATAGAACGCACAGGGCCGCCATTCCCCTGCTGGATCCTGCTGCAGTAGTATAGCTCCAATGGCTCGGTCTGATGCGTCCGTCTCTATTCTGATGGGCTTGCTGGGGTTCACGTGCAGCAACTGCTCCTCTGAGGCGAAGACCTTCTTGAGCGTTTCAAAGGCTGTTTGCGCTGTCTCCGTCCACTGGAACTTCTTCTTGCCTCTCAAGCAGTCTGTAATTGGTGCCGTCATGTTTGCGAACGCCGGGACGAACTTTCTATAAAAATTTGCGAAACCGAGGAACCTTTGCACGTCTTTCTTGGTCTTGGGGCTCTTCCATTGTAAGATCGCCTCCACCTTGTCGGTGTCCATGGCTATTCCTTCATCTGAGAGGCGGTAGCCCAGGAAGTCCACTTCTGTGGCGTGGAACTGGCACTTCTCCAGCTTGACACATAATTGGTGCTCCTGGAGCCTCTGCAGTACCTCCTTGACGTGTTGCACGTGCTCCTCCGGGGTCTGAGAGTATACCAGAATGTCATCCAAATAGGCCACAGCCTGTTTGTACAGCAGGGGTCCCAACACGTGATGCATGAACGCTTGGAAGCATTGGCTGCCTGACTGGAGGCCGAAGGGCATGACTAGGAACTCGTAAGCCCCCAAGGGCGTGAATATCGTGGTTTTCCATTCATCCCCCTCCCTGATCCTAATGAGGTTGTACGCACCTCTCAAGTCCAGCTTGGTGAAAATCCTGCCCCTGCGTACCGCCGCCAGCAGGTCGTCGATTCTCGGCATGGGGTAGGAGACAGGGAGGGTCTGGGAGTTCAGAATTCGATAATCACACACCAGCCTCCGTTGAGGGGTGTCACGTTTGTCCACCCAGAACACTGGGCTGCCCCCTACAGCCTTGCTTTCCCTGATGAACCCTCTGGCCAGGTTTTTGTCAATGAAGTCTTTCAGATCTGCCATCTCCTGCTCCGACATTGAATAAAGCCTGCCTGGTGGCAGCTGAGCCCCTGGCACCAGGTCAATTCGGCAGTCGTAGGGACGATGGGGGGGTAGCTTGTCCGCTTCCCTTTCACTAAACACCTGCTGAAACTCCGCATATTGCTCAGGGAGCGTGACTTGCCCTGCTTGCACCATGGCTGCATTTGCCTGCTCCTCGGGACGCATCTGCTGCAAGCAATGTTCCATGCAATACGCAGAACCAAACGTTAGAGAGCGCTGATGCCAGCTCACTACTGGGTCATGTCTGTCCAGCCACCCCATCCCCAGTATGAGGGGGGGCCCTGCTAACGTGGTGACGTGGAAAGCAATAACTTCAGAGTGCCGTCCCATCCCCATCCGCATGGGTGGAGAGCTTTGTGTGACAGCCCCTCCTTTCAATTCCCTTCCATCAATTGTGGTGACTTGCAAGGGAAGAGGCAACGGCAGGAGGTGAAGCTGGTGTTGCCTGGCAAAGTCTATATCCATGAAATCTGCCGAGGATCCGGAATCTAAAAGGGCGGGGACTTGCATGGTGAAGCCATTGGGCAGCTCCAGTGTGACTTCCATCACGATGCCTGGCTTGGGAGGGTGGGGAGGGGTTTGCTCGGGCGGGCTGGGGGGGTTTGTCTCTGGCGCGTTGCTGGGGGGACATTTTACTGCTCCTGAGCCGGGCTGGCCGTCCCCGCGACTTGCCAGCCGGCATTCCCGTTTCCCTGCCTTGCCGTCTGCTCCTCCCCCTCTCCTGTTACAGCCCCCGTCATGCCTTGCCACACCTTCCTTTTGTTACAAGCCTTGGCTAGGTGTCCGATTTGGTGACATACAAAGCACTTCCTGGGCGCCTTCCCGCCTTGCGCGTCACTCCCCTTGGCAACCGTTACGTTTGAAATAGGGCGCGCGCGCGCTCCCCCCAATTCCATAGGCGTTTCTTCCTGGAGGTGCGTTTGCGCTCCAGCCGGTCTCTCTGCTTGTGTTGGAATGCGGAAGTTGAACCACCTTCCCGCCTTCCCCTCCTTTCTGCTTTTGTCTCTAATCTCCATTCTAATGCCGATTGCCATCGCTGCTTCTGTGAGGCTTTTCATGTCATTGTAGGGACCCCCTCTAGCCAAAGAGTCCTTTACTTCATCGGCCAGACCTAGCTTGAAGAGTGCTATCATTTGAGGGGTATTTGTCTCCCATCCCAGACGATGACTCAACAACGAAAACTTTGCCTGGTATTCTCTCACCGTCATATTCCCTTGCCTCAAAAGCAGGAGTTCTTGCGATTCCAATTCCTGTTCAGAGTGGCTAGTATAAACCACGTCCATTGCTTTAAAAAACTCTTTTACTCCCTGAAGCGCTGGGTCCTTAGCCAAAATAAGTGGCCTCACCCAATCACGAGCAGCTGATTCAAAATGCGAAATTATAAAACCAACCTGCTCCTCCTCATTTCTAAATGAGTCTCTGTGGAGTTCCAGGGTATATAGCATGTCCGTTTTAAAACCTATGTACTGTTCCGGCTTGCCCTGAAACCTGCTGGCTAGCATGGTGATTCGCCTTGCCGCCTGCGCACTCCTGCCCTGCTCAGCGTGAATTCTTGCCTCCTCCAACCTGGCTTGACTAATTCGGTACAGTACCTCTAGCTCACGAGCTCTGTCTTCCCAGGTAGGGGCTGCTCCACCACCGGCTCCTTGGGCAGCTAACGCTGCGGCTTCCTCCGCGTTACTCATGCTGGTTGTGCTTTACTCCTGAGGAGATGACGAAGACTCGAAGGATGCTGTGAGGTGGATGTGTGTCTCCTCGGAAGTAAGCATCCACAAACGCCGTCTGTTACACTAATCACTTTATTGTACACTATTGAACAGTCCAGACTTTACGGCTATGCATCCGACCCCTCGGAGTCAGATCCTTCGAGTGCTGATTTGCGGCTCCGCCCCCAGCAGAGGAGCTTCGGAAACCCTAGTCTCCGCCTCTCCTGTTTCCTCTTCCGTGCCCTTGACCGAGGTGGTCCTACGGATCCCTTTTCCCTTTCGCTTTCTCCCTCCACGCTGCTCGTGTCTGATGCTCCTGCAGGATCTATAAGCCTCCCCTCCTCCTCGGACTCCCTCTCCTGGTCCCGTCCCATGGACTGTGCTAGCCCTCTGGTGGAAGCTTCCTCCCATTGCTGCACTATCTGCTCTGGTGTCAGCAGGGGCTGTGCCTGCTCTTGGTCCCAGACCCTCAGTAACTCCTCGGGCGTCAGCGTGGCTCTATCTAGGTCCGCTGTTTCCTCTGGCACCGCTTCGGAACCCGTCCAGCCCCTGACAGCACGGAACAATATAAAGCCCAGGAGAGCATGGGACCACTTTACCTGAAGAGCTGCCTGTCTCTGTACAGACCTATAAGATCACTTAGATCCATCGGGGGTGTGGAGCTGCACCCTACAGAATATCAGGGCAGATAAAAAAAGAAGTCATCCTTCATGTAAAGGTAAAGGGACCCCTGACCATTAGGTCCAGTCGTGACCGACTCTGGGGTTGCGTCGCTCATCTCACTTTATTGGCCGAGGGAGCCGGCGTACAGCTTCCGGGTCATGTGGCCAGCATGACTAAGCCGCTTCTGGCGAACCAGAGCAGCGCACGGAAACGCCGTTTACCTTCCCGCCGTAGCGGTACCTATTTATCTACTTGCACTTTGACGTGCTTTCGAACTGCTAGGTTGGCAGGAGCAGGGACCGAGCAACGGGAGCTCACCACGTCGCGGGGATTCGAACCGCCGACCTTCTGATTGGCAAGCCCTAGGCTCTGTGGTTTAGACCACAGTGCCACCCACGTCCCATCCTTCATTTAGTGCATTGTTAAACTATGGAACTCACTCCCATAGGAGAAAGTGAGGGATATCAACTAGGATGGTTTGGAAAAAGTATTTGACAAATTAATAGAAGGTTGTTGATGACTGCTAGCCATGATGCCTCAGCTTTGCCTAAAAAGTGGGAGGTAGCAATGCTTCTGAGGAAGGGAGGTAACTCTTGTGCTCAAATCCTGCTATACGTGTACTAGATGGGCCCTTGGCTGGATCCAGCAGGCTCTTCTGATGTTCTGCAGTAGCAAAGATGATACTCTCACATTTTCTCAACAGAGCATCCAGCTTCCAAGTCATGTCAAAATGTGTTGCAGAGTCAGTGGATGAAATCCAGGTGATGTCATAAATATGTTGCTAACCATCTCAGGAAGCTTCTAGAACAGGGCGGGTAGCAGCTGGCCCAACAAAACAGAGAGCCTGTCCCACAATGAGGGCTGGATCTTAAAAGTATTCATAGCTTTGGTTTTACCATTAAGGGCCATGATTCCAGCAGGCTTCCAATAGGAAGGAGACAAAATAAGAAACTCAAGAAACTTTTTGGATGATGACCCAGGAAGAATAAAGGAAACACATTGGACACCTGAATTCACAAAGGGAAAACAAGTTCTCCAGTTTTGTATATTTTATAGCTTAGTAAAGGGGAATAAATATTGGTGCAGGGAGGAAAAGGATCAAAGGCTGGTGAGGGGCAGGTTTGTCATTGGCTTAGAGAGTCACTGGACAACCATTGTCATATCCTCCCCCTCACCTGCCAGAACTAAATAATGTTGCTTCATAGGACAGATGTGGAAGGAAAGAAGGGAGACTCTCAGCCCTTGCTGGACCAGTCAATTTTCAAAAGCTGCACAGGAAGAGAAGGAACACAAAGCATCATGGGGCAGAAATATAATGATGAAATTGACATGCACAGTCAGAATGAGATCCAGCAACACCAGGAATGTGAAGATGGCCACCTCATCTTGGGAGAAGAAGCTGCAGACAGAACCATTTCTGGTCCAGAACCGCCAGGGCAGTTCCTTTGGGTACAACCAACGGATGGAAACCAGCAAAGTGATTATTCCAACAGTTTGTACAAAGAAGGGAGAGATACTGATAGGGATGTGTATACCTTGGCATCTCCTAAAGAGGGTGTCACTGTGAACAACAGATGTGGTCCAGAGGCAAGAAGATCCGAGCTTCCAACTGTCCATGAATTGGCGGCAGAAGAGTGTGGAAGCACTAAAGAAGGGTCCTCAAATCTATCCATGTCAAGGATTGTTGGAGATGATGAAGGTGTGGAGCAACTTGGCACCAGGGAGATTCAAAGAAAGGCAGATGAAGACCACGACTTGCCTTCTCCTAAACGTAAGGACAGAGGAGGCACAAGGTCACTTCCCACCAGGAAGAATCCAGACCATCAAGATGCCTACAGGCATCATTCACAGGAGGAGGAGATCTGCAGGCCAAGCAGTGGTTGCCCCAGCAATGATGATGACTACGGCTATATCGAGGAGTTCCTTGGTGAGGGAGCCCTGGTGAACATAGACTCTGCACAGACCTTTGTGGACCTGGAGAGTGGAGCCGTAAGGACGAGTGTGGAAGTTTCCGCAGAAGACGACGGAGTGGCGGTCAAGCACGAGGTGGAGTGGGTCACACGGTTTGTGAGGTCCCAGAAGCATTAGGGACTCTCCCTTGGAAATAGCGGGCCTCTTTCAGCAGACCCCACAGACTTTTTGCGGTCAGGCTGGGAAAGGTGAAATAAAAAAAATAAGGGAATGTACATCTTGTTGTACTTTGGTTCCAGCACAGTTTCAAGGCTATTGCATGGCTATGTCCCTCCCTCCCCTTTGAAGTAAAGACACAGACACATTATATGAATTTTAATGCACGTGAAGGCCACAACTTTATTGGTTACGGATGTAGAGCGGTATTGGCTTGGGCATTGGACCCTAACAGGCTATATCCGACCCCAACCCGTGTGTTGGGAGTCTGGGAAGGGTTAATCCCCAATATGGAGCCCCATTGATGTACATTGAATGGAACTCCCCCTGTGATCACCGTTGGGGCGTGCCTTGGGCCCCAACCTCCCTAGGCTTCGGACATGCCCACGCCCCTGCATTCCATTTACCGGAATACCCTTCAAGATAGGGGCAGGTGATGGCGCTACCTCCCCTCCTCAGCTCTATGACGAATTCTTCCAATGCTGGGGAGCGGGGCGGAAAGGGAGGATTTCCCGCCCGTTCCCTGCTTAAACGGCAGCAGGACACGCCCCCAGGTCGACCTGATTGGTCGGCCTGAGGATGATGCGGGCGGGAAAGCCCCCAACGTACCGGGCTGATTCCCAGCCCAGTAGGCAGGGTCAGTCGTGACGCCTGCAAAGCCACCTCCTGTTGATGACAGAAGTGGGGCTTGCTGTTACCTTAGTCCTTGCAAAAGGCCCAATCCCTCCTGTCCCCCATCAAAATCACCAGGAGAAGCCCTTCTCTGGGTACTCTTGGAGAAGGACCAATAGCCCAGTGGTAGAGCATCTGTTTTGCATGCAGAAGCAGGGGCGTAGCCAGGATCAAAACTAGGGGGGGGCAAGCCATGGTCGTTCATGTGACATTTCAGCATGGAAAAGGCGAATGAAACCAAAATTTTAAGAAAATTATATATAATTATAGCAGCGCTTTATTACAGTAGTTATTACAATTATTTGCTTGAAATTTTTTTTGAATTTTTATTCTAGTTACATGTCTTATGCTAATATCATTTTTATTGGGTTTGAAGAAAACTTGTTCAAAACTTTCATTTCAATCCCCGAGGAGTCGGTGCAGGTGTTTCCAAAGGCGAAGGAAACGGACCCCCTCAAAAAAAATAAATAGGGGTGCAGCCTCACCCCCCCCCAAAATAGGGGCGCACCCAGTCTGGAAGCGCAAAGGAGAAGCGCCTACTTTGGCTAAATAGAGCATCCAGAGCTGGTAGAGGCGCTCCTTGGAAGCCATGGCTTCTGCACTTTGCCTGTGCTCTCCCTGTGGAGCCAAACCCCACCGCCTACGGTGAGTTCAAAGGCAAGTGAGAGGAGCAGATACTAGCTCCCCAGGTCCCCTCATCTTCTGTCTCTGGGCAGTGTAGCAGGAAATTGAAAGCAAGCAGCAATTGTACATTGAGCTTAGCATCAGTGATCCGTACTCTAATAACTTCCAAGTTCATAGGGACCAACTCCTAGGGACTGAGGTCCCTTAGGCTCCCCTAAAATATTTGAGGGGACTGGGGGCCCCCAAAGTTCATAGGCATTGCCATTGAAATTGTGTGTGTGTGCCGTGTCTTGTGATTGATTATGCTGTACCAGGTTAGACTACTGTGATACACTCTCTGTGGGGTTGCCTCTGAAATATGGCTTGGAAATTGCTGCTAGTTCAGAATGCTGGATCACCAACTGGGATAGGCTTATTAGGATAATGTAACAGTGATGCTATGCCAGTTGCATTGGCTCCCAATTTCTGAGCCCAAGTGCTTGCTTTGACTTTTAAAGCCTTTTCTAGCTTAGGACTCAGAATACTTTATGTGTCGGCCCAAACATTCAGAACTTCAACAGAACGTCTTCTCGGGGTGGCCCCACAAACTGAGACAAGGCAGCTGCTCCACAAAGAAAGGGCCTTCTCAGTGGTGGTGCCTCAGTTGTGAAGTGTGTGTTATCTGTAGAGGGGTCCACTTGGTACCTATTTTGTCATCCTTCCATTCCAGGCAGACTTTTCCATTTCCCCAGCCCTTTTAGAGCTGATTTTATCCCTGTGGATTCTTTGCTTGCTTGCATAAATTCGCTGGGTTTTATTACTGTTCTGCTGTATATTGCCTGCATTTTAATCCATGCGCATGGACACACAAATGATCCTGGGGGTTTCCAGTGAAGGTTAGTATAGAAATTCCTGTAACAAAATCAAAATAAAATAACCTGCCATCTTCCTGCTCACCCCTTTCCCTTTGGGCAGCAGGTTGGGGAGCAGAGGGAGAGGGGAATCTTACACCGCCTTGGCTGGCTTGCGGGTTCTCCCTGAGCAGTGCCGTGCAGAGGGAGCACTGGGCTGCCCCACAGAGCCACCACGCAGGGAGAGCGTAAGTGAGGGAGCCAGAGGCGGAGGCACCAGACTGGAGGCAGGCAGGCATCTCTCTCCCGATCCCTGGGAAGCCTTTTCCCCGGGCAAGCCTGGGCGGGCGCAAGGGCGACTTTATGCGCGGCGGCGCCTTTCACTCCAAGCGGTGCGCAAAGCTCCCCCGGGCGCCGCGCTCCGCTCGGCACAGAGGCGTAGGAAGGTCAGGTGGTACCCGGTGCGGAAAATTTCTTATCATCCCCCCCCCCAACATTGTGTGTTGTTGTTTTTTGCCTGCAAAAAAGGTTTTACATTATTTCATATTTTCTTACAAACGAATGTGGATTCTGGGCCTCTGATAACAAGTAGGTGACTATGGACGGATACTTAAATCTACAGGATGGACTGTTTTGGCTTGTGTTATTTTATTTATATTTACAGTGGTACCTCGGGTTACATACGCTTCAGGTTACATACTCCGCTAACCCAGAAATAACGCTTCCGGTTAAGAACTTTGCTTCAGGATAAGAACAGAAATTGTGCTCTGGCGGCACAGCGGCAGGGGGAGGCCCCATTAGCTAAAGTGGTACCTCAGGTTAAGAACGTTTTCAGGTTAAGAACGGACCTCCGGAATGGATTAAGTACGTAATCAGAGGTACCACTGTATTGTTTATTTATTTAATAAAATTATTTTTAAAAACCTGCAAAGTGGTTTACCAAAATATAAAACAAAACAAAAAACACCACAGCAGCTATTTATTTATTCAGCTCCATTGAATTGATATTTCAGCCAGGCATGTCCAAAATCCATTTCGGGGGCCTAATTCGGCCCACCAGTTGGTTTAATCCAGCCCCTGTGGCAGTTATTTCCTGGGGTAAAATCCTTAAAAAAACCTCAACAACTTCAACCCTAAAAAAAAAGGTTAACAACTTTGGTCAGCCCTCACGGCCCTTCGCTTCATCAAATCTGGCCCTCTTTGAAAAGTTTGGACACCACTGGCTTACACCATACTAAATTTCTTAGCCTTTTAAGTTACAGGTAGATAGCCGTGTTGGTCTGTCATAGTCAAAACAAAATAAAAAAATTCCTTCCAGTAGCACCTTAGAGACCAACTAAGTTTGTTCTTGGTATGAGCTTTTGGGTGCATGCACACTTCTTCAGATACACGAAAGCTCATACCAAGAACAAACTTAGTTGGTCTCTAAGGTGCTACTGGAAGGAATTTTTTTATTTTGTTTTAGCCTTTTAAGGTAACTCTTATTTAAAGCAGGCCCCCACCCACCCAAAAAAACATTTTTGGTCTCACAAGCAGCAGCACATTCCACCTCAAAACAAAATATCAAACAGTAAAAAAATTATAACTCCTGTTAGGATAATTAAACCAATCACTCACAAAAGTAAAGTCACTCACAAAAAGATCGCTGTGGAGAAAGCTCCTTCTTCCCTTCCAGATTCCAGAGATCATAACAATGGGACGAGGGGGAGGGGCAGGAGGCAGTTTTAGCAACTGGGATTAGGCGTTAATAGTTCTTATCAAGCAGCCTCAAGGTGGAACTTGAAAGGGGAGATCGGGAGGAGGCAAGGAGGGAAGGAGGGAGGGGGATGAAGAGGGGCAAGCTGTGCGGGAGGGAACGCTTTTCCCCCGTCAGCCTCCAGCGTCACGGTAAAAAGCTTCACCTCGGCTTGCTCGCTCGTCAAGCTCTCTCGCTTCTAGGGGGGGCACTTGCCCCCCTCTGCCCCCCCCTGGCTACGCCCATGTGCAGAAGGTCCCAGATTCCATTCTTTATTGATGTTTCCAGGTAAGGCTGGGGATATCACCTGAGTCGGAAGCCTTGGAGACCTGCTGCCAGTCAGGATAGATGATGCTGAGTAGATGGACCAGGGGGTCTGACTCAGTATAAGGCAAATTCCTATGTTCTTATATCCTGGATCAATCCCCAGTAGCATCTCCAGGTACAACGGGGGGATCAGAACCCCTGTCTGAAACCCTCTGCCAGTCAGTGTAGACAGGGTTTCCCAAACGTGGGCCTCCAGCAGTTTTTAGATCACAATTCCCGTCATCCCTGACACTGGTCCTGCTAGGTAGGGATGATGGGAGTTGTAGTCCAACAGCAGCTGGAGATCCAGATTTGGGAAACTGGTGTAGACAATTGTGAGCCAGATGACCTAAGGCAGCTTCTGCTGCTCCGATGCTCTGGCACCTGATGGATGCAATCCCTCATGAAATGTAAGATAAGATAATTTATTTATTGTCATTGCACAAGTACAAGCACAACGCTATACAAGTGCAATGAAATTGCATGCCATCCCGTAAAAACCAGAAAGAAAGAAAAAAAACAGCACAAAACACACACACACACACACACACACACACACACACACACACACACACACACACACACCAGCTCTCCAAGGTCATATTATCTGGTTACAGCATTTAAGATGGTTATAGCTCTTGGGTAGAAACTGTTCTTCAGTCTATTTGTTCTTGATCTAATTGTTCTATATCTTCTACCCGAAGGCAGTGGTGCAAAGAGACTATATCCTGGATGAGATGGATCCTTTAAAATATTGTTTACCTCTTTAGGGCAATGGGAACCGTATAGTTCTTCCAGAGATGGGAGAGGATGACCAATAATATTTTGGGCTGTGGTTATGACTTTTTGAAGTATCTTCTTCTCCCTGGCTGTGCAGCTAGAGAACCAAGCACAAATACAGTATATAAGAATGCTCTCTATGGAGCCTCGGTAGAAGGACACCAGCAGTCTCTCACTCAGATTGTTCTTCTTTAAAAGTCTGAGGAAATAAATTCTCTGCTGGGCCTTCTTTACCAGAGCAGTAGTATTTGCGCTCCAAGTCATACCCTGCTCTATAATCACTCCCAAAAACTTGAATACAGCCACCTTCTCCACCTGGTCCCCACCGATATACAGGGGCTGAATATCCACCTTTTCCCCCCTATAATCCACCACCAGTTCCTTGGTCTTGGCAGTATTAAGAGCCAGATTGTTATCTCTGCACCAAGCACAGAACTGCTCCACCTCATCCCGATAGGCGGACTCATCCCCTCCTGAAATGAGCTCCACCACAGTCATCAGCAAACTTGATGATTTTGTTGCTGGAATAGATGGCTGTGAATGTGATGTCCCCTATAACCCCCCGCGCATTTTGGCAAATCTTATGGGAGGAAAGGGAGCAGGGCCTTCTCCTTCATGGTGCCCTCCTTCATTTGTGGAGCTCCTAACTCCAGCAGACTCACCAGGCAATGCATAGTTAAACTATGGAGCTCGCTCCCACAGAAGGCAGGGGTGGGCACCTGTTTGGGTGGTTTTAGAAGAGAATTAGACAGATTCATGGAGGAGCAGAGGGTGATTGACGGCTACAAGTCATGATGCTCCTGCTCTGTCTCCACAGTTGGGGAGGTGAAGAAACTTCAACCCCTAGGAATTGGCTCCTATGCTCACCTCTAAATGCAGCTGGGGAAAGGAACAGAGGAAGAGACCATTTCTTTCTTCTTCTCCTCCTGCTCTCACTTACTGTCTGTCACATTTTGGAGACAGAAGAACAGTCTTTGACATGGTTGGACAGTAACAGATTGTGTGGACTATATCTCTACTCCACTTGCGTGGCCCCAGAAAAAAAATGTTTAATTATAAAAAGACATTATTTCATGTGTCAGGAGCTACAATGCCTCTGGAGAACTGATATAACTCTTACATGGCTTTTTAATTAAAAAAGAGAAAAAACACACAAGGCTAGTGGGATATGTAGGCGATTTAGTGACGCTGTCACCCAGAGGCAAGTTCTGGTGAAGAATGAGAGGCTGTACTGTGAAAAACTCCTGGGAAGAGATTCGCAGGGAAGTCCAGCTGCTTTTGGCCAGTGGCTTGTTTTGAGGAGTGGACAGAAGTTGGGGAGATCTTCAAATATCTGAAGGTCCATCAGATATGGAGCAAGCTTGTTTTCTGCTCTTCCAGAGTGTAGGGCCCAATGGTTACAAGAAAGGAGATTTCAACTAAACCTTAGGAATAACTTTGAGAAGGGAGGAGCTGTTCAGCAGCGGAATGGTCTCCCTCAGAAGGGGGTGGACTCTCCTTTGTTAAGGGTTGGATGGACACCTGTCAACCAGAGCTCAGTTCTGGCCCCTCTCAGGTGGGCATAGAAGAGAACAAGGGAGGTGTTGATGGTGAGTTCTGGCATCTCTTTTTCTAGGAAAATATCACTGATCCCATAAGACACATGACTGCTTCATTCTCATGACTGTGGTTCGTACACAGTGAAGCCTTTAAGGACAGCTCCACCGTTACCTCCCATGGCCTCTTCAAAGTGACTCACGAGAAAATCTCGCTGCCAACGGCTTCGTGCTGATTTGAACATGCAAGCCTTGACAGCTCAAGCCACAGGACCTTCTTGTCTACCCTCCTTGTCCCAGAGCACCCAACCAGGTGCCCAACAGGAAGCTGAGAAGTAGAACCTGACTGCAAAATCAGCTCTCGGCAACTGGCATTCAGAGTGGAAGCAGAGTATAGCCATTGCAGCTAGTCTTCTTTCTTTCTTTCTTTCTTTCTTTCTTTCTTTCTTTCTTTCTTTCTTTCTTTCTTTCTTTCTTTCTTTCTTTCGCGATCCCTCATAGCCGAGTAAGATTGTCTTCCATAAACACGGTTTTAAAAGTGAGTCCATAAGTGAAGGCCAATTCTGGATCCACACATCCTTCCACAGTGGGGATATACTGATCCCATAAGACACATGACTGCTTCATTCTCATGACTGTGGTTCGTACACAGTGAAGCCTTTAAGGACAGCTCCACCGTTACCTCCCATGGCCTCTTCAAAGTGACTCACGAGAAAATCTCGCTGCCAACGGCTTCGTGCTGATTTGAACATGCAAGCCTTGACAGCTCAAGCCACAGGACCTTCTTGTCTACCCTCCTTGTCCCAGAGCACCCAACCAGGTGCCCAACAGGAAGCTGAGAAGTAGAACCTGACTGCAAAATCAGCTCTCGGCAACTGGCATTCAGAGTGGAAGCAGAGTATAGCCATTGCAGCTAGTCTTCTTTCTTTCTTTCTTTCTTTCTTTCTTTCTTTCTTTCTTTCTTTCTTTCGCGATCCCTCATAGCCGAGTAAGATTGTCTTCCATAAACACGGTTTTAAAAGTGAGTCCATAAGTGAAGGCCAATTCTGGATCCACACATCCTTCCACAGTGGGGATATACTGATCCCATAAGACACATGACTGCTTCATTCTCATGACTGTGGTTCGTACACAGTGAAGCCTTTAAGGACAGCTCCACCGTTACCTCCCATGGCCTCTTCAAAGTGACTCACGAGAAAATCTCGCTGCCAACGGCTTCGTGCTGATTTGAACATGCAAGCCTTGACAGCTCAAGCCACAGGACCTTCTTGTCTACCCTCCTTGTCCCAGAGCACCCAACCAGGTGCCCAACAGGAAGCTGAGAAGTAGAACCTGACTGCAAAATCAGCTCTCGGCAACTGGCATTCAGAGTGGAAGCAGAGTATAGCCATTGCAGCTAGTCTTCTTTCTTTCTTTCTTTCTTTCTTTCTTTCTTTCTTTCTTTCTTTCTTTCTTTCTTTCTTTCTTTCGCGATCCCTCATAGCCGAGTAAGATTGTCTTCCATAAACACGGTTTTAAAAGTGAGTCCATAAGTGAAGGCCAATTCTGGATCCACACATCCTTCCACAGTGGGGATATACTGGTATGTTTCCGGGCAGGAGTTGATCATGGTGAGGGTTTGCCAAGCGTGCCTTCCTCTTAGCACGTTTCTCCCTTGTGTCCTGAGTTCGAGTGTCTTCAAAGCCCATGACACCTTTGGTAAAGGCTGTTCTCCAATTGGAGCGCTCGCAGGCCAGTTGTCGGTGTTTATACTACATTTTTTTTATTTGCCTTGAGAGAGTCTTTGAACCTCTTTTGTTTACCACCAGCACTACGCTGTCCATTTTTAAGCTCAGAAAAGAGTAGCTGCTTCAGAATGGAAGCAGAGAATAGCCATTGTGGCTAGTAGACACTGATGGCCTTATTCCCCATGGATTTGTCTATTCCTCTTTTAAAACCAGCCAAGAGAATGATGGTTGTAGGTTGCTTTGAGTTGCCATGGGCAAGAATCATAGAATCCTAGAGTTGGAAGAGACCCCAAGGGCCATCCAGTCCAACCCCCTGCCAAGCAGGAAACACCATCAAAGCATTCCTGACAGGTGGCTGTCAAGCCTCTGCTTAAAGACCTCCAAAGAAGGAGACTCCACCACACTCCTTGGCAGCCAATTCCACTGTCGAACAGCTCTTACTGTCAGGAAGTTCTTCCTAATGTTTAGGTGGAATCTACTTTCTTGTAGTTTGAATCCATTGCTCCGTGTCCGCTTCTCTGGAGCAGCAGACAACAACCTTTCTCCCTCCTCTATATGACATCCTTTGATATATTTGAACATGGCTATCATATCACCCCTTAACCTTCTCTTCTCCAGGCTAAACATACCCAGCTCCCTAAGCCGTTCCTCATAAGGCATCGTTTCCAGGCCTTTGACCATTTTGGTTGCCCTCCTCTGGACACGTTCCAGCTTGTCAGTATCCTTCTTGAACTGTGGTGCCCAGAACTGGACACAGTATTCCAGGTGAGGTCTCACCAGAGCGGAATACAGTGGTACAAGAGAAAGTGACTAAAAGATTTAATAAATAAAAAATCCTTTATAGTTGGAGGCCATCGCTACATCCTGTGGAAGTGAGTTCCACAGTTTAACAATGCCCAAGTCTGTCCCAAATCTCCTAAAAACGGGATGTCCTAAACTGGTCCGAAGTTGCTCAGGGCTTCATGCACTCATAGTAACACCTTGAACTTGGCCCAGTAGCAAATTGGCAACCAGCACAGATCTCTCAGGACAGGCTTTGTATTCTGACAAGGTCTCGCTCCCGTCAGCAATTGCGCTGCAGCATTCTGCACTAACTGCACCCTCCGGATCAAGTGCGAGGGAATATTGAGGCTTCTTGGAAGTTGCCAACGCTGGCATCTTCTGTTTTCTGCAGTGCCCAGGGAAAAAAAACGGAAACAAAACAACCTGCAGCTTTTGGCCCAGGCGAGAAAGAAAGTCAAGGTGCAATTGCAAGGTCTCCGCTGGCTCCGGAGTGCGTCCAGTCTCACGGATAAAAACAGCCAAGGTCCCTGTGAGCCCCGGAGGGAGCTTTCCCTTTTCACCACCAGCTAATTATAAAAAGTAATTAGCAAGATGTTTGTGAGAACTCTTTATCCAGAAGTGGGGCTAGATGGAGAGGGAGAGGCGGAGAGCGGACTTCCAAGGCATTAATTGAAGTGAGGAGCGCGAGGTGCTCTAAAGACTCTCTTCTCGGCTAACCTGGCTCCACTAATTAGGGTGACCTTTCATTCTCAAGCAGCAAAATGACGGGGAAGGAGGGGACCAGGGTGGTTGGTTTTCTTTTGCACAATCCTCGCTCTTTAGACCTGCAGTGAACTCTTGATTTGACGCAGCGCATAGCTTGGGGAGAGGGAGCCCCCATGGCACAGGTCTGGATGTTGCTGTTGTCTTTATTAATAGCAAACCAGGAGGAGGGGAGACTGAAAGGAAGGAGCGTTCCAAGACCGTTTGCCGCCTGAGGCAAACCAGAAAATGGCATCCCACTGTGATGGCCTGGGACTTGGGCTCAGACTCAGAACCGGAGGAGGCTCAGTCCGCGTCGGATCCTCTGCCGCAGGTATCAGCTGAACCTAGTCTGGGGCCTGATCCTGAAGAGCCTCAGTCTGCTCAGGTTCCCCTGCACCAAGCACCAGCTGGGCCGAGTCAGGGGCCTGAGCCTGTCCTGGCTCCAGGTGCTGAGGCTACCTCATTGCCGTCAGCTGGGCCATCAGAGACTGAGGCAGCCCCTGGGTCTAGTAACCCTCCGGCGTCTCCTGAGCTGCAGAGACTCAGGGTTGAGAGAAGGAGGGACCTGAGTACTCGCAGGAGGAGTGCTCGCCTTCAGGCGAGGCAGGGCGGTGAGTCATCGGGGGATCGGGGCCGGCCATTACCTCGGCAGAGATAAAAGGGTGGTCAGATCCCGCCCCAGGTTGCAGGAGCAACATTGCAGCATGCCAGATCCTGCTTGTGTTCCTGTTCCTGAACCTGCCTGAATTCCTGCCCTGCACCCTATCTCCACTGACCCCTCGTCGACTCCTTGGACTTCGGACCGGACTTGGACCTCACCTCTTGCGTTACCCTCGGGACCAGCACACCCACCAGCATGTCTCACCCCCCCCAAAAAAAACCCCAAAGTATCGACATCATCATCATACAGCAGGCACTGAAACCTTCCAACAATTTGACTTCATCTCGAAAAGCACACTTCTCCTTTGTCTCCCGAGACAAGACAGATGCCAATCAATTATTATCTATTTATTCATTCATTTATTTACAACCCGCCTTTCTCCCTTACATAGGACGCGGGTGGCGCTGTGGTCTAAACCACTGAGCCTAGGGCTTGCCGATCAGAAGGTCCGGCAGTTCGAATCCCCGCGACGGGGTGAGCTCCCGTTGCTTGGTCCCAGCCCCTGCCCACCTAGCAGTTCGAAAGCACGTCAAAGTGCAAGTAGATAAATAGGAACCTCTCTGGCGGGAAGGTAAATGGCGTTTCCGTGCGCTGCTCTGGTTCGCCAGAGGCGGCTTTGTCATGCTGGCCACATGACCTGGAAGCTGTACACCGGCTCCCTCAGCCAATAATGCGAGATAAGCGCCGCAACCCCAGAGTCGGTCACGACTGGACCTAATGGTCAGGGGTCCCTTACCTTTACTTCTCCCTTACGGCTTACAGGTATCTCGCAGCATCTACTAGCTCTTATCTTTCTCTATCCCTTTAGCATCAAGTCTGAAGAAACTGGACTTTGCTCTTCCAGGCTGATCCCTTGCAACAGGCCCCTCCCAATTTTCCCACCCTCAAAAGGGGGTGGGGGTTCTGGGAGGGCCGTATTGCCGGCCCATCTTGGAATCAGCTGAAAAGTGGCTCCGGGGACTTCCTTGCTGCCCCACTGCTAAAGCTCTTCTCTCTCTCTTTTGCAGGGGGGTGGGGATAATGTTTTCCATCTCTGTCTTGTAAAAAGCGATCAACATGTTCCAATTGGCGCGGAGAAAACCCCACAGACACACAAACTAATTATTCAAGGAGGAGGAAATTATGCCAAACCTGACATGAAAAGACCCCTGTTTCAGGAGTAAATTGGAATCCGGCTTCTTCAAGCAGTTGTTTTTAATAGATAGGCATTAGAACTGGGCTGCCAGCCAAGATTGCCAGGATGCTCTCTCTCTCTCTCTCTCAATATCTCTCTCTCTCTCTCTCTCTCTCTCTCCCTCCCCCCCCCAAAAAAAAACCAGCACTCCAGCCTTCCCTGTTTCAAAGGAATATCTCCGCATCCGAGCCTCAGCATGCCACTGGCAGGCAGTGAATCACTTTGGATGATGCAATTAAAAATAGATTAATAGTCACCAAAGACGAGCCTTTTATCAACAAGCACCAACCTCTGAGACGAGGCCACAAGTGTTGGAATGAAAACGCTGTTGAACGTTGCACGGAGCGAGCATTTAAATAATTCTCTCTTTCCAAATCTCTCACACCCTTTTCCTGGACTCCCAGGGTACTTTGAACAAAACAGATAAGCCAAAGGAACAAACATGAAACAGGGTGCAAGGAAAATTCATTAGGGTGTGTCCCCTTTGCTGCTTGTCCCGGGTCAGAGATGTTTTGCACCATTGCCAGGAAACCCTCTGCTTACCACTGAAACAGGACAAACACCAGTCCACAGTGGTCAACGGCGGGTTTTTGCAAGGAAAGCAGCAGGCGGCTGACTTTGAACTTTCAAAGTTCAGCGGTACCCTGTGCAGGGCCAAAATTTGGTGCCCCCCTCCCCGGCCTCTCCCCTTCTGCTCTGCTCATTCATTCATTCATTTGTTTATTGCAGTTAAAAACCAGCTCAAAAGGCACATCTACGGCTTTCACAAAAGTAAAATATGCATTTAAAACAATATACAGCAAACAGCTTAAGACTTAAAATTAAATTAAACAGACACGTGAGAACCTAAAGGTTTAAAATCTGAGATACCATACAGATTGACCCTGGAGGCTCACTTCGACTATTTTTCCCGCTGACTAATTTGTTCTGGGAGGATAGACTGCGCCTGCAAATCTGCGCGCAGAATCTAGCAACCATCCAGGTCATCTTTTGATCTTTGCCTAAGAGGAGGGCATTTAGTTTAGGCTTATCCGGAAGGTCAGCAAGCCTCTCCAGTTGGGATGCAATGGTGTCTCTGCGTACCTCGTCATAAAAGGGGCATTTAAAAAATAAATGTTCAGGGCCTCCTATTTCCCTTAGAGGGCAGGCGCAACGTCTCTGCTCTGCTCAATTCACTACGTCATAGTTGCAACTTCCTGTAGTACCCCCAAGGCTCAGCGCCCAGTGTAGCAGAACCAGCCACGCTGCCCTAATTCCACCTCTGAAAGCAGCCGGACAAACAACCTCTAGGAGAAAAGTGGGAGTGCGGGTGAGCCTTTGGAAGAGGGGCATCAGCAAAGTGACTTGATGTTCATGGAAGCGGACAGGGGAATGGGACAGAAAAGGGCCCATCCTTTTGGAATTTGCTGCCAAGGAGTGTGGTGGAGTCTCCTTCTTTGGAGGTCTTTAAGCAGAGGCTTGACAGCCACCTGTCAGGAATGCTCTGATGGTGTTTCCTGCTTGGCAGGGGGTTGGACTGGATGGCCCTTGTGGTCTCTTCCAACTCTAGGATTCTATGATTCTATTCTATGATTCTACTTTATTTCATTCTATGGATGGCATTCTTCTAATGGCGTGGTTCCCAACTTTTTGGGGGGGCACCACCTTCTTGGTTCCATAAGGTGAAAGGAAAAGGACCCCTGGACGGTTAAGTCCAGTCAAAGGTGACTCTGGGGTTGCGGCGCTCATCTTGCTTTCAGGCCGAGGGAGCTGGCGTTTGTCCACAGACAGCTTTCTGGGTCATGTGGCCAGCAGGACTAAATCATTTCTAGTGCAACGGAACACTGTGACGGAAACCAGAGTGCACGGAAACGCCATTTCCCTTCCCGCCGCAGTGGTACCTATTTATCTACTCGTGCTGGTGTGCTTTCGAACTGCTAGGTTGGCAGGAGCTGGGACAGAGCAATGGGAGCTCACCCCGTCATGGAGATTTGAACCGCCGACCTTCTGATCAGCAAGCCCAAGAGGCTCAGTGGTTTAGACCACAGCGCCACCCGTGTCCCATGCATTCCATAAACTCATCCCCGGTGCCCCCTATCCTTCACTATAAAAATCATTATTCCAAGTAGCAGTTTGTACAACCCACTAAGGAAAATGGTTGGCATACGTCTGTCTCAGGAGACAATGGAAGAATGTGCCTTTGTGGGTGAAGTCAAACTGTTGGAGAGTTACAGAGCCTGCTGTGGCTGTAGAGACTGATATGGGAGAGACATGTTTTGTTGCAGCCGGGGCAGATGAAGGCACCCAGTTGTGCTGCTGCAGATGCACCAGGGCGTTTCTTCTCTCTGCGCTCCTCCCAGCGGTCATTCCCCCTCTGGCCACTTCTGTGGATGCACAACCTGACTGTCTGTCTCCAGGCACTGGCGGTCATCTGCAAGGGATTCACAATAAAATTCAAAGCATTAACAATTAATTGCCCTTTTATTCGAAATCCAGTTGAAATATTTAGCTTAATGGATTCAACAAAATGGCTGAACTTAATTCAGTGATACAAGTTTTGGGAAGTCTGAGAGTCATTTATAGCTCCAGCATACACACACACACACACACCGCCATCCTCTTGCCCCTTAGCAGCCCCTTAGGCAATCCCATTGCCCCCCAGGCAGCAGCACCACCCACTTTGGGGTCCACTGGTCTATTGTGTCCCATCAATGTTACTTGAATGGGATGTTTCTCCCTCTGAGATCTGCCCTTCCCTATTATGCTTGTCTGGCTATAATAGTTTCTAAATAAAAAAATTCCTTCCAGTAGCACCTTAGAGACCAACTAAGTTTGTTCTTGGTATGAGCTTTCGTGTGCATGCACACTTCTTCAGATACACTGAAACAGAAGTCACCAGACCCTTATATATAGTGAGAGGGTGGGGAGGTGTATTACTCAGAGGGGTGGTGGGAATGGGTGATAGGCTGATAGCTGTGGTAAACCTGTTGACGACTGTTACCGACCGCAATTAGTCTTACAGGAAAAAGCAAGGGGTGAGAAGGTTAAAAATAGCTTTGTCATGTATAATGAGATAAGAATCCAATGTCTTTGTTCAGACCAGGTCTCTCCATGGTTTTAAGCTTGGTAATGAGTTGCAATTCAGCAACTTCTCTTTCCAGTCTATTTCTGAAACTTGCTGCAAGACAGACCCAAAAAAGAAAACAGCAGAATACCACTAGTAATCACGTACAGCTCCCAAGTTAAAACAGTACAACGCATCATCAGCGATCTACAACCTCTCCTAGACAATGACAGTTCTCTTTCTCAAGCTCTGGGAGGAAGACCTTTCATCGCCTACAGACAGCCACCCAACCTTAAACAACTCCTCACCCACAACAATACTACAACCAGACTTAACACAGACACTGGCACCAGAGCCTGCAATAAACCCAGATGCCAACTTTGCTGCCACATACACCCGGACAACACCATTACTGGCCCCAACAACATCAAACATACCATCTCAGGACTATTTAATTGCTCATCGTCTAACATTGTGTATGCCATCAAATGCCAACAGTGCCCTTCAGCTCTCTATATTGGACAAACAGGGTGTTGTGTATTGATTCAAAGGTTATCTCTGTATTACTATTGTCTGTAAAGTAACTGCATTCCTGTTCCAGAAGGAACAGCTTCTATTGGTTTATTCAAGCTGCTGTATTTGGATCCTCAGCTTTATTGGTTCCCACCAAAAAGCTGCTGTGTGATTGCTTGAGATTGTTCCCTCCAAAATGTATCTTTTCCTTGCCATGTCTCTGTCCCTATAAATGTAGCCCCCCTCCCTCCTTCCCTCAGTCTTGTCTTGTTGCCTGAATAAAGAGTTGTTACATGAAGACGCTGTCTCCTTGCCTGCAATGTCAGAGAGCTGAAATCACTAGCTGAAATCATTAGCCCCACGCTACTACAACTGGCGACGAGGATGGGATCCGGAATGCTGAGGAGCAGTTAAACGCAGCCTGCCTCAGGGTCCGGATTGCAGCACAGGACAAGACTCACTGGCCAGCTGAGAAGACGACCCCACCGCTTGGAGAATGGAGAGTCCAAGGGTATGGGAGCCCTTCCAGCCATCAGAGCCCCACCTATGGGAAGACTACGTTGAACGCTTCGAGTTCTTCGTGGCGGCTCAAGGAATCACTGATGCCGGCAAAAGAAGGGCCACGTTCCTGAGTTGCTGTGGGCCTGAGACCTTCAAGCTGGCCAAGGCATTGCTCGCCCCAGCGAAGCTGAGTGAGACATCTCTCAAGGATATTCTTGCCTGCCTAACAAGCCACCTGGCGCCTACCGAGACCAAAATGGCCCGGCGGATGGAGTTCCATAAGAGGCAGCAGCGCACTGGAGAGTCTGTGGCCGCATTTCTAGCTGAACTCCGGAAGCTTGCTCAGCACTGTGGCTTTCAAAATCTGGAAGAGACTCTCCTGGATCGATTTGTAGGGGGCTTGAGCAGCAAAAAGGCCCGAAGACGCATTGTGGCCAAAGAAGAGGTTACCCTTGCTTCCGCCTTGAAGGAGGCCACTGCTACGGAGAATTATGAAAGAGAGGAGCGTGAGGCCAGTTGCAAGGTCACCAAGCCGCAGAAAGAAGCTGCGCATGCCATGGATGAGCTAGTGGTCAGTACGAGTCAGAGCCCAGTCCGCGGAGTCGAGTCGGTGCGTCAGGCTGGCACAGCGCACAAGGATCGCCGAAGCGCTTGCCCAGGCTGTGGCGGGAACCATGAGCGGAAGGATTGCCGTTTCCGTGATGCTAGGTGTAGAACATGCAGAAAGACTGGACACATCGCCAGGGTCTGTAGATCAGCGACGTCAGGAGCAACTGGATCACCTAGATCGGCGTTTCGCAGACCATCCACCGCGACTCATCTCCTAGAGGACTGCAACTACCTCACGGAAATCAATGGGAAGACCGTGCAGTTCCCAGCGCAAGGCAAGACACATGTGAAGGTGAAGATTGAGGGTCAGCCGTGCAACATGGAGGTGGACTCCGGATCTGGATTCACCATCGTTTCGGACTAGACCGCGAGGACGTTTTTCCCTGGGGGTAAGTTGCCCTCTCTGGAGCCCTTCCCGACAACCTTGCAATCATACTCAGCGGGCCGCATCCACATTCTGGGAATGTGTGCCGTGAAAGTACAGTTCCGGGACAAACAGGCTGTGCTCAAACTGGTGATTGCAGAGGGGAGTCGCCCCAGTCTCCTGGGCACTGACTGGTTCCCCGCCCTGGGACTGAGTATATCAGGGCTTAATTCAATCCAAACCTCCCCTGAGATGGGCGAGGCGTTATGCAAGGAATTTGCTGAACTCTTTAATGGGAAACTGGGTTGTTATAAAGGGCCCCCAATTGACTTTGAGCTGGACCCCGGGGTGGCCCCAATCCGACTCAAACCAAGGCGAGTGCCGTTTGCACTGCAACCCAAGATTGAGGCAGAACTGGATAAATTGGTCAAGCAGGGAGTTCTCTCACCCGTGGACTCTGCCAAGTGGGAAACTCCAATAGTTACACCCCTTAAAGCTAATGGGGAAGTTAGGATCTGTGCAGATTACAAATGTACTATCAATAAGGCACTCAGGGGAAACTCATACCCCATTCCAGTCGTCTCACAGCTGTTGGCAAAACTGGCTGGGGGCAAGGTTTTCGCCAAAATTGACCTAGCACAAGCTTACCAACAGCTGCCAGTAACCCCACAATCAGCAGAAGCACAGACTATCGTAACTCAGAAAGGGGCGTTCAGAGTTAACAGATTACAGTTTGGAGTTTGTGTGGCACCAGGGATTTTTCAAGGGTTAATGGAGCGCCTGTTAAGGGGTCTGCCGGGGGTCTTGCCATTTTTTGATGACGTTCTGATTGCTGGAAAAGACCCCCAGGAACTGACTGAGCGTGTCCGTGCAGTGTTACTCAAGTTCAAGGAGGTGGGGCTGCAACTGAAAAAGGAAAAATGCAGTTTTGGGGTGCCAACTGTGGACTTCTTGGGTTTTAAAATTGACGCAGCAGGCATCCACCCCACGGAGGCTAAAATTAAGGCCATCACTGAAGCACCACGCCCACAGAACAAGACGGAGTTGCAGTCATTCCTGGGACTTATTAACTTTTATCACTCATTCTTACCCCAGAAAGCTTCGGTAGCTGAACCGTTGCATAGATTATTGCAGAAAAAGAATGTGTGGCGTTGGGGTCAGGCACAGCAGAAGGCTTTTGACTCCTTGCGAGGAATGCTGACTAGCAGGAGCGTCCTTGCTCATTATGATGAGTCGAAGCCACTGGTCCTGGCATGTGATGCCTCTCAATATGGGCTGGGGGCTGTGCTGAGTCATAGGGAACCGGATGGGTCGGAAAAGCCCATCTCTTTCTATTCCCGTACGTTGTCGCCCACGGAGCGCAACTATGCTCAAATTGATAAAGAAGCACTGGCAATTGTGGCAGGGATCAAAAAGTTCTATGACTATGTGTATGGTCGCCATTTCTCCATTGAAACGGACCACAAGCCACTGTTAGGGTTGTTCAACCCAAACAAACAAACGCCACAAATCCTCTCCCCCAGAATGTTGCGCTGGTCTATATTTCTGAATGGGTTCCAGTACACCCTGACCCATGTGCCGGGAAAAAGGTTGGGCCACGCTGATGCATTGAGTCGATTGCCCCTTCCTGGTGGGAGCGATGCGGATCCTGCCCCAGCGGAACGCATCATGATGCTAGAAACGCTTCCGGGGGCCCCTGTAACTGCTACTGAAATAGCTAAGAGAACAAGGAAAGATGCCGTTCTCTCCCGTGTGCTCACTTGGGTGGGGAGGGGGTGGCCAGGTGGCCCGCATGAAGAAAAATTCAGGCCTTATGCAACAAGGCAGCATGAGTTATCCTTGCACAAGGGTTGTCTCCTGTGGGGAGACAGGGTGATCATCCCAGCACCACTGAGAAACAGGGTTCTAGAGACGCTTCACATGGGACATCCGGGAATGGTCAGGATGAAGTCTCTAGCCCGATGTTATGTGTGGTGGCCGGGAATGGACCATGAGGTTGAACAGTGGGTACGGACATGCAAGGCATGCCAAGAGGTGCGCCCAGAAGTGGCCAGAGCACCGGTCCACTGGTGGGAGCAGTCCAGGACTCCCTGGAGCCGGCTGCACATAGATTTTGCTGGGCCATTCCAAGGGAAGGTTTTTTTGGTTATAGTTGATGCGTATTCCAAATGGTTAGAAGTAGCTATGGTGCCCAGCATGTCATCAGCCGCAGTGATCAAAGTGTTGAGACGGCTGTTTGCGACCCACGGGTTGCCCGAGACCATCGTGTCAGATAATGGAGCAGCTTTTGTATCTCAAGAATTCAGGGCATTCTTGGCAGATAACTTCATAAGAGGGGTCACATCAGCTCCCTTTCACCCATCCTCCAATGGGCAGGCTGAGCGCATGGTACGAACAGCCAAAGGATCCATTGCGCGTTTAATGGAGGGTGACTGGTCGGCTCGCATCGCCCGAATGTTGTTTTTGCAGCATGCGACGCCGTGTACTGCTACGGGCAAGTCGCCAGCGGAGCTGCTCCTAGGTAGAAGGCTGGTAACGGTGCTGGATTACGTCCACCCAGACAAGGTGCCAAACCACAATTCAAGAGCACCCCCACAGGCCGAGAGTGACACAACAAGGTATCTCGCCCCTGAAGATCTGGTCTGGGTGAGAAACTATGCACGAGGTCCACGGTGGGTGGCAGGTGTGATCACCCGGGCTAGTGGACCTGTGTCCTATTACGTAACTTTGGAAAATGGGCAGGTTTGGAGGAGACATATAGATCAGCTGAGGCGCCGGGCGCCCAGCAGGGAGGAGTCGGATGCGGAGAATGTACAGGCTGAGGATACTCCTCCCCCTGCTAATGACACACAGCTGCAAGGCCAGAGTGGAAATGGCCCAGAGATGCAGGCACCAGAGGTTTCAGCAAATGAACCTGGTCCTGCTAGTCCTCATGAGGATGAGGAACAGGTAGGGGACTCTGAGCTGTCTGAAACTCCCTCTGTTCCTGACACAACGACTACAATAGCCCCTCCACCGCAGGTAATACCTAATCCTGTACCTGCCACACCTGTTGTCAGGAGGTCAAGAAGAAGTCGCAGCACCCCACAGTATCTAAGGGATTACGTGTGTTGTGCTCACTAGGGGGGAAGGGGTGTTGTGTATTGATTCAAAGGTTATCTCTGTATTACTATTGTCTGTAAAGTAACTGCATTCCTGTTCCAGAAGGAACAGCTTCTATTGGTTTATTCAAGCTGCTGTATTTGGATCCTCAGCTTTATTGGTTCCCACCAAAAAGCTGCTGTGTGATTGCTTGAGATTGTTCCCTCCAAAATGTATCTTTTCCTTGCCATGTCTCTGTCCCTATAAATGTAGCCCCCCTCCCTCCTTCCCTCAGTCTTGTCTTGTTGCCTGAATAAAGAGTTGTTACATGAAGACGCTGTCTCCTTGCCTGCAATGTCAGAGAGCTGAAATCACTAGCTGAAATCATTAGCCCCACGCTACTACACAGGCCAAACCCTACGCCAAAGGATAAATGGACATAAATCTGACATCAGGAATCACAAGACAGAGAAACCAGTAGGAGAACACTTCAATCTCCCAGGACACTCTATACTTGTCTTATTGCAAAGGAATTTCAGAAATAGACTGGAAAGAGAAGTTGCTGAATTGCAACTCATTACCAAGCTTAAAACCATGGAGAGACCTGGTCTGAACAAAGACATTGGATTCTTATCTCATTATACATGACAAAGCTTTTTTAACCTTCTCACCCCTTGCTTTTTCCTGTAAGACTAATTGCGGTCGTTAACAGTCGTCAACAGGTTTACCACAGCTATCAGCCTTTCACCCATTCCCACCACCCCTCTGAGTAATACCCCTCCCCACTCTCTCACTCTATATAAGGGTCTGGTGACTTCTGTTTCAGTGTATCTGAAGAAGTGTGCATGCACACGAAAGCTCATACCAAGAACAAACTTAGTTGGTCTCTAAGGTGCTACTGGAAGAAATTTTTTTATTTTGTTTTGACTATGACAGACCAACACGGCTATCTACCTGTAACTATAATAGTTTCTAACGCTCATTGGACACAGGACCCCAAGAATTGGCAGGGACTCAGGGACGCGGGTGGCGCTGTGGGCAGGGGCGTAGCAAGGGGGGCGGGGGGCGGGCCGCCCCGGGCACCACCCAGCAGGGGGTGACAAACCCTGCTAAAAAAAATTTAAAAAAAATTTTAAAAAAACTTTTTTTAAATTTTTTTTTTAAGGCTATTTTCGGCACTGCCGGGGTGGTGCCGCAGGGGCGGCCAGCGAGGAGCGGTGTCACCCCCCCTTCACTGGCCGCCCCTGCGGCTCCACCCGGCAGCGCCGAAAATAGCCTCCTCTCCGTCGCTGGCTTGCGGCGGAGCGGCATGCAGGAGAGGGGCGGGCCAGCAGCCAGGGGGGTGTCACCCCCTCGTGGCTCTGGTCCGCCCCTCTCCTGCATGCCGGGGCTCCGAGCCTGCGCCCAGGGAGCCCAGCTAGCGGTGAAAAAAACCGCTGAAAGGGGGCAAAAAAGGAAAACAAAGCAGGCGCTTTCAAGCGCCTGCTTTGTCTTCCTTTCCCCAGTTCAGCGGCTTTTTTCCGCCGCTGGCTGGGCTCCCTGGGCGGAGCCCCGGCATGCGGGAGAGGGGCGGAGCCCCGGCATGCAGGAGAGGGGCGGACCAGAGCCACGAGGGGGTGACACCCCCCTGGCTGCTGGCCCGGCCCTCTCCTGCATGCCGCTGCCCGCCCGACACCCCCTTGGAGTGGCGGCGCTCGTGCCGGCGCTGCAAGGGGGTGTCGGGCAGGCAGCGGCTTCAGGAGTCCCGAAGCCGCTGCCTGCCCGACACCCCCTTGGAGCGCCGGCGCTCGTGCCGGCGCTGCAAGGGGGTGCGTGTCGCCGTGTCGGGCAGGCCGCGGCTTCAGGAGTCCCGAAGCCGCTGCCTGCCCGACACCCCCTTGGAGCGCCGGCGCTCGTGCCGGCGCTGCAAGGGGGTGCGTCTCGCCGTGTCGGGCAGGCAGCGGCTTCAGGAGTCCCGAAGCCGCTGCCTGCCCGACACCCCCTTGGAGCGCCGGCGCTCGTGCCGGCGCTGCAAGGGGGTGTCGCCGTGTCGGGCAGGCAGCGGCTTCAGGAGTCCCAAAGCCGCTGCCTGCCCGACACCCCCTTGGTGAGGCGGCACGAGCAGCTGCCGCACCAACAGGTGCCGAGCAGCGGCTTCAGGAGATTCCCAAAGCCGCCGCCCGGCATCCCCGGGGACGGGGCATCGCGCTGTGCGCGTGCGTCATGACGTCATGACGCACGTACACGCCACGACGCCCCGCCCCCGGGGGGTGCCTCTTGGCTTCCCGCCCCGGGTAGCCGAGAGGCACGGAACGCCCCTGGC
Source organism: Darevskia nairensis (assembly GCA_034642065.1). Taxonomy (NCBI): domain Eukaryota; kingdom Metazoa; phylum Chordata; class Lepidosauria; order Squamata; family Lacertidae; genus Darevskia; species Darevskia nairensis. The sequence goes on along the minus strand of JAWWNI010000210.1, from coordinate 1,010,474 downwards.
TGTGGGTTAAACCACAGAGCCTAGGGCTTGTCGATCAGAGGGTCGGCGGTTCAAATCCCCGCGATGGGGTGAGCTCCCGTTGCTCAGTCCCTGCTCCTGCCCACCTAGCAGTTCGAAAGCACATCAAAGTGCAAGTAGATAAATAGGTAACGCTCCGGCGGGAAGGTAAACCGCATTTCTGTGCGCTGCTCTGGTTCGCCAGAAGCGGCTTAGTCATGCTGGCCACATGACCCAGAAGCTGTATGCCAGCTCCCTCAGCCAATAAAGCGAGATGAGCACCGCAACCCCAGAATCAGCGACTGGACCTAATGGTCAGGAGTCAGTTTACCTTTACAGGACACCATCCATATTGACCCCCACCCCAAACCCATAACAGTGTTATATTATTTTAATTTGCCTTCAAAATACCAGTAATACACAAACACTTGTGTGTCTCCACTCTGGTGCCTTGTAATAAGAAATGCCGTGACTTGCCTCTTTCCCATGGTGTTGGTGTCTTGATGGCTGCTTCCTAGATTGAGGTCCTTCTCGCCAGTGGTGCCCTCCCTTAGAGACTTCCTTAGAGATTGGTGAAGCAAGCCTCCTCGCCACCTCACTCCAGACTTTAAGTTTCGTTAAAAGAAAACCTTTGCATGTAGGAAGAGTAGCAGCCACCGGGAGGCAACTGAGAGCTGGTTTTTCTCCTCTCCTTCGATGGTCTTCTCCTGCTTATTCTGCATGGTTTGTCTTGTCATTTCTGACACATTGTTGTCAAGACTGATGGATGTTCTTAATGATGAGGAAAGGGGATCCGACACATTCATGACCACAGTGGCTATTTCCCCCCTCTACCGTCAGAGATGTGATGCTGATGCTCGGGTCCTGCTGATGGGCTTCCCATCGTGGGCATCTGGTTGGCCACTGTGAGATGAAGATGCTGTGCCTCTATGACACACTGGGCAATAGATATAGGGCACAATATCGATTCTAACCTCTGGGGATAACTCTGAGTAGGCTTGCTAAGATGTATAAGACTGAATCGGATAAGTGCTGGAGATGCAAAGAGTTCCACCTGAATGTTCTATCATATGTGGTGGGCTTGCAAAAGGGTAAAAGAGTACTGGGGAATAATCCATAATGAATTGAAAAATAATGTTTTAATGTACTTTCCCCCTCAAAACCAGAGTCCTTTCTGCTGGGGAAAATTCAGACTGAAATTCCCAGAAAGGTTATTTATGTATGCTACAACTGCGGCCCTTGTTTTGTGGGTCCCAAAATGGAAAACGAGTGAGAATGGCAACTTACCGTAAGTTGTCAGAATATGCACAACCTGCAGACTTAACTTATAGAATAAGAGAACAAGAAGAGCATACAGTAAATTTAAAGAAGATTGGAAAACATGTATTGAATATATGGGAAATAATTGTGTACAGCTGAAAACGCGGGCAGCATTAAGATAAATTCAACAGCATAAATAAGTTTTAATGGATGCTGTCAGATTCTCTTATCAGTTCAATAGTAAGACCAAGTGATCTTGTCTTTAAGTCTCTTTATTTCAGTGCAAAGGTATTTACAGTGCAGAGTTCAGTTTATCATCTCTGCTCAGTCACTAGCAGAATCCGGAAGTGCCTTCCTTCTGTTTTGGCGCCAACACCAAAGTCTCGGCATCCTGAATTGCCGCCTTCTCCTCCTACGTGAGATATGCGCCGGAACTGACGCCTCCCCCTCCGAGCGAGACTGCTGGGTGCTGCCAGGTCTCTCAGCAACTCCCTGGCACTCCCTGGCTCCCAGCCACTAACTGATCGTCCCCCGAAGAGGGACTGCCAGATTCACTCGAAGATGAATCTGTCGTTAACACAGGCTGCGGGCCTCTGTAAGCACTCAGAGCTGGACTGGCTGGGGTGGGCAGATCCCTGACAGATGCAATAATGGAAAACCGATTGGTCAAAGACTGCAGTCCGATACATCCATACCTCAGCATAAGTCCCATCAAATTCATTGGGGCTTACCTCTGAGAAGACTTCCATAGGACTGCACTGTCAGTAGACAGTAGCAGTAATCTGTGTTTCTCCCAAGCAATAAAGACATAAAGGGTCTGGAAACCAAGCCTGGTGAGGAAATGTAGCCTTATCAGGAAATTCAGGGGTTTGCGTTGCTCCCAGGTAGGGAAAGAAGGAGCCAAAAAGACATCGAGGTTTGGTTCAAAAGAGAAAAGCTTTATTCTGCCCTCCGGAGAGGCAGAAGGTTCCGTTTGATCATTCAAAACAGGAACAAAAACAATCAGTCCAGGCAAAACTTATATACCTTTCAGAGAGCTCTCTCTCCCCCTCCCAAAAGGTCTATGACCATATTAGGAAAATCCTTCCTGCTTCCATGCATCACGAGATCCTGTAACCCATATAAGGAAGATACTTCCTGTGAGCCTTGACTGGGCTCGGACACATCAGGGGACATTAAGCGTACGCAAATCATGTCCTTGGACTGTACTAATGAAGAGATCATCCCGTGCTCTTGTGCGTAACAGTTACCCTTGTAACTGCTGTCAGAATGTTTACAATCTTACACTGTCGAAGTCTGGGACTTGCAACTTATCTTTTCCTTTGTTCTGAACAGGACAAGGCCATGTGACGTCCCATGTCTGGCCTGTGTGCTTTGCCTTGAGCTAATGGAAGTGAAAGTTCATGCTGTAGACTTTCCTCATGAATTTAGGGGATGTGTAGCCTCCTGCAAAGAGGTGTGTGAAATAGGAATTACAGGCTAGCCCTGTAACATAGGAATTTGAGGTTAGGTTAAGCTAACCTCCTCCCTTCAGAACGGTTGAAGGAGTTGGGGATGTTCAGTCTGGAAAAGGAGAGACTGGGAGCAGATATGATAGCCATCTTCAAATATCTGAAGGATAATTGCCCTATGCAAAATGGAGCAAGTTTGTTTTCCCAAACCAATGGATTCAAACAACAGGAAAGGAGATCCCAACTAAACATTAGGAAGAATTTTGTGAGTGTAAGAGCTGTTTGACAGTGGAACGGACTCCTCAGAAGGTGGTTGGCCATCCATCATGGATTCTTTAGCTGTTCTTCCTGCATTGCCCTATATTTTTAGCTGTTCTTATTTTTACTTACTGAGTGTAAGAGCTATTCCTGAAGCTGATGATGATGCATTGCAGAGAGTTGGACCAGATGACCCTTTCGGTCACATCCAACTGTACAATTCTATGATTCATAGTGAAGAGAGACTGAAAGTTGCAAATGTTAACAAAAAGGGAAATGTTAACGAAGAAGCTACCAACATGAGTCTGACCAAACTGCGGGAGGCAGTGGAAGACAGGAGTGCCTGGCATGCTCTGGTCCATGGACTGCAAGAAGACCAAACCTATGCATTCTGAAGGAAATCAGCCCTGAGCGCTCACTGGAAGGACAGATCCTGAAGCTGAGACTCCAAGACTTTGGCCACCTCATGAGAAGAGAAGACTGCCTGGAAAAGACCCTGATGTTGGGAAAGATGGGGGGCACAAGGAGAAGGGGACGACAGAGGATGAGATGGTTGGACAGTGTTCTCAAAGCTACCAACATGAGTCTGACCAAACTGCGGGAGACAGTGGAAGACAGGAGTGCCAGGCATGCTCTGGTCCATGGGGTCACAAAGAGTCGGACACGACTAAATGACTAAACAACAACCACTTTCTTGGGCTCCATGATCACTGCAGATGGTGAGAGCAGTCACGAAATTAAAAGATGCCTGCTTCTTGGGAGAAAAGCAATGACAAACCTAGACAGCATCTTACAAAGCTGAGATATCACCTTGCCGACAAAGGTCCGTATAGTTAAAACTATGGATTTCCCAGTAGTGATGTATGGAAATGAGAGCTGGACCATAAAGAAGGCTGATCGCCGAAGAATTGATGCTTTTGAATTATGGTGCTGGAGGAGACTCCCGAGAGTACCATGGACTGCAAGAAGATCAAATCTATCCATTCTGAAGGAAATCAGCCCTGCGTGCTCACTGGAAGGACAGATCCTGAAGTTGAGGCTCCAGTACTTTGGCCACCTCATGAGAAGAGAAGACTCCCTGGAAAAGACCCTGATGTTGGGAAAGATGGAGGGCACAAGGAGAAGGGGACAACAGAGGACGAGATGGTTGGACAGTGTTCTTGAAGCTACCAACATGAGTCTGACCAAACTGCGGGAGGCAGTGGAAGACAGGAGTGCCTGGCGTGCTCTGGTCCATGGGGTCACGAAGAGGCAGACACGACTAAATGACTAAACAACAACAACAACAACATACAGTGGTATCTTGGTTTGCAGCCATTTTGGATTACAACCACGTCAAACCCTGAAGTGTATGTCCCTTTTTTTAAATTACAACTCATTTTTTTTTAGGAGGCCCCATTGGCAAAAGCACGCCTTGGGTTACAACCTGTTTTGGTTTACAACCGGACCTCCAGAACGGATTATGGTTGTAAACCAAGATATCACTGTATTATGGAACACAGCAGGTACGATTTCAGAGGGCTGGTCATAGCTGTGATTCCTGACCAGATAACTCTTGGGGCGCCTTCCAATGCTACAATTCAGTGTTTCTATGGTGGCTTGCCTGCGCTTTGGGTTTCTGAGAGCCCCCATCCTTTGGAGTGTAGCCACAGTGGAACTGGCAGAGACCATAATGAGGCAATAACTTCGGGGGCTAGGTGGCCTTTTCTGAGAAGTGGCAGGAAATGAATATTTTAGCAAGCCTGCCTCCTTGTTCAAAACCTATTTGCATCGCCAGCCAATGATGGGGGACTGCAGAGTCCCCAGGAAGTCCAAGAGACCAGAGGACTGGAAGGGAGGCCGGCTGCTCCTTCCCTGGTCCAGGCAGATGGAGGTGTGAAGTCCGCTGCCCTGGCGTGATTCGGAGAGAAAGGCCGACAGCCACCACCATCCAGGTTCCCATAGCAACGAAATTAGCTTGCCTGTGTGTGGTCAGAACATTAAAGGCAGAGCCGTCACTATCACAACGGAGGATAATAGCTGGAAGTGTGCTGGGAAGTCGGAAAACCTTTGTGGAGGCGAGAAGGACAGGCAAAAAGAACCAGATTGAATGAGCTACGAAGATGATGGTTGAATTGTAAAATTGGAAGGGATGTGAAGGGTCGTTTCTGTTTGTTTGTTTGTTTGTTTGTTTTGTTTTTAATAAACATGATAGAAATTCATAAAGTTCTGCATGGCCTAGGACCCTCGTACCTACAGGACCGCCTCTCCTGGTATGCCCCACGGAGGACCTTAAGGTCCATAAATAGTGACACCCTAGAGGTCCCGGGCCCTAAGGAAGTTAGATTAGTCTCAACCAGAGCCAGGGCCTTTTAAACACTGGCTCCAACCTGGTGGAACGCCCTGTCTCATGAGACCAGGGCCCTGCAGGATCTGATTTCTTTCTGCAGGGCCTGTAAGACAGAGCTATTCCGCCTGGCCTTTGGCCTGGATCCAACTTGATCCCCTCCCCCTCTTTCCTTTTCCTTCTGTGATGGAACTCCTATTTGGGGACTTCCCTGGCTTTTTCTGGCCCACATAGGACCAGTCTGGATAGTTAGCCTTGGTGGAGATTTGACGCTTTCTTCCCCAGTTTTTTATTTGAGTTTCTACTGAAATGAGGCTGCACTTTAATGTTGTATTTTAATCTTGTTTTTAAGTTGTTTTTATACTTGGTGTTAGCCGCCCTGAGCCCAGTCTTGGCTAGGGAGGGAGGGGTATAAATAAAATTTATTATTATTATTTATTATGGTATTGGGAGAGTGGATAGAGAAGAAGAAGAAGAGTATTGACTTGATACCCCGCTTTATCACTACCCGAAGGAGTCTCAAAGCGGCTCACATCCTCCTTTCCCTTCCTCCCACACAACAAACACTCTGTGAGGTGAGTGGGGCTGAGAGACTTCAGAGAAGTGGGACTAGCCCAAGGTCACCCAGCAGCTGCATGGGGAGGAGCGGGGAAGCGAACCCGGTTCCCCAGATTACGAGTCTACCGCTCTTAACCACTGCACCACACTGGCTTTTCTGCCTCTCTCATAACGCAAGAACTCGTGGACACCCAGTGAAGCTGAATGCTGGGAGATTCATGGCAGATAAAAGAAAGTCATTTTCCCTGCAGCACATACAGACTCCCGCAGGTGGCAGGGAGGGCCACCAACCTACCGGTAAAGGGCTTTAAAAGAGGATCGGGCAAATTCATGGATGGCTACAAGTCAGGATGACTCAATCCTGCCTCCAGGGTTGGAGGCAGCAATGCTTCTGAATACCAGTTGGTGGAAACCGCAGGAAGGGGGAGATAATCTTGTGCTCAAATCCTGCTTGTGGGTGCAGTATAAATAATAAAATTATTTTTATGTGGGTTTCCTATAGGCATATGGTCAGCCACTGTGAGAGCAGGATGATGGGCTAGATGGGCCCCTGGACTGAACCAGAAGGTTCTTCTTACGCTCTTCTGTTAACACGGCTGATCTTTCCATCAAGAAGCTTGGTTATTGCAGAATACAGCCCAGAACCCACCGAACTAGCTGCACAGGTCCGCAAAGTCGCTGTCATCCCTTGTGGTCCTAGCTTGAGAAAAATGCCCAGGGTTGGTCTGGATTGAACAGGTGATGGACCGTGCAGGATCTCCTTTGCCATTCATCACCCACAGAGCCGAGAAGAAGAAAAACAAATTGGGTCATTTCCCCCTCTGTGAATTAGGGAGCATTTATTGCAAGGCATTCATTCTCATTTTGCATCTCCCTGCTAAATTAAATAGCCTTCTGCTACCCGGCTCTTTCTCCTTAATCAAATTTACCTCTTAGCCTCCAAATGAATCGGCCTCCTTCCTTTCTGTTCCAGGCACCCAGTAAACATTTCTGCACCTCCTCCTCCTCCTCCTTCATGCCGCCCATCTAACTCGGTTGCCCCAGCCACTCTGGTCGGCTTCCAACATATTAAAGATATTAAGCACATTAAAGCATCAAACATTATGTCCTGCAGGTGCGCTGGATGTAAAACAGTTTCTCTTCCCATTAATAAGGCTTGTCTAGTTCATGAAGCAAAATCTACCATTTCTTCAACTCCTTTGAAACACTAAACAAACTAGGCAAAGAAGAAGAAGAGGAGGAGGAGTTTGGATTTGATGTCCTGCTTTATCACTACCCAAAGGAGTCTCCAAGCGGCTCACAATCTCCTTTCCCTTCCTCCCCCACAACAAACACTCTGTGGGGTGAGTGGGGCTGAGAGACTTCAGAGAAGTGTGACTAGCCCAAGGTCACCCAGCAGCTGCATGGGGAGGAGCGGAGACGCGAACCTGGTTCACCAGATTATGAGTCCACCGCTCTTAACCACTACACCACACTGGCTCCCAGAGAAGAAAGTGGGCAGGAGAGTCTCAGTGAGTCTTTCATCTCAAAGGGATGGAGAGGTTTCCTCAATTTCCTGGGAAATTCAACCAGTTTGACTTTGCAAACCTCCATCAATGCAGAACTGGCTGAAGTTGGATTGGATGCCCAATTCCGCCTTTGCATACACAAAAGACCCCAACAAATACAGGAAGCTGCTGGGTGGAATTTCTGCAGAGCCCATTATCAGTCAGGCCAGCGTCATGTATATAAATCATATGTTCATAAATTTACAAGGCAAACACATACATAAAGTATATAAACTCCGTGTCTGAAATGGTACAGGAGAGCAATGCTGAAACCATTTTGACTCTCCCAAATTGACCTCAAATGTTTCTCTGCAAGGAGGAAGGAAATGGGAAAACCTCCCCCTTGTCTCTTTGCTCACAAATCCTGTCCTTAGGGCGTATCTGTGTATGAACAGGGTGAGCCTGTGACCTGGATTCAGGAACTGAATATTTACCATCACAAAAGAATGGCCAGACTGCCCAGGTAAAAGCAATCAGTGACCATTATCAGGTATCCTGGCAGACCGCCCCTTCAGTGATGTATGTATGATGTTTTGTGGGGTAGTTTTGAGCTACAGGGGAGGCAGTTTTCAAATGTCAATATAACAGCTTGCACACCAATGTTCTAGGTTCCTCTCCTCCCTCCCTGCGTGGGGTGAGCGGGGGACCCTGTTGCAACATTTTAATAAAGATCAGGCTTACTAGCTGCTTTGCTTCTCAATAGTCTCTGGTTGGTCTCTGTTATTTTCTCCTACTGATAGGGAACCTACATAAGGACTCTATACAGGTTCTTGGGTACCTCATAAGGGAAAAGGAGCAGTATTTTTCTTATAACAGGCCTGACCACAAAACCAGTAAGAATCAGCTAAGGGCAAACCTAACACTGACTGACAGAGTGAAAAACAACTCCAAATAAGGTTCAAGGAGGGTTCTGCACATACAGAAGAAGAAAAAAGTTGAGTAAGGGTTTCGAAGGACTGTGGTTGGATGAAGTGATGTTGGGATGATGGGATGGGAGAAGGCGATTGAACCAACAGTTAAGGTGACATATGTTCTTCCTATATAGAGTGTGTCCTTATGGAAAAGCTCTCGCAGACTCCGTCCTATCATGTCAGACTAATCTGATCTCATTTTTTGACAGAATTACAAGCCTGGTAGACGAAGGGAACACTGTGGATGTAGCCTATCTTGATTTCAGCAAGGCCTTTGACAAGGTGCCCCATGATATTCTTGTAAAGAAGCTGGTAAAATGCGGGCTAGACAATGCTACCATTCAGTGGATTTGTAACTGGCTGACTGACCGAACCCAAAGGGTGCTCATCAATGGCTCCTCTTCATCCTGGAGAGAAGTGACTAGTGGGGTGCCACAGGGTTCTGTCTTGGGTCCAGTCTTATTCAACATCTTTATCAATGACTTGGATGATGGGCTTGAGGGCATCCTGATCAAGTTTGCAGATGACACCAAATTGGGAGGGGTGGCTAATACCCCAGAGGACAGGATCACACTTCAAAATGACCTTAACAGATTAGAGAACTGGGCCAAGGCAAACAGGATGAATTTTAACAGGGAGAAATGTAAAGTACTACACTTGGGCAAAAAAAAATGAAAGGCACAAATACAGGATGGGTGACACCTGGCTTGAGAGCAGTACAAGTGAAAAGGATCTAGGAGTCTTGGTAGACCACAAACTTGACATGAGTCAACAGTGTGATGCAGCAGCTAAAAAAGCCAATGCAATTCTGGGCTGCATCAATAGGAGTATAGCATCTAGATCAAGGGAAGTAATAGTACCACTGTATTCTGCTCTGGTCAGACCTCACCTGGAATACTGTGTCCAGTTCTGGGCACCACAGTTCAAGAAGGATACTGACAAGCTGGAACGTGTCCAGAGGAGGGCAACCAAAATGGTCAAAGGCCTGGAAACGATGCCTTATGAGGAACGGCTTAGGGAGCTGGGTATGTTTAGCCTGGAGAAGAGAAGGTTAAGGGGTGATATGATAGCCATGTTCAAATATATCAAAGGATGTCATATAGAGGAGGGAGAAAGGTTGTTTTCTGCTGCTCCTGAGAAGCGGACATGGAGCAATGGATTCAAACTACAAGAAAGAAGATTCCACCTAAACATTAGGAAGAACTTCCTGACAGTAAGAGCTGTTCGACAGTGGAATTTGCTGCCAAGGAGTGTGGTGGAGTCTCCTTCTTTGGAGGTCTTTAAGCAAAGGCTTGACAGCCATCTGTCAAGAATGCTTTGATGGTGTTTCCTGCTTGGCAGGGGGTTGGACTGGATGGCCCTTGTGGTCTCTTCCAACTCTATGATTCTATGCATTGCTGAATAAATCCTGACCAATTGGGATTTTGGTCTAAGCCTTTGTACTTGAACCCCCAAGGGAAATTTCTCCCACAATGCCTTGCTCAGATTTGGCAGCAGTTCTTCCAGTTTCAAGCAGGGGCATTTTCCAGCCCCGTCCAGAGATGCTGGGGTTGAACCTGGATCAAAACAGGGACTCTGCCCCTGAGCCACAGCCCTTCTCAGTCCTTAGCAAGCTTGACACTTCTTATCGACTAAATTTCTGGAATATGAACAGTCCGTAACAATTACGAATGAGCAGAAACCAAAGACAGGTTTGCAAGTGAATGTTTATCGATTATATGCTTCGTGGTGACAAACATTTATTGGAGGTGTGCGGCAACTGCAAGGCTCACTTTGCATCTGCGTGAATAGCGTTTAGAAGCATCTGTTTCGAATCCACCACGTGTCGTTCCAATTCCATTGATTATTTGGGTTTGGCTTGGGAGTAAGCCCCATTGAACACAATGGGGCTTACTTCTGAGTAGATGTTTATTGCATTACGCTGCCAAGACGTGGGCAATCATGCTTTCTTCATCGACCAGCCTGGTACAGAATGATAGTATAGATTTCTTTGTTCAGAAAGAACAATTTCTCATCGTATCAAAAGAAACGTGTTGGCCTGAAAAGGAGACTTGCCTTGGCCTTCGGATGCTGCCTTGGTTCAATTTCTCAAGTCCTTTTGGATCCCTGAGTAATGCAGCCTCCTTCCCTTTGCTCTCCCTGCTCTCTAATTACATGCCGGAGAAATAAACTTGCCAGTAAGTAGATCCTTGCTGATTGCCTAATTGGCAAGCGATGGACCGTCCTGGGATGCGATGGCTGCCCTGACATCATTAAGCACCTGGGCACTTGGAAGGAGGCTAATGAAAGAGGTCGCTCTGGACTTGGTGGTGGAGAGGCGGGGAGGTAGAACACACAGATGCCCGCTGCGCCCAGTGAGCTTGTGGCGCTCTGGGTTTTATCTGCTCAGCACCTTTGCATCCTTGCTTTCAAGTGTTACAGAAATTACAGGGGGGGGGGGGAGAGATCTTTAAAGTTGTTAAATGTTACAAATATTATGCCTGAATGTATCCTTTCGACTTGACAGCTCAGGGAAGATACCTAGCTTTATGAATCAGATAAAATCTCCCCCTTTGCCACGTTCCTCCATTCCAACGCCATTTTGCCCTTGGAAAAAGGACTCGTTTCCCTGCCACCTCCCCAAGGTTGAAGACTTGTATACACACATCCTACCCAAGGAAATGCCCAGAGGTGCCAATTACTGGGCTCATTGTTCTCCAAGGGAAGCCAAATTTCATCACCGGACTTGCCTCAGGCTCCAGACATGCAAAGCAAGTTCTACTGTACTTTGGGTGGTGGGACTTCAGAGATGTTTACCTATGCTACCGTATTTTTCGCTCCATAAGACGCACTTTTTTCCTCCTAAAAAGTAAGGGGAAATGTCTGTGCGTCTTATGGAGCGAATGTGTGATCCCTGGAGCTGAACTGCCCAGGGGCAAAAGCAGATCGTGCTTTTTTTAATAAAAGAGAGAGAAGGGGGTGTTGAAAGGAAGTCCGCTGAGCAGCTGCTCAGCAAACGATCAGGGAGAGAGATAAGGGAGAGAGATTCTGGCCCCGCCCCCTTGCAGAGGGAGGCTGTTTCCCCAGCGACATGTGACTGGCTGATTAGATTATCTGTCTGGAAACTGTAGAAATGGCTTCCTGAAGCTGCAGAACTGTGAGTTAAACCCCATAAAACAGGTTTTTTTTCCCTTTGCAAAGTAAGCTCAACAACTTTGAGCTGATCCTCAAAAAAATGGGGCTTTTCTCCTATGCAAAAGAAGCTACAGAAATTTGAGCTGATCCTCAAAAAATTGGGGCTTTTCCCCTCTAAAAACTAGGTGTGTCCTATGGTGAGGTGCGCCTTATAGAGCGAAAAATACGGGTAATCTTATTCCGGGTTGAGAGACTACTCAACAGCCCAGCTCCCGGGTCCATGTGGTCAGTAAAAGAAGGAAATTCCGGCCAAGCAATTTGGAGCAAAACAGCAGTCAGTAGACTTAGATTCTTTATTGTTGCGCAAGAGATTCAGCAGCAGCAAGTGAACCCAGATCATGTGGCAACAGTGACTTTTAAAACTTTCCCACCATATCCCAGAATACAGTTTGCGCAGCATCATCAATACATCATTGCTACATCACATTCTACTCATGTAAAAACACGCTGATTCCCAGAGCGTCTGCTGGCTGGATTGAGAAGCCATTTGGGCCGGATCTGGCCCCCGGGCCTTAGTTTGCTTACCCATGCTCTAGAGAGTCTAGTAAAAGAAGCCAGTTTTTCATAGAAAAAAGCACTCTTGCACTCTGATCCTGTTTGCGTGTTCCCCCAAGGCATCTGGTTGGCTGCTGTGAGAAAAAGATTGTGCTGGTCCCGTGGGTTACCCAAAAGGCGAGGTCCAAGTCCGGTCCATGGTCAGAGGTGCAACGTAAAGGCAGTCCGTAGTAACTGAAGCTGGGTGCAGGGCAGGGAGTCAGGCAAAGTCGGGAACAGGTAGGCAAGCAGGGAACCAGGGCGGGTCAGGAGCTCAGGCAGGAAAGCAGGACAGGTTTCAAGCAGGAACTAACAACCAACTTGGGGCTGGGGCTGGCCGGCTTTTATCTGCCCCGAGGCAGAGGGCGGCCCCGATCCTCTGGTGACTCGCGTCTCCTGGCCTGGAGGTGAGCACTCCTCCTGCGGGAACTCAGTTCCCTTCGCCTCTCTGCCCTGAGCCTCTGCAGCTCAGGAGAGGCTGGAGGGTTACTGGACCCAGAGGCAACCTCAGCTTCCCCTGACGGGGCTGGGAGTGGAGCACCTGCAGGCAATGGGTCCTCCATCCCAGCAGGAGCCAGAGCAGACTCAGCAGATGCCTGCACCTGAGGATCCAGCACAGGTGAGGCCCCTTCAGACTCAGGCCCCAGCCCCGGCTCTGCTGGTTCTGGAGGCGGGGAATCCTGTGCAGGCTGGGATCCCTCAGGTTCAGCATCTGAGTCTGAATCCCAGGCCATCACAAAGATGCTGTACTTTATGGGCCATTGGCCTCATCCAGCAGACTCTTCTTATGTTCATGTTTGTGTTTGCATGCGCGAGTGTCTCTTGCATGTGAGCGCACATGCAAGAGAGAGAGAGAGATGCTCTCTCACCTTCTGCTACTCATTACAGACACAGTCCTTGTTTCATCTCCCGGTGCTACATGGGGCTTTTGCACCTATCAGTGACTGTTGACTGCATGACTAATCCAATCAACCACTTTGAGAGGAACTTCTAATCTGTGCCACTTTTTTTTTTTAAAAAATGTATTTCCCACAAGTGATCATAGTCCAGGAATTAAAAAGGGTTTTCATATTTGTAAACATTTCTTTTTATTTTATTTATTTATTTATTTTTAAAACTGGAATAAAGGAAACCTGTAGCTGGAAAGCAATGATAAACAGTTCGCCCGGAGGTGAGTTTTGATGTTTCTGCTGACGAAGACATTTGCCGCTGTGATGATAGAACTTGCGGGAGGTGGGAAATGGGTAGCAATTTGAGAATTACCAGGAATGTGTATCTCGATTTAAACATTACACTCCAAATTAGAGAGATCTTTTGCAAAGTAGAGTCTGGGTTCTGAATTACGGGAACAGTGACTCAGAGCTGTCATTTAATTAAACCCTGTCTTCTGTAGCCGCAATGATTTATAGCACCTGCCCTGACACATAAATTAAGAAAGACAAATTGTCCACATTTTCCTGCTTGAGCTGATAACCGGCGCAGAAGATTTTTCTCCTCCTCCCAACACCCGCCTTCAAGCCCCCTGCCTTTCACCGCAGAATAATCAAGTTGCCATTTTGCACACATGGAGACATATTTAACACATGACAGAATTGAAAACGTGTCACTTTCATATCCAGTGCTTAATTGCAAAAAAATGGAAAGAAAGCCACTACTCTGGGTTTGCCTGGAAACATCAGGACAGAATAAGAGCCCAGCAGGATCAGGCCCATGGAACATCTAGTCCAGCATCCTGGTCCCACAGAGGCTAACCAGATGCCAGTGGGAAACCAGTAAGCAGGATCCGAGCACAAGAGCAACTCTCCCCTCCTGTGGTTTTCCAGCAACTGGTGTTCAGAAGTATTGGTGCCTCAAACAGTGGAGGCCGAACATGGCTATCCTGGCTGGTAGTCATCCATAGCCCTCTTCTCCTCCATAAAATTGTCGAATTCTCTTTTAAAGCCATCTAGGTTGCTGGCCATCACTGCCTCCTGCCGGAGGGAGTTCCGCAGTTTAACTTCCTTTTATTTGCCGTGAATCTTCCAGAATTGAACTTCATCGGATGCCAAGCAACAGCAAAGGATCCAGGAGCACCCCCACACTACCTTCCTGCTCCTTCAGAGGAAGTGCAACCCCCATCGAGAACCTCCTTTCCATCCGGTCTAGGCAGGGGCAGAGGAAGGTGGGGCCGATGGGAGCGCCCCGCCCCCATTGCCGCAATCCGGGGGTTTCCATCGCGGCTGTCCCCCGCCCGCGCTGGGCACCACACCCCCAGAATGCATGCCACGCCCCCGGGACGCATGCCAGCCCCGCCCCCGCCTGCTCCCCGCCCCCGGTGCCGGAGAATGAAGCTCCGCCACTGGGTCTAGGGAACTTGCCCACTCACAGGGTCTCCATCTTAGCTAGGTTGGTCCTTAGTTTATGGGCTCTCATCCAGTCCAATACCAAGGCAAGACTTTTCCAACTCCACAATATCCTTTTCGGGGTGAGGCGACCAGAACTGTACACAGCGTTCCAAACACAGTCACACCATAGGTTTGCATGCCATTATGATGTCAGAAGATTTATCACCCTCATCATTTATTTTTAACTGATTTCCCAGTAATTCCTAGCGTGGAATCTTCTCCTCTCACTGCTGCCGCACGCTGTGTTGACCCCTTCACTGAGCTACCGTAGCTGCTATAACCCTGATCCTACCTAGGGATGCTGTTTTTAGGGGGGGGTCTCCCCACATTCCCTATTCCTTCCAAGCTTTGCCTGACATGCTCTGTTATCCATGCAGGTAGGAGGAAGCAGGTGAACTCAAGGATCCTGATCTCCAAAGTCGCCCCTGAAGCATCAGCCTCCATTAGTCTCATGGCAGAGCCGGCTCTGCCTGTAGCTCAGAGCAAAGAAATCTCTGGGGTTCTCAGGAGGCGGGCGTTTTTTCAGAGAATTTTCCATGATGCTTTAAGGCTACTTTTCGGAACAGCGGTTTTTTGGCCACCCTCCATTTTGGGGGTTTTCAAAGGCAAGGATGTTGGAGTATTTGCCAAGACAGAAACTGCTGCACTCAGCAAACCGGAGGGAAGGGGGATTAGGCTTTGAAAACTGCAAGAGAAAGAGAAAAAGTGTTTTAACTTTTGTATGTTTTAAAGCACGGCTGTAAATTTCCCCGTTTCTTTGTTTTATCTTTTTGTAAACCGCTTTGAAGGGACATGTGTGGTGCTGTGGTCTAAACCACTGCGCCTTGGACTTGCCAATCAAAAGGTTGGCGGTTCAAATCCCCACGATGGGGTGAGCTCCCGTCATAGCTGTCAACTTTAGGATTTGAAAATAAGGGATGCCACGAGGGCGGTGCAATGGCACCAAGTAGCCTCGCCACCCTGCGCTCCAGAGGCTGCGCGCGAACGGGTGAGTGAAAGAGCGAGCGCATAGACGGCAGGCAGGCTGTCTGTCTGGTTGGGCGTGAGGGTCTGGCTGCACAAGGCATGCAAGCTCCACCCCCAGTTGGTCTCAGACTCCTTATTGGCAGCCGAGCAACGCAGCTGAGCAGCCTCCCTGGCCGGCAGGGAGGAAGAGGAGCTGCTTCCTTGGAAATCCGGGAAATTTAAGGGATATCAACAATCCGGGGTAGCAGCGGGAAACGGCACTGGAATAAGGGAGTTTCCTGCCAAAAAAGGGAGGGTTGACAGCTATGGCTCCCGTTGCTCGGTCCCAGCTCCTGCCAACCTAGCAGTTCGAAAGCACATCAAAAAGTGCAAGTAGATTAATAGGTACCTCTCCGGCAGGAAGGTAAACGGCGCTTCCGTGCACTGCTCTGATTTCGTTGTCTCATTGCGTCAGAAGCGGCTTAGTCATGCTGGCCACATGACTCGGAAAAACTGTCTGTGGACAAACACCGGCTCCCTTAGCCTGTAAAGCGAAATGAGCGCCGCAACCCCAGAGTCGTTCACAACTGGACCTAACGGTCAGGGGTCCCTTTACCTTTACCTTTTTAAACAACTTTGAGGTTTTTTTTTTTTACAGTCAAGTGGTGTGTGAGTTTCATGAACATGTTTATGATAAAACTATGCCCTACTTCTCAATCCTTTCCTTGCTCCATGCAAACTGTTTGAAAAGTAGAGAGACCAGTCTGCAGTGGGGAGATATTTGGGAGTCTCCAGAATACTTGGAGTCTGGATCGGTCCAGAAACCTCCTTGTGCGGAGGAGAGATGCTCTCCCCCCAAGGTTGGCATCAGGAGCTGAACTAGTTGGGCCTTTGGAGAGACATGGCAGGCCTGTTGTTATTGTCAGGATTCCTTATCGGTTGCTCTATAGTAAAGACCGAGCCATCTTGTCTTTATGTCTCTTTATTTTGTGCAAAAGTATTTACAGTGCAGAGTTCAGTTTCAAACATAACTGCCTAGTCACTAGCAGAATCTGGAAGTGCCCCCCTTCTGTTTTGGCGCCAACACCAAAGTCTCGGCACTCTGAATTGCCGCCTTCTCCTTCTACGTGAGATAGGCGCCGGAACTGACATGTCCCCCTCCGAGCGAGTCTGCTGAGTGCTGCCAGGTCTCTCTGCATCTTCCTGGAGACCTGGCACTCCCTGGCTCCCACTCACTAACTGCTCCTCCCCCGAAGAGGGGCTGGCAGATTCACTCTGAGATGAATCCGTTGTCAACACAGGCTGAGGTTCCCTGTAAGCACTCAGAGCTGGACTGGCAGGAGTGGGCACAACCCTGACAGTTATTAACATGTTATTAGGTTTTGACAGGGGGGAAACAGCAGGGTCTCTTCACAGTTATTTGTTTCTGTCCCCTGCAATGCAGGAATTTCAATCCCTGACAGATGTCCATCCAACCTCCAAAATGGAAAAGTCCACCACCTCCTGAGGGAGACCATCCCACCATCAAACAGCACTTACTCACAAAGTTCTTCCTAACGTTTAGCTGGAATCTCCTTTCTTGTAATTTGAATTCATTGTTTCAGGTCCTACCCTCCAAGGCAGCAGAAAACAAGCTTGCCCTTCAGATATTTGGAGACGGTTCTCATATCTCCTCTTTTCCAGACTAAACATCCCCCAACTTCCTACCCTCCTCTGCACAACTTCCAGCTTATCAATATCCTTCTCGAACTGCGGTGCCCAGTTAAATTTAAGATTTTGCACAAAGTGTGTGAGGTTGATGATCAGTCCAAATCTGAGACATGTTTTGCAGTCCCTGGCAAGTTTCTGTGAACATTGAGCGTCCCTGATTAGGATGTTACCTGTTTCCCATCATGATAACCCATTTACAGTTCAAACCTGGGCAGCCGCTCCATCACCGGCAGGTGACTTTCCCTCATTTCCTAGACATTCACACCTTATTTCAGTGCTAACTCATTTTCTCCAGCACACCAGCTGATGGGGAACACAATGAAAAGAAAATGATGATACAGAAGCCTTCTTGGAACAGTGTTGGCAAGAAGGTCCCAAAGGTAATTCTTTCCAAAACGAAGTGTCTAAGAAAGCCGGCACATGTTCCTTCTGAACCCGTCAGTGTGTACACAGTTCAAACTAATTGCAAATCTCTTGCATAAAACAGGCAGGAGAACTTTATATAAGCAACTGGATGTTGGAAGAAGATACAGGACAGATACAAGAAAGGACTTCTCCAGGCAGCGCATAGATGAACGATGGAACTTCCTGCCACAGGAGGCAGCGATGCGCACCAACCTGGGTTCCTTTAAAAGAGGGTTAGACACAGGGCCATCTTTAGCATATGCAGCACCCGGGCGCAAAGATCCACCCAGCGCCCCCAAATTACCACGGATAGTGGGGGGGGAGTGGCACACTGCCAGCAATCTGCTTGGCTGGCGCGCAACTCTCCCCCATGCCGCAGCGGGAGAAGAGCAATCCCCGCAGAGGCTTGGGAGGGAAGCTGAGCACCCGCCAGCCATCTGGTGCCCCCCAGAATTCGGCACCAGGGTACCCCGCACCCCTTGCACCCCATAGTAAAGACGGCCCTGGTTAGACAAACTCATGGAGGAGGAGGAGAGGGTCATCGATGGCTCCTAGCCAAGATGAAAGCTATGCTCTGTCTTCACAGTCAGAGGCAGCAACACCAGTTGCTGGAAATCATAGAAGAGTTGCTCTTGGGTTCGGATCCTGCTTTCAGGCTTCCCACGAGGACATCTGGTTGGCCACTCTGAGGGTAGGATGCTGGGCTCGGTGGGCCATTGGCCTGATCCAGCAAGCTTTTCTTATGCTCCAGATGTTATTGGAAGTCAGCAGAGCACAGTCATCCTGGCTATTAGCCATTGATAGCACTCTCCTCCTCCATAGAGACCTTCGGGTATAGGGCGGTATAGAAATAAAATAAAAATTAAAAATAGATTTCTCTAACCGTCTTTTAAAGTCATCCAAATGGGCAGCCATCACTGCCTCCCCTACCCCCCACCCCGGTTAGAGAAAATAACATGGCAATGCATTGTATCAGGGGAAATTGCTTTACAACTGTGCATATGTTAGGCAATATTACATACTGTGTGTTACGGAAATTGCAGGGGGGCGCGCATCTTTAAAGTTGTTAAATGTTACAAATATTATGCATAAATGTATCCTTTCGACTTGAGAGCTCAGGGAAGTTAGGTAAAGTAAAGGGACCCCTGACCATTAGGTCCAGTCATGTCCGAGTCTGGGGTTGCGGCGCTCATCTCGCTTTACTGGCCGAGGGAGCCGGCGTACAGCTTCTGGGTCATGTGGCCAGCATGACGAAGCCGCTTCTGGCGAACCAGAGCAGCGCATTGAAACGCCGTTTACCGGAGATATTAGAGATAATAGAAGTAAATTGAGAGATAATGATAAGTATCTGATAAGTTGAAGTATGGAATAAGAAACGCGGTGGAGGAAGGCGGGGGAAGTCCACCCAACAAGTAATGGAAGAAGAAGGTGAAAAAATGTTAGTATTTTTATATGTGTTGTGAGGTTTGGTTTTATGTGTTGTTTGTTTGTTTGTTATTTGATGACGATGTTAAGGATTGATGAAATGTGATGAAATAGTTGTTTTATGTGTTAAAAAACCTAATAAAAATCATTTAAAAAAAAAAAAAAAGAAACGCCGTTTACCTTCCCGCTGCAGCGGTACCAATTTATCTACTTGCACTTTGACGTGCTTTCGAACTGCTAGGTGGGCAGGAGCTGGGACAGAGCAACAGGAGCTCACCCCGTCACAGGGATTCGAACCGCCGACCTTCTGATCAGCAAGCCCTAGGCTCTGTGGTTTAACCCACAGCGCCACCTGTGTCAGGGAAGTTACCTAGCTTAAAAAAATCATATACAGTGATACCTCGGGTTAAGTACGCTTCAGGTTAAGAACTCCGCTAAGAACAGAAATCGTGCTCTGGCGGCGCAGCGGCAGCAGGAGGTCCCATTAGCTAAAGTGGTGCTTCAGGTTGAGAACGGACCTCGGGAACGAATTAAGTACTTAACCCGAGGTACCACTGTAAAATCAACTCCTTTGCCAGTTTCCTCCATTCCAAGGCTACCCTATTTTGCCCTTGAAAAAGGGACTCCAGGAAGTGCCCAGAGGTGAGAATTGCTGAACTGATTGTTGGCCAAGGAAAGCCTAAGCCCATCCCCAGACTTGCCAGGGGGTCCAGACATGCAAAGGAAGTTCTATTGTACTTTGGGTGGTGGGACTTCAGAGGTGTTTGCCTTGTCAGCAAATACCCCACCTGGGGCAGTTTGTGAGACTGCCCCAAAGCCAGAGCAAAGCCGTGTGCGCACATCCCCAGCTACTGGAGTAGTTCGGTGGCGCTGTCATATGTGATTGTTCCCCAGCATGAAGAACAACACACACATGCCATAATTAAAGCTAAACTATTTATTGTAGGAATAGTGCAGAGAGAATCTCTGCTGCCAGCTCAATAAGACAGAGCTGCCATAAAGCCATCTGTAAAAGCCATCAGGTCTAGCCAAAAGAGAGAGCACAAAGGCTAGAATTACAATAGTTCAGTGAAACATAAAGATTCCATGTAGGAAAACAGATAAGGCAGCTTTTTCACGGCTTAGTGAGACAGGCAAAAGTCAGGCCAGGCCTCGCTGCAGCTGTTTGCCGCTCAGCTTGGACAAAAATCATAACATGCCTATGCTCATCTTATACCTGGGTCTTGCCCTTATGCTAATCTTGAACCAAGGACTTGTCTGGACATGTTTGCCAAGGCTAAACTAGTGTAACCCCTGTCTACCCTGAGAGCCAGCGTGGTGTAGTGGTTAAGAGCGGTAGACTCGTAATCTGGGGAACCGGGTTCGCTTCTCCGCTCCTCCACATGCAGCTGCTGGGTGACCTTGGGCTAGTCACACTTCTCTGAAGTCTCTCAGCCCCACTCACCCCACAGAGTGTTTGTTGTGGGGGAGGAAGGGAAAGGAGAATGTGAGCCGCTTGGAGACTCCTTCTGGTAGTGATAAAGCGGGATATCAAATCCAAACTCTTCTTCTTCTTCTTCTTCTTCTTCTTCTTCTTCTTCTTCTTCTTCTTCTTCTTCTTCTTCTTCCCCTCCCCTTTTGTGACATGTCCATGATGTAAAGATGCTGTGCGAACTGTATCCTGGGATGTGGTGGGAAGTTTCAAAAGTCAATGTCGCCCCATACTCGGGGTTCAAAAATTCCTCTTTGAACCTGTTGCGCAATAAACTTTGGTCTACAGCTATTTGCTCCGGTTGGTGGCTGGACTCCTTCTTTGTTCCGCAGGGACCCGCGGGCTCTGCCCAACGAGCTGGGTGACTGAGCAGCCTCACGCCTAGATTTTTCCATAACACTGTGTATATCAGAAACAAAGCCCCTTAAAAATAATCATCTTCATAAACTGATGTGGAGATGCAGAGCTGAATTTAAGACCAGGCAAATGAGAAACTGAGAGCATCTGTAATTGACACATGTCTCCATCCCTAAATGACACTAAACCGGGTCTCGCCATGTCTGCCACTTGCCAGGGGTCTTAAAAGGTGCAAGACTGACTCAGGATAGGAATTCTAACACCATTTACCTCCTCCTGCTGAGCGGGAAGTTATTTCTCGCTCTCTCTCCTAGCTTCACCCAGAAGGAGAAACTGGCTGGTTAAATGGGATGTGCCATTGACTCTGGTGGCAGCAAAGTTCCTCTCTGTGGCGCTCAGAGTATTGTGGCCAGAGATGTGACCACACTTATTAACAGCTTCCTCCAAGAGCCTCGCAGAGAAGGAGGACGGCCGACCAGAAGGAAGAGTTTGGCAGCCGAGCTGAACAAGAAACAAGAAACTTTGCAAACAAGGTCTGAAACTGCCGTGAGATAAAGGGGGGTGAGAGGCAGGGAGAGTGGCCGTCGGGCACCCCAAATCTGAGAACTCTCTTTCTTGCGAAGGGGTGGACCTTCCAACTATTTATGAATTCTGACTCCCTTTCTTCAAAACAAAATAAAAAATAAAAAAATTCCTTCCAGTAGCACCTTAGAGACCAACTAAGTTTGTTCTTGGTCTGAGCTTTCGTGTGCATGCACACTTCTTCAGATACACTGAAACAGAAGTCACCAGACCCTTATATATAGTGAGAGGGTGGGGAGGGGTATTACTCAGAAGGGTGGTGGGAATGGGCGAAAGGCTGATAGCTGTGGTAAACCTGTTGACTACTGTTAACAACTGCAATTAGTCTTACAGGAAAAAGCAAGGGGTGAGAAGGTTAAAAATAGCTTTGTCATGTATAATGAGATAAGAATCCAATGTCTTTGTTCAGACCAGGTCTCTCCATGGTTTTAAGCTTGGTAATGAGTTGCAATTCAGCAACTTCTCTTTCCAGTCTATTTCTCTTTCCCTTTCTTCAAGTCACTGATGCCTTGTTTTATGCAAATGCTGTACGCTGTACGTTATGATTTGCAGTTTGGCAGACGGTATCGGTTGAAACCGTTATGGCCTTTGGTTACTACAATAAAATTTCCAATTGATTGAGCTCCTGGGTTTACAGTTCTGGGCTTGGGGGCAGGTGGAGGGTTCAGGAGAGGACGCTTGCCTCTCCTCCTCCTCCTCTCTTCTTCTCCCAAATGCCCCTGCAAAGATCGGCTCCAGGACAGAACCCCTTAAAGTGCTGGATCCAAGAGGCTGACGCCCAGGGCCCTGCCTTTCAAGCGGAGGATCTGAGGTGCTGAGTACGGCTTAGTTCGCCATTGTCTCCTTTCTGCTCCCAAGCCGTTATCAAGCAGCGACAGGCGAGGCATTTCATGTGCTTGAGATCATAAACAAGTCCCAACCATCATGTTTTATTTATTTTTTGTGCTGAGAAGACTTGGCAAGAATAATTAGTATTCTGGGGATGCTGAGGAGGGCGTCAATCCAGGAGTTTCACTTCCCTTGTCCTTCGCATTGCGGGACTCTGTGTGCTCCTCAGCCCCTAACATTTATTTAGGCCTTACCTTCAATGCTCAGATCAGTGGCATAGGAAGGGGGGTGCGGTAGGGGCGTTACGCCCTGGGTGCCACCGCTGAGGGGGGTGACAAATTGGAAAAAATAAGTATTTTAAAAATAAACTTATTGGAGCTCCTCTCCGAGAGGTGGGTGGTGCTTCCCGAGTCCCGGATGCCACCCTCCTTGCCTTGGGGCCTTCGCTCCGCCCCAACCCAGCTGGCCAATCAGCTGCAGGCTGGGGGCGGGGCAAAGGAAAGGAAAGGGCTGATGCTGCTGAGGTCGACTTCCTTAGTTCCCTGCCAGCAGCGGTTGGGTTTTTTGGGCTGCAGCAGTGGCCTGCTGAGGAAGCAGTGGCCTGCAGAGGCCAAGGTGGCCACCAACAGCGGTTGGGCTCTGGGCTGCTAAGCCAAAGCTGCTGATGGGGGGGTGATTGATTTCCGCCTGGAAACCACTGTCCCCACTGTGGAAGGACGTGTGGATCCAGAATTGGCCTCCGCAGTCACTTATGGACTCACTGTTAAGACCGTGTTCATGGAAGACAATCTTGCTTGGCTATGAGGGATCGCCAAAGGAGAAGAAGAAGTAGATGGTGGTGATGGTGATTC